>CM056731.1:32230328-33430328 GCA_029844215.1 Przewalskia tangutica | reverse complement strand
CAACACGTCCAGACAACGACGTTATCAGCACAACAAGTCCGAAAACGACGCCAAGTCCGAAAACGACGCCAAGTCCGAAAACGACGCCCGGCGGCACGCCCGCATAACGACGTTATCAGCACAACAAGTCCGAAAACGACGCCAAGTCCGAAAACGACGCCAGAAGAAACACGTTCAGGCAACGACGTTATCAGCACAACAGGTCCGAAAACGACGCCATGACGCCAAGTCCGAAAACGACGCCATCATCAGCATATCATATCTACGCAAGGACACTTTCTCTACTCTCAGAATTGTCTTTCTTATTCATGCTTTATTATTCTGTCTTAGCAGTTATGCACTAACTTTTTTCTTGAGCTTTAGTCTACAGGGTTTCAATCTAAAAAGGCAGTTGCAGCAAGGACAACATATCAGCATTCACAATCGCAACACGTCCGTGCAAGGGCAAAATCACAGCATCGCATCAACACAACTTCCATCACATTTTTGCAGGATAACATTTTCTACTCACAGTTGCATTGCTTTTAAAATTATGCATCATCATTTTGCCTTAACAGTTATGCACTAACCGTTTGTTTAAGTCTTAGCATGCAGGAGCAGGAGCAACGTGGATTTTCTCTTACAGCGAACCGGGGCAATTTATTGGGGGGGGCCAACCTTCCCAACGAATGGCAGAAGCGGCCTCAAGCGTCGGTCCACTCGCTCCACATCACCATAAAACCCAGCATCATAAGTCGATAGCGATACACCCCAGGTTCAAGCCAGTTACTTTTATTTTTTATTTTTAGCACCACAGCCCAGTGTCGTCATAACTCGCCACTGGGACAAATTTTGAGTCCGCATTAGCCCGCCCTGGTGTTTTGACCATGGTAACCCAGTGTCGTCATAACTCGACACCGACAAATTTGAGTTTGCGTTAGCGCGCAGTGTTTTGACCATGGTAGCCCGGTGTCGTCATAACTCGACATCGACAAATTTTGAGTCGCGTTAGCGCGCGATGTTTTGACCATGGTAGCCCGGTGTCGCCATAACTCGACACGGACAAATTTTGAGTCGCGTTAGCCGCGGTGTTTGACCATGGTAGTCCAAATGTCGTCATAACTCGACACGGGGCGGTTGAGTCCGCGTCAGCCTTGCCTAATTGCCCAACATTTTAATTCTGAGGATCGAGACAAAATTGGCTATGAGTCAACGTCTTTGTCCGAAGATTCTTCCATCATCTCCATACAAAGAAGGACAACTGTTGACACCCAATTTTTGACCCTCCCGTCCAGACAGTAGCTATAAAATTACACTAATTTTGCAAAATATTTTTTATGATTTCTTATAATAAAATGCAGCGATAAAACATTAATACAGGCATAAATAAACAATTTAATAATGGTACCGCGTCTTACGTAGAAAAATACGCACTTAGAGTCTCGCGCCCATATTTATTAATTTTAAGTCATGTCATAATTCTTAATAATAAATAATAAATACATAAAATAATAATCTAACATACGCGTTTTAATAATAGCATTCATAAAAGAATTAAGAAGTCCTATCTGCATGTAGCATTTAAATAACTCAATTTTTAATAACGGCATCGCATTATAAACATTAAGAACTAATTAAATAGCACATCCGCATTCATTATTGTAATAATTTTAAAAAAAAACACCTAAATAATTTAATCACAATTTAATAATAATTTACCACTAATTAAATAAAACACCTAAAACTAATAACACTAACTACCCCAAATTCGCCCAAGCCCAAAAACGCAGTATCGACCACACCCACGACCTCAAGACCAAATTTCACTTACCTCAACCTTATTTCCTTTCCAGTTTCCATCGTCCAACACCTAAAAAACGAAGGCACAAAAACGCAAACCCTAAAGTGAAACTGCCGCACCTCGCCCCCGTCGCCCCAGTCGGGATTCTCGCCTGAGAATCCGGCGAGTCAATAATATCTCCCTTCTGTCTCCTTCCAAATCGCACATCTTCTCCTTAAATCATGTACCAGAATTAATATTCCCAAATCTTCTCAAATCACTTTCGAAACTGACCATATTAGGAACCAAATCAGTCCAAACTAGTCTCAAAATCAGTCCCAAATCTTAGGAAATCAATCTCAAATCGCCCCAAATCTGTCACAAAATAGCCAAAATCAACCTTAAGAACCATACCAAACAAGGAACCCAAAATGATGGCTATAAATACAAATAGATACACATGCAATAGGGGAGGGTTTTTTGACGATCGAGACCACCTTTACTCTCCAATCGATTTCCATCACAAGAGATCCGGGGAAATCATCGTGGAATCAGTAAGAACATTGGGAAAATCAGCAATCGGGAGAGAAAAACCCAGCACCTTTCTGAAACCTTGACACGAACAAAAATCGAATCAACTGTCATAAAACATAGGGGAAACCTGAGGGAACCTGTTAGCATCCTTTAGCCGAAGCCTTTCTTTCAAAAAAATAGCCTAGAATCGACCACAAACGATATCGTTTTCAATCGCATAGCATAAAACCTCCGAGCGGATCGACGACTTGATACGTTGCCTCGGATCGCTGTCCGGAGAAGGTAAATTCATCGCCCTTGATTCTCCATTCGATTTATATTCTGTGATCTGTTTGATTGATCATGTGCTTGTCAGATGTGTCCAGTATACATGTGAAGTCGCTTCAAATTATGTTTTGACGAATTTGCTGTTAATATTCATAACCACGATGTGTTCACTGAAGTATACAATTCATATGTGTTTTTTTTGTAAACTGACTTTCCATGTCTGTTTTAATACCACCGCCTATCCCAAATCGAATCGGCGACTAACAAATTGCAAACTGGTTGAACAATTTGGAAACATGCTCGATAATCTGTTTATATGCAGTGTAGGATAGGTTTAGTTTTAAATCTTTATTAACATGTTTATAAACTCATGGGTATGAATCTGGGAGTAGCAAAATGTGAAAGGTGATAGGAAGCAGTGTGTGTGCAGGCGTATAAATTTGGACTCACGTTTATCATCTAAAGACTCAAATACTGAAGCATGCCTTGTGTTATTAAACTTGTAATTAGATCAGTCCTAATAAGCACTATCTGTTATTTTGGACATAATAAGCCAGTTAGCTAATTCAGTCATATGTTTGATAACCATTTCGACCACATTATGCCTTGTTTCTGTAGTGTCCATACTAAGCTTGAAACACTGGACATTGTGAACCTATCTCTCCTGGGCTTTAAAATTACAGGAAGGTTTACGGAATTATTTGTAATGCCGAATTTGACTATACCGGTGTGTTGTACTCCCTGTTTGCATTCAGTAACCATGCAGTATACCAGGAATGCAGTCTTGTCTTAAAAAGCATTAAGCAAGTAGAACTGGCCTCATAAATGATTGAAAAATATTTCATCTGAACTAAGAAATGTCTTGGTATTTGGTTAAGTCATATATTCTCTCCAAACAAAATATTCTTATCAAGAATTGGTGGTTCCAGAACTGGGCATACCACTGTTTCTGCAGACGCAGTCCTATTCCCTCTGCCTTGATATTAATCTGGTTCTTGTTAGTGTGATCCTGCCTCGCCTATATCGTATGCCATATTTCTTGTCTAATTAGGATTATCTTGCATCCCCAAAATCCATGCTTGATATGAAGATGTATAGGCCAATTAAGATAAAACATGCTCGCATATAAAAATGATTGCTAGAATAATGTCGCGGTCGAAAAGGGGCGTGACACATGTAAGATGATATTAATCTCCCTTGAGAGTCTTCTCATTAATATCAAAGTATATATAGAGTACAATATTCATTCCTTATACAATAGGAATCCTAAGCCTATACAAAAGAAGAATCATAGTCTTACCATAATTATATTTACACAATATATGAAAATATTCTAATTATGGGTAGGTAATATTGTTATTACTATGTTGCACACGTTTACAATCCCTATAAGAGTACATCCAACAACCGAGTAATCATCTCCCAGGTCGAGTCATTTCGAATATCTATCGTACCAGTTAGGATACCTTGGTTCGGGCTTGGAATTGAGAAATGTCAGAAGAACATGTGAGAAGAAGTTATAGGAATCTTCAAAACCTTCTTTGATGTCTCTTCTGATTTATGAGCATAACTGGCCCAAACAATCGCAAGTTTTTTCAAAACCCATGCATTCTTCAGAAAAAACCTTAGTAGTTCTATCTCGTTTTCTTCATCTTTGAAACCAGTCAACTGAATCAACTTTAGATAAGAGTCCAAGCACACAATGCTTTTATTAGGATCATGCATCTGCCAATTCTCACTCCGTTCTACATTCTAGCAGACAGTTGAGAGTCAGAAGAGAAACCAATTTATCGAGCACACTAAACAATTATATTGAAACAACAATAAATAACAGTAAGCAATCACTCAACAGCGTAAGTATCCATTTCATCCATTACAACTGAGCCAGATAGATTATTGTTCCCAAGGTCTAAAGCTTTTAAGTAAGAACACTCCCCTATGCTTGAAGGGATACTTCCTGTTAGCTTATTGTTTGATAGATCAATGACTTGAAGAAGGGCCATCTTTCCTATAGTAGCTGGTATTTCACCCGAAATTTCATTACCCGAAAGAGACTGAAATATCAAGTCTGGCATGACTTGAGAAATTTTCTGAGGGATTAAACCTTGAAACTTATTGTTTGAATGATCAAACAATTCAATTGGGACACTAGGTAATGGAATGGTTCCGTTAAATAGGTTTGAACTCAGATCAATATCTACAAAGGGGGATACTGGTAATGGATTTGGTAAATTACTATTTAACTGATTTTAAGAACAATTCAGCAGGGATAAATTAGAAGAGATGTCCCCAAAACAGCCTGGAATAGAATCTGAAATACTTGCATTTGAAACGTCTAGGTACCTGAGCTCCTTTTGAGACTTGAGCCAAGTAGGAAAAGGACCTAAATTGCAAGATCCCATGTCAAGATTTCGAATTTGAAAAGGAGGAATCTAGTTGCGATTAACATTCAAGCTGAAGGAGTTGGATGAAAGGACAAGAATCTTCAGTTTTCCCAGGTTCTTAAAATGAACTTTTGATAGAGTACCTGAGAGGAAATTAGAAGAAACGTCAAGAACAGACAATTCAGAAAGCTGTCCAAAACTCTCTAGTAGAGTACCATTTAGCTGGTTTCCTGAAAGTCCCAAGTTGGTTCTATGGAGATGTTTGGAGGTTAGAGGTGTAGCGATCAAGGATATGTATGATGGAGCCAAGACCAGGGTACGGACAGTAGGAGGAGACTCAGAGCACTTCCCAGTGATGATGGGGTTGCACCAGGGATCAACTTTTAGCTCATTCTTATTTGCCTTGGTGATGGATGGACTGACGCGATAAATCCAAGGGGAGGTGTCATGGTGTATGTTATTCGCAGATGACATAGTCCTGATTGATGAGACTCGCAGTGGAGTGAACGCTAAGCTGGAAGTTTGGAGACAGACTCTCTGGAGTCTAAAGGGTTCAGGCAAAGTAGGACCAAGACAGAATACTTGGAGTGCAAGTTCAGTAACGGGAGTGACCTTGAGGACAAGCGTGGAGGTGAGACTTGGTACTCAGGTCATTCCAAAGAAAGGAAGCTTCAAGTATCTTGGGTCTATTATCCAAGGGGATGGAGAGATTGATGACGATGTCACACATCGTATTGGGGTAAGGTGGATGAAATTGAGGCTCGTATCTGGAGTCTTATGCGACAAAAAAGTGCCACCAAAACTTAAAGTCAAGTTCTATAGGACGGTGGTTAGACAGACTATGTTGAATGGGGCGGAGTGTTGGCCAGTCAAGACTCATCACATCCAAAAGATGAAAATTGCGGAGATGAGGATGCTAAGATGGATGTATGGGCATACAAGGAGGGATAAAATTAGAAATGATGATTTCCGGGATAGAATGGGAGTGACCTCGGTGGAAGATAAGATGTCCTGAATGGGAGTGACTTCGGGAGGTTGAGATGGTTTGGGCATGTGCAGAGGTGAGACACAAATGCCCCAGTACAGAGGTGTGAGAGGTTGGTTATGAACGGGTTCAGGAGGGGTAGAGATAGGCCGAAGAAATATTGGGGAGAGGTGATTAGACTGGATATGGCGCAGGTGCAACTTACTGATGACATGACCTTAGATAGGAGGTTGTGGAGGACACGAATTAGGGTAGAAGGGTAGTAGGTAGTCGAGCATAGTCCTACTTATGCTTGCAAACTGGTAGTTGTAGTGTTATTATTGTAGATCCGCTTAGTCTATCATACTAATAGGCGTAGTATTGGTTTATAGTCCCCTGTAGTTTGATTTCTACTGCTATGTGTTCTTTAGTGTACAATGTATTTTGTTTATCTTATTTACCTGCGTTAGTTACTGTTTCTTTTTTCAAAATGAGCTATCATGGCTTATTCAACAACCGTTCTGCCTACCAAGGTAGAGATAAGGTATGCGTACACTTTACCCTCTCAGACCACACGTTGTGGGATTTCACTGGGTATGTTGTTGTTGTTGTTCCTAAAGAAGCTGGTATAGGGCCTTCAAAAAAGTTGGAAGCTAATACAAGTCGTTGAATATTATTCAACTGACCCATCCATTCTGGTATTTTACCAACAAGACCATTGCTGCTCAGCCTCAAGTACATCAAACTTGGTAAAGGCCTCTTTGAATCACATTCTCCCTTCGTTCGAGTATTCCAGATAGTCTTCCTGTCAAGTTGTTTCCTGATAAATCAAGGTTGATTAAATTGCAAAGTCCTCCAATAATACTCGCTATTCCACCTTTGATGTTGTTCAAAAAGAGATTAAGGTGAGTCAGATAAGTCATATTCCCGATGGATCTAGGCAATTTTCCATGTAGTTTGTTTGTACCTAAATCAAGAACTTCTATCTGTTCCCAGCTTCCTCTAAATGGTTCAAGGCAATTGGCACTAAGGTTGTTCTTTAGTGCGAGGTTCAAGTATCTTAACCTTGGAATCTCACTGATGCCAAGTGGAATTCTGCCTCTAAAATAAGAGTTGCCTAAGTCTATATATTCAAGACTGCTGATATTTACAAGCCAACTCGGGAACATTGAGTTGAAACTATTGAAACTAAGATCAATAACAGCTAGTGAAGAGAAGTTGACAGGAGTAAGAAGTGAAATGGAGCAGACAAGCAACAAGTTGAAAGATGCAACTCTGTTAACTGTGGAAGCTGGTTTAGCATTTCCAACCAACTTGATCCAATCATAGAAAGGTCTACTTGGTTCATCCCCAGATATTTTAAAGAAACAAGACCAGACACCCACTGGAAACCTTCAACAGTAGAGGCGGAGAATTCTGAAGAAACATCAAGATACTGCAAGTGAGAAAGATTTCCCAAAGTTGGAGGTATTGTGCCAAATAACAGCTTTTGATAGATTCAGATATTCCAAGTTCTTCAACGAACCAACGAATCTTGGAATTGGGATTCCATCAAATGTGTTTAGACTCAAATCCAAGTATTTTAAAGATTGGATTTTTACCAAAGAAGGCCTAATCTCCCCACTCAAGTTCCAAAACCCATACCTGGTAACATCATCAGAATTGACTGGAAATGAATTGTGAAGGTCTATTTTGATAACAGAACCTGTAGTGTTACTGCACCTCCACTTACAACAGTCTCTTCCTTTCCATGACGAAAGCCGGTTCTCAGGATCATTCAAGCCATTCTTGAAATCAACAAGTGCTTCAATCATTAGCTGAACAATTTCTTGCACCATTTTGGCCCTTACAAGCAAATTTTTCTACTGCTATTGTATGTAAAATGACAACAAAAAGTATATACACTTGAAGCCTCTCCATCAGTTCCAAGTCTTGAAAGTAGAACAAGAACCCTTTTCTTCAGGCAGGGATTAGATGGTTGAAAATAAATGGTGCATTAGCAATTAGTACTATTATCAAAATGGTTCATTTTCCATCATGTAGAAACTTAGCTGAATAAAGTACAAGAAAAGTGATAAGGAAATTGGTTTTCACGTTGTTTAGTCAACTGGTCTCTATTATCATAGTATTTTGAAATGATTTTGTCTTGAGCGTCAATCTTTCGGCTTTTGTCTTCAGCTTTTGTTCTTTATATTATCAAGTTTTCACAAGTCAGTAACAATACAATAAACAAAAACAGAAAATATAAAGGACGAAGGTGTAGTGAACTTTCGAAGTTGACCACCAATACAGTAGAGTCCTACTACGTGACAAATATTACTTCATCTGTCTCATAACAGTTATCTTAACAAAAAACACAATTATTAAAAATCAATAATATAATGAAAAGTTTATCAAATTACTCCTATTTAATAAAAATATATTATTACTTTTTACTTTTGATTATTAATAGTAATTATTTATATTTTGAATAGATAACTTTGTCAATAAACGTTTCTTGAATAAAGAGTTTGTCATTTTTTTGTCTAAGAGTATAGTAGAAAAAAAATAATCAATTTATGTCTTGAATTTCTAAGATAATACTTATTTTGGGACAATTTTTTTTACTAAAGTGACAATTATTATGGGACGGAGGGAGTATCCATTACCTCATTTGGATAATTTAATTTAATGTTAGGACGAAGAAAGAAAAAGAGATAAATTGTAATTTAATGCTCTTTCGATTCAGACTTTAATTTTTAAGATTTTTAATACTGAACTTATTAAGATTTTAAAAATATAATTTATATCTATTATTTAGAACCCATTTGGATGGACTTATGACTTTTGACTGTTAGTAACTTTAGCTTAAAAAAGGTAATTATAACTTAGACTTTTGATTTATTTTTGTCATTTTAGCTTAAAAAGTAAAAATAAATACTTTATTTTTTTTACTCAAACATCACAAAAGTGCTTATAAATATTTAAAATAAGCTAATCTAAACAGGCTTTTATTACAATCTAATAAAATTTAAGGCTCAACTAATAACGACCTATCGACCACTAAATTGTTACATTTATGGTGTGTCTGGTTCGCACAGGTAAACGGAATGAAAAGAAATTACCCTGATTGTCCTTACATGTTTGGTTCTGGATGGTCCGGGGTTCGGGATGGTCGGGGTGGTCCGGAGTCCGGATTGGGAAAAGAGAATGGAAGTATCTAGGGGGTGGGGGAATCAATCTAAGGGAAAGGGAATAGAAAAAAAGATAAAGGAAATGAAAAAGTATGTCAAACAAACAACTTCAAAAAAAATCAGGGGATTCCATTCCCTTTTCCCTCTTATATTATCCGAACCAAACACACCCTTATTTATTTGTAATGTGTGAGAGCAATAGTGACAGTTGTTTAATAATAATGAAAAATATGAGGAACATCAGCCATGTAATATAATGTCAACAATCAACCATTTGGATAAATCTATAAATTTCCCACCACCACAAAAACATTGTATACCAAAAATATCACCATGACTGCTTCAAGTCCATCTTTCTTCTCATCATCAAGTCTCAACATATCCAATTCCAAAACCCGATCCATCATCTTAAACCCGTTTACCCAAATCAACATTGACAAATCAAGAAACTTAAACCCTAAAAAGCCAACAAGGCATTTCATTTCTAAATCTGTTACTATCGATAACCCCTCAACTATTGATGAAAAAGATGCTGAGGCAATTGGGAAAGTCGGGTCTAGGGTTAGGGTTAGGGTTCCATTGAAAGTGTATCATGTACCTAAGGTTCAAGAATTGGATTTGAATGATAAAATTGGGACATTAAAACAGTATGTGGCAATTCATAAAGGCAAACAAATATCAGCTAATTTGCCTTATAAGGTGGAGTTCGTTGTACACGATTTGGAAGGGCGAAATGGTCCGGTTAAATTCTCTGCACACCTTAAGGAAGATGATTTTGAGTTTCTTGACTGAATTATTTCAGTTTTGATTACTACAATTTTATTGCCTTTTTACCCCTGTTTGGATGGTTTTTCCCCCTGCTTTATCATTGTATTGTTTTTTATGAAATCGTGTTTGTTTACGTTGTTTTAAAATTATGTTATATGATGTAAATTCGTTGTAATTTCATGATTCAAATAATCATGAAAAAAATCAATTTTTATAATCACGAATTTGGTTGTTTGCGTGGTTATGTATTTCATTTTTTCATTAAACCCCACCCACATCCACCACACCCACATCCACACAACTACCCACCTCCTCCATCACACTCAAACCACCAACCCCTACCCTCTACCACCCACACACTATCCAAACATTATGTTCATTAATGAAGTATAATATAATACAACAACATATTATACCAGGTACATTAATGAACCACTGGGAAACAACCATCCAAACACAGGGTTAATGAACTTTATATGTACCACTGAATATATGAAAATAATCATGTGTGCAACAAGTATTTTTTTTGTTTTGTGTATCATTTTGTAGATTTAACTTTTTAAATACAAAAAAAAAAATGGCCACTTTAGTTCATTTCTTTGGATTTACATTAATTTGTTATTACCAATGGTCACTTACTCTTATGTGAGACTCTATTAAGAATCATATTAGCGGTAAAGACAATTTTTTCCACATGTTTTGAGGAAGCTCGGAATTGATGAGCAAGTCATTCATCATTTTCTTCAATGTACGGTTTGTTGGAAATTTATTAACGTGAAATAAAGTTAATCCTATTATTTATGACTCGAATAATTGGGATCTCGCACGTCGAAAACGTCGTTTTCACACACGTGCACATATAGTACCAAGGATCGTAAATTTCTTTAGTGAAAGAGATATTTGTACATATACAAAATGTTTGAGACATGAAATGATAGACTGCTATTGGTCAAATGACAAGTGTTTCACGTTGGTAAATGAAGGAAGAAGTGTACGATGTGTAAAAGATGAAACGAGTCGAAAAATACCGCGGAGCCTCGAAGGGCCGCGGAGCTAATTCGGTTGTTGGCTACTGGAATTTAGGCGTCGCGACGCTTCTATTCCAAAAGGCTCGACAGAAGACGAAAAGTTCTGACTTTTGGGCTGGTTTTGGAGCATTGAACCTCCATTACTTTGCACTTGAATTCATCCATTATTTGGCTGAATTATAACCTCATATTAAGTGTCATTACATGGCATTGAGGCCATTACTTGGCTAGATGGAAAGTCATCTTCATCACACTATAAATTGAAGCATTTGACTCATTTGAAGAACACACAAAAAACTTCAGATTTTTCTAAGTTCTTCTTCTTCTCTAGCAATTTTTCACACACTCAAAAGGCTCTTTTTTTTTAGTAAACATTTGAGTTTCCTTTACTCAATTGTTTGTTGATGTTTTATCTTGGGAGACACGTTGTCAAACACCGTTAAAAGATTTATACGGGTTAATATTGTCTTAAGAACATGGTGCTACACCTGACTCAACAAATCTTTGTAGTAGTTGTTTCTTGTTCTTATTTCCAGATTGTAACCTTTGTTGTTGTTGCTTTCATTTCCATTTCCTTGTAACTATCATTGTAACTAACACAATTCTTGCTTTCAACGACACCATTTGACTGAGGTGAGTATGGAGCCGTCATTTGATGAACAATGCTCGATTGGACACAATATTTCTCAAATTGCGCTATGTATTCTCCCCCTCTATCGCTACAAATTAATTTAATCTGTACGCTTAGTTGATTTTCAACTTCTGCTTTGTAGCGTCTAAACGCTTCAAATGCTTCATCCTTACTTTTTAATAAGTAAAGGTAACAATACCTTGTGCTATCATCTATAAATGTCACAAAGTACGTGTTCCCCATCTAGTTTGTACAAGCTTCAAATCACATATATCTGTGTGAATAAGTTCTAGAGGAGCGATATCTCTTTCGACGGATCTAAAAGAAGTCTTAGTGAGTTTTGCTTCTACGCACACCTCACACGTACGTTGAGGATTTACGTCGATAGACGTTAACAACTTCAACTTTACCAACCTTTGTATGAATTGGAGTTTACATGTCCTAATCTATGATGTCATAAATTAGAAGACTCAAGCAAATAGGAAGAAGCTTCAATTTTATTGCTTGTATGTATGATAGACATAGTGTTAACAGACCTTCACAAACGAAGCCCCTTTCCATAGTGATTTTTTTTGTTGCGATAGAATTTGGGGCGGGATGCCTGGTAGGAGCTACTCGCATAGTGATTTTTTTTGTGGGAGGAAAAAAGGAAGATAAGTTACATAAAGAGTAAGAATTGAACATGATTCAGTAAGAATGAATTACTGTAAAATAGAGTTGACTATCGTGGTTTGCCAACAAGAGAAACAGATTTAGAGTTTATTGTGACGTATGTTAAATCATTTCTTTATGTTTTAGGGTTTTAATACATTAGGGTGGGGGAGAGGTTGGGTTGTTATCGGTCCGGATACACCCGAGAACCACCAGAGAACCAAACCGAAATATCCGGACCGATATTCGAACCGAAAAGTTAACGGTCCGGATACAAGTATCAGACATAAGGATCCGGATCGATAAGGATCCGGTCCGGCAATCCGGTCTAATTACTCGATAACTAATATGTTATCAGTCCCGATCTGATATCCGGTAACTATCTTATCAATCCTTGGAATATTGTTATTATATATTGATTTAAGTTTGTTAATATGTATTAAGTAAAGCAGTAAAGCATGGATTTTTATAAAAAAAAATATAAGTAAAGTAGAGATTTTTAAGTAAAGCAGAAATTTTAATATTTCGGATCGGTTTCGGACCGAAAACAGTATCTGAAACCGAACCGGTAACCTTATCGGTCCGATCTCGGATCTCTTTTCAGGACCGAATTCTTATCGGTTCGGACTGGTAACTTTATCGGTCCAAACCGATAACCTTATCGATCCGATTTCGGTATGTCGATACCCGGACCGGACTGATAACAGCCCTAGGGAGAGGTGGCTGGGTTGGGGGCGCCGAATGTGGTGCTAGAAAGGAGAAGGAGACAAATAATATAAAATGCTATTTAAGAAACTTTTTCTCCTTATTTATTAAGGAAATCATTTTATTTTAAAGAAATTGATTTTCCGAAAAAAACATTTTCAAAATATTTTGACTAATAAGATAGAGAAAAATTGGAGACATTTTCCAAAAAAACATTTTCCTCCCAACTAAAGACAACCCATATCATTTTTTCTTCATATGTTGATTTTCATATTACGGGGGCTTGCTTCGGAAACAACTAAGCATGTAACATGTACCCTATTTTATTGGTCAACTCAACTCTATGTTGTGAATTACTCTTTTTTTCCCTTCATTTTTTGATGGAATAGAAATAAGAATACCACATAATTCAGTAAACTTTTGAATATTTCAAATGATTGTCCGACTTACAAATTTTTGCGAAAAGTATATTTGTTTCTTAAATGTACATCGTACCAAGTAATATAATAATAATTTTTAAATTTCTCAAATAACTATCCAACATATGAATTTTTATAAAGATTGTGGAAATATGTGTAGAGATAAGAAAATGAGAATGCAACAACAACAACAAGTGTAAGAAATCTGAAAATAAACAAACAAGTGGGCTTGTTGAGTCGACCAAATTCTTGATTCATCCTTAAGATAATATTGTCCCGTATATCCTTTCAACGGTTGTAATGACAACTTATCTCCCAAGATAAAACAACAATCAAACAAATGAACAAAGGGAACTCAAGTGTTCGCTTAGGAAGAAAGATCTTTGAGTGTTTTGTGATTGCAAGAGAGGAAGACAATTTCAGAGAATTGTTTAGTGAATGTCAAAATGTGTGTTCTTACAAATGAGCCAAAGACCTCATTTTATAGTGTTGAGAAGATGAGTTTACAATTGCCCATGTAATGGCCTTGAATGACCATGTAATGACCTTGATTATGGAGTGTTAATTCAGCCAAATAATGGTTGAATTCATTTGGGATGTAATGGAGGTTTAATGCCTCAAAACCAGCCCAAGAGTCATGTCTTTTCGTCTCCGTCGCGACGCTTTAGACTACGGCGCGCGGCCTGCGAGGCGCCGCGCGCCATGACAGAGTTGGCGCGCGGCCAGTAGTTGGCCGCGACCGATCGTGTACACTTCTTCCTTCATTTACCAACGTGAAATCAACGTCATTTGACCAATAACCGTCTATTACCTTACGTCTCAAACAATTCATATTGGTACCAATATCACTTCCATTGACGAAATATGATCCTTGGCATTACGTGTGCACGTGTGTGGAAACAAGGGTTCCCACGTGCGGGGCCCCAATTGTTCGAGTCATAATTAAATAGAATTAACTTTATTTCACGTTTAATAAATATTTCCAACAATCCCTCTTAGAAGAGATTTTGGTGCACGCAACTGGTGCCTTTCTAGCAATCACTCGGCGGAACGATGTTGCATCTAGAGAGGTAGCCGGAGTTTTGAACCTTCCATAGTAGAATACCATCGAACATATTTACTGCATGGTGAACGTGATGTCTTGAACCGTCAGTGTTTAGTATATGCCAAGACAATGGTACCAACACAACACCTTTCCTACTCAATCTTTCTAGTGTTTTGTCCGTCGTGGGCCGTGGACATATTTGGATTCTTAAGTACGTTCATTTGGCGCTGTCCTCGTGCACTTAAATAGGTGGTCTCTCTGATATATCTGCAATACCCGCCTACGTGGCGTTAGGAAGCATTAAAAATTTCCCCAACCTAACCTCAATTACTGAGGATCATTAAAGGTTTGGAAACTTATCCTTTACCCCTCTACATGTAGCATTTTTTGTCTATCACGGGAATGGCCTTGGATTATGTTTCTTAAGAAGAAATCATTATCCAAAGTGCTCTTGCTTCTACCGAAGTGCTCAACTGAACCTTTACAGTTTAGTTTTCCCATTGAACCTTATCCCTGAGATCTCCAGTCCGTAAGGTTGGGTGTCCACTATATTGATTCTTATTGATTGGGTTTTAAGCCCATTTCCCACAAACGAGCGATTCATCTGATCTCTGGATATTCCCTTCGTCAAGGGATCTGCTATGTTTTTCTTAGATTTTTTGTAATCAATGGAAATCACACCTGAGGTGATCAGTTGCCTAACAGACTCATGTCTCCGTCGGATATGACGAGACTTGCCGTTGTATATCGAACTTCGTGCTCTTCCTAGAACCGACTGATTGTCGCAGTGGATCATTACAGAAGACACGGGTTTATCCCAACATGGGACATCTTTAAAAAAAACATGAAGCCATTCAGCTTACGGATGAGTCTTGCCAATTTATTGACTGCATACGCGATATCAGGTCGAGTGCAGTTTGTGATATACATCAGACTCCCAATCTCCTTCGTATCGCTCCTGCCGTACGGACACACCAAGATGTTTGTCAATCTTTTGACTTCTATCCAATGGTGTCGTTACCGGTGAACTATCAAACATCTCAAATTTCTTCAGCACATTCTTGATGTAGTGAGATTGAGATGAGACTAATTCGTTAGTTGTCTTAAAGATCTTGATCCCTAAGATAACATCTATGACTCCCATATCTTTCATGTCAAAATATTATTTTTAGCATTTTCTTAGTCTCTTAGGATTACCCTAGGATTGCACCCAGTGATCAACAAGTTGTTTACATAGAGGAATGTAATGCCTAATGAATCGGTCATTACTTATGCCTAATGAGTTTGTCATTTTCTCTTCATGCAAACACACTCGTCTTACTTGTTAATAGAGACCCCTTTCGATAGTAGGGTACTATCAAATTTCTCGTGTCATTGTTTAGGGCATGTTTCAGCCTGTACAATGATTTGACAAGCAGACAGACCTTTGTCTCTTATTCTGGAATCACATACCCCTCTAGTTGGTCTATGTATATTTCTCCTTCCAAATCATCATTTAGGAAGACAGTCTTAACATCCATTTGATGTATTTCAAGATCCCGCAAGGCGGCGATAGTTGTGAACATATGTATGGATGTCTTAGGTTGCTACTTGTCTATAGACCATTGGCATTGTTGGTTCTCAACTTCTGTTTTGTAGCGTTTGAATACTTCAAAGGCTTCATCTTTGCTTCTTAGTAAGTAAATATAACAAAACTTTGTGTCATCATCTATGAAAGTCACAAAGTACTTGTTCACTCCTCTAGTTTGAGCGAACTTCAAATCACATATATCAGTGTGTATAAGTTCTAGAGGAGTGGTTTCCCTTTCGACGGATCTAAAGGATTTTACACCTCGTGATTTTAAGACGATAATTAAGAACGTCATTAAGAATAAAGATTCGAATTTTGGAAATTAAGTATATTTATACAAGTTACAAACATTTCAATGGAAATTGAAAATGATAAGTTATATATTCTCGTTATGGATTAGTAATATATATAAATTACGACATAGAAAATGCGAGACTTTATGAAATTCTCGGAAATTAATGGAAGCTTGGGGCTAATGTGTAATCAGGAAAAATTGGAATTAATATAACCCTAAACCTTCATTCTATTTCATCCAAAAAAAAATCAAATAAGAAAGACACATTCTATCTTCCTCTCTTCCTTACCCATTCCAGCCGATTTTCACTCCCTTTCTATACAAAAAATTGAAGTTAAAATCCCCTTCCTACATTACATTGCTCATCTACAATTAGAAGCAAAAATTTGGAACCCAAAACAGTGGGGTTCGAACCACTGCCTGGCCGAGAATGGCTGCTGGAAATTTCTAGTTTTGGGGCATTTTTGGGAAGGAAAATGTGTAAGAATGATGGATTAACATTGTAGAATGGTTGCATGTTGAATTGGAGTTGAATAAGTGAAGAATTGGGCAAGAAAAAACGATAAAACAATGGGTATTCGGAAGGGCAGTGAGTTCGATTTTAAGGGTTGTTTTAGCGTTAAAATTGAGGTAAAAATTCTTCTCTTATGATATAATTGAAGTTGCATGTTGTTGTAATTTAAGTAATGAATGTGGGTTAAGAAGAAACTTGGAATTTAAACAATTCATGTGAAGGTTTGGGTGCTATGGTCGATTAGGGACTGATTTGGACACTTTGCAGTTGATTGTCGTTATTGTTGTAATTGTCATTAATTGCATGTTAAAATAGAGGAGTCTTGATATTTAAAGGAAGTAATGGTTTACATAAGAATGTTGGAACATGAAGTGTAGCTTAATAAGTTAAGAAGGAAAGTATAGAATTATGTTGTTGCTAGTCGAAATTTACATGGAATTGTTGGACGTGGTTGTCTCGTCTTAAGGTTATTTTGTTAAGTTATAATGATGGGATATAAGTTATGACTTGTTATTGGTTTGTTGAGCTTGTTGGTTAATTGTGGATATGCACATAAATAGGAGAAGTGCTGCCCAAATTTTTATAGAATAAGAGAGTCGTCTTTCGATATAACGTACGTTAGAAATCAAAGAGTTGACAAGACATATTGTTATTATTATAGGTCAAGGTGCTAGTCGAGGCAGTTATTAGATTATTGAGTTGATTAAGTTCGGAAAGTGACTCGAAGATTAGCTTGAGGCATAAATAAGGTATGTAAGGCTAACCCTTCTTTCATATTTTGGCATGATCCCTTTTATATGACTCCGAAAGAATGTAAAACATAAGTACTCTATTTTTCGTTGGATTTGGAGTCGATATCCAATGTCTTGCTTCGTTCATGCTATACTCTTGTTGATAATTCGAAGGAAGCTTCTGCGATACATTATACTTACATGTTCACTACAAAGCAAATGGTAAATTGAGAAAACTCTAAAACTTGTTCTCAAAATCTCTCCAAATGAAGCTGTAATAGAAACCACTTTGAAAGGGGTGCAACGTTTTGTAACATCATTACATATTCAGTTGTTGGAGAGCTCCATTGTTCCGGAGCCAGTTATTTTGGTACAGAACCTCTCTTATTATGATTGTACATATTTATGGGCACGACGGGGTCCTGTCCCGTCATATGTTGGTATTCTACTTGTAGAGGTCTGTAGATAGTTGTGGGATTGTGTATGTTTTGGGTTGGTTGTGAGGATTACAGACAGGTTGACTCACTTGCATTTTGGTATTTCTTTTGGAAAGTTCCCTTATATATATATATAGTGGCGGCCTTGTCGGCTAGCCATTTATTTTCTGTTGGTTATTTGTGACTCCGCCTGAAACGAGGTTAAATCGCGTGTAAAAGCGATGCTTGTCGGCTTCTACGTGGGCGAGGTTGTCATCGCAGCGTTATGTTTGCGAAAGTTTTATTGATCTTGGCGTCAGTTGGATTAAGTGTGACAGGTCAGTAATGGTGTCCAATTAGGGCGACGGGTCGCGACCCGTCGGGTCAGATCGTGACAAAAGTGGTATCAGAGCAGTTAGTCCTCGGAATGTCTACAGACCGTGTCTAGTAGAGTATTGTGTATGGATATGTTGTGCACCATACCTATACGCCGCAGGAGGTTGTCGGGCATTTAGGATTGATTTCTATTCTTTCATGTTAGAGATCGTGCGAATAGAGTTGTGTCATAAGTGAAGTCCTTAATCTAATAATCTTGTATGATTTCAGCGATGACTAGGAAGAGTAAAGCAGCGACCAGAAGAAAATCACTGAGGTGAGGCAGTTAGCCAAGCCCCCAGGTCCACCAGAGCTCAGACTTATACTGGGATACACATTCAGTCCCAGAGTTTTCCTACTTCCCCACCTCTATAGGAGCTCAGAGGGGCACCTGATCCAGCTCCAAAGACGAGACATGTACCTCGGTCCTCGTAGGATGCTCGGTTCGGAGATGAGAGATATGGGAGATGCTATCCGTTTGTTGACTCAGATACTTGCTACCCAGGCTGGACGGCAGGATAGGGGTCATGAGTATCCAGATAGGGTTGCTAGTGCCAGGGCCCGAGATTTTCTTACATTAGATCCCCCAGAGTTTAAGGGCATAGACCCTAATGCTGATCTTCAAGAGTTCATAGATAGTATGCAGCGTACTTTAATTGTGATGAAGGTGTCAGCTACAGAATCTGTTGAGTTAGCTACTTATAGATTGCAGGGTATAACGATTAATTGGTTTCAGTTGGCAGGATATTATCAAGGGGTAGGGATGCTCTTTCGCCGACTTTCCAGGAATTTTCAGATGCCTTCATGCGCCATTATATTCCACCCGAGTTGAGGCGGGCATGGTTGATAGGTTCCTTAACCTGCAGCAGGGTAGTATGTCTGTTAGAGAGTATAGTGTGGAGTTTGATTCTTTAGCCAGATATGCCCCTTCTATTGTGCAGGAAATGGAAGATAGAGTTCACCGATACGTGATGGGGTTAGAGCCAGGGTTGCAGGAGGCTTGTATGGAAGTAGTGATGCAGCCAGGTATGGATATAGCTCGTATTCAGGCTTATGCTCAAGGTCAGGGGATCGTAGGCGCCAGCGAGATGCTATCTCGGAGCAGTAATGCTTGACCCAGAGAGGCTAGTCAGAAGGTCAGTATAGAGGTTCCACTAGCGAGAGCAGACCCAGTATAGTGCACCCCTACAGTTTCAAGGATCTCAGCGGGGTAGGGAGACTTTCCTTAGGCAGAGGTAGAGTTCTTATGCATCGGGTTCTCAGCGGCAGGTGGGGTCAGGGCAGGAGGTGATGCCCCCTCCTCGATGTGTGACTTGTGGGAAACGTCATGTAGGACGGTGTCCTCAGGGTGTATGCTATACTTGTGGTGATCCGGGGCACTATCCTAGAGATTTCCCACAAAGAGTGGGTAGTATTGTTCCTGAGAATTCGGTAGCAGCATCGTCACCCTCAGTGAGAGCCCCAGAGATAGGACTCCAGACTTCTTCCGGCAGAGGTAGGGGCAGAGGTGGAGCATCTAGCTCCAGTACTGGGCCGCATCGTATCTATGCTCTAGGTGGGAGACCGGGTCTAGAGACACCGCAGGATGCACCATCAGGTATACCCTTTTTCAGATTATTTATTGATGGGTTTAAGCTATATACGAACTATCCCTTACCACTATGACATGATGTATTACAACATAAGTTAGGATACAAGCATATGAGTTAATGGGGTGAATCGAGACAAAAGACTTGGTGAAAACTTAGTTGAAACCTTAAGGGGGGAAGTGCCCATAGCATAGCAAGACCATAACTATAAATCGGAACTAGGGTAAACGAATAGAAGACTACCCTTGATATATAACCTTTTAGTTATTATAACATGATAATGTCGGTATTAGATGCGATTAATTTGACCTTAAATAGTAACGTCGTGTTTTACTCTATTATTTAACTATCCATAAAACTTCTGTAGGTTACATATTATGAACATTCGAGGACGAATGTTTCTAAGGGGGGAAGAATGTTACACCTCGTGGTTTTAAGACGATAATTAAGAACGTCCTTAAGAATAAAGATTGAATTTTGGAAATTAAGTATATTTATACAAGCTACGAGCATGTCAATGGAAATTGAAATGATAAGTTATATATTCTCGTTATGGATTAGTAATATATATAAATTACGACATGGAAAATGCGAGACTTTATGAATTTCTCGGGAATAAATGGAAGCGGGAGTTAAGATTTAAAAGAAGTGGGTTTAAAATTTATTAATTGAAGGACTTGGGGCTAATGTGTAATTAGGAAAAATTGGAATTAATATAACCCTAAACCTTCGTTCTATTTCATCCAAAAAAAATCAAATAAGAAAGACACCTTCTATCTTCCTCTATTCCTTACCCATTCCAACCGATTTTCACTCCCTTTCTATACAAAAAATTGAAATTAAAATCCCCTTCCTACATTACATTGTTCATCTACAATTAGAAGCAAAAATTTGGAACCCAAAACAGTGGGGTTCGAACCACTGCCTGGCCGAGAATGGCTGTTGGAAATTTCCAGTTTTTGGTGCGTTTTTGGGAAGGAAAAACGTGTAAGAATGATGGGTTAACATTGTAGAATGGCTGCATGTTGAATTGGAGTTGAAGAAGTGAAGAATTGGGCAAGAAAAAATGATAAAACAGTGGGTATTCGGAAGGGCAGTGAGTTCGATTTTAAGGGTTGTTTTGGCGTTTAAATTGAGGTAAAAATTCTTCTCTTATGATATAATTGAAGTTGCATGTTGTTGTAATTTAAGTAATGAATGTGGGTTAAGAAGAAACTTGGAATTTAAACAATGCATGTGAAGGTTTGGGTGCTATGGTCGATTAGGGACTGATTTGGACACTTTGCAGTTGATTATCGTTATTGTTGTAATTGTCATTAATTGCATGTTAAAATAGAGGAGTCTTGATATTTAAAGGAAGTAATGGTTTACATAAGAATGTTGGAACATGAAGTGTAGCTTAAGAAGTTAAGAAGGAAAGTATAGAATTATGTTGTTGCTAGTCGAAATTTACATGGAATTGTTGGACGTGGTTGTCTCGTCTTAAGGTTATTTTGTTAAGTTATAATGATGGGATATAAGTTATGACTTGTTATTGGTTTGTTGAGCTTGTTGGTTAATTGTGGATATGCACATAAACAGGAGAAGTGCTGCCCAAATTTTTATAGAATAAGAGAGTCGTCTTTCGATATAACGTACGTTAGAAATCAAAGAGTTGACAAGGCATATTGTTATTATTATAGGTCAAGGTTCTAGTCGAGGCAGTTATTAGATTATTTAGTTGATTAAGCTCGGAAAGTGACTCGAAGATTAGCTTGAGGCATAAATAAGGTATGTAAGGCTAACCTTTCTTTCATATTTTGGCATGATCCCTTTTATATGACTCCGAAAGAATGTAAAACATAAGTACTCTATTCTTCGTTGGATTTGGAGTCGATATCCAATGTCTTGTTTCGTTCATGCTATACTCTTGTTGATAATTCGAAGGAAGCTTCTGCGATACATTATACTTACATGTTCACTACAAAGCAAATGGTAAATTGAGGAAACTCTAAAACGTGTTCTCAAAATCTCTCCAAAGGAAGCTGTAATAGAAACCACTCTGAAAGGGGTGCAACGTTTTGTAACATCATTACATATTCATATTGTAGATCATGTGTATTGTTGTTGTTCCACCTGATCAGCTGGATTATGATATTCTTAAGCCGGAAGCGGCTGCCCGAAGGGGCCACCCTAGCTAAGTCGGAAGCGGCTGCCCGAAGGGCCCATTATGACTACGCCGGAAGCGGCCGTCCGAAGGGACTATTGTGTTATTAGCCGGAAGCGGTCGTCCGAAGGGACTATCGTGTTATTAGCCGGAAGCGGCTACGAGTAGGATATTCTATATTTATATTGTGTATGCTAAATTTGTGTAATGGACCATATGACATGGATCATAGTGTTGTTCCAGGTTACTCCCATGTTGCTTTCTAAACTTGATGACTGTTACGCTTTTCCTTATTTTATGATTCAGTATTGCCTTACATATTCCGTACTGACCCCCCTTTCTTCGGGGAGTTGCGTTCATGCCCGCAGGTTCTGGTGCTTAGATAAGTGACCCTCCAGTCTAGGACATCTTGTTATACCCCGTAGTTCTGACCCTACGTATGAGAGCGTACGAAAGCATGTAAGACTTAAAATTTTCAAAGGATAGGTTGACGGATTATTCCGGACGAGTTTTAGTCAACTTTAAGGCGGGTTATGACCTGGTACATTGAGAGTTCCTAAGTGTTTCAAAGGCCTAGGGCGTAGTTCGTCGAGTCTAGATTCCAACGCAACCAACCGTTCGTCGAAAGGACGTCGGAGTAGAAAGTTATGAGAATTACAAGTTCGGTCGCGATCGGACAAATGTGTTTCGGACAAAGCGGCGAGGCAGCGCGGATCACGGCAGCGGCGCGAAAATCGAGGCGCTGAAGTTGCAGCGCCCAGCCGGGAGCAGCGGCACGGAAGTTGAGCGCAGGCGAGTTTTCAGCGCCACTTGTGGAAGCAGGCGGTCAGCGGATTTTTAGGAAAAACTTAAAAAAATTTTTCTTTTAAAGACCTTGGGAGGGTGACAAGTGTCCCCATCTGATTTCTTGCATGCAATATATTGACCAAGTCTTGAAGACTTGGTCATCTAATTTCTCTCTCTCTAAAGCTTAAGCTCATCTCTCTAAAATTCCAAGAGATATTTTAGCCTTAGGAGAAATCTGAAAAGAAAAAGGCAAGAAGGAAACTTGTGGCTAGCTTGTGAAGGTTATTGTGGTGGCATTCTTGGAAAGGATGCCAGCAAAATTGTTGTAATAAATTTGGCTAAAGCTCTAAGGTAATGGTTCCTCCTTTATAATTAGTTTTTAGTGTTGCATGTTAAGAAGAAAGAACTTGTGGTAGTAAATAATGCTCTTAGACTCATTGCATGTAAGAACTATGGTTTGAATGTGAAGGAATTGGTTAAGAAGATATTATGAGCATGTTGTAGCCTAAAAACTACCTTAGAATTGTTAAGTGAATTGTTGTACCTATTGGGGCAGAATTTTACACACCCAAGTTTAGGTGTGTAATCCCCTTTGAAGTGTTGGATTGTTGAGCCTTAAATGTGGCGTTTGGATGATAAATTTCGGCCTTGTGAAGATGGCAAAGTATGTAGAAACAAAGGAAATCTTGATTTTCCATAAATTTAGTGGCTTTGAGTTTAGATTATTCTACATTGAAATTAGAGGTTAATAATCGTATCATGGTTATTTTAGGTTGACATATTACTTGCGGTAGTTTGGACTTAGCAAGTGGATTGATCAAAAAGGTATGTGAAGCTTTCCTATCTCTTGAGCATGAATAGATGAAACTATGTAGTACGGTAGACGTACAAGATTTGGTATTCTTACTTGTTTTAAGTATATAATGATTTGTTTCGTTTTAAGAATGTATAAGTCCCTTGGTTAGGGGAAAAGTATGATTTCACTAAAGTATAGAGTTAATATAACAACTTTATGGGAAGTTGGTTTATTAGCTTCATAAGAGGTTAATGAGAAGAGATTTACTCTAAAGTAAGATAAGTATATGAAGAGGCAAATTGGTTTTAAGGCATCAATTGCCCAAGGGTTTTTTATGTATAAAGAAGAGTCATTTTTAAAAGAGTTGAAGTATGTAGTACTTGGGTTAAATTCCCGGTTTTCTTTTATTAAAGATTTAATTAAGTGTCTTAAGTAAACTTAAATGAGAGGGTATATGAACAAGACTAATAAGAAGTTATAAGTTTTCTTAACTTATTTATGATTATGATATGATGTGATTTGAGCTAGGGTAAGAGTATATCGAGGGCAAGCCCCAAGATCGTTATACCACCTACTCAGGTAGAGTATGTCTGAGGCAAGCCCCAAGATCGTCATACCACCTTCTTGATGTAGAGTATATCGAGGCAAGCCCCAAGATCGTTATACCATCCCGGTGTAAGAGTATATCGAGGCAAGCCCCAGATCGTTATACCATCGCCCGGGGTAGAGTATATCGAGGGTAAGTCCCCAAGATCGTTATACCACATGTTCCGTGAATTTTCTACCCACGATGCGAGGAATACCTCATGCGAGTCCTTATGGGCTTATGCGGGTGAAATAGTCCCATGCGTGCGGGTACAGTCTATGTGAGGAATACCTCATGCGAGTCCACAGGACCTATGCGGGTGAAATAGTCCCAGGAGTAGGGGTGCTTATTGATACTACGGGCGAGGTACCCTGTTTTGATCCTAAGGCCCCTATTTTATGCAGTATTATATATATATACTTGTCACTCTCATTGTTAGTAAGGCACATTAAAAGGTATTTTATTGTCTTCCATGACTCCAGCTTACTCTTAGACTTATGATATCATTATTACAGTATTTTCCAGCTTTACATACTTGGTACATATTGTGTCGACCCGCCTTCCTAATTTGCATTCATCTTGCGCAGTAAGTAAGCGATTGAGGATCCTCGTTCTTAGGATCACTACTCGGTGTCGAGCTCCGTTCCTCGGAAGCTTGTTTATTAGTCAGATATTCCACGATCTTTATAGGTATTTTGTACATTCGGGGTATGGCGGGGCCACTGTCCATACGATTATTATCTTTAAGTGCAGTGGTCACATATATGTTTTGGGCTATAAGAACAGTTGTACCACTATACTTTGTTTAAGTATGTTTTATGGAAAACGATCTTATCGGTGGCGATGATATTTACCCTTTATAAGTTATGTGTTATGTATGTTCATTGCTATTCTCGACATATACACGGCGGTACCGGTAAGTACGATCAGCGGCCCGAGGTGGTTCGTGACAAAAGTGGTATCAGAGCAGTTAGTCCTCGGAAAGTGTCCACAGACCGTGTCTAGTAGAGTCTTGATTATCGGTGTGTCGTGCACCACATCTATAATCAGGAGGCTGCGGGATATTTAGGATTGGTTTCCATTCTTTCACTCTAAGATCGTGCAATAGAGCTGAGTTATAGGTTGAACCTCCTCTGATGTTTTCCTTTATGTATCAGTTATGCCTCCACGCAAGGCAACCGCGCCCGTGGCGGAAGGCAAAGCGGTGAGAGTCTTGCTAGTGGGGCGCGGAGAGTCACGAGGCACAGCGATCCTTACCGAGATGATGTTTAGGCGGCAAGTTCCACGTCGTCGCCAGCCTCAGCAGTTCGAGGCGGCGCGGCTCACGAGATCGCGATGCGGAGCCTCGATCCACGATCGGTGCGAGTAGATTACGAAGCGGTTGATTCTGGCCGGCATAGTGGCGGCGGCGCCGGCAGGAAGCGGCGCCAACCCTGGCCAAGCGGCGATTTCTGGTTGGGATTTCTTGGGTTATCACCCACCCGAGTTCTATGGTTAGAGATTTGAGGAGGATCCGCGAGTTTGTCCGGCGATTCTGACGGACCATGCAGTCCTTAGGGCATCGGAGGCCGAGTGCATTATACTAGCTTACCGGTTCCCAGCGATATTGCGTTGAACTGGTTTGAGTCATGGGTGTTGTCGAGGTGAGATGCTCTTCCGGTGATTGGGAGGAGTTCACGCAGGCGTTCTAGACCACTTCTTGCCTCACGAGGTGAGAGAGCCAGCGTGAATAGGTTCTTGACCTTGAGGCGGGGCGGGAGGACTATCGGGAGTCTGACACGAGTTCGACTCCTTGGCCAGATATGCGCACACCATAGTAGCTGACATAGCAGACAGGGTCCATCGATATGTGATGGGGTTAGACCGTCATATGATTACTACATGCTTGAGGTAGCTCTTGACGAGATGGATATTGCGGAGATGCGGCATGCGAGGATTGAGGAGAGAGGCGAGATCGGCTAGATTTGGGCGGCCAGAGGCGAGGCAGCAGTTCTCGAGGCGATTTTAGCGGCGGCCTCGGCGAACTAGGTCCACATTTCAGCCCAGCGAGTGCTTTCCTTCCGATTTCCGGCAGAGTACGTCAGCGAGGTTGTTCGGGGCGGTCGAGCTCGGGACTTGAGTTTCGGGGAGGCGAGAGGCGCTGTCGAGACCACCTACCTCTCGGTGCGTTCGATGCGGTAGGTCTCATCCGGCGAGTCGCGTATGGGTTCGAGGCGTGCTACTCTTATAGCGGCGAGGCCATCGAAGAAGGATTGTCCGTCCCGGCGGCGGGAGCGTGCGGTTCAGCGGCGAGTACATTCTTTGGATCTTCATATTCGATGGTTAGACGCCCGGAGGCGAGTACTATGGGCGGCGAGCGCGGCGAAGGTCGTGGTAGGGGTTCGATTCTAAGCGGTCCTCGAACCGCGTATATGCTATGTCGATCAGCGGGACGGGGCGTCACGGATGTAAATCGGGTACATTATTGGTTTCTTCTTTGTGATGTATATGCTTTGATAGATCCGAGTTCTACCTTGTCCTACATATCTCCTCATATTGCAAGATAATAGGGATGAGCCGAGTCCATAAGACCTTTTGAGGTGGATACGCGCGATGGGTGATTCGATGGTAGGCGGCGGGTGTATAAGGCTTGCCTGTGACTATAGATAGCGTCGGACTCTGGCCGACTTGATAGAGTTGGATATGGCCAGTTTTGATGTGATTATGGGTATGGATTGGCTAGCGTCTTGCTATGCCAACGTGGGTAGAGAGAGATTAGTTCGGTTCGGTTCCGTGGCCGGTTATCGAGTGGAAGGGAATCTGCGTCGCCGGGGTAAGTTTATTTCTTACCTCGAGGCTAGGAAGATGGTGCGGAAGGGATACATCTACCATATGGTTGGGTATTAAATCGAGGTGTGATCGGACCTTGATCGATTCGGTCGTTAGGAGTTTCGGGCGTATTCGAGGCGAGCTTGGGTATCCTCC
The DNA here is from genome assembly GCA_029844215.1 of Przewalskia tangutica. NCBI lineage: Eukaryota > Viridiplantae > Streptophyta > Magnoliopsida > Solanales > Solanaceae > Przewalskia > Przewalskia tangutica. Next base: position 33,403,232 of record CM056731.1, on the reverse strand, counting down.
AGAGGAGATTGAGTTTTGTATTGATTTGGCGCGGACTCGGCCGATATCTATTCCGCCATACGAGGATGGCACTGCGAGTTGAAGGAATTGAAAGACCGGTGAAAGATTTCTTTGGAGAAAGGCTTTATTAGGCAGCGTTTCTCGCAGGAGCGCCGGTGTTATTTGTAAAGAAGAAGGATGAGGCAGCTGCGTATGTGTATTGATTACGAGCGGTGAACAAGGTAACTATCAGAAGCAGTATCCTCCCGGGATTGACAATTTGTTTGACCGGTTGCGGGGTGCAAAGTGTTTTCAAGATAGACTGCTGATGCAGTTATCATCAGTGCGAGTTAGAGATAGATATCCCAAAGCGCATTCGGGACCCGGTATGGGCACTATGAGTTGAGGTAATGTCTTTCGGTGACGATGCCCAGTGATATTCATGGATTTGATGAATAGGGTGTTCGAGCCATTCTTGGATATGTTCGTTATAGTGTTCATTGATGATATCTTGGTGTATTCGCGCATGCAGGCGAGCATCTGGTCATTTGAGGGCGGTATTGAAGTCCTCGAGGGGCCGCGATTGTATGCAAGTTCTCGAAATGCGATTTTTAGGTAGCTTGATGGCTTTCTTAGGACATGTTATCGGGTAGATGGTATTCGTGTTGATCTGACTAAGATTGGCGATCGAGACTTGGCCCGGACCAGCTACCGACGGAGTGCGCAACTTTGGGTCTTGCGAGTTATTATCGGAGGTTTGTAGAAGTTTGCTTTATTTGGCCTTTGACTAAGGCGACTCGAGCGGCTATGTTAGATGGACGGATACTTGTGAGAAAGTTTCCGATTGCTAAAGGAGAAGTTGGCGGCCCCGATTCTTACTCTTCCGAGGGCTTAGATGGATATGCGGTTTTATTGTGGCGTCAGTGTCGGGCTTGGAGTGCGTCTTGATGCGGCGCGGCAATGTTATAACTTATCGTCGGCGGCTCGAAGCATGAGAAGAACTATCCAGCACATGACTTGGAGTTGGCGATGATTCATGCCTTGAAGATGCGGAGACACTATTTATATGGAGTTCGTGTGGACATTTACGGACCACAAGAGTCTCGATGCATCTTGACCGGAGGAGGCCGAACTTGCGGCGAAGGCGGTGGTTGGAGCTACTTAAGGATTACGATGTTGATATTGCATGCCCGGGGAAGGCGATGTAGTTGCGGATGCCGCAGTCGCGGTCGATGGGTATTTTGCGATGTTGACGGAGAAAAGGGATATGGTCAGAGTTACATCGGTAGCGAGCCATGGGTTCGGTTGGTTGATTACATTAGTAGTGAGTCGGGTTGAGAGGTTGCGAGTCTTCCATCGTCGAGGAGGTGAAGAAGCGGCGTATGAGGATCCGATTTTGAGTGCGATGCAGAGATCGGCTCTCGAGAAGGAAGAGTCTATTTGAGAGTAGCGCTGATGGGGTGCTAAGATTCGAGGCGGTTGTGTGTTCCCGATGTAGCGGACTTCGTCGGTCAGGGAAGCACGCGTTGCTCGTTATTCTATTCATCAAAGTCGACTAAGATGTATCATGACCTCGGAATCGTGTATTGGTGGGATGGCCTTGGCGGGGCGTTGCGGAGTTCGTGCGCGATGCGAATTGTCGTGAGTTTAGATTGAGCACGAAGCGGTGGGTCATTGCGAGCTATTGATATTCGACTTGGAAGTGGGAGGTGATAAATATGGATTTTATTACGGGGCTACCTACCACTCGGAGGAAGCGTGATTCCATTTGGGTAATTGTCGACGGTGTGAAATCGACCCATTTTCTTCCTCGAGCGGCGTTCTCGGTGAGGACTATGTCGATTATATATTAGAGAGATTGTGAGATTGCGCGAGTCGGTGTCGATTATATCGGATAGAGGCCCGATTCTCGGCTAACTTACGGAGGTCTTTTCGAAGGGTTAGGGACACGGTGAGTCTCGATGCGGCGTTTCATCCACAGGCGGTAGCGCACTATCCGGACAACGAGGATATCTTTGCGGGCTTGTGTTATTGATTCGAGGGTAGTGGGAGGATCATTTGCCTCTTGTGGAGTTTGCTTACAACAATGGCTACCATTCCGGATTCGGATGGCGCCTTATGAGGCCTTATACGGGAGAAGTGCGAGTCACCGATAGGTGGTTCGAGTGGGAGAAGTTCGATTAGTCGGGCGGACTTAGTTCGTGACGGTGGATAAGGTGAAGCTTATCCGGGAAGGCGGTTGTTAGCGGCTCAGTCGGCGAAGTCGTATCACGAATCATCAGCGTCGACACGGAATTTGAGATAGATGATTGGGTTTTCTAAAGGTATCGCCCGTGAAGAGGCGTGATGAGATTTGGAAAGAAGGGAAGCAGCCCAAGGTACATTGGGCGTGTCGGATGTCAGTAGGGTAGCGATTGCTATGAGTTAGATCTGCCGTCGATTTGGGCGGTACATCCGATCTTCCATGTCCATGTTGCGGAAATGTATTGGAGATCCATCTAGAGTGCACGGTTCATGATGTCAGTGACGGAGAAGTTATCGTATGAGGAGAGTCCTATGGCGATACTCGATCGTCGGAGTTAGGCGACTTGGACGAAGAGCGTGGCTTCGTCAGTCTTTATGGCGAGCGAAGCGAGGAGGAAATGACGTGGGAAGCAGAGGATGACATGATGAAGAAGTACCCTCACCTATTTCTTATACCGCCAGGTAACCCACTTTCCTGCTTGTTAGTTTTGACTTAGCATTTACGCTTCAGTATGTTGTGGCTCGTGGAGCTTCTTTATTTGCAAAAGAATAGTTAAAAGGTCTATGTCGATGTTGTGATTTGAGTAAGCCTAGAAGGAACATTCGGGGCGAATGTTTCTAAGAGAGAATGTTATACCGTAGTTCTGACCTACGTATGAGAGCGTCTGCAGCGTAAGACTTAAAATTTTCAAAGGATAGGTTGTGGATTATTAGGGACGGGTTTTAGTCAACTTTAAGGCGGGTTATGACCCGGTAAATTGAAGTTCCTAAGTGTTTCAAAGGCCTAGGCGTAGTTCGCCGAGTCTAGATTCCAGCGCAACCAACCGTTAAGTCGAAAGGGCGTCGGAGTAGAAAGTTATGAAATTACAAGTTCGGTCTTGTGATCGGACGAAATGTGTTTGGACAAAGCGGCGGGGCGCAGCGCGGATCACGAGGCAGCGCGAAATCGAGGGCCGCTGAGATTCTGGCCTTGCGCCGGAAGCAGTGTGGCCGGAAGTTCGAAGAAGATCACGGAGGTTTGTATGGCCCAGGAAGCGAGCACGGCGCGGATTTCAGGCGGAAAAACTTAGGAAAAGTCAGATTTTTATTTTAAAAGGCCATGGGCGGGTGACAAGTGTCCCCCCCATCTGATTTCTTGCATGCAATATATTGACCAAGTCTTGAAGACTTGAGTCGTCTTAATTCTCTCTCTCTAAAGCTTAAGCTCACTTTCTCTAAAATTCCAAGAGATATTTTAGCCTTAGGAGAAATCTGAAAGAAAAGGCAAGAAGGAAACTTGTGGCTAGCTTGTGAAGGTTATTGTGGTGGCATTCTTGCAAATGAGGCTAGCAAAATTGTTGGAATAAATTTGGCTAAAGCTCTGAGTAATGGTTCCTTCACATAATTAGTTTTTAGTGTTGCATGTTAAGAAGAAAGAACTTGTGGTAGTAAATAATGCTCTTGGACTCATTCGTGTAAGAACTATGGTTTGAATGTGAAGGAATTGGTTAAGAAGATATTATGAGCATGTTGTAGCCTAAAAACTACCTTAGAATTGTTAAGTGAATTGTTGTACCTATTGGGGCAGAATTTTACACACCCAAGTTTAGGTGTGTAATCCCCTTTGAAGTGTTGGATTGTTGAGCCTTAAATGTGGTGTTTGGATGATAAATTCCGGCCTTGTGAAAGGTGGCAAAGTATGTAGAAACAAAGGAAATGCTGCCCAATTTTCCATAGAATTTAGTGGCTTTGAGTTTAGATTATTCTACATTGAAATTAGAGGTTAATAAACGTATCATGGTTATTTTAAGTTGACATATTACTTGCGGTAGTTTGGACTTAGCAAGTGGATTGATCAAAAAGGTATGTGAAGCTTTCCTATCTCTTGAGCATGAATAGATGAAACTATGTAGTACGGTGAGCGTCTGAGATTTGGTATTCTTACTTGTTTTAAGTATATAATGACTTGTTTCGTTTTAAGAATGTATAAGTCCCTTGGTTAGGGGAAAAGTATGATTTCACTAAAGTATAGAGTTAATATAACAACTTTATGGGAAGTTGGTTTATTAGCTTCATAAAAGGTTAATGAGAAGAGATTTACTCTAAAGTAAGATAAGTATATGAAGAGGCAAATTGGTTTTAAGGCATCAATTGCCCAAGGGTTTTTTATGTATAAAGAAGAGTCATTTTTAAAAGAGTTGAAGTATGTAGTACTTGGGCTAAATTCCCGGTTTTCTTTTATTAAAGATTTAATTAAGTGTCTTAAGTAAACTAAAATGAGAGGGTATATGAACAAGACTAATAAGAAGTTATAAGTTTTCTTAACTTATTCATGATTATGATATGATGTGATTTGAGCTAGGGTAAGAGTATATCGAGTGAGCCCAGATCGTCATTCCACCTTCTTGTGTAGAGTATATCGAGGCAAGCCCCAGATCGTTATACCATCTGCCCGATTGTAGAGTATATCGAGGCAAGCCCAGATCGTTATACCATCGCCGGGGTAGAGTATATCTGAGGGGAAGTCCCCAAGATCGTTATACAACCTGTTCCGTGGATTTGCTACCCACGATGCGAGGAATACCTCATGCGGGTCCTTATGGGCTTATGCGGGTGAAATAGTCTCGTGCGGTAGTCTGACTATCACGAGGAATACCTCATGCGGGTCCACGGGACTATCTTTGATGAAATAGTCCCAGGAGTAGGGGTGCTTATTGATACTACGGGCGAGGTACCCTGTTTTGATCCTAAGGCCCCTATTTTATGCAGTATTATATATATATACTTGTCACTCTCATTGTTAGTAAGGCACAGTAAAAGGTATTTTATTGTCTTCCATGACTCCAGCTTACTCTTAGACTTATGATATCATTATTACAGTATTTTCCAGCTTTACATACTTGGTACATATTGTATCGACCCCTTCCTCGGGGCTGCGTTAAATGCCACGGTAAGGGTAGCGATTGAGGATCCTCGTTCTTAGGATCACTACTCGGTGTCAGAAGCTCCATTCCTCCGGAAGCTTGTTTATTGGTACGGACATTCCCTGATGCTATAGGTATTTTGTACATTCAGGGGTATGGCGGGGCCCTGTCCCGCCACAGTTGTTATCTTTAGAGGTCTGTGGTCACATATATGTTTTGGGCTATAAGAACCAGTTGTACCACTATACTTTGTTTAAGTATGTTTTATGGAAGGCAGCCTTATCGGCTGGCCAGTGATGTTTACCCTTTTTATAAGTTATGTGTTATGTATGTTCCGCTGCTATTCTCTGACATATACGACAGTACCGGTAAGTACGATCGCGACCAGTCGGGTCGTGACACATCTATTCAGCTATTGGAGAGCTCCATTGTTCCGGAGCCAGTTATTTGGTACAGAACCTCTCTTATTTTGATTGTACATATTTATGGGCACGATGGGGTCATGTCCCGTCATATGTTGTTATCCTACTTGTAGAGGTCTGTAGACAGTTGTGGGATTGTGTATGTTTTGGGTTGGTTGTGAGGCTTACAGACATGTTGACTCACTTGCGTTTTGGTATTTCTTTTGGGAAGTTCCCTTATATATATATAGTGGTGGCCTTGTCGGCTAGCCGTTTATTTTATGTTGGTTATTTGTGACTCCCTCGGGAGACAGGTTCGTCCACGTGTAAGGCAGTCTTATCGGCTTGCCTACGTGGACATGGGTTGTCATTGCAGCGTTATGCTGCCGATATTTTTATTGATCTTGACGTCAGTTGGATTAAGTGTGATAGGTCAGTAATGGTGTCCAATTAGGGCACCGGGTCGCGGTCCGTCGGGTCGTGACAAAAGGACTCTTGTAAAGTTTTGTCTCTACGCACACCTCACACTTTTGTTGAGAGTTTATGTCGATAGACATCAATGATTCCAACTTTACCAGCCTTAATATAGATTGATAGTTAACTCGTCTAATCTATGGTGCCATAAATTAGAAGACACAAACAGGTAAAAGGAAGGCTCAGTTTTATTGATAATAGAAGGCAGTACAAGTACAGTATTTGCCTTAAAGAGACCTTCACAGGAGAAGCCTCTTTCTAAGTAGACAACATTATATGTGTAGCATTAACCTTAAAAAGGCCTTCACATGCGAAGGCCCTTCCTACAAATATTTTGTTTTTAGTGATTACAAACTTATTAGCCTCTAACACTAGTCTAAAACCAGCATTCACTAATAAATTTCCAGAAATTAGATTTGGTCGAATTTCTGGGACATGCATCACTTCTTTGAGAATTAGCTCCTTTCCGGACGTCATATTAAGGATTACCTTTCCTAATCCCAACACCTCTGAAGATGAGTTGTTGCCCATGAACAACTTCTTATCTGTGACTGATGTATACGTGGAGAAATCGTCTTTATTGGAACAAGTGTGACGGGTAGCACCCGTGTCCAACCACCATTGCGTCGGATTCTCAACAAGGTTTGCTTCTAGCACCATTGCTGAGAATTCTTCAATAATATCATCTAGGAGCGTGTCTTCGACGATGCTTACCTTATCGGGAGTTGGAGCAGGAGTACTCCCTTGACCAGTAGCAAAGGCGTTGTAAATACCTTGAGCAGGAGCATAGGCGTTGTGAACGCCTTGAGGAGCAGTGGGGGCACTAGTTGTGCCAAATGTATTGTTGACACCAGTTGTGTCAAACGCAACAGGTTGGAAGGCATTTGGAATGCCTGGATTAGTAGGGAAGTAGGCAGAGTCATTGCCTTGAGGAGTGTCAGAATTTCCAGCATTCACTAATAAATTTCCAGAAATTAGATTTCGTCGAATTTCTGGGACATGCATCACTTCTTTGAGAATCAGCTCATTTCCGGACGTCATCTTAAGGATTACCTTTCCTACCCTCAACACCTCTGAAGATTAGTTGTTGCCCATGAACAACTTCTTATCTGTGACTGATGTATACATGGAGAAATCGTCTTTACTGGAACAAATATGACAGGTAGCACACGTATCCAACCATCATTGCGTCGGATTTTCAACAAGGTTTGCTTCTAGCACCACTGCTGAGAATTCTTTAATCATATCATCTAGGAGCGTGTCTTCGACGATGTTTATCTTATCCTTGCCTTTATCATGTCTTTGTTTGCGGCATTCTTTGTCCATATGACCAACTTTACCACAATAGTTGCATGTTCCCTTAAACTTTTCAGTTGTTTGGGACTGGCCATCCTTCTGGAACTTCCGCTTTTTGCTTGGATTCCCTTTGACTTCCATCAGATTTGCCTTAGCCTCAACGGATAGTCTCCCCTTTGGCATGACCTTCTTATTGTCCTCTTGGATCTGGAGTTTGACAATAAGTTCGTCTAAGGTCATTTCCTTCGTTTTGAGTTTCAAATAGTTCATGAACTCGGTCCACGAAGGAGGAAGTTTTTCGATTAATGCCCTAATCAAGAATTGCTCGTTGGGCTGCAATCCTTCCAAGTCTAGGTGATGAAGAATCATTTGGAATTCGTAGACTTGGGTTGACACACTTTTGTTATCCACCATTTGAAATTTCAGAAATTTCCCAATGATGAACTTCTTACTACCCGCATCTTAGGTGTTGTACTTCTTTTGTAGTTTGTCCCATAACTGCTTGGCAGTTTCAACGGTACAATATACCGTGTAGAGAGGATTGGACAAACTATTTAGAATGTAGTTCCTGCACATGAAATCACTGTGTTTCCATGCCTCACAAACCATCTTCATGTCGTCATCAACATGGTTACCTTGGCTCCCTCCCGCCAAATTATTTGGTTGAGGGTCCGTGTCATCCCCAACTTGTGGAGGGTCTTCGGTTATGAAACGTTTTAGTCCCATAACCGTCAGAAAAAACAACATATTTTGCTGCCATCGCTTGAAATGTGTACCCATGAACATTTCGGAACGTTCATGATGAAAACCAGCGAGTTGGGCGAGTACTCCACCGACCCGATGTGGCGTTGTAAATACCTTGAGCAGGAGCATAGGCGTTGTGAACGCCTTGAGGAGCAGTGGGGGCACTAGTTGTGCCAAATGTATTGTTGACACCAGTTGTGTCAAACGCAGCAGGTTGGAAGGCATTTGGAATGCCTGGATTAGTGGGGTAGTAGGCAGAGTCATTGCCTTGAGGAGTGTCCGAATTTCCAGCGTTGATTTGATCTTCAGCAGACATTGTTGTTGTTGAAAGCAACGAATATTATCTTAATCTTGTGGGAAATATGTGTAGAGACAAGGAAATGGGAATGCAACAACAACAAGTGTGTAAGAAATCTGGAAATAAACAAACAAGTGGCTTGTTGAGTCGACCAAATTCTTGATTTATCTTTAAGATAATATTGCCCCGTATATCCTTTCAACGGTTGTAATGACAACTTATCTCCTAAGATAAAACAACAATCAAACAAATGAGCAAAGGGAACTCATGTTTTCGCTTGGGAAGAAAGATCTTTGAGTGTTTTGTGATTGCAAGAGAGGAAGACAATTTCAGAGAATTGTTTAGTGAATGTCAAAATGTGTGTTCTTGCAAATGAGCCAAAGACCTCATTTTATAGTGTTGAGAAGATGACTTTCCAATTGCCCATGTAATGGCCTTGAATGACCATGTAATGAACTTGATTATGGAGTGTTAATTCAGCCAAATAATGGCTGAATTCATTTGGGATGTAATAGAGGTTTAATGCCTCAAAACCAGCCTAAGAGTCATCTTTTAAATCTTGATCCACGCTTTGGACTACGGTATGCGGCACTTGCGAGGCGCCACGGCCCCACAACTTAAGAGAGTTGGCGCTGCGGCCCGATTCATGACTCATTTCATCTTTAAACATATTGTACACTTCTTCCTTCATTTACCAACGTGAAATCAACGTCATTTGGCCAATAACCGTCTATTACCTTACGTCTCAAACAATTCATATTTGTATCAATATCTCTTCCATTGAGAAAATATGATCCTTGACATTACGTGTGCACGTGTGTGGAAACAAGGTTTCCCACGTGCGGGACCTCAATTGTTCGAGTCATAATTAAATAGGATTAACTTTATTTCACGTTTAATAAATATTCCAACAAAGTCTTTCTTTATTTCTTAAATAAATTTATATTAAACATACTATTAATATTTATTCAATAAAATTAATACTATTATAATTAATATGACAGGTAGGTTAATCTAACCTTCAAAGACAGAACATTATCCTTCCGAAAAAAAAGGTGTATAATTTGTCGTTAAGTTTATTCATTCGAATTTTTCGATGTTTGGGACTAATTGGCATAATTGTTGAGATGTTGACTTTGCCAAACAGCTTTCACATTTTTCTCATGCAATTGGTGACAATTTTTTGGGCTTGTTGACGTGGTGACTAATGATAAATTAAATCCATTATTTATAAGTCATGTACTAGCTGACAACTCAGCCTTTGTTAGGCCAATGACGTGCATAGACCAATCAAATGATTCAAGTGAGAATATGAGATCACTAGTTAAGTGAATTTTCACTTGTTAATCATAATATTAATTACTAGAAGCTATACACAATTTTGTATGCACAAAACTTAAACTCGCAAGGAAATAAACGGTAAGAAAAGATTGAGCAAATGTAATTTGTAATAATTCCATGATATGAGTAAAGAACCCACGCACTCTCTCACTCACTCCTTCTATTCAATTTTTTTAAAGTGAAAGAAACGTAGAACATATTTTGTCATTTCTTAATGATGTGATGCAGTGGATGAGAGTGTTCCTTTCATAATTAGAGGTATCAGGTCGAGTTCTAGGTATGAAAAGTAAGGGGAGTTTTACCCCAGAAACGGGTCCTACCCAACGCAAATCTGGATATAGTCAAACTTTAATACTGATATTGGACAACCAGTGGGAAATAAAAAAACATATTTTGCCAAAAAATAATAAAATTATCCCTTATATTCGGAATAGGTTTAAAGTAATTTTAAAAATATATTTTAACCAAATTAAAATATATATACATATAGTTGTAGTATTACTCTAGTAATTTCTTGTCTTTGGTGTTCTGTTATTATTTGGTGTTTCTTGTATTTTGATTAGAGGATGGTTTTTGTGACAATTATGTTATTGTTCCTCTTCTCAGACTGATTTATGTTATTATCTGTTGTTTCTTTTTTTGTATTGCTTTTGTTTGCTTATCTTTGAGTCGAGCTGGGGCGAATCTCTGTACAAAAAATGGGTCACGTGAACCCATGGTCATCCGACTAAACTCGATATAATTTGTCTATAATTTTTAAAATATATCTAATATTAATTGAATGAATTCATGATCAAACTTGATTGTGTGGTGCACTGGTTAAGCATTGCCTTGAATTACTTAAGGTCAAGGGATTGAACCCAATTTGCTACACTTTTTTTTTTTTTTTTTGCAATGGTGCACTCTTGAAATCCTGGATTCGTCTCTGAAGCCGAGGGTCTATCGAAAACATCATCTCTACCTACCAATGTAGATGTAAGGTCTTACCCTCACCATCTTCAGATCCACTTGTGGAATTACAATGGATATGTTATTGTAATTATTTAAATTTATTAACTGAAATACTTTTAATTTTGTCAAATATTTTAACAAATTTTGTATATTAATTTAAGGGAAAATGGCAAAAAGGTTGATTTTCCGATTAAAAATAACTTTGGGAAGGTTGGGTTAAGTCCCCCCTACAAAACTCTATCCAATAATTGTCTTCAAATTTTTATTAAGGGTGTCCAGTGGGACAGAATGAGACGGGACATGATTTGGAGGGACGAGATTTGGGGGGACGGGGGTGGGTCGAGATAGGCAGGACGGGCGGGGGGAGGATTAGGGGGACGAAAAGTGGTTTTGTCCCGTCCCACATCCAGCTATCAGAGGGGACAAGATTTTGGAGGTACTTTTAAAAACATTTTTTCTAGACACTTAATTTTAAAAAATATATATATTTAAACACTTCAATAATTGAACAAGATAGTGAAAAAACATCCCAAGGCTAATTTTCTCTTATATTATTTAATAGAATTATGATTTTTTTTTTTTGTAATACAATTTCAAAATTGTAACTTTGTTTTGTAGTTCAAAAGTTGCAAATCACATAGTAAAATTGGCATTAAAAAAATTACATATGCAACCATACTTTTTCTAATTTTCTGACAATCTATTGAGGATATTCTGTTGGGATTGGAATTTGTTGGTCAAATTGTTCAACGTCGCTTCCCGCTCCATCGGATAAGATTTCATTGTGATTGTAGTCGTCTTCTTCATTGATCGCTAGTTGACCGCACCTTCTACGCTCCGCTCTAATTCAATCTCTAAACGAAACTGCAATCTCCAAACTATCTCCCGCCAATGAGTGTCTATTCTCTCATATTTGAAACCTTCCGGTAGAAAAATCGCTTTCAGAAGCTGTAGATGACGCTTGAATATTCAACATATCTCGGGCCATCTTTGATAGAGTCGAAATGTCTTTTCATTCTCCCTCCAGTATTTCAGCAAGTCTTCACGTCCATTTTCATTAACAATTGATTCGAACGGTACAACACCTTGCAAAACATAAACATCAAATTCGCTAATTTGTGAAACACTTGAACTACTATACATTCTATTTCGAAGGCCATGAATACTTGAAGCCGAAGCCGCATGTTTTTTATAAGGCTGGAGTGAAGTAGAAGAACATGATACAAAAGTCGTTTGATTATTTGCACTTTGCTCTTGGCAATACATATACATAGTTTTGCATTGTGTTTGTATGCTAGAGATAACTTCTTCTTTAGTTGGTTCATTAGTTGGTTCTTTAGTTGGTTCTGTTGGAAGTATTTCTAGGCATTCATAAATCGTTTCAGTAAGGGTATTACAACCGTATACTTTAATAGTAGGATTTAATACAACACCAATAAAATAAATAGTGGGAATAGAAAAAAAATTACAAATATTTTTGTAATAGCTGGAGTGTAAGTTGAGTTTTTCATGTATTCATTAAATAACAAAAATATTAGAGTTATATATAATAACATATATGAAATAGTTAAATATCATAAAATTTCTTAGTAGCTAGAAATTTTTTCTCTAAGAATACAATAAGTTCCAAAATTGTATCCCATCATCATCTACAAGCATATCTGAATTTTCATATAAGGTAATCCACAATTATACATGTTTTTAAACTCTTTACGTCTTTGTATTTTATTATCTTTAAAAATAAAGTTGATAGCAAATTGTACTTTATCAAGGATGTTTTTAAAAAGTTTTAGGACATCCTTTATAACTGTGTTATAAATATAACATGCACATCTAACATGAAAAAACTCAGAAAAAATGGAGTACATATAGTTTTTAAAATGTTTACAGCATAATCATTAGAAGAAGCATTATCTAATGTAATAGTCATAATTGTATCAGTAATTCCATAATATTCACTAATTTCATGAACATTTCTTGAAATAAAAATTTCAGTATGTCTTTCATCATTATATCTATATGCTAATATTCGTTTTTGCATAGACCAATTGTGATCTATCCAATGACATGTAACAGTTAAATAATCATTACCATTAGTACTACATCCTATGTCAGAAGTGATAGCCACTTTGCCATTAAAATGATATAATGCATAACGTAAATATTGTAGATATTCATGCGCAAATTTAAAAACATCTCTTCTAATAGTTGACCTAGGAAAACCTTTAAAAAAATGATTATATGTTTATCGAATGTAATGAATAAAACTAGGAGAGGAAGAAAATGAAAAAGACAAATCCTCCACAACAACTAATTTTGTTACATTTTCTCGATCTTTGTGTTTATCATATTTCGGACCTATAACTCCCCCCGTCATCGAGTTTATTCGACCCTGTACTTGGTCGGGGACACTATGTGAACCTTGTCCCGACTCAGAAGACATTTACACACCCATTTTTTCAGCCAAGTATTGGTTATACCTTCATTTGTGATCCTTTTTCACATGTCTCATTAAACCCCATGTCCCACCTTGACCTTTTCCTGTTTTAAATTTATAAACTTTGTGTCACGACCCATTCCGGGGCCCGTAACTGGTGTCTTACCGGGGCACCCAAGTAGTCATACATCAGAGTAATCAGCGGAAATATAAAACAAGACATGAAACAGTTTATAAAATAAGACACAGTTTATGTGAACAAACGTCGCCTTTCGGCATATATATATAAACAAGGTTTAGCGATTACATCAAACAACATAACATGACTACTGAACCTCTGGAAAAATACAACTATGGCGGGACGGGGCGCCATACCACTGCATACAAAACTATCTACAACGGGAGATCATACCCCGAAAGTAGAGCCTCCGAGAAGATGGAGCTCAGCGCAGCGTAGAGATCCTAAGAATGTGGATCTAGCACTGCTTGCCCTTACTGCGGCATGAGCGGCCCGAAGGAAGTCGATCTGACAGTACTAAGTATGTGAAAGCGTAAAGTACTTAAATGAAATCATAACACTTTTTAAAACCAGTTTACAAATATGTATGAAGCAATCGAGGAAGCCGCGTAGTCGCATCACAAACAAGAGCAACAATAGGTAGCGTAATAGGTCATTTCTAGGCTGCGAATGATTCAAGCGGGGCCACTCGCCGTATTATCACTCTGAGCCTAATCTGGACTCGGTCGCATGGGCCACTCGCGTGGGCGCGTGAGGTATAACCCGCGTCGAGGGTGCTACTCCTCGGCGTCGTCTGGACTCGTTGTCGCGTGGCCACATGGGCCGCGTGAGGCATAACCCGCGTACTAACACGGAACTCTCGTAGTTCCGCATAGGCCCTGGACCCGCGTAGGGTATTCTCGAATCGTGGTCCCCGGACCGCTGAGTCTACCCAGCGTCGGAGGCGACAACCCGTATCGTCAAGAGGTGAGTGATAGTACACTAACATAACAACTTATCTTTAAACAACATAAGCCTGACAAGGATACTCTCTTATACAAGCGTTACAGATACTAACACATAGCATCATATCATGTCTACTTATCAAACCATCTTATTATTCTTTTCACGATTCAACATAAGTCTGTTATAAACACATAGGCAAACTTGTTTCTTTTATCAATCTTAAGTGGTTATACTTAACTTCCCGTAAAGCTAGTATAACTCTTAAACACATTTAAAACCAGTTAGTTCTCTTACATTAAAAATGATTCGATATTCTTATGAAATGTTTTGATTTTTATTATTGATCTTAAGCGTGAGGCATTCTGTAAGTGTTATTAGGGCTTAAGCGTGAGGCATTACCGTAAGTATTATTCGGGCTTAAGTCAAAGACATTGCCGTAGTTATATTTTAGTTAACACGTATGCGTCTAGTACTATATATATTGTAAAATATCATGCTTTAGGAAGAATCACATACCTACCGTGAAAACCACGCGAGTTGAATATGTCGCGAGGAGATCGACTATAATAGTCACAGACATCTATCAAAGACTACTCGGAGGTCATTCTAAGCAGAGGGTTAACAATTCTATTGAAAGTTGGGCAGCACTTTACCGTGAGCTATATAAGTCTTGTAAACGATCGCATGTAATCTGATTTGATTATTCTTCTTTTAAACCCTTCTACTGTGGTAACAGTTCAATTCTATACTGTGATATTCTTCTAATTATTTAATACTTATTCTAATACTACAAGAGTAAGTATTCTCTAATTCAAAAGAGGTTTAGGATTAGTTACCTCGGTAAGCTGATAATATCCTAGATAAAGTCGCGCTGAGCAAGGTTTAGCTCACAAGTTATGCGCCTGGTGGCTCAGAAACCTTATTAGTTCTTCACAACTTCTACAAAGGACTATGGGTTTTGGGCTTGGGTATTTTGGGCATTATAAAAATACAAGAAGGCAACTTTTTCTACCAAGGGAGGGGGGTAGGTTTTGACTAGGCTAGGGGAGGAAGCCTCGGCCAACTATTCAAGAGGAAAGGTGTTTGGGACGAAATGGCTCGAGGAGAGGAGAGGATTTTTAGACTTGGAAGAGAACTTTGTGGATGAAGAATTCTTCATCTAAAGGGGTATTTATAGCTCAAGCCTTGACGATGGCGAGATGAAGACAAGTGCAAGGCAAGTGTAGGGTGAGGATTAACTAAACACAAATATCCTACCAACTCCTTGACTTTGTGCAAGGCACAAAAAGCGTGCCCGACCTCTCCATTTTCGTCAATGGGCGATTGAGTCCATCGATGGGAGGTGCCAAGTGTCGCCTCCGTTGGTCCAAAATGTTTCGTCTCTGGAAAAATCCGCAAAAATTAGTAATGGCATGGCCGGAATTTTCCTACGAAGGCGTGAAGCGTTTAGTCGGAAAGCGATTCTTTAAGCGAGTTGTGCACAATTTCGAACTTGGCCTAATCTTTAAGGCTAAACTTTTATGCGTATTCCCTTGCGTACATACTGCGAAATACGAGGTATAACATTCTCTCCACTTAGAAACATTCGTCGAATGTTCGCTTTGAGCGATTAACGATAAGATTCTTCAACATAAGCGATTGCAAAGCCACGCACGGCCACGGAAACAACACTTGGCGTAAATGATAATGAAAATTTTACAAGTAGGAAAGTGAATTACGGAGGTGTGGGAAATAGGTGAGGATACTTACGCCTCATGTCTCCTCGGCTTCCGTCGTCTCCTCGCGAGCTCGTTCGCCGAAGACTTTGTGGAAGCCACGTCCTTCGTCATGAGCGCCTAACGGCGATCGACTATCGCTATGGGAATCTCGCCATCGATAACCCCCGATCACTGGACATCGTCGATCGGGTGTACCACTAGATGGATCCCGTCATCTCGCCAGCGTAGAAACATGAAACACCGGATGCCTTTGCCTCCGGATCGGACGGCGGATCAACTCGTGAGCAGCGCCTACCTGCGGACAATCTGAAGCGACCCGATGTACCTGGTGAGTTTCCCTTCTTCCGAATCTCATCACCGCCGTGGGTGGCGCTGGAAAACCCAATCATGAACCTCGAACTCGAGATCACGGCGGCGATGATCTGCGTATGACTTACGTCGACTACGGTGTCGATAGCGGCTCTCGGATAAGCCGCTTATCCATCACTGCTGTACCAAATCTGGTCCCACTGTTGCCTCGCCCACATCGAACCAACCTATGGCGATCTGCACTTCCTCATACAAGGCCTCATGGCGTCATCGAATCTTTGGAGTGGTAGCTATTATTATCGCGAACTCAACTAGAGGCAAATGATCCTCCCAACTACCATGAAGTCGATAACACGGGCTCGTGACATATCCTCGAAGTGCGGATAGTGCGCTCTGCTGTCCGTGCATGCGTGGATGAAATGCGATGCTCGGGCTCACTGCGTCCTAAACCCTGCGGAAGGACCTCCGAAGTTAGCGAAATGCAGGCTCCATGCGATATGATCGAAGTAGGGACTCATGCGATCGGCGATCTCTCGGATGTAAAGTGCGGCATAATCCTCGGTAGAAAAAGTCGTCTGACGGGAAGAAAGTGGGCTGATTTCGTCGACTGTCGGCGATAACCCGTTTAGAATCATGTCTCCTGCGAGTGCGAGGTAATCTGTGATGAAGTCCGTGTTGATTACCTCCGGCTTCAGTCGGGATCTCGATAAATGCGTAACAAACCACGGGCCTGCGGTGCTCTGCCTTCACTGCGACAACACGGGCTTTGAGCTACGAACTGCGGCGTCTCTTGACCGTCCACTGATACATAGATCTAAGGTCGTGGTACATCTTGAGTCGACCGGATGGATAGAATGCTTGTATTGTGTGCTTCCCGAACACTGCCGAAGTCTGAAACATCTGGAACACCTGATCGCCTCAAACCTTAGCACCCCATCGGGTGCTACCTCAAGGACCGCGCCTCGCGAAGAGGCGTATCGCGATATCGAATCAAAGGCTGGATCCTCGAGCTGTTGCCTCTTCACCTCTCGGCGATGGAAGACTCGGCAACCTCACGAACTCTAACCCATTTGCTATCGGAATCAATCAAGCGGACACGAGGCTCGCTAAGCGATGCAAATCACGAACCATGTCCCTCATCTCTGCGCACATCGATAGGCTCCCGTCGACTACGACTAAGGCATACGCCTGATATTGGCCTTAGGGTGATGCGGGATATCAACATCGTAATCCTTAAGCAACTCTAACCACCGTCTGCATCGTAAGTTCGGCTCCTCTGGTTGAAGATATCTTGGAGGCTCTTGTGGTGCGTATAAATATCCACGTGAACCCGTACAAATAGTGCCTCAGGATCTTGGCGTGAATCACGGTGACTCGAATCATGGGTGGGGTAGTTCCTCTCGTGTTTCTTGGTGTCGGGATGCGTATGCTATAACCTGCCATGCTGCGTCAACACATCCCAACCGATGCACGGCATCGCGATACCGACATAACCATCTGGACCTGCGGAAGTAAGAAGCGGGGCGTCGTCGGTCTCTCTTTAGCGAAACCACGCTCCTGGCATCATCCACGGAACTTGGCGCCAGTCGGCTAGTCAATGGTGCGAAGATAAAGCAAACTTCTCTACGAACGCCAGATAATATCTGCAAGGCCCGAGCTGCGAACCTCTGCCGGAGTGGTAGGTCAGGCAAGTCTGGCCGCCGATCTTGGCGTATCAACTCGAATGCCGTCGGCCAGCAATATGCCCAGCGCCGAAGTCACCAAAACTCACATTTGGAAAACTTGGCGTACAACTGCTGATCTGGAGAAGCGTCGGCCTGATCGCCAAATGCTCGCATGCTCTGCTCTGGCGAGAATAAACCAAGATATCATCAATGAACACTATCGCAAGCGTGTCAAAAATGGTTTGAACACTCGGTTCGTCAAATCCATGAATACTGGCGGAGCATTGGTCAACCAAAAGACATGACCACGAACTCGTAATGCGTCACGGGTCGGAATGCGATCTAGGGACATCCGCCTCTCGACACGAACGATGATAGCGACGCGGTCGATCTTGGAGAAACATCTCGCGCTGCGGTAGTCGAACAAATCATCAATCACGGGAAGGGGGTATACGTTCTTAATGGTCACGCTTGTTCATGCATGTCAACACATCGTGCGGCGTCCGTCATCTTCTTCACGAACAATCTGGCGCTCCCGGGGAGAAACACTAGGCTGATGAAGCCGCTTCTCCGGCAAATCCCTAAGGTGATCCTTGACTCTCTCAACTCGGCGGTGCCGTTACGTATGGCGGAATGGAAATAAGTAAGTGTCGCAACACATCTATACAAAACTTCGATCTCCTCTCGGGAGGGACACGAGGTCATCGGAAACACGTCACGGGAACTCGTGACTCGGGCGGAAAATCTGGTACGCGGCTTGATTATCAAACACGACGAGATGGTAGATATACCCTGCGCACCGTCTTCCTGGCCTTGAGGTAGGAAATAAACCTACCACCGGCGTCTGGTGCTCCTCCCTAGCTCGACAAGGCTGGGCTGAAGGCTACTCTCTCTCTGCGGTCTACATTGGCGTAGCGAAGCTAGACAATCCGTCCCATAATCGCGTCGAAGTCGATCATCTCGACTCTATCAAGTCGGCTGGGTCCGGCGTAAATGATCACGGGACAAGCTCATATACGCCGAGCTACCGAATCACCACTGGCGTAGCTACCTCGAAAGGGTCTATGGATTCGGGCTCTATCCCTATCCTACTAGCAGCGAGGGAGATATATGGGGCGAGTAGAACCGGATCTATCAAAGCATACGTCAAACCGAGCGATAAGGTACAGCGGCGACATCGGTGAGGCCTCACGATCTGTCGGTGGACAAAGCATAAATGCGGTTCGAGGACCGCTAGAAGCGGACGCGCCACGACCTCTGCGCGACCGCCCGGTCCATGAGTACCTTGCCCTCGGGCGATAAGCTGTAGGAGATGATGAGCGGCAGCGAACTGAAGGTGAGCCTACCACCGCGTTGCCCCGGTCGGACAATCCCTCGCAAAGTGACCTGCGGCCTGGCGTAACAAGCTCCAAAAGTAGTACCGCGGCTTCCGTAATGGGATCTGCGTCGGCGGCTGGGTGGTCGTCGGCCGATACCTCTGCTCTGCGGGCGTCCCGAAGCCACAGGGCCGCAGTGCGCCCTCGAAAACTCTGGGTCTTGAGGCGGTGCGAGTGCTCTGGTGGTGCGGTGCGAATCTAGGCTGCTGCGAGGCCGCCCACCACGATAACCACGAAGACCCTCCGTCACGGCCTTCCTGCTTTGCACGTCGACCGGCGACCTGCGCTCGCCGCGTCGAGGCGTGAGCTGCGTGCGGGTAATGTCCATACGGTGGAAACACCCGCCCATGGCTTCGGCCATATAGTCGTCTGCCGGTGACATAGCGGTGCACCTATCCTCATATCTGCTACCAATCTTTGGGACATATCGAGCGATGAATCAAACTCGACATTGTACTCACGGCGGTCGTCCTCTGCCTCGATGGTAAAAATCTATCGGCCGCGCTCTCATCTGTGGAGGCGAAGTGAGTGAGGAAAGCCTGCGAGAACTCGTCCCAGTAGGCGAGGGCGCGTGCTCTCCCGGGATAACTCCGTGAATCAAACCAATCATTGCGGTATCGCGCGGCCGTCTGAACAAAGGTCACGGACTCTGTCTCGAGGCCTTGATCACCCTCATGATTCTGCATGGTGCGGATGAACTCCTGCGGATCATCCTCGGCCTCGACAGTAAAACTCGCGGGCTCTGACTAAGAAATCCGTAGTCTCAAACTATACGCCTCGGGTGCTACACGGGTGCGGCCGGGGCTGGGCCCCAGGCTGCGCGTCGATCTCTCCTCGTGTCGGGCCACAACTTTAGCCAAAGGTGGGCCGTCTCCTTGTACCTAACTCATCGCCCGGTGTGGGGCGGGAGGTGTGGGTGCTTGTGGTCTCTTTGGGGCGGCGGCGTCATAGAACTTCGCCGTCTACGGTATAGGCCCGGGCACGAGCCCTCGTGACTCTGGGTGTCTGCTGCGCTCCCTCGCTGCCTTGCCACGGGCGGGTTGCCTTGCGTGGAGGCATAAGCATTACGGGGAAAGGAATACGTTAGAGGTCCAACCTATAACACGACTCTAAAGCACGATCTCGGAATGAGAAGAATGGAAACCGATCCTAAATATCCTATAGCCTCACGATTATTGGTGTGGTGCGCGACACCAGATAATCGAACTTACTAGATACGATGCAGTAGACACTTTCCAGAGATTAAGCGCTCGATACCACTTTTGTCACGACCCGTTCGGGGCGTGGCGGTGCCTTCAAGGGCACCCAGTAGTCATACATCAGTGTCGGCGGAAATATAAAACAAGACATGAAACGATTTATAAAATAAGACACGATTTATGTGAACAAGCGTCGCCTTTCGGCGTATATATATAAACAAGGTTTAGCGATTCACATCAGACAGCATAACGTGACTACAGACCTCTGAGGAAAAATACAACTATGGCGGGGCGGGGCCGCCGTACCACTTATGCAAAACTATCTACAGCGGGAGATCATACCAAGTAGAGCCTCGGAGAAGATGGAGCTCAGACACCAGCGTAGAGATCCTAGAATGTGGATCTAGCACTGCTTGCCACCTGCGGCGTGAGCGGCCCGAAGGAGAGTCGATCTGTAGTACTAAGTATGTGGCGTAAAGTACTTAAATGAAATCATAACACTTTTTAAAACCGGTTTACAAATATGTATGAAACAATCGAGGAACGCGCATAGTGCAGCATCACAAACAAAACAGCAATGATAGGTAAGCGTAATAGGTCATTTCTAGGCTGCGAATGATTGAAGCGGGGCCACTCGCCGTATTATCACTCTGCAAGCCTAATCACGGACTCGGTCGCATGGAGCCACTCGCGTGGGCGCGTGAGTATAACCCGCGTCGGTGCTACTCCTCGGCGTAAATCTGGACTCGTTGTCGCGTAGCGCGTAGCCGCGTGAGGCATAACCCGCGTACTAACACGGAACTCGTAGTTCGCGCCGCCCACGGACCGCGTGAGGTATTCTCGAATCATGGTCCCGGCCGCTGAGTCTACCGCGTCGGAGGCGACAACCCCGGTATCGTCTCGAGGTGAGTGATGGTACACTAACATAACAACATCTTTAAACAACATAAGCCTGACAAGGATACTCTCTTATACAAGCGTTACAAGATACTAACACACATAGCATCATATCATGTCTACTTATCAAACCGTCTTATTATTCTTTTCACAATTCAACATAAGTCATTATAAACACATAGGCAAACTTGTTTCTTTTATCAATCTTAAGTGGTTATACTTAACTTCCCGTAAAGCTAGTATAACTCTTAGCTTGTTTTAAAAACCAGTTAGTTCTCTTACATTAAAAATGATTGATATTCTTATGAAATGTTTTGATTTTTATTATTAGAGCTTAAGTAGTGAGGCATTCTTAGTAAGTGTTATTCGAGCTTAAGCGTGAGGCATTAGTAAGTATTAATGAGCTTAAGTCAAGACATTGCGTAGTTATATTTTAGTTAACACGTATCGTCTACCGTACTATATATATTGTAAAATATCATGCTTTAGGAAGAATCACATGCATACCGTGAAAACCACGCGAGTTGAATATGTGCCTTGAGAAGTCACCTATAATAGTCACGGACATCTATCAAAGACTACTGCGGAGGTCATTCTAAGCGGAGGGTTCACGATTACATGGAAAGTTGGGCGACTTCCCTGCGGTGAGCTATATAAGTCTCTGTGAAAGCGATCGCATGTAAATCTGATTTGATTATTCTTCTTTTAAACCCTTCTTGTGGTAGCAGTTCAATTCTATACGTGATATTCTTACAAGTATTTAATACTTATTCTAATACTACAACGATGAAGTATTCTCTAATTCAAAAGAGGTTAGGATTAGTTACCTCGGTAAGCCCGATAATATCCTAGATAAAGTCGCGCTGAGCAAGGTTTAGCTCTCAAGTTATGCCTGGTAGCTCGAAACCTTAGAAGTTCTTCACAACTTCTACAAAGGACTAAGGGATTTGGGCTAGGGTATTTTGGGCATTATAACAATACAAGAAGGCAACTTTTCTACCAAGGGAGGGTAGGTTTGACTAGGCTAGGGGAGGAAGCCTCGGCCAACTATTGAGGGGAAAGGTGTTTGGGCGAAATGGCTCGAGGAGAGGAGAGGATTTTTAGACTTGGAAGAGAACTTTGTGGATGAAGAATTATTCATCTAAAGGGGTATTTATAGCTCGAGCCTTGGCCAACAATGGCCAAGATGAAGACAAGTGCAAGGCAAGTGTAGGGTGAGGATTAACTAAACACAAATATCCTACCAACTCCTTGACTTTGTGCGAGGCACAAAGCGTGCCCAACCTCTCCATTTTCGTCGATGGGCGATTGAGTCCATCGATGGGAGGTGCCGAGTGTCGCCTCCGTTGGTCAAAATGTTTCGTCTTTCGGAAAAATCCGCAAAAATTAGTAATGGCATGGCGGAATTTTCCTACGAAGTGTGAAGCGTTTAGTCGGAAAGCGATTCTTTAAGCGAGTTGTGCACAATTTCGAACTTGGCCTAATCTTTAAGGCTAAACTTTTATGCGTATTCCCTTACGTACATACTGCGGAAATACGGTATAACATTCTCCTCGCAGAAACATTCGTCGAATGTTCCTTTAAAACGATTAACGATAAGATTCTTGACATAAGCGATTTGCAAAAGCCACGCGACCACGGAACAACACTTAGGCATAAATGATAATGAAAATTTACAAGTAGGAAAGTGAATTACGGAGGTGTGGGAAATAGGTGAGGATACTTCTGCCTCATGTCCTCGCCGGCTTCCCGCGTCATCTCCTCCACGAGCTCGTTCGCCACAAGACTTTGTGGAAGCCACGTCCTTGGTCATGAGCGCCTAACGGCGATCGACTATCGCTATGGGAATCTCCTCATCGATAACCCCTCGATCACTGGACATCGTCAATCGGGTGTACCTAGATGGATCCGTCGTCTCGCCGGCGTAAACGTGAAAAACCGGATGCTGCCTCCGGATCGGACGGCGGATCAGCTCGTAGGCAACGCCTACCTGCGGACAATGCGAAGCGGCCCGATGTACCTGGGTGAGTTTCCTTCTTCCGAATCTCATCGCACCGCCGTGGGTGGCGCTGGAAAACCCGATCATGAACCTCGAACTCGAGATGCGGCGGCGATGATCTGCGTATGACTTACATGCGACTACGGTGTCGATAGCGCTCTCGGATAACCGCCTTATCCGGCTGCTTTGTACCAAATCTGGTCCCAGCTTGCACCTCGCCCACGTCGAACCAACCTATAGGCGATCTGCACTTCCTCCCATACAAGGCCTCGTAAGGCGCCGTCGAATCTTTGGAGTGGTAGCTATTATTATCTGCGAACTCAACTAGAGGCAAATGATCCTCCCAACTACCGCTGAAGTCAATAACACGGGCTCGCGGCGTATCCTCGAAGTGCGGATAGTGCGCTCTGCTGTCCGTGCATGCGTGGATGAAATGCGATGCTCGGGCTCGCTGCGTCCACTAAACCCCTGCGGAAGGACCTCGAAGTTAGCGTGGCCCGGGCTCCACATGCGATATGATCGAAGTAGGGACTCCGTGCGATCGGCGATCTCTCGGATGTAAATGCGGCATAATCCTCGGTAGAAAAGTCGTCTGACGGGAAGAAAGTGGGCTGATTTAGTCGACTGTCGGCGATAACCCGTATAGAATCATGTCTCATACGAGTGCGAGGTAATCTGTGATGAAGTCCGTGTTGATTACCTCCAGCTTCCGGTCGGGATCTCGATAAATGCGTAACAAACCACGGGCCTGCGGTGCTCTGCCTTCGCTGCGTAACACGGGCGCGAGCTACGAACTGCTGCAGCGTCCTCTTGAGCCGTCCGCGATACACGGATCTAAGGTCGTGGTACATCTTGATCGACCGGATGGATAGAGTAGCTTGTTGTGTGCTTCCCGAACCTGCTGCGAAGTCTGAAACATCTGGAACACGATGCGCCTCGAACCTTAGCACCCGTGGTGCTACCTCGAAAGGACCGCGCCTGCGAAGAGGCGTATCGCGATGTCGAATCAAAGTGGATCCTCGAGCTGTTGCCTCTTCGCCTCGCCGGCGATGGAAGACTCGGCAACCTCGAACTCTAACCCGTTGCTATCGAGAATCAATCAAGCGGACACGAGGCTCGCTGGCGATGCAAATCACGAACCGTGTCCCTCGCTCTGCGCGTCGATGGGCTCGTCGACTACGGTAGGCGTACGCCTGACGTTGGCCTTCGGGTGGTACGGGATATCAACATCGTAATCCTTAAGCAACTCTAACCACGTCTCTGCATCGTAAGTTCGACTCCTGCGGTGAAGATATCTTTGGAGGCTCTTGTGAGTGCGTATAAATATCCACGTGAACCCGTACAAATAGTGCCTCAGGATCTTGGCGTGAATCACGGTGCGACTCGAATCATGGGTGGGGTAGTTCCTCTCGTGTTTCTTGGTGTCGGGATCGTATGCTATAACCTGCCATCTTTGCGTCAACACACGTCCCAACCGATGCGGCGCGTCACGATACGACATAACCATCTGGACCTGCGGAAGAGTAAAGCGAGGCGGTCGTCGATCTCTCTTTCGGCTGGAAACCACGCTCCTGCATCGTCAGTCGGCTGGAACTTGGCGCCTTACGAGTCGGCTAGTCAATGGTGCGAAGATAAGCAAACTTCTCTACGAGCGTAGATAATATCTGCGAGGCCCGAAAGCTGCGAACCTCTGCCGGAGTAGTAGGTGCAGGCAAGTCTGGCGCCGATCTTGGCGTATCGGCTCGAATGCCGTCGGCCCGACAATATGCCCAGCGCCGAAGTCAGCAAAACTCACGTTTGGAAAACTTGGCGTCTGGCTGCTGATCTGAGAAGCTGTCGGCCGGTCGCCGAATGCTCGCGTACTCTGCTCTGGCGAGAATAAGCGAATATCATCGATGAACACTATCGCAAGCGTGTCAAAATGGTTTGAACACTCGGTTCGTCAAATCCATGAATCTGCGGAGCATTGGTGACCAAAGACATGACCACGAACTCGTAATGCGTCACTGGTCGAATGCGATCTGGGACATCCGCTCTCGACGAACTTTGATGATAGCGTCGCGGTCAATCTTGGAGAAACATCTCGCGCCACTGCCCAGTCGAACAAATCATCAATCACAGGAAGGGTATACATTCTTAATGGTCACCTTGTTCGTGCACATGTCAACCTGCGTGCGGCGTCGTCCTGTAACCGCGAACAATCTGGCGCTCCCGGGGAGAAACACTAGGCTGATGAAGCCGCTTCTCCGGCCAAATCCCTGGTGATCCTTGACTCTCTCGGCTCGGCGGTGCCGTTACGTATGGCGGAATGGAAATAGGCGAGTATCTGCAACTGTCTATACAAAACTCGATCTCCTCTCGGGGAGGATGCGAGGTAAATGCGGAAACACGTGCGGGAACTTCGTGACTCTGGGCCCGGTGAAAATCTGGTGCGCGGCGATTATCAAACACGACGAGATGGTAGATATACCCGCCTGCGCGTCTTCTAGCCGAGGTAGGAAATAAACCTACCGCCGGCGTCTGGTGCTCCTCGCTCCGGCCAATGGCTCGCCAGGCTGGGCCGTACTACTCTCTCTGCGATCTACGTTGGCGTAGCAAGCTAGCCAATCCGTCCCGTAATCACGTCGAAGTCGATCATCTCGACTCTGTCAAGTCGGCTGGTCGGCGGCGTAAATAGTCACGGGACAAGCTCATATACGCCGTAGCTACCAGAATCACCAGCTGGCGTAGCTACCTCGAAAGAGTCTATGGACTCGAGCTCTATCCATCCTACTAGCGACAAGGGAGATATATAGGGCCAGTAGAACCGGATCTATCAAGCATACCGTCAAACCAGCGATAAGGTACATGGCGACATCGGTGAGGCCTCACGATCTGTCGGTGGACAAAGCATAAATGCGGTTCGAGGACCGCTAGGCTGAGACCAGCGCCACGACCTGCCGCGACCTGGCGACCGTGAGTACCACGCCTCGGGCGATAGCGTAGGAGATGATGAAGCGGCAGAACACGAAGGTGAGCCTACCGCGTGTACCCGGTCGGACGATCCTGCCAAAGTG
This sequence comes from Przewalskia tangutica, assembly GCA_029844215.1. Taxonomy (NCBI): domain Eukaryota; kingdom Viridiplantae; phylum Streptophyta; class Magnoliopsida; order Solanales; family Solanaceae; genus Przewalskia; species Przewalskia tangutica. Next base: position 33,376,982 of record CM056731.1, on the reverse strand, counting down.
ACCTGCGGCCTGGCGTAACAAGCTCAAGTAGTACCGCACTTCCGTAATGGGATCTGCGCATCGGCCGCATTTGAGGTGGTCCGTCGGCGATACCTCTGCTACTGCTGGGCGTCGAAGCCACAGGGCCACAGTGCGCCTCGAAAACTCTGGTGTCTTGAGGGCGGTGCGAGTGCTCTGGTGGCTGCGGTGCGAATCTAGGCTGCTGAGGCGCCCGCCCGATAACCACGAGAAGACCCTCCGTCTGGCCTTAACCTGCTGCTGCATCGGCTCGTCGACCTCTGCGCTCGCCGCGTCAGGCGTGAGCTGCGTGCGGGTAATGTCCATACGGTGGAAAACGCGCGTGGCTTCGGCCGTATAGTCGTCTGGCGGTGACATGGCGGTGCACCTATCCTCGCGCTCTGCTACGATGTTGGGACATGTCGAGCGATGAATCAAACTCGACATTGTACTCACGGCGGTCGTCCTCTGCGCCTCGATGGTAAAAATCTATCGGCCGCGCCTCGCCGTCTGTGGAGGCAAGAAGTGATGAGAAAGCCTCGAGAACTTCATCCCAGTAGGCGGGGCGCGTGCTCTCCCGGGATAACTCCGTGAATCAAACCAATCATTGCGGTATCCGCGCCGTCTGAACAAGTCACGGACTCTGTCTCGAGGCCTTGATCACCCTCGTGATCTCTGTGGCGGCGGATGAACTCCTGCGGATCATCGCCGACCTCGACAGTAAAACTACGGCGGGCTCTGACTCGAAATCCGTAGTCTCAGGCTATACGCCTCGGGTGTAGCAGTGCGGCCGTGGCTGGGCCCAGGCTGGGCTGCGCGTCGATCTCTCTGCCGTGTCGGGCCTGACTTTGCCAAAGGTGGGCGTCTCGGCGTACCCTAACTCCTCGCCCGGTGTGGGGCGGAGGTGTGGAGTGCGTGGTCTCTTTGAGGTGCGGCGTCATAGAACTTCGCCGTCTGCGGTATAGGCGGGCACGAGCCCTCGTGACTCTGGGTGTCTGCTGGCGACTCCGCCATTTGCCTTGCCATACGGGCGGGTTGCGCTACGTGGAGGCATAGCGTTCGGGGAAAGGAATCGTTAGAGGGTCGACCTATAACCACTCTAAGCGCGATCTCGGAATGAGAAGAATGAAACCGATCCTAAATATCCTATAGCCTCACGATTATTGGTGTGGTGCGCGACCGATGTCGAACTACTAGATGCGGTCTGTAGACAACTTTCCAGAGATTAAGCGCTCGATACCACTTTTGTCACGACCCGTTCGGGGCGTGGCGGTGCTCTGGGGCACCCAGTAGTCATCATCGAGTAATCGGCGGAAATATAAAGCAAGACATGAAACGATTTATAAAATAAGACACGATTTATGTGAACAAGCGTCGCCTTTGGCGTATATATATAAACATGGTTTAGCGATTACATCAAACCTTTGTACATGACTCTGAGACCTACAGGAAAAATACAACTATGGCGGGACGGGGCCCGCCGTACCTGACTATACAAAACTATCTACAGGAGATCATACCCAAAGTAGAGCCTCGGAGAAGATGGAGCTCAGCGCGCGTAGAGATCTAGAATGTGGATCTAGCACTGCTTGCCACTTACTGCGGCATGAGCGCGGCCCAGAAGGAGTCGATCTGCAGTACTAAGTATGTGGCGTAAAGTACTTAAATGAAATCATAACATTTTAAAACCGGTTTACAAATATGTATGAACAATCGAGGAACGCGCATAGTGCGCATCCTGCAACAGCAACGATAGGTAAGCGTAATAGGTCTTTTCTAGGCTGCGAATGATTGAGCGGGGCCACTCGCGTATTATCACTCTGAGCCTAATCACGGACTCCGGTCGCGTGGAGCCACTCCGCGTGGGCGCGTGAGGTATAACCCGCGTCGAGGTAGCTACTCCTCGGCGTCGTCTGGACTCGTTGTCGCGTAGCGCGTAGGCCGCGTGAGGCATAACCCGCGTACTAACACGGAACTCGTAGCTCGCGGCCCACGGACCGCGTAGGTATTCTCGAATCATGGTCCCCGGACCGCTGAGTCTACCGCGTCGGAGGCGACAACCCGGTATCGTCTCGAGGTGAGTGATGGTACACTAACATAACAACATCTTTAAACAACATAAGCCTGACAAGGATACTCTCTTATACAAGCGTTACAAGATCTTAACACCGCGTAGCATCATATCATGTCTACTTATCAAACCGTCTTATTATTCTTTTCACGATTGATAAATGCTATAAACACATGGCAAACTTGTTTCTTTTATCGATCTTAAGTGGTTATACTTAACTTCCCGTAAAGCTAGTATAACTCTTAAACACATTTAAAAACCAGTTAGTTCTCTTACATTAAAAATGATTGATATTCTTATGAAATGTTTTGATCTTTATTATTGAGCTTAAGCGTGAGGCATTCTTGTAAGTGTTATTCGGGCTTAAGCGTGAGGCATTCTGTAAGTATTATCGAGCTTAAGTCGAAGACATTGCGTAGTTATATTTTAGTTAACACGTATGCGTCTCTGTACTATATATATTGTAAAATATCATGCTTTAGGAAGAATCACATGCATACCGTGAAAACCACACTTGAGTTGAATATGTCGTGTGAGAGTCGACTATAATAGTCACGGACATCTATCAAAGACTACTGCGGAGGTCATTCTAAGCGGAGGTTCACGATTACATGGAAAGTTGGGCGCTTCCTGCGGTGAGCTATATAAGTCTCTTTGTGAAAGCAGTCTATGTAAATCTGATTTGATTATTCTTCTTTTAAACCGCCCTACTTTGTGGTATGATTCAATTCTATTACGTGATATTAACACTTAAGTATTTAATACTTATTCTAATACTACAATGATAAGTATTCTCTAATTCAAAAGAGGTTAGGATTAGTTACCTCGGTAAGCTGATAATATCTAGATAAAGTCGCGCTTTGAGCAGGTTTAGCTCTAAGTTATGCGCCGGTAGCTCGAAACCTTAGAAGTTCTTCCTGACTTCTACAAAGGACTAAGGGATTTGGGCTAGGGTATTTTGGGCATTATAACAATACAAGAAGGCAACTTTCTACCAAGGGAGGGGGTAGGTTTTGACTAGGCTAGGGGAGGAAGCCTCGGCTATTCAAAAGGGGAAAGGTGTTTGGGCGAAATGGCTCGAGGGAGAGGAGAGGATTTTTAGACTTGGAAGAACTTTGTGGATGAAGAATTCTTAAATCTAAAGGGGTATTTATAGCTCGAGTGGCCAGCGATGGCGAGATGAAGACAAGTGCAAGGCAAGTGTAGGGTGAGGATTAACTAAACACAAATATCCTACCAACTCCTTGACTTTGTGCGAGGCACAAAGCGTGCCCGTCCTCTCCGTTTCGTCGATGGGCGATTGAGTCCATCGATGGGAGGTGCAGTGTAAGCCCTCGTTGGTCCAAAATGTTCGTCTCTCGGAAAAATCCGCAAAAATTAGTAATGGCATGGCGGAATTTTCCTACGAAAGTGTGGAAAGCGTTTAGTCGGAAAGCGATTCTTTAAGCGAGTTGTGCACAATTTCGAACTTGCCTAATCTTTAAGGCTAAACTTTTATGCGTATTCCCCTTACGTACATACTGCGGAAATACGGTATAACATTCTCCCCACAGAAACATTAGTCGAATGTTCCTTGAAACGATTAACGATAAGATTCTTCACATAAGCGATTTGCAAAAGCCACGCGCGACCGCGAAACACTTGGCGTAAATGATAATGAAAATTTTACAAGTAGGAAAGTGAATTACGGAGGTGTGGGAAATAGGTGAGGATACTTACGCCTCGTGTCCTCGCCGGCTTCCCCGTCATCTCTCCACGAGCTCGTTCGCCCGCGAGACTTTGTGGAAGCCCGTCCTTGCGTCATGAGCGCTTTAACGGCGATCGACTATCGCTATGGGAATCTCCTCATCGATAACCCTCGGTCACTGGGCGTCAATCGTCGGGTGTACCACAGATGGATCCGATCATCTCGCCGGCGTAGAACATGAAACACCGGATCTGCTGCCTCCGGATCGGACGGCGGATCGACTCGTAAGCAACGCACTTGCCTGCGGACAATCTGAAGCGGCCCGATGTACCTGAAGTGAGTTTCCCCTTCTTCCGAATCTCATCACACCGCCGTGGGTGTGGCGCTAGGAAAACTCAATCATGAACCTCGAACTCAAGATGCGCGGCGATGATCTGCGTATGACTTACATGCGACTACGAGTGTCGATAGCGCTCTCGGATAAGCTTCGCCTTATCCAGCACTGCTTTGCCAAATCTGGTCCCACTTCATTGCACCGCCACGTCGAACCAACCTATAGGCGATATGCACTTCCTCGCCATACAAGGCCTCGTAAGGCGTCGTCGAATCTTTGGGTGGTAGCTATTATTATCACGAACTCAACTAGAGGCAAATGATCCTCCCAACTACCTGAAGTCAATAACACGGGCTCGCGGACATATCCTCGAAGTGCGGATAGTGCGCTCTGCTGTCGTGCATGCGTGGATGAAATGCGATTACTCAGCTCACTGCGTCCACTAAACCCCTGCGGAAGGACCTCGAAGTTATCCGTGGCGGGCTCCGCATGCGATATGATCGAAGTAGGGACTCCGTGCGATCGGCGATCTCTCGGATGTAAAGTGGCGTAATCCTCGGTAGAAAAAGTCGTCTGACGGGAAGAAAGTGGGCTGATTTAGTCGACTGTCGGCGATAACCCATATAGAATCATGTCTCCTGCGAGTGCGAGGTAATCACGTGATGAAGTCCGTGTTGATTACCTCGGCTTCCGGTCGGGATCTCGATAAATGCGTAACAAACCACGGGCCTGCGGTGCTCTGCCTTCGCTGCGGCAACCACGGGCGGAGCTACGAACTCTGCAGCGTCCTCTTGAAGCCGTCCGCGATACGGATCTAAGGTCGTGGTACATCTTGATGCGACCGGATGGATGAAATGCTTGTATTTGTGTGCTTCCCGAGAACCTGCTGCGAAGTCACGAAACATCTGGAACACCTGATGCGCCCTCAAACCTTAGCACCCGTGGTCTTGCTACCTCAAGGACCGCGCCTGCGAAGAGGCGTATCGCGATATCGAATCAAAGTGGATCCTCGAGCTGTTGCCTCTTCGCCTCGCCGGCGATGGAAGACTCGGCAACCTCGCGAACTCTAACCCCATTGCTATCGAGAATCAATCAAGCGGACACGAGGCTCGCTAAGCGATGCAAATCACGAACCGTGTCCCTCCTCTGCTGCGCGTCGATGGGCTCCCCGTGACTACTAGGCATACGCCTGATATTGGCCTTAGGGTGAGTGCGGGATATCAACATCGTAATCCTTAGCAACTCTAACCACCGTCTGCGTGGTAAGTTCGGCTCCCTCTGGTGAAGATATCTTTGGAGGCTCTTGTGGTGCGTATAAATATCACGTGAACCCGTACAAATAGTGCCTCAGGATCTTGGCGTGAATCACGGTGCGACTCGAATCATGGGTGGGGTAGTTCCTCTGCGTGTTTCTTGGTGTCGGGATCATATGCTATAACCACTGCCATCTGCGTCAACACGTCAACGATGCGGCGCGTCATGATACGACATAACCATGGACCTGCGGAAGTAAGAAGCGAAGCGATCGTCGATCTCTCTTTCGGCTGGAAACCACGCTCCTGGCATCGATCCGCGGAACTTGCGCCACGAGTCGGCCTAGTCAATGGTGCGAAGATAGAAGCAAACTTCTCTACGAACGCCGATAATATCTGCGAGGCCCGAGCTGCGAACCTGCTGCCGGAGTAGTAGGTGCAGGCAAGTCACTGCGCCGATCTTGGCGTATCAACTCGAATGCCATCGGCCCGACAATATGCCCAGCATGCGAAGTCAGCAAAACTCACATTTGGAAAACTTGGCGTACATGCTTTGAGTCTGGAGAAGCGTCGGCCTGATCGCCAAAATGCTCGCGTGCTCTGCTACGGCGAGAATAAACGAGATATCATCGATGAACACTATCACAAGCGTGTCCAAAAATGGTTTGAACACTCGGTTCATCAAATCCATGAATCTGGCGGAGCATTGGTCGACCAAAGACATGACCACGAACTCGTAATGCGTCTGCAGGGTCGGAATGCGATCCTGGGACATCGCCTCTCGACTACGAACGATGATAGCGACGGATCAATCTTGGAGAAACATCTCGCGCCACCTGGTCGAACAAATCATCAATCACAGGAAGAAGGGTATCATTCTTAATGGTCACCTTGTTGGTGCACATGTCAACACGCGTGCGGCGTCGTCATTCTTCTTCACGAACAATCTGGCGCTCCCGGGGAGAAACACTAGGCTGATGAAGCCGCTTCTCGACCAAATCCCTAAGGTGATCCTTGACTCTCTCAACTCGGCGGGTGCCGTTACGTATGGCGGAATGGAAATAGTAGAGTATCGCTCTGTCTATCAAAACTCGATCTCCTCTCGGGAGGACACGGGAGGTCGTGCAGGAAACCGTCGGGAACTCGTGACTCACTGGCCCGAAAATCTGGTGCGCGGCTTGATTATCAAACACGAGCGAGATGGTAGATATACCGCCTGCGCGTCTTCCAGCCGAGGTAGGAAATAAACCTACCGCCGGCGTCTGGTGCTCCTCGCTCAACAATGGCTCGCCAGAAGCTGGAACCGTCTACTCTCTCTCTGCGGTCTACATTGGCGTAGCAGAAGCTAGCCAATCCGTCCCGTAATCACGTCGAAGTCGATCATCTCGACTCTGTCAAGTCGGCTGGGTCAGACGGCGTAAATAGTCGCGGGACAAGCTCATATACGTAGAGCTACCGCGAATCACCCATGGCGTAGCTACCTCGAAAGGGTCTATGGATTCGGGCTCATCCACATCCTACTAGCAACGAGGGAGATATATAGGGCGAGTAGAACCGGATCTATCAAAGCATACACGTCAAACCGAGCGATAAGGTACATGGCGACATCGGTGAGGCCTCACGATCTGTCGGTGGACAAAGCATAAATGCGATTCGAGGACCGCTAGAAGGACCAGCGCCACGACCTCTGCGCGACCGGCTGTCCCGTAGTACGCCCTCGGCGAGTAGCGTAGGAGATGATGAAGCGGCAGCGAGAACGAAGGTGAGCCTACCGCGTGTTGCCCGGTCGGACGATCCTCGCCAAAGTGACCTGCGGCCCAAGCGTAACAAGCTCAAAGTAGTACCGCACTTCCGTAATGGGATCTGCGCATCGGCCACTGGGGTGGTCGTCGGCGATCTCTGCTACTGCGGGCGTGCGAAGCCACAGGGCCTGATGCGCCTCGAAAACTCTGTGTCTTGAGGGCGGTGCGAGAGTGCTCTGGTGGCTGGTGCGAATCTAGGCTAGCTGCGAGGCGCCCGCCGCGATAACCACGAAGACCCTCCGTCTGGCCTTAACCTGCTGCTGTACGTCGCTGCGTCGACCTCTGCGCTCGCCGCGTCAGGCGTGAGCTGCGTCGGGTAATGTCCATACGGTGGAAAACACGCGCGTGACTTCGGCCGTATAGTCGTCTGGCGGTGACATAGCGGTGCACCTATCCTCATATCTGCTACGATGTTGGGACATATCGAGCGATGAATCAAACTCGACATTGTACTCACGACGGTCGTCCTCTGCCTCGATGGTAAAAATCTATCGGCCGCGCCCTCGCCGTCTGTGGAGGCGAAGTGAGTGAGAAAGCCTGCGAGAACTCATCCCAGTAGGCGAGGGCGCGTGCTCTCCGGGATAACTCCGTGAATCAAACCAATCATTTGCGGTATCCGCGCGGCCGTCGCGAACAAGTCCGGACTCTGTCTCGAGGCCTTGATCACCCTCGTGATTCTCTGTGGTGGCGGATGAACTCCTGCGGATCATCCTCGGCCTCGACCCGTAAAACTACGGCGGGCTCTGACTAAGAAATCCGTAGTCTCGAACTATACGCCTCGGGTGCTACTGGTGCGGCCGGGTGGAGGCCAGGCTGGGCTGCCGCGTCGATCTCTCCGTGTCGGGCCTGACTTTGCCAAAGGCGGGCCGTCTCCTTGTACCTAACTCCTCGCCCGGTGTGGGGCGGGAGGTGTGGGTGCGTGGTCTCTTTGGGGCGGCGGCGTCATAGAACTTCGCCGTCTACGGTATAGGCGGGCACGAGCCCTCGTGACTCTGGGTGTCTGCTAGCGACTCCGCCTTGCCGCCACGGGCGGGTTGCCTTGCGTGGAGGCATAAGCGTTACGAGAAAGGAATACGTTAGAGGTCGACTATAACCACTCTAAAGCACGATCTCGGAATGAGAAGAATGAAACCAATCCTAAATATCCTATAGCCTCACGATTATTGGTGTGGTGCGCGACACCGATAATCGAACTTCTACTAGATGCTGTGCAGACACTTTCAGAGATTAAGCGCTCACGATACCACTTTTGTCACGACCCGTTCGGGGCGTGGCGGTGCCTTAGGGGCACCCAGTAGTCATACATCAGTGTCGCGGAAATATAAAACAAGACATGAAACAGTTTATAAAATAAGACCACGATTTATGTGAACAAGCGTCGCCTTTCGGCATATATATATAAACAAGGTTTAGCGATTTACATCCAGCAACTGTACAACATGACTCTGGACCTCAGGAAAAATACAACTATGGCGGGACGGGGCCAGCCATACCTGTATGCAAAACTATCTACAACGGGAGATCGTACCCAAAGTAGAGCCTCGGAGAAGATGGAGCTCAGCGCAACGTAGAGATCACAGAATGTGGATCTAGCACTGCTTGCCACCTGCGGCATGAGCGGCCCAGAAGGAGTCGATCTGACAATTACTAAGTATGTGAAAGCGTAAAGTACTTAAATGAAATCATAACACTTTTTAAAACCGGTTTACAAATATGTATGAAGCAATCGAGAAGCGCATAGTGCCATCCTGCAACAACAGCAATAGGTAAGCGTAATAGGTCATTTCTAGGCTGCGAATGATTGAGCGGGCCACTCGCCGTATTATCACTCTGCAAGCCTAATCACGGACTCGGTCGCGTAGGCCACTCGCGTGGGCGCGTGAGGTATAACCCGCGTCGAGGGTACTCCTCGGCGTAAATCTGGACTCGTTGTCGCGTAGCGCGTAGGCCGCGTGAGGCATAACCCGCATACTAACACTGGAACTCGTAGTTCGCGTAGGCCCCACGGACCGCGTGAGGTATTCTCGAATCATGGTCCCGGACACTTTGAGTCTACCCGCGTCGGAGGCGGCAACCCGGTATCGTCTCGAGGTGAGTGATGGTACACTAACATAACAACTTATCTTTAAACAACATAAGCGCAACAAGGATACTCTTATACAAGCGTTACAAGATACTAACACACGTAACATCATATCATGTCTACTTATCAAACCATCTTATTATTCTTTTCACAATTCAACATAAGTCATTATAAACACATGTGCAAACTTGTTTCTTTTATCAATCTTAAGTGGTTATACTTAACTTCCCGTAAAGCTAGTATAACTCTTAAGCTTACATTTTAAAACCAGTTAGTTCTCTTACATTAAAAATGATTGATATTCTTATGAAATGTTTTGATTTTTATTATTGGGCTTAAGCGTGAGGCATTCGTAAGTGTTATTCGGGCTTAAGCGTGAGGCATTCTTAGTAAGTATTATTCGGGCTTAAGTCAAAGACATTCTGCGTAGTTATATTTTAGTTAACACGTATGCGTACTATATATATTGTAAAATATCATGCTTTAGGAAGAATCACATACCTACTCGTGAAAACCACGCGAGTTGAATATGTCGCGAGAGTCGACTATAATAGTCGCGACATCTATCAAAGACTACTGCGGAGGTCATTAAGCAGAGGGTTCGCGATTCTATGGAAAGTTGGGCGGCACTTCCCTGCAGGTGAGCTATATAAGTCTCTTTGTGAAGCGATCACATGTAAATGCGGTTTGATTATTCTTCTTTTAAACCGCCTACTGTGGTAGCAGATTCAATTCTATTACGTGATATTCTTACAAGTATTTAATACTTATTCTAATACTACAACGGTAAGTATTCTCTAATTCAAAGAGGTTAGGATTAGTTACCTCGGTAAGCCCGATAATATCCTAGATAAAGTCGCGCTGAGCAAGGTTTAGCTCACAAGTTTATGCATGGTAGCTCGAGAAACCTTAGAAGTTCTTGACTTCTACTGAAGGACTAAGAGATTTGGGCTAGGGTATTTTGGGCATTATAACAATACTGAAGGCAACTTTTTCTACCAAGGGAGGGTAGGTTTGACTAGGCTAGGGGGGAAGCCTCGGCCAACTATTGAGGGGAAAGGTGTTTGGGACGAAATGGCTCGAGGAGAGGAGAGGATTTTTAGACTTGGAAGAGAACTTTGTGGATGAAGAATTCTTCATCTAAAGGGGTATTTATAGCTCGAGCCTTGGCAACCAATGGCGAGATGAAGACAAGTGCAAGGCAAGTGTAGGGTGAGGATTAACTAAACACAAATATCCTACCAACTCGACTTTGTGCGAAGGCACAAAAAGCGTGCCCAACTCTCCATTTTCGTCGATGGGCGATTGAGTCCATCGATGGGAGGTGCGAGTGTCGCCCTCGTTGGTCCAAAATGTTTCGTCTGCCGGAAAAATCGCAAAATTAGTAATGGCATAGGCGGAATTTTCCTACGAAAGCGTGGAAAGCGTTTAGTCGGAGCGATTCTTTAAGCGAGTTGTGCACAATTTCGAACTTGGCCTAATCTTTAAGGCTAAACTTTTATGCGTATTCCACTTACGTGCATACTCTGAAATACGGTATAACAACACTTTGCTTTGCACGATTATTCTTTGTCTTGGTGAGGTCTTAGGAAACAACCTCTGCCTACGAGGTGAATGTGAGGTCTGTGTACATTCTACCCTTCCCAGACCCCACATGAGATTTTTACTGAGTATGTTGTTGTTGTTGTGATAAATTTTACAAATAGCTAGTTGATTAGTAATGTATCTTTCAAAAAAATCTCATGCATGTGATTTTAATTTTCGTTGTTTTTGGCCTCTTCTTATACTAGGGGGAATATGAGGATTCGGTTTGATTTGACTGAGATTGATCGAGCACGAGGTGGAGTTGCAATAGTAAGTGTGTTACCTAAATTACCTTCTAGTTCATTTTCTAAATCATAGTCTGGGCCAGATGCAGAATATACTTCATGATCTAATGGTATATTAATATTAACATTAAAAAGTTTAGTTTAATCTACATGAGTGAAATTATCATAGTTAGGATTACTAGAAGATATACCCCTACCCCTGTTACCCATACTACCTTGATCAGAAAAGCGTTCACCTCGTTCCGTTATAATTATGCAAATAAATAATTAAAGTTAAAAAAATTAAGTACGATAATTAAAATTAAACAATAATAATTTAAATAAAAGAAGAAACGAGTGTACCAAACGCCGATGTGTAATTGAGGTTGAAAATTGAAACTTTGCTCGATGATCCTCAAGCTAGTTGTCAACTTCACTCCCATTTTTTAAACTTTGATAGAAATTATCAAATATAATATAATATTTAGTGTGCAATTTAGACGTGTATAGAGAGATGTTATGAAGATTTATGAGAAAAATGGGGTATTTATAGTTGAGAAATATGATTAATGTGTAAATATATTAACTTAGGAGTTAAAAATAAATATTAAGGGGTATGAGAGTTTATGGGGGGGCTAAAATGACTGTTTCTAGCCGTTGGCAACAGTTAGAATTGAAAATGGTCGTTTGTGCAACAACTAAATTCTGCAGGCGGGGCGGGACGTGTCGTGGGCGGGACAGTGCAGGACCGGGATGGGTGGGACCAACCCTAATCTTATCTCGATTACCGACAATCTCCATCCCGTAATTTACCCAATAGGACTAGAACGGAGTGGGTCGAGACCGGGACGGGCTGGGGTGGGATCGGACGACCCACTGGACAACCTTAGTTTTTAATGGGCAAATAGAATTTATTCACTTAAAAAAAAAAAATGAACCATGGTGGGAACGTTGTATTTTGTCAAAAAATATCCAGAGAAAACAAAATACGCATATTCCATAGTGGCAAATTGGTAGTCAACTGATTAGATTAGGCAAACACACAAAAGATTATTACATACCAATGCCATAGAGAAAAGATCGGTCTTTTCCCCTCTCTGTCTACGTTTCCCTGTCTTTGAAGTCAGCTCAATAATTCTTGTCCCAAACCCTAAATTCTCTACACTTCCTTGATTGCAATTCAATTCTGTTTTGGTCATTATTGCTGAGTGTTGACGAAATAGGTAAAATTCTTGGCATTGCTTGGTTTATTATATATGGGTTTGTGAAGATTAATAGTTTTAATTGGGTTTTATGTCAAGATTGTTCTTTTTTTGGTTATTTGAATACCCATGATTGTATATATGATTTGGAGGTAAATTTATTTGGTTTTCTAATTTCCTCTGTGGGTTTTGGCATGTTGGGGTTGTTGATTTTTTTTTTGGGTGGGTGGGTTGGGTTGGGGCGGTGGCAGAATTTTTTCTAAGGGGTTAAAAAATATGAAGAAGTTAGGGGTTCAATGTCTACTATATATGCATAAAGAAAAATTTAATCCTATATATACAGCTTAATTTTTCGCCGAAGGGGGTCCGGATGAACCCCTTGGCCCAACCTAGCTCCGCCCTTGGGGGGGGGGAGGTTGATGTGGGGGTAGGTAGGGATTGGGTTGTGTTTATGCAGTCTTGTTTTTGTTACTTTGTTATAAGTTTAAACTTTATATTGGTTGTGTATGGGGTTTTGAAGGGTGTAATGTATTAGTGTAACAGATTGTCAACTGAATTTTGATGGAAATATTTGGTAATTAATACTGACTCTGATGATAGAGGGAAACAAAAGGAGTTAGTTTTGTTGGTTGGTAGGAAGAACAAAGCTTGATAATGAGATATGTTGCCAAGAAAGCTCAGATTTTGTTAGCTCCAAGAGAAGGCTAAGTTTAATCTCTGTTGATCATATTCAGGGTTTACTAGTGCTGTAACTGTTGTTTGGGATATCATCTAATCAGGGCCAAGTCTCACTTGTAGTAAAACTTTTGACTACCGAGGAGAGACTGTCTCTCTGACTTAAGTTTATTTGGGAGTATGATTTCGTGTTTGAGTTGTTAGACTCTTCTTTCGTGTTCCTTGTTGTCTGGCTCTTGTACTTCATTCTCCTCCATCTCAGACTATTCTCCATTTCAATGCTAACTGGCGAATTCTCTAAACAAGCTTATCGTGTGTAAATTATTTGGTGTGTATTACCTAAATTATCAAGATGAACTATTAGGTTGAGTAAAGACAATGCATGGATTGTGGAAAGTTAGGTGCAACAAGTTGCTACTGTGTTCTGTTTGCTATTGGTCTTCTTGTACTGGCTCTATTTGTCTCTTTGCATTTCTTTACAGTACTGTTGAATTGGTTGAGATCTAACTGTGTTGCGATTCATTCTAGTGCGGAATGGACCAGTTACACCCTTGACAACAGTACCAGGAACAGTAACTTTTAAAATTGATTGGTGATTCAGTATGCCCTGAATTTTGACAGTTGGAGAAGTTCGCCACAAAGTTATTTGTTCCAAAGGGAGTTAGTCTGGTGAATCTGCAGCCTCTGAGATGATGAATTCCCAATGGCTCTCTTTCAAGGAATTTCAGGGCTATAATGATTTGCTGATCTAATCATGACGAATATGGGTTCGAGATTTAGACAGGTTCTTTTATTCTTTCTGTTTGCATCAGCTATTATTTTTTGTGTCACAGCTGCATCTGAAGAGGCGAATGTACAAAGGGTGATAACTGCTCCTCTAAGGAATGCCCGTACCAATATAATTGATGGTTCTGGTAAAGAATATGGTATTGATTCTGTCAGTATGGATAGAAAAGGTGAATGGACAGGTGATAACACCAGAGTGTCTGTTTCAACAGTTGCATTGTTCACTTTGGCAATGGCTGCGGCTAGTGGTTTGGGTGCAGTACCATTTTTCTTTGTGGAGCTCGATCCTCAATGGTCGGGAGTATGCAATGGAATGGCTGCTGGAGTGATGTTGGCGGCGAGCTTTGACCTTATACAGGAAGGACAGGAACATGGAAGTGGTGGATGGGTTGTGTTTGGTATTTTGGCTGGTGGAATCTTCATTTTGCTTTGTAAGAAGGTGAAAGCCCTAATTTCCCGCTACAGTCCAGTTTTCGTCCTTCAATTAGTTTTATATCGTATCTGCTATTGAATAACCTCAAATGGTTTCATTGATTAACAACAATTAATTTTTGTCATATCTAATATCATGTATTTTTTGTGACTACTAATCTAGATAAAAATGAAAACGGTCCATGAGTAGGCAAAGCTTAATGCACGGCTTGGGCTACTGGTCGTTCAGTATTCCTGGCATGTTATTTTTCACTCTATAGGGCCGTAACATGTATTAGCTATCTCGCTATATTCAACTTTAGGTACTTATGATCGAAACAAAATTACATTTCTCTAAATTATAGAAATAGGAAGTTGTGGGATCCTACTTTCAAACTTCTTCTGGATATCTTGGCTTCTACTTTCTTGCAAGTTAGTATCTTGAAACTTATTCTGGGCTTGAAGGAAATCCATGAACGTCCACCTTTATTTTGATTTTAGTCCTTTTTCATTCTAAGATACACATGCACTTATATTATTTTGTTTTTAATTGTCTCCGTCATTCTTCTGGTTGGGGACTTCCTAACACATCTGATAAAACTTTACTGTTCCACTCTCCAGGCTACTGGTGTCCATGATTCCATTTCCATGTAGTAGGTTTAGTTTTGTCATGAAAGTACTACCTTGTGGAACTATTCAATACATGTATAATGTTTTCTTGGCAGTATTGCTATCTCTAAAGGAAGCAACTCTCACCGGCATTGCAATAATGGCAATATTGGAATTTAGAGGTTTCAGATCAGACTTATTTCTGTTGATGTAAGAAATTTGTAAATGTGAAACTTTATTAAAAAAATATCTAAACGTGCAAATACTTCTCCTTCCTTTTAAGTTTTTATTCTCAGTCACTTCCCTTAAAAAGCATATACTCTATGTTGCTTGGATAAGGATGTGGGTAACCTGCACGGATGCTGATCTAGAAGTTGGATTCATCATTACCTTAATCCTAGTGTAGATATGGCCATATGGGGCTGCTAAGATACAACTAATAAGTGTATTAAAGGGCAGCCCGGTGCACTAAGCTCCCGCTATGCGCGGGATCCGGGGAAGGGCCGGACCACAACTAATAAGCGTATTACGATATATATTTAATTCTCTGTAAACACTTAATGTTTTACGTAAGTTATCTCATATAATAGCAATTGTTTTTATGAAGCATACAATAGCAAAATTTTCTAACACTTAATGTTAATATATATATTTCATAACCCAAAATCAAACCAAATACCCGATCAACCTATATTTCTTGTGTATAGGTGTAGTCAAAACACCTAAGTTAGGTTGGCCAAATCCAGTGCCGATCCCACGCCACACCCACACCCAAATCGTGTCAGTTTGACACGGGTCCGACAAGGAATTTGAAGGATTTGCGGGACATAGAATATACTCCAGCTTTCTACGTATTTCTTTGCTTTTAAGGACTAGGTGTAAGTTAATCTTTAGTCTTAGTTTATCAATGAAGAGAATCACTATGCGTCCTAAAGTGGATGACTGAGTGGTTGAGGTTTAGGAGTTACACTATTGAGATTGCTGGCTTGAAATCCAACACAATACTTAGTATGAGCCATATGGACAAAATTACCTGTGCATGTATGATTTTGCAGGCTGTTCGAGGATTAGTAAAGGTATGCATGAGCTAGCCTGGACACTTCCGTTATAAAAACGGCTAAAAATAAAAAACAAAAAAGAAGAGAATCACTATGCTGTAGCTGCAATTATTAAGATTTAGCAGAACATATAATGTTTCAGCTAATATTTCCTTCATGGAAGAACGCTATTCATATATTTTATCTCTTGAGTGGGGTGGAGTTCACAAATTAAATGTTACAACTAAATGTTGACTTACATATTGGGAAATTGGAGGTGCTGGTAATGGGTCATATGGAGTTAAGTAGAGAAGCTACTGCTTTTCAGTTCCAGTCATTCTGTTGAATATCAGATATAGTGTGTTGTATTATTGTTTTTAAATTCTGCCTACTGAAGGACATAATAAAAGCCTCGTCATATTACTAGCGAATGCTAGTTGTATAAGCTTGACCTGCTGGCTGAGTTTAGGGTTCGTAGTCTCTTCTGCATTTGAAGTAAACATAATTCTGTTAAAATTTATCTTTTTTGCATAACTCTTGTTAGTTGTTACTCTTGCATAAAAAAACAAATTTCTTCATTCCCATTTTGCAATCCCTCATGTCGTTTGTCTGTTTCATATTCAGTTTCTTGAACAATATGGTGAAGTAAGTATGCTGGACATTAAGGGATCAGATGCAGCAAAAGTCATCCTTGTTGTTGGAATTATGACACTCCACTCATTTGGGGAGGGTGCTGGAGTTGGAGTATCCTTTGCTGGCTCCAAAGGTCTTTCTCAGGGTATCTTGGTAACTCTGGCTATTGCCGTGCACAACATACCAGAGGGTTTAGCTGTGAGCATGGTTCTTGCAGCAAGAGGAGTTTCTCCGCAGAATGCCATGTTATGGAGTATTATAACTTCCTTACCCCAGGTGATTGAATATATACCATCTTTTACAAATTGGGGTTTCTAATTAGACAAGTAAAGTTGGGATGCATCTACATTTTGTTCACTAAAAGGGCAGCCCGGTGCACAAAGATGCAGGGTCCCGGGAAGGACCGTACCCCAAAGGGTGTGATGTAGACAACCTACCCCTTTTTTTGATAACCAATGTAGACATCCTATCCTAATGCAAGCTTTGCTTCCACCACATTTTTTTCACTGACTCCAATAAATGTTACCTGATTGTTATACAAGTCAAACCAGATTTTGTCATTTGTGATATGTGGTCTTTGTCTTCTATAAGAGGTGCTTGTTCCAATAATTGTAACAATAGTTTGTACTGTTCATGCGTGTACTAATATAAATTATTGCATATTCACGAACAAGTGAGGTATTGATATATGATCTTTAGTTTCCGGTTTTAGTTATAATTCAATTATTTTCCATCCTTTGTCAGTACCTCATGATATATTGATGTCTAAGCCTTGAATTCCTTCTTAATGCAGCCTATTGTTGCAGTACCGTCATTTATCTGTGCTGATGCATTTCACAAATTTCTGCCATTTGCTACTGGTTTTGCTGCTGGGTGTATGATTTGGATAGTTGTTGCTGAGGTCCTTCCTGATGGATTCAAGGTAATTTGTTTAATGCCCTCTTATCCAAAGGGGGAAAAAAGAAAATAAAGGAATAAGAGGGATTAAATGAGGATATAGAAAAAATTTAAAAAAATGCACTCTGATGATTTTAGTTGGCAAGAAATGGGTATATGTTGAACTCTAATATGTGGAGAAGCACTTATTGTACTGTTCTATGGAACTTTGGATGGAATTGGCTCCTTGAATATTTATCAACTGATTGGAACCAGTAGATCGAAATGTTAATGACACTTCTATTTATCTAATAATTGACATATGGATGTTAGTTGAAAAGGAAATACTCTATTTTGTAGTTTTCGCTGACAACTTTTCTCCTCCACAACCATTGCTGAAATATTGATTACTGTTTCCTCTAATTTATGGTTCTCTGTGTGCAGGAAGCCTCACCATCTCATGTTGCATCAGCTGCTACTCTTTCAGTAGCATTTATGGAAGCTCTTAGTGCTGTGTTCCAGAGTTTTGGCCACAACTACAAGTGAGTTCATCTTTCGCCTGCCCTATATCTCTGCTTCCCCACCTGATTGGGGAAGTAGAAAAGCCGTACTGTTAGTCTTAGGATGATAAGAGTTTCACTGCTAAGATGGCATCTCTTTTTTTCATTCTAGATTTCATTTTGAAGTCTTCTTCTTTCGCTTTTAGTTAATTGGTTAAATGACATTGAACTTGAGAAGGACCTCTTATTAGTGGTAGCTGTATTCTGTTATTTTCGGTTTGTGGTGTAACTTGTTTGTCTGTCTATTTTTTATGATTGCTGCAGTTTACTTAAGAGTGTTGTCCAACAGATAATATAATAGGGAAAAATCTAATGCAATTGTATATTAGGGAAAACTGGAGCTTTTTTGTGAAGGTCATGTATTACTAATCAGAAAATAATATTCAAGGTCTTATGGGATGTTAAGATAAGTTCTTTTGAAAGTCAAGAGAATCGTTAGAGAGTTTTTTATGTCTGTAGCATCCCAACGAACTTGCACGTATCTTGACTAATCCTCTAGGCTTGAAAAAAACCCTCTGACTTATCACCAGGTAGCTTGTCTGGCCCACAAGCATAGGTTGCTATGGTACTTTCGCCCAACTAGTCTGAGAATTATTAAGAATATTTTGTAAACTATTTTTTTATAATTATAATAGTGAAGTGGATATTGTGGACATTTTTAATTATTTTGTCTATTTATGTCATAATTTTATAATAGTCAAGTGGATATTTTAAAATGACAAAAAACAATGGAAGTAGAAAATGGTGTATGGGAAGGGAGATCTTTCTCACAAAAAAAAACAGATAGAGGGGGAAATGAATGTGTGGTTGAGACTTGTCAAAAGGAATATGAAAAGAGTTACTGGAGAGGTAGATATCGGAAACTTGAAGGTGAAAGAAAGAACTTTGGATTGTTCTCTTGATATTTTATTGAACAAAGAGGTACATGAGGCTGTGGAGAGTTGTACAGCCGGTTTAAGATTGGAGTCGAATGATTTCAGCTAAGCCTTTTTTCCAGCAATGCTTGACATAGTATAGGGTGGAGACAATTAGTTCTCTTCAGGAGTCCCAAGAGTTTGAAAAGAGTCTCAATACACCCTTCTTTGCTATTATTTGAGAGAAAAAAGGAGTAGCAAACATAATATACAAATTTCTTAGTCTAGAGAGGAACATTTATAAGATAATTGCCAACGTGCTTTCCATTACACTTAGCCATATGGATATCAAATATTATAATATTTCAAATATTGAACTTCAATATTTCTAGATACTGGTTTAGCCAACAATATTTGTGAATATTAAAGTTCAGTATTTGAAATTTTGGTGAAGCATTGAAATACTGGTTGAAGAGTATTTCAAGTGAAGTTATGGTTTTTGCTTACTATCTTAATTTTCACACTCTTTTTTGCCAAGTGAAGTTTATGTCCAAACGCTATAACATGCAAATACTTTTTCTCAAATTGAACTACAAATCTCGTTCCTTCAACTCCAATCAAATATTATCTAAGTGCCTAGTAAAGGTGTTGTTGTACGAGATGGTGTTGATGTCTCGACGAATGCAGTCTTTGAAGGTATAGACATACTTCAGATGAGACATCAGTGGCAAATGAGGTGGTGGATTACTGAAGAAAGAGTAAACAAGAGTATGCAAATTAGATTTTGGAAACTCTTATGATCATGTGAATTGAGATTTTATGAATTTCGTAATGATGAAGATGGGTTTTGTGGAATGGTGAAGGAAACGGATCAACTTTAACCTATCTGGGCTTTGTGGAATGTTGATATTCAATCTCGAGATTTTCTGAATTTCGTAATGATGAAGATGGGTCCTCTCATAGTTTTAAATTGTCTTGAGATTGAATATCAACTTTAACTCTTGTAGAAATGAGGTTATTTCGGTGAGACAAGTAGACAACATGGAATAAGTTGCACATGTGTCCAACTATAGAATTTGGAAACATCCTATGACCTATCTGGGCCTTCGTTGCAGAGCATCCCACTGGGACTATGCAGTACGAAACCCAATGTTTGAAAAGGATGAACTGATTGGACACATGCGAACTCTCCTTCATGTAACCACCTTCAAATTTTGTCCTTGAACACCATCAAATCTATTACTCGAAATCCCCCTTACTCATGTGACTGCCTTTCCAATTCATTAGTTAAAATTTATCTTGTCCTGTAGCAGGAAACTAATAGTATCAGTCTGTCTTGTCGCCCGAAAAAATGTCCTGCTCTAGCAAGCAGCTGTTCATACTGATACCAGTATTTCAGAACAAAAATGTCATTGTCATCCGTGTAATGTGTTTTCTTTTCACTGCAAGTTACATAAGGTTTGAAAGTTTTACCTGGGAAAATGAATCTGTAATATTTATGATATGTATGTTTTTAGTTTGATATGGATTCTTCATTAGTGTAACAGTTTGATGTGTCCTGTTCTCTAACCAAATCATGTTGCAATGGCAGTTCGGAGGATGCTTCTGCCTTCCTTGTTTCTCTACTTTTCGGATTTGGTCCACTGCTTGGTGGCGCATCTCTTGTTGCATTTGCTCTTGCTTTTCGTCTTCAGCATGCTCTCCTAACTGGTGTAGCCTGCGGCACGGCCTTTGTTCTTGGTGTATGGCGTCCGTTGCAGCTACTCTTATCTTCAAAGATGGAGTTTATCCCCCTGTTATTGCTCCTTGCGACAGGATTCTCACTTTCCCATTTTTCAACTGCTAGTGTCATTAAAATTGGAAATCGCAAGAGGACTTCAGCAGATACTTTATCTGCTGTAACAGGATTTCCTGTGAGTGCTCTCACCCTTCAGTCAATTTTGTGCTGTGTTGCAGTTGCCCTGCATGCACTATCAGAGGGTCTCGCTTTGGGTGTTGCTGCACCGAAAGCTTATGGACTTGGTCGGCACATGGTTCTTCCTGTCTCACTCCACGGACTCCCACGTGGTGCCGCTGTTGCTAGTTGCATTTATGGAGCAACTGACAGCTGGCATGCGTCCCTTTTAGCTGCTGCGCTTATTGGCTTCATGGGTCCCTCATCTGCAATCGGAGCAATACTTGCAGGTATTGACTATAGTGGGTTGGACCACATTATGATGTTTGCATGTGGGGGATTACTTCCATGTTTTGGGAGCATTTTTAAGAGGGCAATGAGTTTCGAGAAGCGGAAGAGCATTTCAGGACTGATAATAGGTATTTTGTTTACGAGTATCTGTCTAGCATTTACAAAGTTGGTTTGTTTGCATACGCCTTACTGCAACTCAGCGCCAGAAGCTGTTAGATGATAGAGTTGCGTAAGTGATAACGTTTGGATTTATACCTCAAGTAACTCGCGTGGTTCACGCCCAGCCTTGTTACGTCAAACTTACTGAAAGCTGTTGATTTGATTTTTGCAGCAAACAATTTACAAAAAGCATAGGAGGTTCAGGGAAAAGATGGGATTGTCTATTGTACATTAGTTTAGACTTTGTTTTGTTGGAACTGAAATGTTCATTTCTAACCAGTACAGATTGGGCAAGCCTTTTAGATCAACTTTGAAAAAACTATCCAGAACCAGATTTATTGAAGAATGAAAGGTGGATCCCCTGCATATTATGTATTTAAATATAAGTTTGTAGAATTGTTTGTTTGCACTTTCAAATTGCATTAGTTCTTTCATTTTTAATTGTTTACAGAATGCATTTTGTTCAGTGAGATTATTCAAAGCTTTTGAAGCAATCAGAGCATGCACCTGTAGCTCGTTTGACTTAAAAGCTTGTTTAGTCAGGCTCTTAAAATCGGCTTGTTTTGTAAAGTGTTTTTGTTATTTGACGAATAGCAGTTTGTGTTTGGTCATTCATTCGACAATCACCTGCGATTTGTGGTTGGTCAATCTTTCTAAAAAGTATTTGTAAGTGTCAAACTGCGTACAAACACGAACATGTGAAATTCACTTTACAATTAATGTTATTTAGTTAGAATGCCTTAAAAAAACATAAATAAAAGTATCTTTACTCTTGTTTTTGAAACTCACAAGCAACAGATTTTCCAATGCAATTTCGAATCGGTACCTTCAGTCGAATCAAAACAGTTTTTACCAGTACTACAATTCAACAAGTCAGTAGAATATCCATTCCCATAACTAAACAATTCATTACTGCATCAGTTCTTTTACTGATCTTGTTTTTCTCGGTCACAAGCAACGGATTTTTAATAAAAAAATTAGAAGCCAAAATTTAATAATGGCAAAACGTCAAACTTCATACAAGACCCTTTTAATCAGAGGGCTAAACTCTATGCCTTTAAAAGATCAGTGAATATCATTACTATTAGTATTAGGTAATCACCCTTCCCTGGTCACAGATTCATAAATGTGAATAGTAGACACACTAATTACAAAAGCATGAATGTTTTAGTTATAGAAGAAAAATAATCATTTGTGTTGAGTTCTCCCACATCGGTGGGATAAGTTATTTGATTTATTAATAATTACAGTACTTATAGCAAAAATAGTGAAAAATAATAGTGACGATAATTTATTTGATTTATTAATAATTTAGAAGTTCAAGGAAATAAATTGAAAAAAGAAAGAGTTAAAATTGGGTGTCAACAGGAACTGTCCGAAATAATGAAATACACATATGTAATCAGACTAACCACACTAGATGACAGCCGAATTTTTCTTACATCTGTAAGTTGAAGGAATCAATAAAGTTTTCTTTCATTATAAACTCTTGCCTTTCAAAGCATAAAAATTATTTAAATGGATGTTATTTGAAGCATACGGAAAACTTGTGCCAAAATGAACAAGAGAAGTCCTCTTCTAAAGAACCATAAAAATAAGGATCCTCCCTTATTAAAAACCTTAAGAAGTGAAAGGTGGCATTTCGGCTGCTTAAGCACCCGAATAGAGATCAACCGGGGACTGAAATCAACCAGGAATTAATGAAAGCCCATGAAATTCCAAAGGAGAAGAAGAACACCTTTTCAGAACTGAATTGTAACTATGATTTCTTGACTGTTATTTCTTTGCGGAAGTACCAAAAAAAACCAATTCAATTCAATATCACATGAACTGAATTGTAACTATGATTTTGATCTTTCCCGAGCAGTAATGGTGTCGGAGAGCTCTGATATCATGAAGGTAAATGAAGAAGATCAATGAAAGAGAGAACAATTGACTGTATTACAAGTTATGGTATACATTGATATACAATGGCTATATATAGCCTGATTTTGTTAGAATATTAATATTAGAATAATCATTAATATAATATTGTGTGAATATCTTGTATTAATGTAATATCTCATCCTATATGATAGGTATTTATTGTATAAAAATATTTCTAGGATTATACTAAGGAAGACTTATTCTTCCTAGTCATTGTAATTGATGTATATATTCTTACCTAATGGAACAAGAAAACTTGAGGAAAATAATCTCAAAGTGTATCAAAAGTTTAAGGAAAGATCCAATTTTTCTCTCCAAAATTTCAACCTAAGCTTCTCCTTGGCCGAATTGTCTTTAGTTTTTTTAAAGTTTTTTACTTTATCCCTCCATTGTTGAACAACCTTCATCTCAATCAAAATATGTCTGAATCTAAATCCTTGTTTCATCCCGCTCTAGCCATTTCAAATATTAAGACACATGTTTCTGTTTAACTGGAGATGGAAACCGTGCATTATTCTTCATGGGCAGAATTATTTAAAATATGTTGTAGGACTCACAAAGTTCTTCATCATATCATTCCATCAAAATATGGGAAGGGAAAGGAACCCACAGATGCAGACAATGACTTGTGGGATACGCTTGATGCCACAGTACTCGGTTGGATTTATGCAACAATTTTCACGGACTTGTTGCACACCATAATGGAGCCGGATTCAACAGTCATGGCGGCGTGGTACCGATTGAGAGATATCTTTCAAGACAATCAAAACTCTCGCGTTGTTACACTGGAACAAGAATTCTCTACCATTGAAATGACGGATTTTCCCAATATTTCGGCATATTGTCAACGTCTCAAAGTGTTGGCAGACCAGTTAAGAAATGTCGGTTCACCGGTTATTAGTAACCGGTTAGTCTTGCAATTGGTCGTTGGTCTCACTGATGCATATAGCGGAGTGGGAATTCTAATCCGTCAAAGTAACCCTTTACCACAATTCTATCAAGCAAAATCCATGCTTGTACTTGAAGAGTCGGGCTTGATAAAAAAGGCCTCAACTACTTCAAATTCCACCTTTATTTCCACTCCTTCAAATGATGGTACTTCTTTTGATCCTTCTCACCAAAATAAGGGACAGAAAGGACGTAATAATAAAAATAAGGATGGAAATCACGGAACTAACAAAGGTAGAGGACACCAGAATTCCGATAGCGGTGGAAATGGCGGCACCACCAACTACGGTGATGGACAGTGGCAGCATGTTGGTGGCAGAACTGGCGGCAGTGGCGAACATGGCAGCAGGGTGGTGGTCGTGACGTACTGTCTCTCGATTGGGCGATCACGGCGTTCGCCGCCTCGGCTTCAATCATGGAGTGTTAGAATATTAGTATTAGAATATTCTAGAATAGTATCATTAATATAATATTGTGTGAATATCTTGTATTAATGTAATATCTCATCCTATATGGTAGGTAATTATTGTATAGGAATATTCTTAGATTATACTAAGGAAAATTTATTCTTCCTAGTCATTGTAATTGATGTATATTCTTACCTAATGGAACAAAAAAAATTGAAGAAAATAATCTCAAAGTCTTACAGATTTATTCTCTACTATTAAGTATTACCCACCTTTTAACTACTATTAAGAAGGTTGTTACAACTAACTTTATAAAATGACTCTTTGGTACTCACTTAACACTCATTTACATCTTAACACTTATGATGTCCAATTTCATTTGACTCAGACGTTCACGATTTTTAAATAGAAAAATATTCAAATTGAATTTCAAAAGAGGAGAAGAAACAAAGAATTGGGTGGGAGTTGTTAGTCATTGCACATATACCGGGATGGCGTGGCGGATGAGATATTTACTTTGCTTCAACACAACACACACCTCTATCTTGTTAATGTAATTAACTTGAGGTAATTTATCACTTAGCTTTCTGTAGGATATCAGTATTCTAAGAAAGAACTGTCGGGTCGGGTGGGTCTAGTGGTCGAGGAATTTCGCCTTTTGCCCCAGTATTCTAAGAAAGATTAAAGAAGTTTTGGGGTGCATCTCCGTGACTCTATCTTCATTGGTTGGATTATGAGAAAATGAAGACTTTGTATGCAGCTAGAATAGAAGCTCAGCAATTTGCATAATCTTGGTGCCATTAAGTCACTACAACATACTGAAGAAGCGTATGTAGCTGCACCGTAAATAGACTTAGCTAACCACATCTTGTGGAAAATGCTAGCTTGGAAGAAATGTTTTGTGTGATGGGGGGGGGGGGAGTTTTAAACTTTTAAATAGAAATATTTTTAAAATTTGTGATCTTAAAATATCAATAAATATTATCTAATTATTTGAGTCCGTATTTCTTAAGTTTGTCTTATTGGAGAAAACTCCCAAGCGTATATAATGGAAAGTAATTACTCGAGACAAAAGTAATTTAATTTTTATATATATAAAAAGTAAAACGTCATCAAGTTAAGTTTGTCTTATTGAGAAAAACTTGCAAGTCTATATAATGGGAAGTTATGCCTCGAGGCAAAAGTAGTGTAATTCTTATATATATAAAAAAGGTAAAACGTCATAAGTTAAGTTTGTCTTATTGGGAAAAACTTGCAAGTGTATATAATGAGAAGTTATACCTCGAGGCAAAAGTAGTTTAATTTTTATATATAAAAAAAGTAAAAATTCATCAAGTTAAGTTTGTCTTATTGAAAAAGCTTGCAAGTGTATATAATGAGAAGTTATGCCTAGAGGCAAAAGTAGTGTAATTCGTATATATATAAAAAAAAATCAAAAAATCATCAAGTTAAATTTGTGTTATTGGATAAAACTTGAAAGTGTATATGAGATAGATATGAGCTGTTATCTTTCCTGGTATTTTGTTTTGGGTGAGATGTACACCGAAAGGGGTCGACGACGGAACGAAGAACGAAACTTTACTGAGTCAAAAGTAATTTAATTTTTATAAATAAGAAAAGTTAAAAAAATCACAAGTTAAGTTTGTCTTTGTTAGACAAAATTTACAAGGATATATAATGGAAAGTTTGTCTCGGGGCATAAGGAGTTGAAGACCAGCCCAAAATAAGAACATTTGTGCGAATGACCCAAGCTGATTAGGACTGAGCTAAAAAGTAACAATTTTTAATGGGCTAACAGAAATTTAAAAAGCCCATTCTACTTATTGACCTACTCCGACCTAGAAACAAAACAGAGCCCAAAACAGAACCTGCTCGGGTCATTTGAACTTTTAACCCTATTTTGTGCTGGTCTTTATTTTTAACAAACAATTTTTTCGCAGGACATTATCCTCTAGGCATAAGTTCGATTTTGAATGACAGAAATGAAAACTAGCTCATTTATAGGGAAAAATTAAAGACCAGCTCACTTAAGGGTCAAACCGTGCAATTTCTGCAACCTGCTCTACTATGGAAATCAGCAAGGAATTTCACAACTATAACTATACACATTCATGGAAGCTAGATTAAGGCCTACAAGAGTACTAACTTATTTTATGTTTGTGTATCACATCATATTTATCATGTCATTCTCTTAAAAAGTTAAGCCTATTTATCTAAACATGTGAAAATCATTCACACCCCCAAATTTGTGTTAAAAATTAAACTCCCCTTCAACTTTGAACAATAGACATTCTCTCTCCTTTATTATAATTAACTTTTTTTAAATGCCTACTTTACCCTTATATTATCAACATTTATCATTTTTAATTTTTACTTCTTTAATATGATGATATTTTTCATTTATCGGTTGAGATACTCTCCTTTTTATTTGACGTACTAACCAAAGTTCCTTTTAAAAACACGCTATTTTAAAGCTAGCTTCTTGTCATTGAAGTATATATTAAACCTGATGTCGTTGAACTACTAGTTTCGTTAGCAATTTATAAGCATTAAATTTTAAAACAGCTAAATAGTAACGCGTTTAAAACTCTTAAATATTATTAATAATAATAACAACCAAAAGAAAAGTAATGTACCCCATGTGGATCGCAGTAGGGAGTTGTGGGTCAGGGAGGAAAATGATAATGTCTAGATTTCACATGGCAAAGAGCAAATCACGGCAACAATCCTACATTTTTCGTTAAACGCCAAAATGGACCCCCAGAACTTTGGATTCTAGCATCATCGGTCCCCAAATCTAAATAACGCCACATACGGTGATCAAGGGGGGCTACCACTAGTTTTTTTTTTTTAAAAATAACTTTATTCATACTCTATTGTTATACTAAATCACACTAGTTAATTATGATTATGGACTTGGAGCAATAGTGAAGTCGTTCGTGTGGTCAATAGGTCAGGGTTCGAGTCGTGAAAATAGTTATCAGTGTTTGTATTAGAGAATGTTCTCTACATCACATTTCTTGACGATTTGGGGTGCGACGCTTTGGCTTTGTTAATGCGAAATGATTTATGCATCACTTATATATAAATGACAGAAGTATATATACTCTCTTCGTTCTATAATAATTGTCGAATTATTAAAAATATCTATCTCAAAATATTTATCATCGACGTAATTGAAGCCGTATGATATATAACCACTTAATTTGCTCTTTCATGCTACATTTATGTTGGCATCTCGTTAGACGCTCAAATTTACACAACAGAGAAACTATAGCCGCCCTTTAGAGGAAGATTTTATGACGTTTCTTGATTCAATTTTCTAGCGGTCAACATCAATAAACACCATTTATCCTCCCGTTTTCCACGTAACATAATTGAAGACTGAAAGCAGTATCCAAAAGCAATAAGGAACCTCACGTGGATATCCACTTCACCCTTACATAGTTAATTAGTTTCATATTCAAATGTGGATAAAAAATTACCCAAACTTAATCACACCTGGTGTGTATACACCAAACTAATGAATATCTAATAAGTTTGCAATTTTTTTTTTTTTTTTGTAAAGATTAAATTTTGTGTCTAACTCAATTCCAAAAGCTAACTTGTAAGATGAAGATTATTCAAGTCCATATAAGGAATTCATGTTCTCATTTCATATCTGATGTGGGACTCTTAACACTCTTCAAACGCTCAAACCTTGTAAACTGGAGCGTAAATAATATAATTTGGGGGCCCAACATCGGTGAACAAATAAATGAAATGAACTTGACTCTGATACCATGTAAAGAATGGATCGTGAGTCTAACTCAATCCCAAAAGCTAGCTTGTTGGGTGAAGATTGTCTAAGTTCATATAAGGAATTCATGTTCTCATTTCATATCCGATGTAAGCCTCTTAACAAAAACAAACATTACTCAAAATTCTGACTCCACCTCTATTTTGAATCCTTTTAATAAAACTATTGACTACCACTATTAATAGGAAGGAAGCGCTTTATTGTCTAAAGCGGGACTTCTTAATATGAATCATATTTCAAAATAAATACCAAACACCGAATGAGAAATAAAACTTTACTTATATTCCTACATATAATGTTCCTCAAAAACATTAGACAGTTCTTATTTTCTACTATCGTTTTTTATAATTGTGACTGGCTTAGTTCGTTTTAAATTTTAATACTTAAAGAACAATGATTGCCCTACGATGAGTAGGAACAACGTATTATCCACTCTAAACATAGGAGCTTATGAGGGGAATTACCTTCAGTTGAAAGTCGTAAACTTTTCTGTCCGACAAAAAATATTTCACTTGCTAATTGCACTGAGAAAGGTATGAGTAATAAAGAATTATTTTAGTTAAACAGGGAATTAAATTAGGTATACAGTGAAATTTCTCTATAATTGTCATTCGATGTAATAATATTTCACTATAATGGTTTAATTTTCTCCGAAATTGATTTTTCATGATATATTTTACTTTTCTATAACAATATTCTACCTATAACAACAATGACATTCATTATAGCGGTACACTATTTATAAAATTACCTTTCTATAACAGTCATACTCAAATATTGTGTAATAATATTTACAAGAATTATATTATGTATAAAAAAATATCAAAATATTTATGATAATCATCATTAATGTCACGCACATAGTAAATTTCAAGTATGAATATCTAAAGGAAAAAAAATATTTTTCATAGTGAGATAGAAGAGTCAACTATTAAGCTCTTAAACAACATTCAAGAGAAAGCTATTGAATTCCTTTTGCTAAAAAGTTGGACAAATTTTTTCGTCAATTCAAGCG
Source organism: Przewalskia tangutica (assembly GCA_029844215.1). NCBI lineage: Eukaryota > Viridiplantae > Streptophyta > Magnoliopsida > Solanales > Solanaceae > Przewalskia > Przewalskia tangutica. The sequence continues at coordinate 33,347,865 of CM056731.1, read as the reverse complement.
TTATATTATCGCTAAGATACTGAAATTTATGAAATAACCTACAATTGTAGAATTCTTAAGTCAAACTTGAAATTGTATTTAAATTCTCAATTAGTTTTAAATGCACATGTTCCTTAGATTTCAAATATTTATCAGTATGTATGGTACAACTAGTCATGGATTTATTTATAATTTTTAGTCTTTTTAAATTTTAATTAATGAATTATGAAAATCAATTAAGATTTTAAAATTAACAAGTATTCTCTCCGTCTCAATTTAAGTGTCTTAGTTTGACTTGACATATAATTTAAGAATAAAAAAGATACTTTTGAATCTTGTGATATTAAATTAAAAATGTGTGAAATTAAAAAATGAAAGTAAGACACTTAAATTAAGACATATATAATATATTATTTTTGTTTATAGCATAAAAAATATATAAAAATAAGTTTTTGCGTATTTTCGTTTATAACAGTTAAATGAGATCTAAATATATATATATATAACACCTTATTATAGCAATTATGAAATTTTAGGAGAAATGTTCTCATTATTGAGAGATTTGACTTTATCAAGCAAGTATTCTCCAACAGCTGTGCTTCGAGATATAGAATAATGCAAATCTGATTAGTTTATGTTTGTTGCATGGATTACGGAGAAAGTGTTCAAAGTTTCTAAAGCAGCAGGGACTTGTCTTTTAGTCAAAATTATAAGTGCCTTGAATAGTCGTATGGCTCCATGGTTGATATTTCTCTCCAAAACAAAGCAATTATTACACTTATCATGCTTAATTTTTTTATTCTTTCAACACCTAGAGATCATAAATTGATATTTTATAAATATTTTTTATTGCTCTCTCTATTTTATATATATATATATATATATATATATGTAGACATACACCTAATTTAGTTATACGATCAACCTATTTATACGGTCTATAATACAAACTACATGTTAATGTACACTATAAATATCTTATAAACAATAGAAGAAACTAAATTAAATACAAAACTTGCCTACTTCTTGACGAAATATCATTGTTGAATTGAATCAAAACTTAGTAAAACTTTTACTCAATTCGATATAATATTTAGTTGTGTTGAAGTAATTCGATATTTTAATTAAAGTCAATCATAATATTGATTGCGTGTTTTATCTATTGCTTGTCATTTTTTTTATAAAATTAATTGAATTAAATAAAAAACTTATTAATTATTCCTCAATCATATATAATACTTATCTGTATTTTAAAAAAATTAAATCTTTCATTCAAAGTCAAACGTAGTGTTGACTATTTGTCACATCCGTTGTTTTTTAAAAGAAAACCGATTGAAATAAATTAGAATTTGTTAATTGTTGCTCAATTATATCTAATACTTAGATAATTGAGATAATTCAACGTTTAAATTAATGTCAATCATAATATTGAATACTTATTACATCTATTTTTTTTAAAGATTGAATTAAATTAAAATTTAGCAAACATTTTACTCTATCATGTATAATAGTTAGGTAAATTGAAAGCAATTCAATTCAATTAAAATCAACCATAGTGCTGACTACTTGATCCACTATATTTTTTAGATTGATTGAATTAGATTTGAACATGCTTATTGTTACTCAATCGTATCTAATATTTAGTTAACTTGAAATAATTTAATATTACAATTAAAATCAATCATAGTGTTGACTAATTTTTAAATATATTGTTATATTTTGAATTGATTGAATTGAATCAAAATTTAGCAAATGTTTTACTCAATCCTATATAATACTTAGTTAAATTCAAGTAATTTAATGCTGAATTAAAGTTAACCATAGTGTTAACTACCTGTTATGTCTACTATTTTTCATTTGAATTGATAGAATTATATCTAAACTTGCTAATTATTACTCAGTCATATCTAATACTTAGCTAATTGATACAATTCTATGTTTCAATTAAAGTCAATCGTAATATTGGCTACTTATTACATCTACTTATTTTTAAATTAATTGAATTAAATTAAAATTTATTATTCATTACTCAATCCTATGTAATACTTAGTTAAATTAAAGCAACACAATATTTTAATTAAAGTCAATCATAGTGTTGACTACTTGTTACATCCACTACTTTTATTTTATTTTAAAATTAGATTTAAACTTATTAATCGCTAACTCAACTCTATCTAATACTTAACTAAATTGAGATAATTTAATGTTTCACTTAAAATCAATCACAATATCGACTACTTTTTACATATATCTTATTTTGAATTGGATAAAAAATTAGCAAATATTGTACTTAGTTAAATTGAAGGACTTTAATGTTTCAATTAAAGTCAACCTTAACTACTTGTTAAATTCACTATTTTTGTTTAAATTGATTGAATTAGGTCTAAACTTGCTAATTTTTACTCAATTTTATATAATACATAGCTAATTGAGACAATTCGATAATTTAATTAAAATCAACCATAGTATTTGCTACTTGTTAAATCTAATCTTTTTTTAAAAATAGATTAAATTAAATCAAAAGTTTCTAATTGTCACTTAATCCTATAATACTTAGCTAAATTGAAGCAACTCAATATTTCAATTAAAGTCAATTGTTGACTACTTGTTAGTTATTATTTTTTTTTTAAAATTGATTGAATTAAATCTAAACTTACTAATTGCTACTCAACTCTATCTAGTACTTAGTTAAATTGAGATAATTAAATATTTCAATTGAAATCAATCAAGTGTCGACTTTTTCACATATATTTTATTTTGAATTGAATCAAAACTTACCAAATATTTTACTCAGTAAGTACATTAATACCTAGTTAAATTGAAGAAATTCAATATTTCAATTAAAATCAATCATAGTGTTGACTACTTGTTACATTCACTATTCTGATTGAATTAGATCTAAACTTGCTAATTGTTACTAAATTCTATCAACACCTAGCTAAATTAAAATCAACCATAGTATTGACTACTTGTTACATCTATTTTAAACTTTATAAAAAATTTGATTGAATAAATCAAAAGTTGCTAATTGTTACTCAATCATATATAACACTTAGCTAAATTGAAGAAATTCGATGTTTAATTAAAGTCAATGATAGTGTTGACTACTTATTACATCTACTACTTAAAAAAATTGATTGAATTAGATCTAAAGTTATTAATTGTTACCAATTTTATCTAATACGTAGCTAAATTTAGATAATTCAATGTTTCAATTAAAGTAAATCATAGTGTTGACTACTTGTTACATTCACATTTTTTTTAATGGATGAAACTGAATCAAAGTTATCAATTTATTTTACTCAATCTTATATAATACTTAGTTAAATTGAACCATTTTGATATTTTAATTAAAGTCAACCATAATGTTGAGGTGTTACATCCATTTTTTTTAAAAAAAATTGATTGACTTAAATTAAAAATTATTATTTTTTACTCAATTATATCTAATGTTTAGCTAAATTGAGTTAATTTAATGTTTCAATTGAAGTCAATCATAAAGAAAGAAATAAAAAATAAAAGATGAAGAGAAAAGAGGATAAATGAATTTTGGTCATCAATGTTAAAATGAACTCTTTTTCATCATGATCTTAAAGAAAAACCACACATTAAAAAAAAGAAAAATATAATTTCCTCCGTCTTTATTTTTATGACATTAAATGTGATGACCAATGAAAAAATGAATAATTTATATACATGTTAGTATATGTTTTTATAAATATTTTTTAATAATTTATTTCTGTTTTTAGTATTTTTTTTTTTATATTAAGGAGAGAGAATAAAAGTTAATACATTAGAAAGAAAACAATAGTTACCTTTAAAGAAAAAAAGTGAAATTTGAATTTTCATCTCTTCTTTTTTCATAAAAGGATATTTTTAGTATAGAAAAAATAATAATTGATTATTATGTCCTCAAAAGTCGTGTGAAGTTACTTTAATGCCTTCATTTTTATGCCAAATTATGATAAAAGTGGTTGTGCCTACACCTGTACATCGGGTCGGGGACCCGTCCGACCTGACCCATCCGAAAAATCGGCCAGGCTCGACTTATTTATGATCCGAGAGCCATTTGATCCGAAAATGCGGGGATCCGATCACATGTAGGGTCGAGTCAGGGTCAGAAATTTTGACCCTCCCGATCCTGACCCGGCCCGACCTCGATTCGACCTCCGATCCGTCACTGTCCGATCATATGTTGGAGTTTTTTTATACATATTTTAAGAATATATGTGATGCAGACTTTATGTTTTAACGTGAAACAATGACATAAAATGTAGGGAAGAGAAAAGAGAAAATAGTTGTAAATTAGTGAAATTTTGAATGGTCATAACTCTGCGCTTGGACGTCCGTTTTATCCGTTTTTTTTTATTTCGCTTATTTTTTGGAGACGGGGGGCCTCAGTCAATTTCAGGAAAAACGTCCGTCTTTCCAATCGATTTGACGTTTCCCCCAAATCGATTTCTAATTTTTTCTTTTCTTTAGCTGAGATCTCACGATATACAATAGATTTCAACGTTCAAATTACGTGGTAATGTTTCTGAGAATGTCAATTTTAGTATTGAAAATTTAATTTTAAAATAAAAAAAAAATTCTACCCGACCCGTCCAAAATTTCCCGTTTTTATTTTGTAGGGCGAGTCAGGACCGACCCGAGGCCCGTAGTCCCCGAAGGGTCAGTGTCAAGGTCGGGAATTTTTTTTAAAAAAAGATCAGGATCGAACAGTCAAAAAAAAAAGCACATGAACTTGGCCCTGACCCGGCCCGACCCGTGTACAGGTCTAGACTTGTGCCAAATATAATTATCCTATGAAAAAATGTCAATTGTTTTTTGAAACCAGACCGACAGTGACAATGTAGTATTTAGTAGGGATAAGTGAAGAGCGTTAGTTTCCTTATTCTTAAAACCCTTTTATATACCCTGCTTCCTTAGCTTCTCATAACATCTACTACTTCTCTCTGCAAATATGGTTGTGAAAGTTTCAGTCTTGATTCTTCTCTCATTGCTCTTCACTGTCTCTGCCCTTCGCCCAGCTCCTCCTCTTGAAGGTAGTACACACCTTAGACATTGTGCTTTCGATATGCTAATTAATTCCCGTTACTTAATATGGTCATTTTTCACTTATTTAAGTATAAAAATGCAATCTTGAAACTAGATACTATCAGAAGTTCTACATTCCAGCTACTCCACTGCTTGTTGTTTGCAGAGACTACTCTATTGTGTTCAAGAATGTGAAGTTCTAAATGCTTCTTTTAGTGTGTGTACAATTTTTAGAGAGAAGGGTTCACATTGTAAAATAGATGTAGTTAGGATTTATACTATATCTTTGTTTAAAGAACATTTTGTTAGGATCTGTACATTGAATGGCATGTTACTCTTGTTTGTTTGATTGGTTTTTTTCCTTTTAAACGGTGTTCAGGGAGTTGGCAAAAAAGGTTTGAGTCTTTGCTCAAGGGAGCTTATTTTTGTTTAAATAAAGAATGTTTTCTTGGATATATAGTTAGGTTACAGTTAATGATATAATGAGGTATTTGTTTTCAGGATTACTTCCAAATGGTAATTTTGAAGAGCCACCAAAGCCAAAATACCTCAACAAAAAAACAGTGCTCCAAGGCAAATATGCTTTGCCCAAATGGGAAATCAATGGCTTAGTGGAGTACATCTCTGGCGGGTCACAGCCCGGTGGGATGTACTTCCCAGTCGCCCACGGCGTCCACGCCGTGAGGCTTGGGAATGAGGCTTCAATTTCTCAGGCAATTCCAGTAAAGAAAGGATCTTTGTATGCACTCACATTTGGGGCATCAAGAACTTGTGCTCAAAATGAGGTGTTGAGGGTGTCAGTGCCTCCTCAAACAGGAGACCTTCCTTTGCAGACACTTTATAGCAGCAATGGTGGTGATACTTATGCTTGGGGTTTCTATGCCACTTCTAATGTTGTTAAAGTTACCTTTCATAATCCTGGAGTTCAAGAGGATCCAGCTTGTGGTCCACTCTTGGATGCTGTTGCTATCAAAGAACTTTTCCCACCTCGCCCTACAAGAGGTATATCTTAAGATATTCTTTCTGTTTATGCTTTTACTTGGTGTTTCACTGATTATCATTAGTTGAACTAAGGCACTGTTAAACATGAATTATTATTTGTGGCTCTTATAGTAATTCATAGGTGTATGCTAAGTAGCGTGGACTCTTGCCGCACCCATGTCGGATTCTAAAAAATACACTACTTTTGGAGAATCCGATACACACCCGTTGAAGAAGTCTTGTCAAATGGATATTTTTCCATAGATATTTCAATTCTCTTATCTTGGAAAGAAATGGCTCAACGAAGCCGGATGAACACAGGACTCGTGCAGCTTAACCCGACTAGTTTAGTATTGAGTTTTAAGTTGATTGATATGATAATATCTATTCTTTAAAGGTTTATATATTTTGATATCATTGCTTGTTAAAACCCTATGAATTTTGTGAATAGGTGCCAACCCTAAAAGTGAGGGACCTGGGTTCCATGTGCCTGGCATATGGAAGAAAACAAATGGACTATAATGAGAGGATTTTATACTATGTTATACCCTTTAATCTTATACATGTTAATGTTTCTTTTCATTTCTATATTCTCCATGACACTAATCTGCCTTCCATGTTTTCTTTGTTATATCTAGTGAAGTACATTTTTGTATAACCATGTATCCGATATACTTATGAAGGATTTTGTTGGGTGCAAGTGTGAAAAATTGTTTTCTTGATTTTCTCTTTGGTGTCCTGCAGCGAACTTGGTAAAAAATCCTGGTTTTGAAGAAGGACCTCACCTCTTGATAAACTCTTCACACGGAGTCCTCCTCCCTCCCAAACAAGAAGATTTGACATCCCCACTTCCAGGATGGATCATCGAGTCACTCAAAGCAGTAAAATTCTTGGATTCAGCTCATTTCAATGTCCCGTTTGGTCGAGCTGCAGTGGAACTTCTTGCAGGGAGAGAAAGTGCCCTTGCCCAAATCATTAGGACTGTCCCTAAGAAGGTCTACACCTTCACATTCACTGTTGGTGATGCAAAGAACGGTTGTCATGGCGATATGATGGTCGAAGCATTCGCTGCTAAAGAAACGTTTAAAGTTCCCTTCAAATCACAAGGAAAAGGCAACTTCAAAACTGTTAGTTTCAAGTTCACAGCTATTGCAGACAGGACCAGAATTACATTCTACAGCTCTTTTTACCATACAAAGATCAATGACTATGGTGCTCTTTGTGGCCCTGTTGTTGATGAAGTTAAGGTCACTCTTGCTGCTTAGGCTCTCTAAAAGTACTCTAAGAAGCGTTTGTTATAGAGATTTTGCAATGGTTATATCATACTCCACTTATCAATAGGACCATTTTGAGGCAATTGCTGTATTTTACCTATGTGACTGCTTAATGCTGCTGTGATACTTTTGTACTATGTGCACTTTGATCTTGATTCCTAAAATGTTTAGTATAGTAACATACGAAGTTGTATTACATTTCAAAGATCATGTTATCTGAAGGATGAAATATAATTAGTGAAAGAAATAATATGTTAAGAGTCCCACATCGGATATGGAATGGGAACATGGACTCCTTATATGGACTTGGACAATCCTCACTCTACAAGTTAGCTTTTGGGGCTGAGTTAGACCCAAGATCCGTTCTTTTCTTGGTATCAGAAGTCTAGGTCAAAGAATTCCTCTCCCAAAATTTTCTCTTCGTGCATCAATTTTCGAGCTTTTACTCTCAGTTTTCGTGCAATTTTCCTTCCCAAATTTCTTTTCCGAATCCCTACTCCACGTTTGCGCTGTTATGGCTAAGAACACGTTTCGAACATCAAGAACCACGTCCCTATAGTTCTTGAAATAGAAAACGTTCAATACGCAATGTGGACCGAACTGTTCAAAATTCACGCACGCTCGCATCAAGTCCTCTATCACATTATCCCCGCGACTCTTGATGATACGGAGGTGCCTAAACCCGATAATGATCCTAAATTACGGACAACCATTGATGCTACCGTTCTTCAGTGGATTTACTCCACTATGTCTACCGACCTATTGCAAATGATTATTGAGCCCGACGCTATGGCAAAGGCTACTTGGGATAGAATACGTGATATATTCCAAGACAATCGAAATTATCGCGTTGTTACCCTTGAGCAGGAATTCTCCCACGTCAACATGGAAGATTTCCCAACCGTTTCAGCTTATTGCAAAAGGTTGAAAGAATTGGCGGACCAACTCCGCAGCGTTGGCGCACCCGTTACAACCGTCTTTTCCTTTGGATGGTTGCAGGCCTTTCTAAGACCTATAATGGCGTTGGTACGCTTCTTCGTCAAAGCAGTCCTCTTCCACAGTTCTATCAGGATCATTCAATGCTCACACTCGAAGAAGTTAGCTTGGCTAAGAAGGCGGTCACTGGGGCTGACACAATAATGACCACGTCCGAGTACTCTCCTTCCATCTCCGACAATTACGGCCAACACCGCAACAACATTAGCGGCAAGAAGGGTCAGAATCGCAAAAATAACGATAAAAATCGTGGTGTAAATCGAGGTGGAAACAACATGGGTGCTAACCGATCCAATGGCAATAGGCCCCGGGGCAGTGGGCCGCAACCCACATGGCTACAACCATGGGCTCATTGGCTGTGGAACTGGGCCAGTAGGCCTGGTTATCAGCCGTATACCCACCCACCAAACTGGGCCCAGTTTAATCCGACAAATAGGCCCAATTTTTTTGGCCCATAGTGGAACCCGAGAGGCAGCATTAGGTAAGCCGACGTTCTTGGGCCTCGACCTCACCAGGCCCACCAGACTACGGGCCCCACCCCTACCAATATTGAAGCCGCAATGCACACACTTGAATTAAATCTCCCGGACGCAAATTGGTACATGGACACCGGAGCCACTACTCATATGACGTCCGACTAAGGTACTCTCTCGTCTTATTCCAATTTGAGCAACAGTCGTGGCATAATTGTTGGTAACGACAACTCAATTCCAATTCGTGGTTACGGTCATAAAATTTGTCTCCTCCCTATCCATCTCTTGTGTTGAAAAACACCCTTCATGCCCCTAACTTAATTAAAATTTTGGTGTCTGCCCGTAAATTCACAACTGATAATTGAGTTTCTGTTGATTTTGATCCTTTTGGGTTTTCTGTGAAGGATTTCAAGACGGGGATTCCTCTCATGAGATGTGATAGTAGGGGATATCTTTATCCTATCACGCTAACATCTAGTCTCTCGAGTCAAGTCTGACCATCCACTTTTGAAGCTCTAGCTCTTTCCTTATGGCATGCACTGTTGGGTCACCCTGGGTCGTCCATTGTTTCTTCTTTACATAAAAATAATTTTATTTCTTGTAAGGGTACGCGTAGTACTCCAATTTGTCATTCCTGTTCTTTAGGAAAACATGTTAGATTACCATTTGTCGTCTCTATTTCTCGTACTTTAATGTCGTTTGAAATTATTCATAGCGATTTATAGACATCTCCCGTTTTAAGACATCGTTATTATGTTCTATTTTTGGATGATTATTCTAAATTTTTTCCGCCTTCTTAAAATTTAGAGCATTCGTCCGCATCCAATTCGAACGGAAAATAAAAAATATTAAATGTGATAATGGCAAAGAATATGATAATGGTTTGTTTCGGGAATTTTGTGACAATAATGACATAGTTTTTCATTTCTCTTGTCCTCATACGTCCTCTCAAAATGGAAAAGCCGAACGAAAAATCCGTACCATTAATAATATTGTTCGAACCTTATTGGTCCATGCATCCGTACCCCCTTCCTTTTGGCATCATGCTCTACAAATGACTACATATTTTCTTAACATACTTCCTACCAAAGGGTTGACTTATTCACCTCTCTTCACTGTCTATATAATAAAGACTCTTTCGTATTCATATCTTAGTGTTCTTATGTTATCCACTATTTGCGTCAACTACCATTAACAAACTTCAAGCCCGTTCTACCCCTTGTGTGTTTTGGGTTATCCATCAAATCATCGTGGTTATAAGTGTTTTGATTTATCGTCTAGTAAAATCATCATTAGTCGCAATGTGATTTTCGATGAAACCAAATTTTCGTTTGCAAAAGTGAGTAGTCCCGGCTCCGGGCATAGTTCGTATAATTTCTTAGATGACGATGTCTCCTCATATATTATCCACCACTTATCGGACTTGTCCCGCACCCAAAATCTTCCAGTGGGCCCACTGCCCACTGGACCTACCGCATCGTCACCTCTGCCCAGCCCTCCTGTCACGGTCCAACAATTGGGCCGACTATCCAGCCCAGTTATGTCCCTGCTTCTGGGCCAGGTTTTGCTTCCAACAGGCCCAATTTTTCTGTTCTCGGTCCAACTCCAGTTTCTGCTTCCAGTGTTGGGCCAGCAGGCCCACTGCCTGCTGGCCAGTCCGTCACCCCTCCAATTGTGTCCCGAAATTCACCCAATTCTCCTCCAAACCACAGACCAGTCACTCGTAGTCAACGGAGTATTTTTAAACCAAAAAATACATTTTAATCTAAATTATAATCTTCTTAAATCCCCCTACCCCGTAACCCAGTGTCCGTATTAAATGACCCGAATTGAAAATTGGCTATGACCGACGAATATGATGTTGTTATTGAAAATAAGACGTGGAAGTTGGTACCCTGTCCTTCTGGTGTTAATATTATTCGGTATATGTGGTGTATACCATGAATATCATGGTTTCACAAGTCATATTACCATATGTGAAACCGTGGTATACACGGTATACAAACCCGTGTATATCATGATTTTTGGAAGGTATATTTAATGTAAATATTGTATTAAATTAGAATTGTACACTTACCATAATTATAGGATTCTTGTACAACTAGAATATGGTTTTGGGAGTAGAACATGAATAGAATTATCCTATTATGGAAAATTGTAAATTGTATATATATATATATTTTTTTATTAATGAAAATAATCAAGAAATTATTTCTTTAATGGTATCAGAGCGAGACTCATTCCAAGTCTTTGTTCACCGATGTGGGCCCCATAATTATATTATCCACGCTCTAGTTAACAAGGTCTAGACGTGCGGAGTGTTAAGAGTCCCACATCGGATATGGAATGGGAACATGAACTCTCTATATGAACTTCAACAATCCTCACCCTACAAGCGCTTTTGAGGCTGAGTTAGACCCAAGATTCATTCTTTTCATGGTATCAGAAGTCTAGGTCAAAAATTTCATCTACCAAAATTTTCTCTTCCTGCATCGATTTTCGAGCTTCTACCACAATCTTTGCCACTCTGTATAAGTAGTTATTGTCGTGAATTTGTATTTTTTTTTGGGAAAACACCCCAAGGAAATCCATAGCCTCTGCCACAATATGATAGCCTGCTCACTGTGTAATAGCTCACAAATCACACAGGAGATGTAAACCGCACTAGGCAAACCCCATAAGATGAGCTCTTGATTGAGCAGCAGGCAGAGGTTGGATTTGATCCCGGGTCTTCCACACGGGTGGCCCACCTCCCAACCACTCAACCCGACCCTTGCGGGTAACTTTCAAATTACATTAGTGGAACTCTAGGACATCTTGTCCTAAGAATTTCACTAGTAGATTTTGAAACTTCAACATAATAACTATTTGTCAATAATATAAGCTGAAAAGTAGTAGTTAGTGAATTTTCCCCTAAAGAAAAATAATCCAGAAATTGACACCAAATTGAAAATAATCCAACAAATCCCTTTGGTAAGGACAGTATATCATATGAATCCCAACTCCTTTCCAAATGCATACCCCTAAAAATGTTTTCTGTCATATGGCCTTCCTTAAAAAGTAGGAAGATAGGCTTGGAAATGTCCTTCTCTGTAATAAAAAAGCCAGAAACAAGTCAAACAACTAATTCCAAGAGGTAAAGTGAAATCACTCTTCAAGACAGATTCCATTGCCACCTCATTCTCTATTTTCTTAGTGCTAAGAAAGATATAAAAAAAATCACTCAGACGAGCAATTAAACATAGTACATGATCAGCCAAGTAATGAATAGTATAACATAGGACAATTCTGCTTCTTGAAAAAAAAAGGCAAGTAAAATAAGAGAGGAACTATGGAGATGTTCCATCGAAGGACTCTTTGTTCTTTTTTTTTTTATTTATTTTTTTATTTATTTTTTTTTTTTTTTTTCTTTTTAACAACAAATTTTGACATTGAATAGATATATAAATTCATAAAAATTCTTTCTATATTTAGTCCAACATACTATGGCTACATACTATGGCCTCACTCTAAAAAAAAAGTAAATGTCTTGTGTGTCTTGTATCTGTCTGTAGTGACAATGTTCGTCTGATACAGTTGTAATCAGACAAGACAATGTAGGGATTTTCTATGTATCTTTATTCCATGATGTGAAAGATATTATATGCATATACACTATGTTTTAAGCAAGAAATACTCCTTTGTCTCAATTTATATGATGTAGTTTGACTGGACACAGAGTTTAAGAAATAAAAGAAGATATTTGAATCTTGTGATTTAAAACAAGTCAAAGATATTTGTATGATTATAGAGTTAAGCGTAAAATATAAAGTTTAAAGTTAAATTTTTGCCAAATAAGAAAATGTGTAATTTTGTTTTTGGACTGACTAAAAAGGAAAGCGAGTCATATAAATTGAAAAATATTTTCCGAGCATCTCAACTAATCCACCATATCGAAAACTAGAGCTACTGTGATTAATTTGCATAAGCTTGAGACTCCATTGATGGAGCTTTGACCTAAACTATGAACTAAGTGAATAAGATGAGCTGAGGGAGATCGAGATCGAGAGAGAGAACAATTAAGAATTTGAGTGAGCATAATTTGGGAAATGAAAAACTTAATTCATTTCATTAGCAAGATCAATATATATACATCAATACATGGAAGAGCAAAATATCTTCTACACTATAACTAACTAACCGACTAAGCTGATATGACAGTTGGACACTAACTAATTCCTAACTACCTTCTAACAAACTAATAACTAACTAATTTACACATCATTAGCATTAAATAATCTCAACATCCCCCTCAAGTTGGAGGGGATAGAATCCCAGATAACTTGTGCAAAATGGCTAAGTGCTTAGGCCAGTCAAGGCTTTTGTGAGAATGGCTTCCAATTGATCAAGTGTAGAAATATGCTGCAGATCAACCAACCTTTCTTGTATCTTATTTCGAACAAAATGACAGTCAACCTCTATATGTTTGGTATGCTCACGAAACACTGATTTTTTTGCAATCTTGACTGTTGTTTGACTATCACAAAATACTTTTATAGGTAAGGTTGGTGCATCATTCAACTCATGTAACAACCTTTCTATCCAAACTAACTCTCCAACAACTTTTCTGGCTGCTCTTTACTCTGCCTCTGCTGATGACAATGAAACAATTGTTTGCTTTTTAGATTTCCAACTGATAGGGCAATCTCCCCTGACCACAATATAACCACTGAATGACCTCCTCTAGATTCTGGACGTGCAGCCCAGTCTGGGTCACAGTATTCTGTAATGTATTATTCTGGTTTCTTAGACAAGTATATCCCAAGTGTTGGATCCTGCTTCAAGTACCTTAGCACATGAAAAACTGCTTTGAGATGAGGCTCTCTTGGTGAATGTAGAAACTGACTAAGGTGTTGCATGTTGCACACTATATGTAATGTCCAGTCTTGTATTTGTTAGGAAGTTTAACTTGCCAAATAGTCTCCTGTAGTATGTTGGATCAGTCAATATGGTCCCTGTTAAAGTATATTGGGCCATTCGGTAGTGCAGCCCAGCCGTGGGACCCTTTTCCCTTTTCCTTTCCTTTGTATTTTTGGTGAATATTAGACTTAGGTTTGTACCTTAATTAGTAGTGTAATATTACCATAATTGTAAAGTTAGTATTCTTATAGAATAGAGATTCCTAGGTAGAATAGGAAGAGGATCTTCCTTGTAACTTGTATATATATGTCTTTCATTAATAAGAATAATCAAGAGATTATTTCTTTCATGGTATCAAGAGTCTAGGTTCTCTTTACCTTGTCTCCGCTCTTCAAAATTTCCTCTCTATTCTATTCGAAATTTTGCCCTAAATTCTCGATTTTTTTGTGGTTTTCCTCTTTCACAAAAACCAAGTATCTTCTCTTCCAAAATCCTTTCTCACAAATTCCCTTCTCTGAATCTTATTGTTCTATTCCCTATGGCTGATAAGAACACTTTTCAACCTGCCCTCACAGTTTCTAATATCAAGAGCGTTCTTCCTATCGTTCTTGACCTAGAAAACGTTTAATATGGGACGTGGGCGGAATTATTTAAGATTCATGAGTCCTCCACCACATCATTCCTCCAACTCCTCCAAAGGGGTGATGCGGCGTTTACTTCTACGACGGTTGTGCCCACTAAAGAAGCAGATCCAGAATTATGGGTCATGCTTGATGCTAAAGTTCTTCAGTGGATTTATGTCACTATCTCCTTAGATCTTTTACAGACGATTATGGAACCCAACTCCACAGCTATGACAGTGTGGAATCGATTGCGAGACATATTCCAAGATAACAGTCATTCTCGAATTGTTATCCTTGAGCAGGATTTTTCTTAGGTTTCTATGACAAATTTTCCAAACGTTTTTTCGTATTGCAAACGCCTCAAGGACTTGGCAGACCAACTCAACAACGTGGGTTCTTCTGTTTCTAATAGTCGTCTAGTTCTTCAGGTTGCAGGCCTGTCAGAGGCCTATAGCGGTATTGCTTCAGTTATTCGACAGAGTAACCCCTGCTAGGATTTTATCAAGCCCGTTATATGCTTACTTTGGAGGAAGCCGGATTGACTAAGAAAGTGGTAATTGGAGCCAACTCTGTCGTCATGATGACAACTTCCAATTTTACTCCTTCAAATCTAGCCAACGTGACCCAAAATCACAACAACGGGGGTGGTAAGAAGGTCCAAAATCGAAAAAATAATGACAAAAATCGTGGCGGTAACAACGGGGGCAACCGTCAGCAGCAGCGAGCCCCGAGCCAGGCCCTCCGACGATGACAGTGGGTCCCAACACCTTACATCGCCGCGCTCACCTTACAAAGACCGCGGCGCTCGATATCACCGCAAAGCACCGCGGTCAAACGTATTTCCAGGTCAGACTCCAAATTTCGGACGTGGTTTGGCAAATTTCGGCCCAAAGATACTGGTCTCGCCTCATCGTGGCCACCATGCGATGGGCCCACCTGCACCGACATGAAGCGATGTATACACTTGGCTTGGCTCAACCGGACCCTAATTGGTACATAGACACCGGCGCCACTACCCACATGACATCCGATCAAGGTACTCTCTCGTCTTATTCCAATTTGAGCACTAATCGTGGTATAACTGTTGGTAATGGCAATTCTATTCCAATTAAGGGTTATGGTCATAAAACTTTTTCCCCTCCTCATCTACCACTTGTCCTGAAACATACCCTTCATGGCCCAAAATTGATTAAAAATTTGGTGTATGTCCGTAAATCCACTGATAATTGAGTTTCTATTAATTTTAATCCATTTGTATTTTCTGTGAAGGATTTCAAAACAGGGAGTCATCTCATGAGGTGTGACAGTAGGGGGATCTTTATCCAATCACACCAAGTCTCAGCATCTCGCGTCAAGCTATGCCATCCACTTTTGCATCTATTGCTCATTCCTTGTGGCATGCTCGTCTAGGTCATCCGGGGTCGTCTATTTTATCTTCTTTAGATAGACATACGTTTATTTCTTGTAAGGGTACGCGTAGTACTCCACTTTGTTAATCCTGTGCTTTGAGAAAAATTATTAAATTACCATTTGTAGCTTCGAATTCTAATACTTCAATGCCATTTGAAATTATTCATAGTGATTTATGGACATCTCCGGTTCTCTGTTCTATGGGTCATCGTTATTATGTTTTATTCTTAGATGACTATTCTAAATATTTATGGACGTTTCCAATAGCGAAAAAACTCAAGTTTTTTCCATTTTCATAAAATTTAGAGCTTTCATAAGAACACAATTCGAACGGAAAATCAAAAACATCCAATGTGATAATGGCAAATAGTATGACAATGGGGAATTTAGGGAGTTTTGTGCTCAAAATGGGATAAATTTTCGTTTTTCTTATCCTCATACGTCTTCACAAAATGGGAAAGCTGAGCGAACAATTCGTACCATTAATAATATTGTCCGCACTTTATTGGTTCATTCTTTCATTCCTCCATTATTTTGGCATCATGCACTATAAATGACTACCGATCTCCTAAATATTCTTCCCTCTAAAGGTTTGACATATTCATCCCCTCTCAAAGTATTATACAATAAGACTCCGTCATATTCTCATCTTAGGGTTTTCGGATGCTTATGTTATCCACTGTTTCCATCCACTACGATCAATAAACTTCAGACACGTTCTACTCCTTGTGTGTTTTTGGGTTTTCCGTCAAATCACCGTGGTTCTAAATGCTTTGATTTGTCCTCTAAACGAATCATCATTAGATGATGAATCTCAATTTCCCTTTTCTAAAGTAGAAACACCCGTGCCTATTACTTATATTTTTTTGGATGAGGATGTCTCCCCCTATGTTCTCCGTCATTTTTCCGATTTGTCCGAAAAAATGTCGTCAGGGCCGCGGCGCCTCCGACGGTACTTCCAGAAATTCCAGAAAATTCTCAAAATTCACCCAATCCAGCCCAGAGTCATGGTTCAGTCACTCACAGTCAATGGGATATTTTTAAACCAAAAAGACATTTTAATATGAATTCTAATGTTCTTAAATCTCCCTTACCCCGTAATCCTGTTTCTGCCTTAAATGACCCTAATTAGAAAATTGTCATGACCGAGGAATATAATGCTCTTACTGATAATAAGATGTGAGAGTTGGTACCCCGTCCTTCTGGTGTTAATATTATTCGGTCTATGTGAATTTTGAAACAAATAAATCCTCAAACCAAACAAGAATATCTGGTTAGATATAATTCTGGAAAATGGTCTAATAGCCAAAAGAACTACGCTACTATAGCTAAAGAAATTCTTGCTATAGTAAAATGTGTCTTGAAATTCCAAGACGACCTCTACAACACCGAGTTCTTAATCAGGACAGACTGCAATGCAGTCAAATTCATGTTTCAGAAAGACTTTAAACATGCTGTTTCTAAACAAATGTTTGCGAGGTGGCAGGCGCATTTAGCCCCATTTAATTTTGAAATTCAATATATTAAAGGTCAAGATAATTCACTTCCTGACTTTCTTACTCGTGAATTTTTACAGGATTAAAATGCGTCCAGAATGGACAACACCCCATAGGGGAAGAGGTAGAAGCCGAGGCTCAGGTTGAGGCAGAGGAAGAACAGACCCAATGACTATTCCTTCAAGGGCTAAACTGGTAGACGATAATGTTTCCAGTCAACAGGGCTCATATGCCCAAAAACTCATACAAGATGGAGAAGATCGAAATCAATATTTGGTTCGAACACATGAGGAGACTATTCTCCTATTAGGACATGAAGATAAAAATTATGTAAATGACCCATAGATTCTGATGAATCGATATGTAGAAAATTTCTACCATCCCTACAAAGAAGGGAAAAACAGGATGTACTATGAATATATTCTTAGGACAACATCCACTGCTGATATTACTTCATACCCTGGTCATAAGCCAGGAGTAGAAAAGAGTTATTCAAAGTTCTACCTGAAGAAAATCATTTCTCCCTATGAATGGGGAATTAGCCCCTTCAGATAAAAGGAACTTATCATTCCAAGAACTATGTCAAGTTTGCATTTAACTATTATGATTATATTGATGCATTCACCCATGTTTTTTATTATGAAAACAAGAAGCATGGTCATACATGGTGGGTTAAAATAAACCCAGAGATTTTTAAGAACAGTCAGAATGGTAGATTACTACCAGGATGGATTTTCCCATGGTGGAATATTATTGGTCCTGAAATTCAGATATTGCCAGCCCCTTATATGAATTATTATAAGGAATGGATACAGTTATCTCCATGTATCACTCCCGAAAACCCTTCCGACTATGTCGAAGGATCTGCTTCAATGATGTTCTTTATGCAAACCGGAACCCCATGGATCTGGAAATGGATTCCCGATGCAGGGAGGAATTCACAAGGCATATTATGTCTTAAAAGAAAATTTCTTTGCAAATTCTGGTCTAAATTATTAGATAAAAATCCGGAAAATCCAGCCCAAACCTATGGTTGGGAAATAGAAAAAAAATGCTCTTCTTTACTAAAAAGCTTGAGAACCATTTCTCATATAAAAAAAGAGGACAATTCCTCATTCTTTTCAAAATTTAAAAATGATATTAAATTAAAGGATCCTCATATTTCAGAAGAGGAAATAATGGCTGCCTATCTTAAAAAAATAAAGGCAGACTTTGTGAAAAACTTTGCCACAAAGATCGACGAAAGTCCCTATTCAGAGACATCAACGACATACATGAGATAAGCCCAAAACGACAGTCTATTCCAAGACTCGCAACCACTGAAAGACTATTCCTACCAGCCATCCACCAAGGATCTATTCGACGGATTAATTGAGTCTGTCAGAGCAAAAGCAGAAGAGGCCAAAGCCCGACAAGAAGACAAAGCTTCACGTGGAAAAGAGAAGATGACAGAGTGAAGTGAAGGACCTCAGTATCATCAATAATGGATGAAAGAAGACAAAGAAGGTCACATTCAGACCCCACGGTCATATTCGACCGACAGATTTAGATTTATTTTATTATTTTATTTTTCAGAAGATGCTCATGTCGCTATCTTCTTTTGTTAAAGTAGTTTACTTTTCGTACTATTGTAATTTACTTTCTGCAAAGTATTTTAGCATTTTATAATTATTAAGATGTCCTTTACTATTTATTTTACGGATTGTAAAATGTTTTGGAGTCCACCTTCGTCTATAAAAGGGGATTCTCATTCATTTAGAAAATTATCAGAAAACATAGCACTTGTAAATTTTCCTTTGAATCAATAACATTAGAGTTTGCTCAACATCTCTCTCTCTTGGCTACAAGTTCGGTATACCTCCCTTCCCTTAGATTATTTTATATTTTGCTTATGTATGTTTGAAGCCTAATGATAGGCTAAAACCATATACTGTCTAGGATGTTCTGAGATAATATGAATTTGTAAGGAAGATAGTAAACCCAGATTTAACAGTTCATATCACTATAGGTCCTATTATGTTTATACCCGGGTAGGTTATACACCTTGCCGTACAGAGTGCCCTCATCTGCCGACATGCCGTTAAGCCGAGGTTAGGCGTAGGCGACAGACGTTAAATCGGGCCGTTTTTTGTATTGGTCTAAGTATAACTAACGTACTGGTATAAACAGGTAGAACTTACGGGTAGAAAGTTCTTGTTACTGGTTTCCTCCTTATTCTTATTATGATAAGATCCTTACAGACCTACGTATCAGGTCTTATTGTGGTATCAGAGCAAGAATATCTCCTAAATATTCGTCCTTCTAAATGTTTGACATATTCATCCCCTCTCAAAGTGTTATACAATAAGACTCCGTCATATTCTCATCTTAGGGTTTTTGGATGCTTATGTTATCCACTGTTTTCATCCACTGCGATCAATAAACTTCAGGCACGTTCTACTCCTTGTGTGTTTTTGGGTTTTTCGTCAAATCACCGTGGTTCTAAATGCTTTGATTTGTCCTCTAAACGAATCATCATTAGTCGTCATGTTCTCTTTGATGAATCTCAATTTTCCTTTTCTAAAGTAGAAACACCCGTGCCTAGTACTTATAATTTTTTGGATGAGGATGTCTCCCCCTATGTTCTCCGTCATTTTTCCGATTTGTCCGGAAAAATGCCGTCAGGGCCGCGGCGCCTCCGACGGTACTTCCAGAAAATTCTCAAAATTCACCAAATCCAGCCCAGAGTCATGGTCCAGTCACTCGCAGTCAACGGGGTATTTTTAAACCAAAGAGACATTTTAATTTGAATTCTAATGTTCTTAAATCTCCCTTACCCCGTAATCTTGTTTCTGCCTTAAATGACCCTAATTGGAAAATTGTCATGACCGAGGAATATAATGCTCTTATTGATAATAAGACGTGAGAGTTGGTACCCCGTCCTTCTGGTGTTAATATTATTCGATCTATGTGAATTTTTGTTCATAAGGAAAATTCTGATGGTTCATTTGCAAGGCGTAAGGCTAGACTTGTAGGTGATGGTAAGACTCAGCAGGTTGGTGTGGATTGTGGTGATACATTTAGCCCGGTGGTAAAGGCAGCTACCATTCGCACAGTGCTCAGCTAGGCTCTTTCAAAATCATGGCTCATTCATCAGCTAGATGTGAAGAATACTTTCCTACATGGTGATCTTCAGGAGACAGTGTATATGCATCAGCCTTTGGGGTTTAGTGATACTAGATATCCTAATCATGTCTGTCTATTGAAGAAGTCTTTATATGGACTTAAGCAGTCTCCACGGGCTTGGTATAAGAGGTTTGCTGATTTTGTTTCGACTATGAGTTTTTCTCACAACAGGTCTGATAATTCATTGTTCATATATCGTCGGGGTTCTTTCATGGCTTATATATTGTTATATGTAGATGATATTATCTTGACTGCCTCTTCTGATGCTTTGAGAAATTCTATTATGACAATGCTCAGTTCTGAGTTTGCCATGAAAGACTTGGGCCCATTGAGTTATTTTTTGGGAATCATACCACGTCATGCAGTGGATTGTTCTTAACACGAGGAAGTATGCAACAGAGATCATTGGTAGGATCGAGATGTCATCCTCAGAACTCCACTTCTACTCCGATTGATACTAAACCCGCGTGGTGCCGCAATCGCTCTCCGAATGAAGATCCGACCTGCTATCGTAGTCTTGCAGGCGCCCTTCAGTATCTTACGTTCACGCGACCAGACATTACATATGCAGTCCAGCAGATGTATTTGTTTATGCATGATCCCAGAGTTGAATATATGAATGCGCTCAAACGCATCCTTACGTACATTCAGAGAACATTTGATTATGGTTTGCATTTGTACCCTTCGTCGACGTCTATACTTGTCTCATATACAGAAGCTGATTGGGGTGGTTGTTCTGACACCAGACGGTCTACGTCTGGTTATTGTATGTTTTTGGGTAATAACTTGGTCTCATGGTCTGTCAAGCGTCAATCTACGCTTTCACGTTCAAATGCAAAGGCCGAGTATCGAGGGGTAGCCAATGTGGTTTCCGAGTCATGTTGGTTACGAAATCTACTTTTAGAGCTTTATTGTCCTATTGAGAAGGCTACGTCTGACTACTTTCCGAGTCATGTTGGGTAAATATTTTGTTCTTCCTTCAAAAAGAAAATTTAAATGCGATAATAAAATCAGGGAAAACACTTATAATTCTCCCTTGGTCCTTTTTTCTTTTTTGGAGGAAGGAGTTGTTGACTTTAAAATATATTATAATATTCATTTTATTCATTTGATATTATTAAAAATGACACAGGGTAGGGAACCAAAAAAATATTATAACCTTATATAAAGAAAATGATTTTGTCACAACGTTTTGTCAAGTAATATTGAGTTCATAACTTGGCTTCATAGCTGGCTCATCCCAACTCAAAAATAAGTCTGAAGCACGTCATTTGCGCTGCCTTGCATATTCTTTCAGCAATTTACCTTAAATATTCTCTTTGGATGTAACACTCTTCTAGAATAATTATTTTGTATTTGAAATTAACCAAGAATTTCTTCATTTTTAGAGTTCTAATCTCAAATCTAGTTCAGGTTTGGGGTGGAGATATTTTCATCTAT
Source organism: Przewalskia tangutica (assembly GCA_029844215.1). Taxonomy (NCBI): domain Eukaryota; kingdom Viridiplantae; phylum Streptophyta; class Magnoliopsida; order Solanales; family Solanaceae; genus Przewalskia; species Przewalskia tangutica. Next base: position 33,326,092 of record CM056731.1, on the reverse strand, counting down.
TGTTCTTTGGACACAACTCAAATATACCAAACTCATCGGATTTTAAATAAGAAAGTAGTACTTAATAGATTAATGGTCAATATAAAAATAGTGTTTTTATATTAAAATGTAGTTGATGATAGTATCCCTTGGACGGGATAATCTGTTTTTTTATCGATCAACCTTTATCAGGACAAGTATCAGGTAACTCTGGCAAGTGTTTTTCCACCTATGTTGAGATTTGAACCCAAATTTTATAGTTTTTCATTTCATTAACCATGAGACCACACTTCGCGTGCGATACAAGACAATCTTTTAACTAATGAATATTTATTTGTTTTTATATACAGTATCTTTTCCTATCCCCCCCCTCCTTTTGCCATGGTTGTTGAGAAACCAAACACCGTACATGGATCCACATTGGTTTGCAAATTTGTACATAACAATATAATATCTCGAATTAAAGACTCAGTATGATACTCTACATGTTCAAAGGCATTGTTTTCAGCAAGACATTGTTTCATTAGGACCTATATAAAGTGTCACATCCCAAGAACAAAAACACACAATTTCCAGTTTTGCCTAAAGAAACAAGGGAACTTTCCCATATTCAAAATGGCAAGTTATCAAGTTCTTTCTTTGGCTTTCTTTATCTCATTTCATTTGGTTGTGGCCAATGGTATATTCTCAGACAATATGTACATTAACTGGGGTGCTCATCACTCCTGGATGCATGGCGATGATCTTCAGCTCGTCCTTGATAAATCCTCAGGCAAGCCTTCCTTTTCCCTTCTCATATATAAACATGTAATGACCATTTTTATTTATAACGGTAGTGTTCGAGCCGAGCAAGCCTGCACACACCTCCACTATTTCACCCGGTTCCTGCTACCACAGACCACAAAGTCTCATTTTTCTTTCTCATATATAAACACGTTGATCTTTATAGCTTTCTTGATCACTTCTGCATATATCCTACCCTCCCCATACCCCACTTTGTGGAATTACACTGGGTATGTTGTTTGATTTGGCAAATGAAGGACTATCTCTAATTTCTAGACAATTTGCAAAATCAAGATCTCCTACCATCCGCCACACTTTTTTTGGTATTTCACCAAACAACTAATGCTATTGATTCCATTTTTTCAGGTTCTGGTGTGCAATCAAAAGGAACATTTCTATTTGGAAGCATAGAAGCACTGATCAAATTGGTACCTGGTAACTCCGCTGGAACTGTCACAGCATACTATGTAAGTAGTGTACAAATAAACAAACTCCTTGTGCTCTCAGCCTCACTTATAAAGACAAATAAACTGATGTAAATCTTGAAGGGTACAACTATATATGTACTAGAGTAAAACAATCTGATTGCTTCTGTTGATTGATTCCACAGCTATCTTCCACTGGTGACAAGCACGACGAGATCGACTTTGAGTTTTTAGGGAATGTATCAGGGAAGCCCTATATTATCCACACTAACATTTTTACACAAGGCGTAGGAAACAGGGAACAACAATTCTATCCATGGTTTGATCCAACTACAGATTACCATAACTACACCATTCACTGGAATCCCATTGCAGTTGTGTAAGTTGTTCAATTATTGTTCCGGCGACAAGACCTCTGCATGCTTTGATACCATATAAACGTATTTACTTGATTATTTCTTAACAACCATTATACATATGTCAGATGGTACGTCGATGACATACCAATCAGAGTCTTCAGGAACTATCAAAAACAGGGAATTGGCTATCCAAATGCACAAGCAATGGGAGTTTACTCTAGCCTTTGGAATGCGGATAATTGGGCAACTAGAGGTGGCCTTGACAAGATTGACTGGAACAGCGCTCCATTCGTTGCTAAATACCGCAATTTTAGGCCAAGGGCTTGCTTCTGGCATGGACAGGTTAGCATCACTCAATGCGCTGTTAACAACTGGTATAACTCTCCTCAATACAGTCAACTTAGCTATGATAAACAAGGTCAGATGGCCTGGATCAGGAACAATTACATGATCTATGACTACTGCAAAGACGCTAAGCGCTTCAACGGACAGTTTCCCAGTGAATGCTTTAAGCCTCAGTACTGATAACTGCAGCCATTTTGTTACTGTTTTCTGCAAAAAGTTGAGATTTTTTATTCATATTTCATTTCCATTTTACTGAGAAATTGTGCTCCATTCTTTTGAGTGAATGTATTTTAAGTGTCGTTGACCGTGAAGTTTCTGTATTACTGGACCAATACGTATAATAAAAGAAAGTGTTGATGAATTCATTTAATGGAAAGTTCAGTTTATTGACTCGAGAGACATTTTTTGGAAGACCTCACTCATATTTCCATGATTTCTAAATTATGTCTTGCTGGTAATGATCTAAGTATCTTGAGTGAATAGCTTCAACTTACAATACCAAAATAGGACAGTAGCAAACATGGTGCAATAAAGCAAGCGCAATAGTTGGTTGTAAATCAATTTCAGGACAATGAACAGAACAACAACTGGTGCTAATACAGAGAATATTTGATTTATTTAAGGTCAATGATCTTCTTGTAGTGACGATGTTCGTCTGACACAGTTGTTTCTCGGATCAATGAACCAAGTATTCTTCATTGGCTGTCATCCAAAATGCCACAAGATATTTCTCCAATAGAAATTCAGTATAATCCAGGCATGGTATTTGCCTGAACCAAGTGTTAGGGATTACAAAAGTTGATGAAACAAGGGAAAATTCAAATTCTAAGCAAGGAATACTAATTTGGCAAACTCTTTAACATTAGAAAGTTCGTTGATCTGCCATTCATCAGTGATCACACACATATAAGCAAATATATCCTTATTGCCTTTGATCTTGGCTCATAATTTTACGGCAAATATCATCCTATGACAATTGTTAATCACTTTTTTCCGAGCATCTCGACTAATCCCAAGCAGTCTATCCAACCCACAAGTCACAGGTCACCAAGTTAATCCATTGAAGACTAAGGTTGGAGTACATGGGCTCACACCAAGTCAGGGCAGCGTGATAACTTTAGCAAACTACGGTACAGGAGGATTTGTGTAGAGGGGAATAACATATAAATGGTACTCATAAAGCCTGATATCAGCTAACTTAACGCCACATAAGCTTGGTCAATGTGGAGGTGTTTAAAATACTTGTTTGGATGAGTAAAGGTGTCTAATGAAACCCTGTGGAGTACAGGGACCGGGATGACAAAACTGAACAAGTACAAGGGTCTCCCAGGCCATTCCCCCAGTTGAGAATAATCCAACAATCCCTATTGTAGGGAAAGTATCTCAAAGAAATCCCAACTCCTTTCCATATGCATACCCCTAAAAGTGTTTCTGGTAAACGGCCTTCCTTAAAAATCAGGAAGTAAATGTACTGTTTTTTCCTCTTCAGTAGCTGCACCCAAAAAACCACAAACAACTAATTCCAAGGGGTAAAGTGACATCACTCGTTAAGACAAATTTCAGTTTACCTACATTCTCGATTAGCTTAGTGCTCAAAAAATAAAAAGATCAATGAATATAACAGAACTGCTTCTCGAAAAAGAATGGAACGTAAAATAAGAGAAACTGTGATGTTCAATGGAATGACTCGATTTTAAGTATAAGATTTTTTTTATAAAAAAAATCAAGATTCAAACAGTTCTTCCTTTGACATACAGTTCATAGAAATTCAAAATCATTTTCTATGTAATACTTATCAGTCCAATATACTATGGCTTACACACCTTTCCTCAAAAGAAGCAAATGTCTTCTGTTAAGGTCAATCTTCTTGTAGTGACAATGATCGTCTGATACAATTGTTTCTCGGATCATCAATGAAACAAGAATTCTTCATTTGCTGTCATCCAAAATGCCCACAAGACATTTCTCCAACATAAATTCAGCATTAACCCAGGCATGGTATTTGTCTGAACCAAGTGTTAGGGATTGCAAAATTTGATGAAACAAAGGAAAATTCAAATTCTAAGCAAGGAATACTAATTTGGCCAACTCTTAACGTTAGAAAGTTCTTTGCTCTGCCATTCATCAGTGATCAGACACATATAAGCAAATATATCCTTATTGTGTTTGATCTTGGATCCTAATTTTACGGTAAATATCATCCTATGACAATTGTTAGCCACTTTTCCTGAGCACCTCGATTAAGCCCAGGCAGTCTATCCAACCCACAAGGTACAGGTCACCAAGTTAATCATGCCGACTAAATCTGGAGCACATGGGCTCATACCAAGTCTTGTAACTATGATTCACAAGTGGAATCTCCAGGTTAGTCCTCCCTCTCTCTCTCTCTCTCTCGGAAGGGTCAGAATAGTTTTAGCAAACTATGGTACAAGAGGATTTCTGTTGAGGGGAATAACTTATAAATGGTACTCATAAAGCCTGACGTCAGTATCACTGATGGAAGGGAGCTCCATCAGCAATGGCAGAAGAGGATCCACTTTTCATGTATAGCCAATCCAAAGGACTAGTAATCGTTAGATTCGATATGTAGATCCTGTCAAATTTTAGTCTAATCTAGTACGGTTTATGAGTTTTATCAACTACGAAAACAGCAAGAGCTAGTTGAGGATACTAAACAATGCCGTGCAATCTTTTCCTACGGCCTTCATCAGCATGTCAACACCTGAAAAAGAGAAGGTACGCAAGCTAGTCAAGTAAATAACATTCATAACTAAATACCAAATTAAAATATTTTCTTGGTTATAGCTAAAATAATCTATTGAATGCATGACAAGTTGGCTGGCATAAACACACATAAATTATGATGCATGAGACTAAAACAACAGCACAGAGAATAGACAAGTATCTGAGAGTGCAAACAAATTACAAGAGGTGGAATGCGGGAAAGGAATAAGGAACTTCTTATGTGTGCTTCACTCAAAGCAACATTGGAAATTCGAAAGTGAAAATGTCACATAAGTTGATTTCATAGCTGTACAACTTCAGCAACAGCTACTTTAAAATCAGAATTTTTTCATCTTTTACAAATTCCGTGACAGTTTATCAGTTATCAACTCATCACTCGAATAAATAGGTCAAAATACTAAAGGAAATCAAAGTAAGTCATATCAAATATAAAGGACCAACTGACTTAAAAATAATTTCAAGTTCTTAACCATTCTGGAATCTTTACCAGCAGTCTGGTATATCACCAAATCCATAAACATGCTTTTTTTTTCTTTACACGAATGGAAGTTGAACTGCAAAGAATCACGAGGATGCCAGCTGCTAAGATGTCTAATTTCCAGGCTTTAAATGGTATTTAAGAGGCTCACCTGAGCCTCCAAAAGTCCACAATCTGCTCCAGCCCCTGATAGTTCCCAAAAAAAGGAAAAGAAAAAAACAAATGCTTTAACAGACGATGTCTTCCGGGATGAGGACACATGGAAATCAGGAAACAATTAGGTCAGAAAAGATTATCCCAGTGGTTCTCTGATAATGTTTACAGAAGGGATTCCCAAGGCAAAGCATAAGCTAAACACACTTGGGTGGAAGGTGGCAGAGGAGGTATATTTTTTCAGATGAAGTAAATATAGTGGTTTCTTAGGTGCACCTTTAACGCAACATCTAATGTGGTGATTCTATGATTTACTGCTTACTAAGACCAACATTTAGCATATGAATTAGGTCCATAAACCTCATGTCACCCTCACTATCCCATCCCTTCCATATCCTCTTCATAAAAGCAGGGAATGAGAAGAAGTCACCCTCACAGTCAAGTCTCCGATGATCATATACATGGGCCATGGATCATATCTTCAAAAACCTTCCCCTTGATTTATTTTTCGAACTTCAACCAAATATTCTCCAAAAGCCTGTGGTTAAAATAAAATTGTAACAAACTAAATTTATTTTTACATATTCACATTAACGAATCTAGCCATCTTCCGCACTTTATTCTCATGGTAAAAGGATCATATCTTTGAAGTGAAGACTAAAAAAAATATAATCGCAATAGAAAAATGATGCGAGAGGCTATACGTGTACATGGGCTACAGTAGTCACATCAGATTACCTTCAAGTCAAATCAAGATGATATAAATCAAAGGGACGACCAAGACAAGACTTGGCCTTTGCATTGAAGGAATATATATGAGAGATATGGCTGTCATTGTACATCTGCTATATTAATAGTAGTAGATCTTGCTATATGGAGGTTTCCATTTTGGGTTTCTCCTATTGACACATTTCTCTAAGTATAGTTCAACTTCTTATCATATACAAATGACTATGAAGCAAAAAAAAATGGCATGTAAACTCACACTCTTAACTGCAACACCAAGTATATTAGTGGAGAAAAGAATTATTGAAATTGGAATGCATCCTTCACAACATGTGATACAGCAAGGTATACTTGGAAGCATGTAGAAAGATGGGACATGAAATGATTTCCATAACTGATTAATGAGATAGAGCAAAGCAAGATTTGAATCCGTACCTCCTGGGTGAAAGTTCATGTATGGTGTTATATTGTAGACATGGCCTTTAAGAACAGTCCACATTGCATCTGCATTTTGGTGTTGTTTAACTTCATTTATTGATATACGTCTCCTATTGGACTGTCCTTTCAATCCTGAACAATAGATAAATGAAGACTGGAATAAGAAGCAAGAAAGAGAAGTTTCATAGGAGGAAGCCAAAAGTGACAGACAATTATGAACTTAGAATATATGACAGGATTTAGGTCATAAAGAGATTTCTCAATTCATATTACGTAGGATAGAAAATTACTGGAAATACAACAAGGATTTGCATGCTCTCTTCATTTGTTTACTCTACTCCTCTGATAGGAGAGAAATTTTTAGGCATATAGTAGACCAGTGATAGTTACGACTTACGAGTACAATAAACTTTTAATCTTGGTTCAGTGCAGTCAAGGCATCTGAAGATTGAATCCAAGGACATATAAAATAAAAGTTAACTGCAGAGCAAGCTGCAATATACCGAGCTTTACAATTTCATGTTCTGGAGTAATAGTCGCTTCCCATTTCCCACTACAGCAAATTTTAGATTTGAGGCTCTGACACTCAACCAACACAGGCTCAACTTCACTTGTAATTAAATAGTAACATGCATTATTATTTTTAATAAAACAGTGAGGTGTATTAACACAATATCTACAAGTATAAACAGAATCTCATCCCACACACTATAGGATAGGAACTTGTCTAGAGTTAGTACATGAAATAAAATTTTCATATCACATGACTTTTTAGAGAACCTCTGTTTAGAGGAACCTTAATTTACCCTAGTCCCTAAAAGACGAACTATTTACTATTGGAATGACATGTGCCCAAAATAAATTCTTGAATGAGGCCAGGGATGAATCGAAAAAGAAATACGGAGTCGCACACTTACTTGAGCAGTGCGGGAGACTGGGGAATGGGTCGAGTAGCATAGGTTTAGGGTATTCATATAGCTTAACCCAACAACTAACAATAGAGTCATAATAGATCAATTGATTGATTGATATCGCATGCTCTATTCGAGTAGCTCTTTTGTTCATCAAAAGCCTCTTACACCAAGAGTTTGGTATTTCCTAAAATGGCTTGTAGGATTCCTGACCAGCCTTGGTATCAGAGCCCACAAAAAGCTCCTTTAGTTCGGGGTTTCAAATCCTTCTTGGTGAAGTTACGCAACATTGCATGTGAAGCCTGTTAAATAGGCCTTACAAGGACGGAGTGCCTCAATGAGTTTTCCGGTCCATTATTGGACAGGATTTTTGGGCTCTGATACCATTCAAGCTAAGAAAGGACACAATATCCAGTATTAGACCAGAAACTCACATAGCCACTCCTTAACTTGTGTTACCTAATGGTAGTTGATGTGAACTACTTTAATTAATAAAAGAAAGTACAAAAGAGTCGAGGCTTAGCAACAAAACTGAGTTGTTTTTAACTGATATAGAATAATGCAAATCAATAATACTTTTCCGTTATTCTAGAAAGCATTCCACCTATGAAGTACTATACTTGTACGTCTATTGACTATAACCTAAACGAAGCTAGCAGAAATAAAGCCAAAAAAGTGCACTTAGAAATGCATTTATTCCCGGTTTCTATTCTATCCATATCAATATGATCGAAAGAATGACCGATTTCACATTAAAGAGTGGAAGATTTACACCAAGGATTCTTACCTGCAAGGTCAGGATGTGTTCTTGTAAGCTTAAGCCAGTCCATCTGGCTATAACCCTTCTCAAAGGGAACCTTAGCTCGAGCTGCAGGCTTTATCTGTTTCTGAGAAGTTGGGACTGAAGATCCACCATCTCTTGATGCCACTTGACCAGAAGTTCCATTCACTTGCTTGCCTGGAGATGTGTCTATAACATTGAAAGACAAGGAACCAACTGTTTCCTGCTTCTTTGTGGTAGCATCCAATTTACCTTCCCATGGTGCACCATTACTTTGTCTAGACCCAGTATCATTTGAGTGCTCATCTTTTATTTTAATTTCACTAATATTTTGAGCAAACTTCTGTGCATCCACATAATCTTTATTATCAGGTTCACCAACCTAAACAGGCAAATTGATCATTCAAGCTCAACTAATAAAAGAGAAATTTAACAAGGAAATATGACTTGATCTTCAAGCATGAATGCCTCAGATGTCCTTCATTACAAGGTGCTATTATGGCACTCACCTGACAAAATGTGAAATCGTCATCATTTGACATTGCCTCAGTTGAACAATGACACCAACCAAAAAAGTCCTCTCCGAGGAATCTGGTGGAAATAAAAAGTTGTCAGATTAATTTTGTCCTGAACAGTATTCAATCACAAAATATAAGGTAGCAGCATGAACACCAAAGTAGTGTCAGAAAACCAGGGTGGCATTGTTGTAATTGAAGATGTTGCATTTTTTATATGTTTGTAACATTAAAATTAATCTACCAATAAAAAGTAAAAACATGAAAAACCCAGTAGAAGATAAATAATATAGACAATCTAGAGATGTCAACATAAGAAAACACATTATTCAAGCTGCTCAACATCACACAAAATCAAGAGAAAGTATTCAAATAGTAAGAATACAAGAAAAGAGCATAGATCAGAGTACTAACTGTTTACGTCGATAACCTTGATTAAAAAATGTTTACATCGATTACGAAGGTCAGTTCCTCTTCCTTTTCCATTTATGGCTAATTGGCTTCAAAGATAAAAGGGATTGAGAGAGTCTATTTTGTCATAGTTCTCATTCATTACAGAAGACTACAACATTCTTCCAAAATTGTAAATTTGTAGTTAAAAGGCACATTATTGAGAAGTAGTGTTCCATTGCCCAGTAGAGTGATATGAGTGCCCCATATAGCTGACATACTCTTAATAGTGTTACACATTCGTCGCTGGCAAGCTTGAACACAACTAATAACAAAACCTAAAACTTGGGGTCCACACTTCCCATGTAAATCAATGATGTGTACACAAATTGGCAAGTAGGATTCCAAACCAGATTCAAAGTGTATATGTTATTAAACTAGGCTCAGAACAAGTTTCAAAGTGAACCTCTTTTACTGAACAGATAATATTTTGGGTATCCTTTACTTGAAATCTTGCTGACAAGGAATACAACATATACAAAAATTAACTACAACATCCAACAAAACCATGATCTCCAGACCCATTAAAAAGACGAATTGTTCAAAATTTTCAACTTGCTACTTCTGAAGTATTAGATTAATCACATTTAGCTGATCTGCTGATGTGCATATAAGTCTCAAGCACAAGTAATCAAGAAAAGGGTCAAAATTTTCACCTATAAAGTAGTTAACTTTCAATCAACTTGAAGGAAGCTCCACAACAGTCCTAACATAACAAACTTAAGGCACTGAATCAATCACATTTAGCTGATCTTTCATCAAAGCCCTCGAGCTCATGCCGAGCACAATCAATCAAGAAAAGGATCAACTTTTCACATATCAATTAAGCAGTTAAACTTTCCAATCAACTTCAAGAAACTCTACAACAATCATAATATCACAAAGTCAAAGTGCCACACTGATCACAACAAACCCAGTGTGATCCGGCAAGTGGAGTCTAGGGAGGGTGGGGTGTATGAAAACCTTACCCCTACCTTGGGAGATTCCAATTCAAAGAATTCAAAAAACTTCGAATTCTCAATTCTCTACGATGTCTAGATCATGAAAGAAATTGATTCATCATCAGTAACATCTATCCATCCCGCAATTCCATTGAAGGGGCGGTGAATGCTGGAAAAGCTAAAGCAAACCAGAAAGAATTTATTTTCAAAACCGTACTTGTGTTCTAGAAGAAAAAAAAAACATAAGGAAACATTATGATTATGGGCTAACTTAACTTGAATATGTTCTGTTTGGTTTTTCTCTAAGCCTCATCTGAGTGCTATATACATAGTTCCTTGATTACAACTCAAATAAAATGAACATTCTTTAAGAACTTTTGAGGTAGAGAGAATGTTTCCGATAGACCTCGCCTCAAAGATAAGCAAACAAAAGCAATACGGAAAAAGAAATAACAGAAGTAAAGAAACAACAAATAATAACGTAAATCAATCCAGAAAAAAAAATAACATAACTGCCACAAAAATCATACGCTAATCGAAGTACAAGAAACACCAAATAATACTAGAAATCACAGGACAACGAACTACCAAAGTAATACTACGACTACGAGTACCACACTGATCACATTACCTTAAATTCATCAAAATCCCCATGCTCACCCCAATTGCCAATAATCAGTAAAAGGGTCAATTTTTCACCAATTAATCAAGTTAAGAATATTTTAAAATGGTCACAAAATTTGGGACCATGTGGAAGAACCTGTCACAATTCATTATTGTGACTAGTATTACTATTAGAACACTATAGTCCTCTAAGTTATTTTATTGTCATTTGTATTCAGTCCTTTATGTTTATTTAAGTATTGTTTAGTATTTGTACTTTAGCCCTTGGTTATATATAGGACCATGTAACCGTAATTGTCATCATTCAGAAATCAAAACCCTATTTTCCTTATCTCTTTCTCTCTTCCTTTCTCCCCTTTCCTGCGATTTCCAAGTAACAGACCTCATTACAAATGGCATCAAAGCCGATTCAGACGACGGGAATCGATGTTCCACCGGAACATCAAACCACCAACGACGACATGCAGATGCTAAGGATACAGATATCAACCTTAACCGAAGAGACCAATCAAAGGTTCCTAGCTGTGGAGCAGAGGCAATCAGACGATATCAGAGAAGTACACCGAAAATTGGAGTTGTTAATAGCGGGAATGACTCAACAACTACAGCTCAGTGGTGGTTCCGCACCGGCCACACGTTGGCGACACACGCGAACATCACACTCGGTTCGATTCCGACTCAGATACCAGTTCTACAACCAAGTTATGACTGCGACCAAGCTTCAGGTAGCAAAACCCCTAACTCATTCTCATATATATCGTCGGTATAGAGCGTCGGGAGAGGGTTTACATTCCCTCCAGCAACACTACTTAATAGTCCCCCAATTTTTAGAAACCCTAACTACTCATCCTCACCCCCCAGTGCACCAGTGCATATCCCTGAAACCCCGAGCAGTTTCAGTGCCCTAAAACCTAAAATCAATTTTTCGAAGTTTGACAGAGTGAACCCGAGAAGTTGGTTGAGAAAATGCGAGAAGTTTTTTGAACTTTACAAAATTCCAGATCATGAAAAGTTCAACTATGCAGCTGTACATGTTGGGGACAGGGTAGATTTGTGGTTAGATGGTTATACTATGAATGTTAAGGGGACCATAACCTGGAGTAAGTTCTGTGTAGAAGTGTGTCGAAGATTTGAGAACCTGAGACCCTAAGATGTGGTGGAAGAGTTCAATAAGCTTACACAAACTAGTATTGTGGATCATTACCAAAACAGATTCGATGAACTAATCAGCCACATGGCCATCTTGAACCCTTTACTTAATGAAGCACACTATGTTGCTAGCTTCATTAGTGGTCTTAAGCCTGAGATCAAGCCATTAGTGAAACTGACCAATCCTTCCACTGTATTGGATGCCTACGAAGTAGCCAAATTGTACGAAGAGTCATTCAAAGCACTCACACCTTCTATACATACCAAATACCCCCCACAACATACCCAAAAACCTATAACCAACACTTACCCAAAAACTTCCAACATATATGCACACAAACCAGTCCAAAACCAAAATGCCACTAAGCCTACAAATCCTCAACATAAACCACAGATTAAAATTCCCAATAAACCATACAACCTTCCTCCCCACTTAGAAGCATTGAGAACAAGGGTTGTGTTACAAATGCAAGGAAAGATACACTCCTGGCCACCAATGCAGAGTAAGGGGTTTACATGCTATGGAGGGGATAGAAGTTGAGGGTGATGAAGATAACAATGAAGAGTTTGTGGATGTGGCTGAAAATTTGGAAGATGAGGCTGAAGATCAAGCTGAAATTTTCCTTAATGCCTTGCTAGGATTAAGTTCCTCACAAGGCCAGGCCTCAACTATTAAGATCATTGGTATGTGAGTAAGATTCCTATGACAATCTTAATAGATAGTGGATCCACTCATTCCTTTATTGATCCATTCATTGTCAAGAGTGTGAAGAAATACATCCGGCCTTTTAACAAAGCCAATGAGAGTCAAGGTAGCCAATGATCAAGAAATAATTTGCCATTGGGAGAGTCTAGCATTTGAATGGAAAATGCAGGATGAACAGTTCAGGTTGAGACTGCTAAAAGTAGGAGGGTGTGATATAATCTTAGGAATGGATTGGATAGACCAAGTTGCTCCAATAGTTTTACACACCACGCCTCCCAAAGATCGGGCCAGTTCAAAGGAAGGATGATTACCTTATGTGGGAATGCGATTCCTGCATCGAAAACTCGATTCGAAAAGCGAAAAGAATGTTGAAGTGTGGGACTTGTGAAGTCATAGCAGGACTGTCCCTGATACAAACAGAAAAGATATACAAACATACACCAAAATTACACCCAGATATTGCCAAACTGCTGCACCAATACCAACCAATCTTCTAAGAACCTACTAAATTACCATCTAAAAGAGATTGTGACCACCATATAAGCCTGATTCCAGATTTCCAACCCTTTAACCTAAGACCTTACAGATACTCTTATGACCAAAACAACACCACAGAATCCATTGTAGCTGAGATGCTCCACTGCTACTGTTATACCAAGCCAATCACCCTATGCCTCTCCTGCCCTACTAGTTAAAAAGAAGGACTCCACCTGGAGATTATGTGTTGATTATAGAAAGTTGAATAGTATAACTGTTAAGAACAAATACCCTATACCCATGATTGATGATCTTCTAGATGAGTTGTTTGGGGCCAAGGTATTCTCAAAAATTGACCTAAGGACAGGCTACCATCAAGTAAGAATGAAAGAGGGTGATGAATATAAAACTGCTTTCAGAACTCACCATGGTCTTTGGGAATTCAAAGTGATGCCCTTTGGCCTAACAAATGCTCCTGCAACATTCCAATCTTTAATGAATCAAGTGTTCAAGGAACAACTAAGGAAATTCATCTTAGTGTTCTTTGATGACATACTTATTTACAATAAAAGTATGGGAGACCATCTAAAACACTTAGAAGTTGTATTGAAGTTGCTACAGAAGAACCAATTGTTTGCAAAAATGAGCAAATGTGCTTTTGGAACTTCTCAAGTGGAGTACCTGGGACATGTTATAAATGACCACTGAAGTAGCATCGATCCGGAAGGTGATCGCATGATAGAGTGTCAATATCCTAAGAATATCAAGGAGTTAAGAGGATTTTTGGGGTTGTAGGGTACTATAGGAAGTTTGTCATGAACTATGCAAACATCAGCAGGCCACTGACAAACTTATTAAAGAAAGGAGCATTTATATGGGATCAAGGAGCAGCAACAACTTTTGATCAACTGAAGAAAGCTATGTCTAGTACTCATGTGTTAGCACTACCAGATTTCACTAAGACATTTGTAGTGAAAGTAGATGCTTGCAATACTGGAATTAGGGCAGTGTTGATGCAAGAGAAAAGACCTTTAGCCTATTTGAGTAACATCAAGGGCTATCAATCTATGATAAAGAATTGATAGCATTGTTGCAAGCAGTGGACAAGTGGAGGCATTATTTACACCCAAACCATTTTATTATCAAAACTGACCACTTTAGTTTGAAATTCTTGCAAGACTAGAAGATTACTACTTCATTACAGCATAAGGGGTAGCTAAACTAATGGGGCTGAGTTTTGAGATCCAGTATAAGAAGGGAATAGAGAATGTGGTGGCTGATGAATTATCTAGGAAGACAAGTAATTTGAAAGAGGAAAACAAAGAAATAGAGGTCAGAGTATCTGCATTGATCACTCAGGTACAGCCCAAATGGATTGAGGAAACTGTAGACAGCTACAAGGGAGATACAGAGGTGTTGCAAGCCATGACCACATTAGGAGTCAATCCAAATGATGAACAACTTATATCACTGAAGCAAGGGGTGTTGAGATATAAGGGCAGAGCTTGGGTGGGACAACAAGGAACTTTGAGACAACAGCTCATTCAAAACATACACAGTTCTGGGCTAGGGGGCATTCAGGAGCATGGGCCACTTATCAGAGACTCAAAGCCATCTTCTACTGGCCAGGAAGGAGCAAGTCAGGACATCAGTGCAGAATTGTGAAATCTGCCAAAGGTGCAAAGGAGAACAAGTAGCATACCCTGGATTATTACAGCCCTTGCCAATTCCAGAAAGGACATGGGAACACATTTCTATGAATTTTATTGAAGGTCTGCCGAAGTCTAAATGGAAGGATACTATACTAGTAGTTGTAGACAGGTATAACAAGTATGCACATTTCATTAGCCTTGCTCATCCTTTTACTGCAATCCAAATAGCCAGGATCTTCCTTGACAACATCTACAAGCTACATGGCATACTAAGAGCATAGTATCAGACGGGGACAAGGTGTTTGTCAGCAACTTCTGGAGAGAATTGTTCAAACTGCTGCAAGTTCAGTTATGCCACAGTACAGCTTATCACCCTCAAAATGATGGACAGACTGAGAGGCTTAATAGATGCCTGGAAAATTACTTGAGATGCATGACCAGCCATAAACCTCAACACTGGCACAAATGGTCATCAAGTCGAGTTCGTATAACAAAGAACTACTACACATCCTTAAAGATGACTCCCTTCAAAGTATTGTATGGATATGACCCTCCCCAAATAACCTTTGAACTCATATCTCAATTAAGGGTAGAAACTGTGGACCAAATGCTTAAGGAAAGGCAGTTAATAGCTAAAGTGTTGAAGGAAAATTTGATGAAGGCACAAAACAGAATGAAGACAAATGCTGACAGGAAAAGAATTGAAAGAGAGTTCAATGTAGGAGATTGGGTATTCCTAAAGCTACAGCCTTACAGGCAAACATCAGTAGCTGTTAGGAGAAGCCTCAAGCTAGCTTCTAAGTACTATGGACCTTATCAAGTGATACAAAAGGTGGGATCAGTGGCCTATAAATTGGCATTACCAGCCACTGCCAAGATACATCCTGTGTTTCACATATCTCAACTCAATAAAAGGGTGGGGGATCATATTACTACCACTGTAAATCCTCCCTTATATTCATCAGAGGGACAACCATTAGTCAAGCCTATAGCAGTGTTGGAAAGGAGGATGATCAAGAAGGGAAACAAGGCAACAACTCAGATTCTAGTTCAATGGGTCAATTTGCTACCAGAAGAAGCTACTTGGGAAGATTATCAGTTCATCAAGTCATAGTTCCCAGAAATTGCCGAGTTCTAAAATCAGTGCAGAATCAGGAAGCTCAAGATGGAACCAGGAGTTCAAGTTGTTTTTCAAGGGAAATGAAATGTCACAATTCATTATTGTGACTAGTATTACTATTAGAACACTATAGTCCTCTAAGTTATTTTATTGTCATTTGTATTCAGTCCTTTATGTTTATTTAAGTATTGTTTAGTATTTGTACTTTAGCCCTTGGCTATATATAGAACCATGTAACCGTAATTGTCATCATTCAGAAATCAAAACCCTATTTTCCTTATCTCTTTCTCTCTTCCTTTCTCCCCTTTCCTGCGATTTCCAAGTAACAGAACCCAACACATAAAATCAGATATAGTTGTCACAGCTATAGAAAGACTACGATAACAATAACATATCCAGTGAAATTACACACCGTGTGATTTGGAGAGTGTATAGTGTACACAGAATTTACCAACTTGGTAGGTAGAATGTTGTTTCTGGGAGACACTCCACACAGCTATAGAAAGACTAATTATCAATTTAAATTACAAATTCCCAGATAAAAAAGAAACTAAATACAATTATTTTTTACCTTTCTCTTTTGATCTTGATGAGTTGTTTTCCTCTATTAGAGCGGCCCTTTCCCCCTTATTAAGTGCTACAATACAATACAATGACAAACAAACTGGGAGGACTAGCTACGCTACATTCTTGAATTTCTTCTGATTCCTTGTTTTGCTGCATTTAGTGTGGTACATTGTGCATAAAGAGGAGTGCCACCAACTGCGGCATTTTGATTTTGTTTTGGTAAATTGACATGGTAACCCCTAAACTATTTCCAACATAACAAACTACCCCCTTTGCTTTTTCTTTTTTCTTTTGTCACATTTTTTTCCTTCAACTCATTAGGAGTAGATCTGCTGGAAGATTGTAACGTAAGTTAGCTACCTTTTGATCATAAATTTTGGATCAGATTTTAAAATTTATTTAATTATAAAATTTAATCATGTTATCTTCAAAATATTTTTAATTTCATCACTGAACTTTAAAAAAATTCTAAGCAAAAAGCATGTTAAACACAATTTTAAGAAATTCAAATTTTCAAATTTCAAGTTTCAAACTTCAAAGAATTATTCTCTTAATTATTCTTACTGATGAAAGACATATATATAAGTTACAATAAGAGAATCTTATTTTTACTTTACATCAAAATCTCTATTCTATAAGGAGACTAACTATACTATCTATTCTATAAAGAGACTAAATATACAATTATAATAATATTACAATTATAATTAAGGTACAAGAATAATTTTAATATATACGATATGCAAATCTGAATCTACCCATCTATAGCCGAAGGAAAGCTTAATGCGCAATTTTTCTAACAAATGAAGGTAACCGACATTTTTCCAATTATATATAGCCTGTGAAAGGTTCTAAGATGTTTATTTAATCTTTTTCATTATTCAATAAACTTGAGTAATTGATCAAAGTGATATTATCGTTGAAATCTTTCATTACTCTTTCTAATACCTCAATCACATGACATACAATAATAATAACATATTCATACCCGCAAGTGGAGTCTGGAAGGATATGATGCATGTAGACTTTACCCCTATTTTTATGAGGTAAAGAGACTGTTTCCGACCCAATCACATGACATTACTAGAATTAATATTTATGTGAATGGTGAAACTTATAATTTTGCTTAATAACCGTTTGATCATGTTACATTATTATTAGGCTGAATATATAGATGGCCTCTTAAACTTGTCTTATTTTTCTATTTAGACACTTAAACTAGAGAAGGTACCTATCGAACATATATAACCTAAGTTAAAGTGTAAAATTACTTTCTATAGCAGTCATACTTAAATATTGTGTAATAATATTTTGTAAAAATATATTATGTATAAAAATAAAATATTAAAATATTTATGATAATCATCATTAATGTCATATCTATAGTAAATTTCAAGTACGAATATCTAAAACGGAAAAAAAAATCTCATGATTTAGTCTTGCAAAATTTCAAAATCACGTATTTTCTATCTAATGTTTTATAAATTTGATAACTAGAACATACTGAGATGTTTTTATTTCAACTACTAATAGAAATAAGCTTATTCTTGTGTAAATAACTAAGGATACTTGAATGTGGATGTCCTAGTCGTTGATGCCAGAGTGTGTCTAAATTCGTCATTGTCTTTGTAGCTGTCAGGGTCATATGTAGATCTCCTTCCAAAGTATGTAAATCATCTCGTTTACTCCCTATTGCCGGAATGGTCTTTGTTTTCTTGTCCTTAACAACAAAACCTTCGTCAATAAATTTTAATGAACATTCATTATCTTTCACAAATTTACTCACAGAAATAGGATTCTTCTTGAGATCAGGTACAACAAAGACACCCCTTAGTTTCAAGTTCTTTCCAATATTTTTGTTTCTTATGTGAGTAATGGGGAGTTTATCTCTATTATCAACCATGAAACAAATAATATCTTGATTATTCTCATTAATGAAAAGGGTATATAATCATGTTACATATTTCTATAATAGAAAAATTATTTTTCCTATTCTATATTTAAAATTCTATTCTATTTGGAGACTAACTATATAATTATGATAAGAGTACAAGACTAATTAATGTACAAGACTAATATACAATGTACAAGACTAATTCAACCCAAACCGTGGAGGCTTACCATCAATAGCCAAGAACCAATATTGCCGAATTTACACATTATATACACTTGTATCTTGTGTATATTGTGTATATTTAACACACATCCGTTAGCCATACAAGCGTCTTGAACGAGATCGTCTCCTAAAATCTTCAAAAAGGACCGAGGGAAGATCCTTTGTAAAGAAATTTGCAATCTGATATCTGGAAGGGGCATGACACACGTGTATTTGTCCACGAGCTAACTTTTCGCAAACAAAATAAATGTTCATCTCGATATGTTTAGTGCACTGGTGCTGAATCGGATTATCAGAAAGATAGATGGCACTAACATTATCACCTTTCATTATTATTGTACAGAGCGGGGAAGAAGCATTACTGAAGGTCATTACTGTGTTGGATCAACCACAGTAAATCAATGTAGTTTTCTGAATAGGACACTAAAGCTCTAAGAGAAGATTGCGCAACCAACATGATTCTGAGACCACATTGGCTACCCCTCGATACTCGGCCTCTGCACTAGAGCGGGACAATGTCGATTGACGTTTTGCAGACCATGAGATCAAGTTATTACCAAGAAACATACAATAGACAGACGTAGATCGCCTGGTGTCCGAACATCCACCCCAATTAGCATCTGTATACGAGACCATAGTAGATGTCGATGACAGATATAAATGTAAGTCATAGTCAAGTGTCCCCTGGATGTATCTAATAATGTGTTTGAGTGTCTTCATGTGCTTAACCCTGAGATCATGCATAAACAAATACACTTGTTGTATGGCATATGTAATATCTGGTCTCGTGAATGTAAGATATTGAAGGGCCCCTGCAAGACTGCGATAGCGGGTCGGATCCTCATAAGGTGAGCCAGCCGCAGCACCCAACTTGGGTTTAGTATCAACTGGAGTGGATGTGGACTTACAGGATGATATCCCAGCCCTCTCAATGATCTCAAATGTATACTTCATCTGTGATAAGAACAATCCACCCGTATGATGAGTTACAACAATCCCCAAAAAGTAACTCAAGGGCCCCAAGTCTTTCATAGCAAACTCAGAACTGAGCATTGCCATGATAGACTGGTGTAATGCATCAGAAGAGACAGTCAAGATAATATCATCGACATATAATAGTATATAAGTCAATGAAGAATCACGACGATATATGAACAATGAATTATCAGACCTGCTGTGAGAGAACCCAATAGTCGAAACATAGTCTGCAAACCTCTTATACCAAGCCCGTGGAGACTGCTTAAGCCCATATAAAGACTTCTTCAACAAACAGACATGATGAAGATATTTGGGAACCCTAAACCCCAAGGGCTGATGCATATAGACTGTCTCCTTGAGATCACCATGTATGAAAGCATTCTTCACATCTAATTGATGAATGGGTCATGCTTTCGAAAGAGTCAAGCTGAGCACAGTGCGAATGTTAGCTGGTTTGACCATCAGACTAAATGTCTCACCACAATCTACACCAACATATTGAGTCTTACCATCACCTACAAGACGAGTCTTATGCCTCGCAAAAGAATCATCAAAATTGTCCTTATAAGCACAAATCCACATAGACCGAATAATATTAACACCAGATGGACGGAACACTAACTCTCACGTCTTATTATCAATAAGAGCATTATATTCGTCGGTCATAACAATTTTCCAATTCGGGTCATTTAAAGAAGACACTGAGTTACGGGGTAGAGGGGATTTAAGAACATTAGAATTCAAATTAAAATGTCTTTTTGGTTTAAAAATATCCCGTTGACTACGAGTGACTGGTCTATGACTCGGGGGAGAATTTGGCAGATTTTGGGAATTATCGGGATACGTAATGGGCTGGGCAACATGAATGAGAAACTGTCGACGCAAGAACTGGACCTGTTCCAGTATTGGGCTGGACTAGCCCAAAATTGAAAACTCACTTAGTGACGTTACTGAGTGCAGTGGGCTGAGACAGACTCGTGGGACCAGCGGGCAGTGGGCCTGGTGGAGAATTTTGGGTGTGGGACATGTCCAAAAAATGGTGAATAATATACGGGGATATATCATCATCCAAAAATTATACGAACTAGGCACGAGACTATTTACCTTAGCAAATGAAAATTGAGACTCATCAAATATTATATGGCGACTAATAATAATTTTATTAGACGATAAATCAAAATATTTATAACCGCGATGATTTGACGGATAACCCAAAAACAACAAGGGGTAGAACGGGCCTGAAATTTGTTAATTGTGATGGACGAAAAAAATGGATAACACAAGCACCCAAAGACCCTAATATGTGAATACGAATGAGTCTTATTATATAAAATGTGAAGAGGGGATGAATATGTCAAACCTTTGGAAGGAAGAATGTTAAGAATATTTGTAGTCATTTGTAGAATATGATGTCAAAAAGACGGGGGCACAGAAGCATGAATCAATAAAGTTCGGATAATGTTATTAATTGTACGAATTTTACGTTCGACTTTTCCATTTTGTGAAGACATATGTGGACAAGAAAAATGAAAATTGATCACATTTTTAGCACAAAATCCCGAAACACCTATTGTCATTTTCTTTTCCATTATCACATTGAATATTTTTTATTTTCCGTTCGAATTGAGTTCTAATGAATGCTCTAAATTTTAAGAAAATGGAAAAAAATGAGATTTTTTCGCTATCGGAAAAGTCCATAAAAACTTAGAATAGTCATCCAAAAATAGAACATAATAACGATGACCCAGAGAACTAAGAACAGGAGACGTCCATAAATCACTATGAATAATATCAAATGACATTAAAGTATGAGAAGTAGAGTCTATAAATGACAACTTAACAATTTTTCCTAAAGAACAAGATTGACAATTTGGAGTACTACGCGTACCCTTACAAGAAATAAGATTGTTTTTATCTAAGACATACAAAGTAGATGACCCTGAATGACCTAGATGAACATGACACAAGGAAGGAGCAAGAGCTGCAAAAGTTGAAGGCATGGCTTGACGCGAGAAACCGAGACTTGATGTGATTGGATAAAGATCGCCCCTACTATCACACCTCATGATAGGGCTCCCCGTCTTGAAATCCTTCACAGAAAACCCAAAAAGATCAAAATTAAAAGAAATCCAAGTATCAATTGTGAATTTACGGATAGACACCACATTTTTAATTAATTTTGAGGCATGAAAGATATTTTTCAAGACAAGTGGTGGATAGGGGGAGACAAAGTTTTATAACCATAACTCTGAATTGGTATTTAATTACCATTACCAACAATTATACCACAATTACTGCTCAAATTGGAATAAGACGAGAGAGTACCTTGGTCTGATGTCATGTGGGTAGTGGCACCGGTGTCCATGTACCAATTTGTGTCCGGAGGAGTTAATCATACCATATGCATTGCAGCTTCAATATCTGTCGGAGAAGGGATGCACGTGGACCCCTCAGCCACAAAGGCCTGCAATGGCCGAGGCCTAAGCAGGCCTGGGCTTGCCGAGGCCCAACTAGGCGTGACTACCATCGCACTGGTGGAATTCAGCGGTGGTGAGCAGTGGGCACAGGTCGGCGATGGCCGATTCGATTTCGAGCGAGGTTAGGCGGTGGCGGGCCATCGCCAAGAGCCATGGCGATTCTTTGATGGCGGCTGGCGGGACCCACTAGCACCGCCTCGTCCTCCACCTCTGCTACCACCACGTCCACCACTTTTATCATTTTTTTTAGGATTCTAACCTTTCTTGTCGCCACCGTTGTTATGATTTTGGCCGAAATTGTCATAAGTAGCCCATAATTTATGATCTTCCTCTTTGGTGGGCACCCCCTCCATACCAGGAGCCGGAAGGATTATGTGATGGAGGACTTGATGTGCTAGTGCATGAATTTTGAAAAACTTTGCACACGTCTCATATTGAACGTTTTCTAAGTCGAGAACAATAGGAAGAACGCTATTGATGTTAGACACTATTAAGGCAGGATGAAACATGTTCTTACCAGTCATAGTGAATAGAACAAGAAACTTTGGAGAAGGGATTTTTGTTTGGGTGTTCTCAGGTTTGGAAGAAAACCGAGAGGGGGGTTCACGGATTTTGAGAAGAGAGAGTAGCGGAAGCAAGAAAAAAATAACCTAGAATTCTGATACCATAAAAAAAATCATTGATTATTCTTATTAATGAAAGGGGTATATATACATGTTACATATTTCCATAATAGGTAAATCTTTTTCCTATTCTACATCTAAAACTCTATTCTATTTGGAAACTAACTATACAATTATGATAAGAGTACAAGACTAATTAATGTACAAGACTAATATACAATGTACAAGACTAATTCAGCCCAAACCGTGGGGGCTTACCATCAATAGTCAATAACCAATATTATACACCTGTATCTTGTGTCTAGTGCATCATCATTGATAATAGCAGTCACTTTCAGCGTAAGCTGGAGAATCTGAGTTCTCCAAACTAAGAAGTTGGTGGGTTTTAGTTAGGAGTTGGTGAAGGGAGGTAGACGAAAGGTTGAGACCGGTGTTTGAGGATGCGACCATGTTTGAGCTTCAGGATCGGGTTTAATTATAGCCAAAGCTCTGATACCATAAAAAAATCAACACAAGTATAAGTAAAGAAGTGATTGCTCTTCTCTTCTTAATATCTGCATATGTTACAGATGTGATTTATATACATCTTAGATGTCAAAGTTCCCTTCGTGTGCTACTCCTACAGTTTGTATATAATTAGGAGTCTTTGTATGTCAAGACTTGGGATATGATATAAAGACGTACATCACACAACTATGTTAGAAGTAGTTTACAACATTGAGTCCTAAGTATCCTAGGCATACTATCTATCAATTGTATCACTTTTATTGATGATTTTTCTAAGTATACATATGCTTTCTTGATGGAAAATAAAAGTGATGCTTTTGAAAATTTTAAAGTTTTTCTCCGTAAAGTTGAAAATTAATTTGGTAAAAGAATTAGAAGTGATAGCTGCCATGAATAAGAGTCTAATGAGTTTAATTCTGTTGTTAGATCATCTGGAATAATTCATGAAACTACTCCACCTTATTTTCCTATATCTAACGGTGTAGCAGAAAGAAAAAAATAGAACTTTAGTTGAGCTGACAAATGACGTGCTTATTGAGTCAAGTACACCTCTAAAGTTTTGCGGTGAAGCTATTTTGACTGCTTGTTATGTGATGAATCATGTGCCTCATAAAAAGACCAATTAACACCGTTTGAATTGTGGAAAGATCACAAGTCATATTTGAGATATCTAAGAGTTTGGGGTTGTTTAGCCTATGTGAGGTTAATGGATCCCAAAATTACTAAATTGGGTAAAAGAGTTATTATTTGTGATTTTCTTTGTTATGCTTCAAATAGTACAGCCTATAAATTTTTTAATGTTGAAGATAATATAATGATAGAATCAAGTGATGTTATTTTTCATGAATCTAAAAATAGTGGGGGTCATAGGACTGAAGAAAATATTTTGTCACTACCTAATTCTTCTACTTCTGTTTTTAAAAAATAAAGAAAATGATGCTTTTGAGTTAAGAAGAAGTAAAAGAGCTAGAGTAGAAAAAAAAATTGATCCTGATTTTTATGTTTTTAATGTTGGATATGACCCTCTCAATTTACAAGAAGTTTTATCTTTACATGATGCTATTTTTCGAAAAGAGGTTGTAAATGATGAAATGAGATCACTAATTTCTTACAAAACTTGGAAGTTAGTTGCTCTACCAACGGGTTGTAAAATAATTGAGTGAAAATGGGTTTTAAAAAATGTTAAAACCGGATAGATCTGTGGATAAATATAAGACTAGACTAGTTGCTAAGAGTTTTAAATGAATGTAATAACTGCTTTTTAAAATGAGGATCTAAATGAAGAAATTTATATGGAGCAACCCGAATACTTTATTGAAGCAGACGAAGAAAGCAAAGTGTGTTAACTTGCTAAATTCATATATAGCTTGAAACAGGCACCAAAGCAATGGCATGAGAAGTTTGATTCATGCATGATTGAAAATGATTTTAAAACAAACGAGTGTGATAAGTGTTGTGCTTTTATCATGACTCTTGGAATAATTCACAAGTTATTGTTGGCCTTTATGTTGATGATTTATTGATCTTTGGCTCTAACATGCATGTTATTAGTGAAACTACAAATATTCTTAGAAGCAATTTTGATGTGAAAGGTTGTGTTGAGGCAAATTTTATTAATGGAATAAAATTACTAAAATATGTGATGGAATTTTCCTTGACCAGTCACATTATGTTAAGAAAATTTTGAAAAAATATAACTTTCTTGATTGTAAGCATATTGTAACTCCTTTTGATTCTAGTGTTCACTTGTTTTCTGTTCAAAGTGAAAATGATATGATAAATTAAAAAGAATATACTAAGCTTAATTGAAGGTTTGAAATATGTGATTTATTGCACTCGACCTGATATTGCATATGCAGTTAGAGTACTTAGCAGATTTACAAGCAAGGCAGGTAATGAATATTGGCATGCCATAACGAGAGTTGTGAGATATTTAGTTGGTACAAAATCTTATGTCTTGTTTTATAAAAATATCTTGATGTACTTGAAGGTTTTTCTTATACAGATTGGAACACTTTATCCGGTGATTCCTGTTCTACCACTGGTTACATTTTTACATTAGCAGGTGGTGCTACTTATTGAAAATAAAAATAAAATTATTATTGTTAACTCTACCCCGGAGACTGAACTAATTGCTTTAGCTTCAACTAATGAAGAAGCGAATTGGTTGAGGGATTTATTATTTCAAATATCTTATTTTGAAAAATCAATTTCTCTTATTTTAATTCATTGTGATAGCACCACTGCAATTGGTAGAGTTCAAAACTGTTATTACAATGGTAAAATCAGATATATAAGGAGAAAACACAGTAATGTGAGATCATATTTGACAAGTGGTACCATTAACGTTGATTATGTCAAATCTTGTGATAATCTTGCAGATTCACTAACCAATGCCTTGGCAAAAGAAAAGGTCTGGAGCACATCAAGGGGAATGGGATTAAAGTCCATAAATTCATGAGTCGTATATGAGAAAACTCAACCTGAGGATTAGAGATCCTATAACCACGTTCGATAGGAAAAACGAATCATATGATGACTTGTTGTGAAAATGCACTATTTTATTTATTCCCTTCCTATGGTGTGAGTGCATTATTCTGTAACGATTTGTGGAAGTTGAGTCTATGAACTCTTAATGAAATTTTGTAGCTCGTATGAATGGTATGTTACCGAAGCATCATTGACATATTTCACTTATGTGGGTGTGAACACTTCAACAAATCGCCCCAAAGAGGGCGACTTTTTTAAACCAAAGAGGGCGACTAAAAAATGTCTTTTTAGTTCGTACCAAAAAGGGTGACATACAGTCGCCCTTTTTAATTTCACCGAAGGGGGCGACTTTTTCAAGTCGCCCTTTTTGGTCATCACAAAAGGGGCCGAATAAAAAAAGGGTGACTTGAAAAAGTCGCCTCCTTTGGTCATCACTAAAGAAGTCGCCCCTTTTGGTCCGAATCAAAAGGGGCGACTTTTTCAAGTCGCCCTTTTTGATCCTAAATCTAAAACACAATTTACTTGATGCTCAATGACTAAATGTTGTTCGCCTACATTGTTTTTTACAAATATGTTATATTATATAAATCAAAGGAAAGATTTTGTATAAAAATAAAAAGTTTCCATAGTCCGGAAAATAACAAAAGAAGATTCGAGTTAGAAATTAAATTTATCTTCAAATGTTTTATGTTTCTAGTGTTTATTTTTATTCTCTAATTAAAACAATAGAAACTTGCATGGCTAGCTTTGTGTTTTAATCAACTATTTCGAGATTAATTGATGTATAACCCAAAAAAATTAAATAGACAATAAAAAAATTAGGTAATTTGTTTTGTTGCATCGTTTTTTAACATAAA
This sequence comes from Przewalskia tangutica, assembly GCA_029844215.1. Classification (NCBI taxonomy): domain Eukaryota; kingdom Viridiplantae; phylum Streptophyta; class Magnoliopsida; order Solanales; family Solanaceae; genus Przewalskia; species Przewalskia tangutica. The sequence continues at coordinate 33,299,720 of CM056731.1, read as the reverse complement.
TTGTTGAAAAAAATGGATGTGGTATCTTATCCCATGAATATTACAACTTAAGGTAAGCATGTTAGAAAAAAAGTAACAACCTTATATATATTGGAATTGACCATTTGTTATATCACATAAATGAGGAACTTTTTCATCATTTGTGATACCATTGCCTCTGTTTATGGAAATAATTAACATAACGTCTTGCTTTTATTATTTATTTTTAATAAGATATAAATAAATATTATTTTTCTCACTTTTATTCTACATTTTTATTTCACAGAGGAGGCCCGAGTTCGATTCTTGGCCGGGGGTTGTATTTGTGGTGATTAATAATGCTTAACTAGTGGTCTAGTGGTAGAATAGTACAGTGTCACATTTCAGACCAGAGTTCGAATCTCAGTTGGTACATTTAATTTTTTCTCTTTTTTGAACCACATCAAAAAGGGCGACTACAATCGCCCTTTTTGGGATATCGATCAAAAAGGGCGACGATATCGATCAAAAAGGGTGACTACGGTCGCCCTTTTTGGTTATCGATCAACAAGGGCGACTACGGTCGCTTTTTGGATATCGATAAACAAGGGCGACTACAGTCGCCCTTTTTGAATATCGATCAAAAAGGGCGACTTTAGTATGTCGCCCTCTTTGAGTACAACAAAAAATGAGATTAAATAACTTTTATTTGTTACTTCAATTAGTAATTAATAATTACATGTCTTCTTAGAGTAGTATAAGTTGAATTGAAATGTGAAATTAATGTTTTTTTATTTTCCAAAATGACAAATATTATAGACCAAATTTGAGATAAATTTATTTAAAGATTAACCCGGAATTAATTATTTCTTATCTCTCACACCAAACGTGTCCTACAAATTCTTTAAATGTCTTTCTTAACTATCACATTCTTTGACTCATATCAACGTTATAAGAAGTTCAAATCTCAGTTGGTGCATTTAATTTTTTCTCTATTTTTAACCACATCAAAAGGGCGACTACGGTCGCCCTTTTTGGATATCGATCAAAAAGGGCGACTACGGTCGCCCTTTTTGGATATCGATAAAAAAATGGCGACTACATTCGCCCTTTTTTGTTATCGATCAACAAGGGCGACTACGGTCGCCCTTTTTGGATATCGATCAAAAAGAGCGACTGTAATCGCCTTTTTTGAGAGATATCCAAAAAGGGTGGCTTTAGTATGTCGCCCTCTTTGAGTACAACAAACAATGGGATTAAATAACTTTTATTTGTTACTTCAATTAGTAATTAATAATTACATGTCTTCTTAGAGTAGTAAAAGTTGAATTGAAATATGGAATTAATATTTTTTTATTTTTCAAAGTGACAAATATTATAGACCAAATTTGAGATAAATTTATTTAAAGATTAATCTGGAATTAATTATTTCTTATCTCTCACACCAAACGAGTTCTACAAATTCTTTAAATGTCTTTCTTAACTATCACATTATTTGACTCATATCAACGTTATAAGAAGTTCGAATCTCAGTTGGTGCATTTAGTTTTTTCTCTATTTTTAACCACATCAAAAAGGGCGACTACGGTCGCTCTTTTGGATATCGATAAAAAAGGGCGACTACTGTTAGCGATATTTCGACTGCTCACACAAGAGCACGCATCGTTGACAAGTAATATAGTCTGTAAGACCGAATATCGTCCACAAAGACTGATTTCTAAGTACTGTTCATCTATTTTATATTATCTATTTGGCAATCGATATTTGATTAGGGTATTTATTTAACTACTAGAATAATTGCAAGAATTAAACCAATAAAGTTGTAATCAGTTATTGAATTAGGGATTCCAAAATCCTCGACTATCCACTTTCTTCAATCCTTAATGCAACTAAAATGATTCTTCTTCTTCCTTAAGATAACGGTTAACTAGACTGTCTTATATTCCGGTTAGGACATATAATCACTCAACCCCAGTGCAGAACCCTTCTATATTTCTATGATAGGATTTACCACATAGGATGATTAAGAACAATAACCTATAATGCTACACAAGTATCGGGGTACTTTCGTCCGCGATTTTAACCTATGTCTAATCAATTACAGCATATTTAAATATAAAGTTTATAGCAAATTGTATTTTTTCAAGAATATCTTGAAAAAGTGAAAGACCATCATTTACAACTATGTTATAAATATGGCACGTACATTTAAAAAAAAAATAAAAAAAATAAAGTCAAAGTAGAAATAAAAACAGATGATTCGATATTAGATGTACGCTAGTCCCCGGCAACGGCGTCAAAAACTTGTTAGCGATATTTCGACTGCTCACGTAAGCGCACGCATCGTTGACAAGTAATATAGTCTGTAAGACCGAATATCGTCCACAAAGACTGATTTCTAAGTACCGTTCATCTATTTTATGTTATCTATTTGACAATCGATATTTGATTGGGGTATTTATTTAACTACTAGAATAATTATAAAATTTAAACAAATAAAGTTGTAATCAGTTATGAATGAATTAGGGCTTCCAAAATCTTCGACTATCCACTTTCTTCAATCCTTAATGCAACTAAAATGATTCTTCTTCTTCGTTAAGATAGCGGTTAACTAGACTGTCTTATATTCCGGTTAGGACATATAATCACTCAACCCCAGTGCAGAACCCTTATATATTTTTATGTTAGGATTTACCACATAGGAGGATTAAGAACAATAACCTATAATGCTAATAAGTATCGGGGTACTTTCGTCCGCGATTTTAATCTATGTCTAGTCAATTACAGCATATCCAAATCTCTCCTTTTGGTTTTTTATTCGAAATCATATAGGTTATGATAATTGGTGATCAATTAATTATCAAACATTCATACCAAATATTGACTAAATCTTAATCAAGCGGAGAAGAAATCAAACTACTGCATTAATTCATGAATAACAGTTTCAAGCGATTCATAAGGAAAGCTCTAATAGAGTGTTTAGCTCCTAGCCATAGTGTTATACCCCGTAGTTCTAACCCTACGTATGAGAGCGTACGAAAGCAGGTAAGACTTAAAATTTCAAAGGGCGACTTTGATTATTCGGACGGGTTTTAGTCAACTTTGAGGCGGGTTATGACCGATGCAGTGAAGTTCCTAAGTGTTTCAAGGCCTAGGCGTAGTTCGTTGAGTTTAGATTCCAACGCAACCAACCGCTCGTCGATAGGACATCGAGTAGGAAGTTACGAGAATTACAAGTTGACTGTGATCGGACGAAATGTGTTTAGGACAAAGCGCGGGGCGCGCCGGAAGCGAGGCCGCGCGGAAGATCTGAGGGTCCGCAGGAGTTCGCGGGAAGCGGTCGCGGCAGGCGGGATTCAGGCGGAAAACTTAGGAAAAGTCAGATTTTTTCTTTTAAAAGACCTTGGGTGGGTGACAAGTGTCCCCCCATCTGATTTTGCATGCACTATATTGACCAAGTCTTCAATACTTGGTCATACTTCATCTCTCTCTTAGACAAAAGCTCTTCCTTCTCTCTTAAAAGTTCAAGCTCCTCCTTCTCTCTAAAATCCCAAGAGAAATTCTAGCCTTAGGAAAATCTGAAAAGTCAAGAACAAGAAGGAAGCTTGTGGCTAGCTTGTTGGTGGTGTTCTTGGCAAGGAAGCTAGCAAAAATATTTGGAATAAGTTTGACTAAAACTTTAAGGTAACATTTCTTCCTTTAGAATTAGTTTCTAGTGTTGCATGTTAAGAAAATAGAACTTGTGGCAGTGAATAATGCTCTTAGAGTCATTGCATGTAAGAAATATGGTTTGGATGTGAAAGAATTGGTTAAGAAGATTATGTGAGCATGTTGTAGCCTAAAAACTACCTTAGACTTGTTAAGTGAATTGTTGTAACCTATGGGGCAGAATTTTACACACCCAAGTTTAGGTGTGTAATCCCCTTTGAATTGTTGGATTGATTGAGCCTTAAATGTGGCAATTGGAGGATAAATTCGACCTTGAGTAAGGTGGCATAGTGAGTAGAAACAAAGGAAATGCTGCCCAATTTTCCATAGAATTTAGTGACTTTGAACTTAGATTATTCCTACATTGAAATTAGAGGTTAATAAACGTGTTATGGTTATTATAGGTTGACATATTACTTGCGGTAGTTTGAGCTTAGCAAGTGGATTGACCGAAGAGGTATGTGGAAACTTTCTTATCTTTTGAGCATGAGTAGTTATAACTATATAGTACGGTGAGCGTCGTGTTTTGAATGAAGTAAATCCTTTTGTTATACTTGACTTGTTTTAAGGAAATGTCTAAGTTGGTTGGGTTAAGAAGTTAACCCGCTTGTTCTTAAGAAATGGTTTATCCTAAATAAGGTAGACAAGGATTTCTTGGCATAATGAAGTATAGAGTACTTTTGGTGTGAAAGTATTGAATATTGAATTATTCTAAAAGATAAGAGACTTAAATTTTTGAGGTAAGAAACTTGTTTTCTAAAGGATAAGAGGCTTGAAGTATTTTGAAAATTGTACGAATTTGTTTGAAGTATAAGCCTCTTGGTTAGTAAAAGAACGAAATGGTTTATAAGGAGTTATAACGGCCTTATGAAAGGATAAGGATGTCTTAAATTTCTAAAGCATAAAGTTAGTATAACGACTTTATGGGAAGTGAGTTATAATAACTTTATGGAAGGTTATGAAAGTTGTCTATTTTGATTAATGAGCACAAGTTGTCTAGATTGTGAAAAATTGAAGTTACTTGGTTTCAAGCTTTGAAATGAGTTTTCTAAAGGTGTAGTAACTTACTTTGAAAAATAGACACGCCTTGATACTACGGGTGTTAGTATCTTGGATTTTACATAAAAAGGAGGCTTTCGAAAAGAATGTACGTACATAGTACTTTGGCTTGTTTAATTGAGAATTATTCTATGTGTGCCTTGATAGTACTTTGGCTTGCTTAAATAAGAATTCTCTTGGTTTACGTGAAAAGAAGGCATGGTAATTGTCTTAGTTTATGTAAAGGCATGGTATTGCAATTCGAATTAAAAGCATGTAGTTATGAGTCTATTTGGGCGTACCGTCAGTGATGGAGGATTCCACGGGTATGCGGCCATGATGAGTGTTCGTTTCCCGATGTTATCCCATGGATTAGCTCTCCGTGAGGTCTATCACGCAGGTGGATCTAGTAGTTAGCCCTCGTACTTGCCGGCCGAGCGTGATGCAGTGGATCCGTAGTTGGCTTCGTACTTGCCGGTCGGGGTTAGGCGAAGTGGTGTGATCCAGTGGATCACGGTGGTTAGCTGCGTGCCGGCCAACGATGTGACGCATGGTGGATCTGGTAGAGGCTATCGACTTGCCCGTCGACCGTGATTTCGCTTATAGTATTGTTGGCACGTGGATCCGTAGTAGCTTTCGTACTGCCCGATCGATTGAGGATGCAGGTGGATCCGTAGCTATGCCTTCGCATTGCCTCGCACGGTTCTTATGATCTGGTGGGATCTAGTATTCATGTGTACTCAGTATGGTTATATCATATCGCCGGCGATGAAGGAATTCCACGCACGATTGATATTATGGGCATGAGACCTATGGTTATATGTGAGTGATGACTTAGAGGCGTGAGTCCCCGACTCGACATACGCGTATATGTTGTGATCGTAGTTGGCTATCATACATGTCTCCGCTTTATATATATGCTATTATGATTTCATTACGATATTTTGCCACTTACTTGTACTGTTATCGACCTCCTTGGCCGCGTTCATCCGCAGTCGAGATACGTGAGCTGGTCCGCACTCTTGGGATCAGCTCATTTCTGAAAGCTCTATCCTCCGGAGGCTTTATCTTTTGGTATGATTCCCGAGGTTATAGACTTTTGTACATTCAGGCGTGGCGGGGCCGCCACGCTTGTTATTCCTGCAGGTGCGTAGTCACGTTTGTGGTTTGTAAGAACCAGTTATCTTGTTTCACATTCAATTAAGTTATTTTATGAAAGGCGGCCTTGTCGGTTTGCTAGAGATGTTTACCTTATACAGATTTTGTATTATGTATGTTCCGCTGCTATTCTCTGATGTGTCCCTGACAGGGTGCCCCGATAGGGCACCAGTCGCGGCCCCGGGGTTGGGTCGTGACACATAGTCACACTAAGAACTAACACAATATTCATACATAAACTGAATTAAAAACGAAAGAAAGAAAATTACGTAGAACAAGGTCTCCAATTATAGCTCCAAATCCGCTTGTGTTGTGTTGTATTTTAGAATGACCAACATCTCTTCATAGCATTAATCCCTAGGGCTTAAATATCCTCTAATTTCCGTGCCCTATGGGCCAATCTGCCCTTATCCAATTTGCCTTCGGAACTGAAATTTTCCGCGTCACCGCTGATTACGCATCAGATCGCGTGATGCAAACTCCTACATCTTCAAAGACAAATGGCACCGTCTTGACGATGCCGCAGCGATCTTTGAAAGTCATGGCTCCTCAGAAACATGACACGCCCACGAAGAAGACACAGGTTCGATTCTGGCGAGGTATTTGTGGTGATTAATATTGCATATCTAGTGGTAGAATGACACAGTTCCATAGAGGAGACCCATGTTCGATTTTTGGCAGGGAGGTATTTGTGGTGATTAATATTGCATAACTAGTGGTCTAGTGGTAGAATAGTACAGTGTCACAGTTCAGACCAGGGTTCGAATCTCAGTTGGTGCATTTAATTTTTTCTCTTTTTTGAACCAACCCAAAAAGGGCGACTACAATCAGTCGCCATTTTTGATGTATCTCAAAAAGGGCGACTACGGTCGCCCTCTTGGATGTATCTCAAAAAGGGCGACTTGAAAAATCGCCCTGATTGATCTACGACAACGGACATAATAAGACGATTTGAAGGACGATTAAAATTCGCCCCCTTTGATCTAAAGGGACGATATTTAACCCAATACAGTCACCCTCTTTAAGTCGATTTATTATAGTGGAAAGTAGGTCGCCTCCTATGAAAATTGAGCTTGTTCTCAAAAGCACTCATGAAACTAGAATGGCACATGGTCATAATGTGCTGACTGTTAAAGCTCATGTCAACACCTTAACTATTATGTGTAAGCATTAATTCTTTATCTTCCTTATGCAGTCATAATTCGAGTATAAGATCACTATGGCTCTGGAATAAAGATTACCATTTTATTAAGTAGAAATTCAATGCAGACCACACTTTCCTTATGCATAATAAGCTCTCTTCCGCTTAAATACTCTCTTATTTAATATTAAAATGAGTGGGGGTTGATGGTTCTTATAAACATTTTAATATTAAAAATGTGTCATATTAAGTGCCTTATAATGTCCTAATTACTTTTCTGCACGTTGTGGCCATAAAAATGGCAGAAATGATCTTTCTCATTCTCACGTTTTTGTGCCATTATATGGCCATTACTTTGTTGTTCCACTATCTCTTTAATCAAAGAAGTTAGTGGTAGAATGTAACAATTATTTCTCTTGTAACTCTTATATCCTCCAAATTTTATTACTCCATATTCTCACAAATTTAATACCCCACTAATCCACTTTTTCATCCAATTCAATTCAGGGATGAATTTCTTCACTTATAAATAGAAATCATTTTTAGTTTTTAGTGGAAGGAAAAAAATTAGAATGCATGAAAAATTGAGTCAAAAATAGGATTTTATTTAGTTGAAGGAAAGTGTTTTTTTGGTGGAGTTTTGGACTCAACATTTTGTCCAGCGTTAGCGTTATTGATTTGTACGATGTGGTCGGGCTGTTGTATCCTGTAGAGGACAAGTCAATGATTTGCAATGAACTTGTATCTCCTTAAAGAATGCGAGATATCCGCGCTATATCCTGAAGATATTATTTTCTTCATTTTTATTTTTCAATTATAGTTGTAATTCAATTATAATTTCACCAACAATATAAACTAGAAGAATAAACAACAAAGAATAATCTAGAGGACAATCCACAGAGGTTAGAAAGAAAGGTAGGATATATAAAATTTCTATTCTTGGTCTGTCCATCCAAATGAAAATGATATATACAACAACATATTTAGTGAAAATTTCACAATGTAGGATATGCGAAGGGTAGAATGTACACAGATCTCACCTCCACCTTGGTAGGTAGAGCGATTGTTTCCGGAAGACCCTCGAATATGAAAATGATATATGTTTATATAAAAAATCAGCATGTTACCATGGGTGAGTAATTGCCATAACTCTAATAACGACAAGAAATAAAGATTTATGCAGTATATGGTATTATGACACATTAGCTTTGTGAAGGATGAATTGAACATTTTCTTCACACTAATATCTAGAGGATGAATCTGCATATTTTCCTAATCAATGAGTACTTTTTCCTTTTGAGATATAATTCTCATTTTTTTTTTCTAACAGATATAACTGCCACGATATCATTATTTTTTGTAGTGAAGAATGAAAATTAAAGTATTTATTTTCATAATGACCTTAATTACATTATGGACAAAGGATGAAATGTGGAGGAAAAGAGAACTTGCTTTGGTTGAAAGGATCAAGCTTGTTATGGCATGGAGATGCACCAGAAGGTGGCACTGGTCCTCTTGGTAACTGGTTTAGATACAAATTCTGGTAATGTTTCTCCTTCATAACTCTAGAGCTCTCAACCAAGGAAGCCATTAATGCTATAATTAGAAAAAGTAAAACTAAAGCCCTCAGATTAATTCTCTCAAAATTTGACATTATTTTTCCTCCTTCTATGATTGTGTGTCAAAAGAATTCAAGAAAGTATTTTAGATTAATTCTCCGACAAATGTGAACAGATTTATACTTGAGCCCCGACGACTTATGATAACAGTTTAAGCGCCATGTTTGGTTTTTGCAAGACTTTGACATTGCATGTAGTTTCTAGAAGTCATAAATTCAGTGTTGCTTGTTTTGAAGTAATTAATTAAGAGGAGATGAACAAGTCCATGCACCAACTGAATTAGTCTAAAGAATGTCATAATTGTGGTTGAAAAAACGCGACATTTGTGGCTTCATATCCCACAATAGTAAGTATGGCGTGCTAGACAGATTTTTAAGTTTTTTTTTTAATTTTTTGGAATATGTTACTCGATTTTATTGATTAATGATTTAAAATATATATAAGATTATAATATTATTTACTTTGATAAAATTAATTAAACTAATTATAAAAAATTATAATTCTACCTAAAATAGGGGATATACGATTAATACAATTAATGAAAGAATATTGAGAAATATTCTATTACACTCCTCGCAGTCGAAGCAGGAGTTTTCGAACACTGAGACTGACTCGAAAATCATCAAATAGTATGTGCAGAAGTCTTTTGGTGAAGATGTCGGCAATCTGATATCTGAAAGGAACATAAGGACACGAACTTGACCACGAACCACTTTTTCACGAACGAAATGAATGTCCATCTAAATGTGTTTAGTGCGCTGATGTTGGACGGAATTGCCGAAAAGATATATCGTACTAATATTATCACAGTAGGTCAATGTTGCCTTTTGAATCGGGCAGTGAAGCTCAAGTAGAAGGTTACGAATCCAACAAGTTTCATAGACGACGTTGGCAACACCTATGTATTCTGCTTCTGCACTGGATTGGAATATTGTAGGTTGCCTTTTGGAAGACCAAGACAATAGGTTATCTTTTAGGAAAATGCAATAACCAAATGTGAAGCGTTGGGTGTCAGGACATCCACCCTAGTCAGCATCAGAATAAACAGTGAGACTAGTGACATGTATAAATGTAATCCGAAGTGAAATGTACCTTGGACGTATCATAAAATACGTTTGAGGGCATGCATGTGTGCTTTCGTCAGCACGGTATATGATATGTTTGATATCGTGAATGTGAGGAATTGCATGGCCCCAACCAGACTATGATAGTGAGTCATGTCTGAATATGAAGGGTCGGAATCAGCGCTGATCTTGGAATTGGTATCTATAGGCGTGTGGGATGGTTTGCAAGATGTCATACCTGCACGGTCAAGGATATATTTGGCGTACTTCTTCTGACATAGAAATATGCAGCCAGAATGTCAATTGACAGAGATGCCCAAGAAACAACTCAGGCCCCCCAAATCTTTCATAGCAAACTCAAAGGAAATGAGAGACATAATAGACCGGCGGAGAGCATCAGATAATGTGGTGAGGATGATGTCATCAATATATAATAATATGTAAATCGTGTTTGTACCTTGTTGTAGATAAATAGGGAATGGTCGGATTTGTTGTGTGAAAAATCAATAGAGGAGACATAATCGGAGAATCGCTGGTACCATGATCGAGGAGCCTGTTTCAGTCCATAAAACAATTTCCGCAACAGACACACATAATTCAGATGAATAGGATCCCTGAAATCCATAGGTTGATGCATATATACAATTTCATGAAGATCCTCATGTAAGAAGACATTTTTGACATCAAACTGATGAATGAGTCAAGACTTGGATATGAAAATACTGAGAATGGTCCGGATAGTTGCAGACTTTACGACTGGGGTGAACGTTTCATCACAGTCCACTCTCACCTGTTGAGACCTGCCATCACCTACAATATGATCCTCGTACCTCCCAAAAGAACTATCAGATTTCTTTTTATGTCTAAAAATACACATAGAATGAATATTATTAGCATCAGGTAGACGGAGTACTAGGTCCCATGTCTTATTATCAATAAGAGTTATATTTTTCAATCATCGCAGCTTTTTAATTAGGGTCGGACAAGACATCCTTCGGGTTATGAGGGACATGAGAAGGGACAACTGAAATAGAAAAGTTAAAAAACCATTTAGGTTTATGAATTATGTGCATGGCACGAGTTTCTGTGGTCCGGGAGTATGTCTCGAGATGCGGGACGTGAGGGGGGGGGGGGAGGGGGTTGCTGCGGAACTGCCGGAAAGAGGAAGAAGGGCATGTGTGATGGTATTGGCTGGCCGAACCTCATTTTTCCGAGAGGTGGCTGCAGAATCAACCTGAAGTGGGCTATTCCGGGCAACCGTCGGTAGAACCAGGTGGACAGCTAGTCCCGGATTAGCCGAGGTAGTGGCGAGTGTCGGGGTCTGGGACGACAGACTATGTAAATAGTGAATTAGAAGATGGTTTAGGCCATCATATAGGAAGTCATAGGAATGTCGAGGTGGCGAGTGTAGAGAGGCAAAGGGGAATTGAACCTCATCAAATAGGACATGACATGAAATAATAATTTTACAGCTCGACAAGTCATAGCACGAGTAACCACAATGATTGGTAGGATAACCTAGAAACTCACACGGGAAAGATCGGGGTTGGAGTTTGTGAGTGGTCGGATGGAGAGGATAACAAAGATATCCAAAAAACGCAAGTGTTGGTATAAGGGGTTACTACATAACAGAACTTGGATGGGCGACTGTTAAGGTACAGAGTTGTTGGGGATTGTATTTAGGAGATAGGTGATCATGGAGAGTGCGTAATATCATAATTGATGGGGGAATTGAGGCATAAGCAAGTAGGGCACGAATGAGGTTATTTATGGTTCGGATTTTCCGTTCAACTTTACCATTTTGGTAGGATGTGTGAGGGCAGAAAAAATGAAAGGTAAGACCGTTTTTTAGCAAAACTGTTTGAATTGGTTATTATCGAATTTCCTGCCATTGTCACATTAAAAATAGTTAATGTCCTTTTCAAATTGTGTTTTTACGAAAGCACTAAATGGAGAAAAAATGGGGTAGACTTGAGATTTATTTCCAATTGGAAAAGTCTATAGAAGGTTGGAATAATCATCCAAAAATGACACATAATATCGATGGTCAGCCGTACTAAAAATAGGGGATGTCCACAAATCACTATGTATGATATCGAAAGACATTAAAGTACAATTTATGGATTCAGAAAATGATAATTTGACATGTTTCCCGTAAACACAAGATTCACTATAGGAGTCCTAGAAATATGGTTATAATTAATAAAATTATTTTCCCTAAGGGAGCATAAAACAGAGTCTCCGGATGTCCTAATCTAGAATGTCATAAGGAAGACGAAAGAGCAGGTTGAGGGAATTGAGGCTGCGTTGTTGACGGTGTTTGAAATAGGGTAGAGATCTCCGATGTTGTTACATCTCATTATTCGTCTCCCAGTCATAAAATCCTTTACATTAAACCAAAAGGATCAAACTCAAGGAAAACCCAATGATTAGTTGTGAAACGTCGCACGAAGATTAGATTTTTAATGAGTTTAGGGGCATTGAGGATTTTTTTTAAGATTAGTGGTGAATGTGGTGGGAATAGGGCTGTTAGTGGTTCGGATATACTCGAGAACCGGACCAAACCGATCGTAAACCCGACCGAAACATAGCGATCGGGTATACCGGGCCGATTAAAGGCAGGGCCGTGGCCCCCACCATCCCTCCACCACCCCCACCCCACCCCCACCCCACCCCTCCCCCAACCCCACCCTCACCCCACCCCACCCCACCCCCACCCCAACCCCCCCCACCCCACTCCTCCACCCACCACCCAGCCACTCCTCACACTCTAATTAGTTGTAAATTGATCAAACTTTATATGGTCATAACTTTGCGCTCGGACGTCCGTTTTACCTAAAAAACAATTTGATTTCGCGTATTTTTTCGAGACGAATAATCCCAAACGGACTAGATCTTCACCGGATTTCTCCAAAACCGTCCATATTGCCCCTCAATTTCTCTTTTCCCCCAAATCGTTACGTTTTTCCCATTTTCAAATCTAAATATCTCGCGATGTACAATTGATTTCAACGTAAAAATTGCGTGGCACCGCGTCCGAGAATGTCAATTTCAGTATTGGCAATTCAATTTTAAAAAAAAATGGCCCGACCCGGAAATTCTTACCGGTCCGGACCGAGAACCGGACCGATAAGGTTTCGGTCCGGGACCGGATCTCGTCACAGGATCGAAACCTTACCGGTCCGGTCCCGATCCGGACCGGTAAGCTTATCGGTCCGATCCCGGTAAGCTGATACCCGGACCGGACCGGTAACATCACTAGGTGGGAATAGGGAGCAATGACCATACCCACTTATGGGAATGCCTTGTCCACTACCAACAATAATATTATGATTTAAATTACTCAAATTGAAATAAGACGAGAGAGTATCTTGTGATGTCGTCATGTGAGATGTGTCGCTTGTGTCCATATACCAATTTTCATCTGGAGTGTTTAGTGACATTGTGCTCATAACTGCCTCAATGTTAGTCGGTGCATAAGTCGATGACGGGGGGCTTGTGTTGTGTAGGCATGTTGTAGACGTGGGCTAAGAATGCCACGTTGGGCCTGTCAGTTCTGAGGTGGAATCCACGGGGATGTCGTATACATGCAAGGGGGGAGGTCCATGACGGTGCCCACGTTGGAGGTTGCTTCCACTGCCACGGTCGTTGTTGGCTATTTTCGACCGACAGAGACTGCACCTTCACGCCGTCATTGTTGCCGTAGTTTCTTCTGTCGTGGCCCTTTCCGGACTGCCTGCTCTGGTGGTTGTTACGGAAGGAAGCGTGACGCGGGTCCTCGCCGGCGCTCGTTTCCGATCGATAGACCGCCATCGCGAGGGTCCGACTGTGGTGGTAAGGGTGGAGTCGTCAATGTTGGCTCGAGTTATGTTGCGCTTGATTTCTGAGTTTTCTCAAGGATGAACTTTGAACGGGCCTCATAAAACGGAGGTAACGACGTGCATTGCTGAAGGATGGTGGCAACACCGTCATAGGATTCATTCAAACCTGCAATAAGTTGCATGACCAATCGCTGATTAGTGACTGGTGCACTGACGTTGGAGAGTTGGTCGGCAAGCATCTTGAGTTCTTGACAATAGACACACACATTTGGAAAATCGTCTTGATGAACGTCCTTAAACAGATTTTCAAGGTATAACGCTTATTGAGTTTGTTGTCGTGGAAAATATTGTCCAAACGTTCCCACATTTGGCTGAAAGTGACATCGGTCTCAATGATGGTGTGCAACAGATCATTAGATATTGTGTCGTATATCCACTAGAGGATGACTACGTCCAAACGAGATCATAGTGCATCATCAGAAATCGAAGTCGATGGTACTTCTGTTGACTTCGGCGTGGGAGGGATGATATGGTTGATAACTTCGTAAACACAACAATGGATCTTAAAAAGCTCCGCCCACGAGGAGTATTGACCCTTTTTCGTCTCAAGAGTAACAAAAATGAAGTTTTTAATATTGTTTACGGCAAGTGCCGAATGAAATTTGGTTTTGTCAGCCATGGAAGAGGAAATTTAGGAGGAAGAACGAGGAGAATGGCCGAAAAAATAGGGTTCCATCGTGGGGAAAAGAGGGGGCGGCCGAGAGAGGTCGACGGCTAGGGTTCCGATATGAAAAAAAAGTGGCGGTCGAGAAGGTGTATCGACGGCTAGGGTAAGGTTTGTAATTTTAGGCTACTTATATCATAAAAGAATATGTTCTTCGATTTTATTGATGAATAATTTACAATATAAATAAGGTTACAAGAATATTTACTTTGATATAAACTAGCTAACTAATTAACTTAATTATAAAAAGATTATAATTTTACCTAAAATGAGAGATATACAATTAATATAATTAATGAAAAAATATTGGGAATTTTTTTATTAACTAGGAGTTATAAACACACATCCTTACACTCTAGCTTATCATGAAGAAGAAAGGAAAAAGAAGGATTAGCCTAATTTTTGAGTAAATTTGATTTACATTCTCAAGGTCTCTGTTAGGTTTAGACTAATTTTTGTTTCCACTCTATATAACTTAAAGTGAAGGTTTCTAAACCCATCAAAGGTCAATTAGGTACTTCACCTTTTTTTTTTTTTGCATATACGTAAATTCCAAATTTAAAGTTAAATGAGTTTGATTGTCTATATTTTGAAGTTTACAGTAATTTCAAGGATACAACAAGCGGATTATTAAAGTAAGGAGTACTGCTTTTCAATATAAAGGTTGAATTGAGACATGAATTACAATTTGATATTCTATTGGTTTCCAATTAAGCTAATTCAGAACCCATTAATGGTGACGGAAAAAATGCAACTTAGAGCTTGACTTAGAAAATAGCAAAAGCAGATACATAATAATTAATATAATACCTTTTTTTTTTCAAACTAGTCCTTCCTGTCATACCCAAAATATAATAAATCCAAGACCAAAGTCCATGTCTCACTTTGAGGCAAACAAAAATGAAGACGGAGAACGAAAGCATGAAACAAACGTCAATAATTATCTACTCCTAAAGAACATTCGAGTATATTATCATAAGAAATTATTCATCCTAGATGAAAATATATGCTACCTATCGTTTTCATTTGTTTCCACTCAGTCTGCGATATTTGTATTAGAGCCCGATTAAATTTGAATTCGCGTATTGCAGGATTCAATTTTTGGAGCAACACTCCTATAGAATTTTTCCCACTTCCAAAGGCTCGAACCCGGGACCTTTGATTAAGAGTGGAGGGATCTGTTAAGTTTGCAGGAGCAAACCTGTTACACCCCGTAATTCCAGGACATGAATAAGAGAATAGACGCGAGAACACAAGACTTGAAAATTGGTACGAAAGAAAGAATTGTTTTTCCGAAGGAAAATCTTCCGAACGTCGGAAAGGAAAAATGTTCGTTGATGAGAATTAGATTCTCAAAATGCATTATTTGAGGAGTATGAAATTTATTATCATTGTGGAAATGTATTTTACGGATTTGGTCACGTAGGACCCATCCGAGAAATTTTATGTTTTGTGGGGCCCACGAGGGTTACGAAATTCTATGGACGAATGAGAGGGCGACACGTGTCACCCCTACTTAGGCTTGTTCGAATTATGCCAAGGGCAAAATGATCATTTGACCAAAGTATAGATGACCAAGTCTTGCAAGCTAAGAGCTTGAGATAATTGACTAAGTCAAGAGCCACTTGGCTTGATATTTTAATCTCATTCATCCAAACCCAACATGTGTTGTAATCTAGACCCTCCAATGTTTTATATAATCATCCTTGTGGCAAGACTTGTCTCTAACACTTAGAAAAAAACTAGAACACTTAGAGGGAGATATGGGTGCTCTCGGCTTTGTGCCATATTGGAAGACAAAATTTTTAGTTTGTGGTTCATAATTCACAAGACTTTAACCCAAGGTTCCTAGGGGTATTGTAAGGATATCTCAATAGAAAGATCCCGGAAAAACAACGTTTTTACGTTAGTCGCAAGGCGAAAACCTAAGGTATTCTTCAACTTTGAAGATGGAACTTGAAGAGGAGTTCTTCATGAGCTTCTAAGAAGTGCTTGGAGCGGATTGGAACATAAGAAGAGGAGCTAAAAGTTGCTAAGGATCGACTTTTACGCTTGGACATTATTAGGGCTTATTGAGGTAAAATCTCCATCTTCTTAATGTAATTGAAGATTACATGTTATAGTAGTTAAGAAATGAGCATGTGGTATATATAATGAAGTTTGAAAAGATTTGGATCATGTCGACATGTTAAAAACCGAAAATGGACAAGTTAGCCATTTATCTTATAATCAATTTGGTCGATAGTTACAATCGTCGCATGTTAAGGAAGAAAGGATTTATAGTTGTTGTAATTGTTATTATGTATGTAACATGTGGGAATAACAACTTGGATTGAAAAAGGAATTGAAAGGAAATTCATAATTGTTGTGACATTGTAGCCGAATATGGCTTGGAATTATTGGACAGTTTTATATTGATTGTGGGGCAGAATTTTACACGTCCTACTAGGCGTGTAATCCCCTTTGTATTGCTGAATTGTTGGGCCTTAAATGTGGCGTTTGGTTATTGATTTTTGGGCCTTGAAAAAGATGGAAAAGTACGTAGAAACAAATGAAGTGCTGCCCGATTTTCCGTAGAATAAGAATCCTTATACTTAGAAATATTCTACGATGAAAGCTAGGAGTTGATAGACATGTTATGGTTATTATAGGTTGAAGTACTACGTATAGCGTATTCTACTTAAAAGGATGGAATAACTATCAAGGTTGAAGTACTTTGGAGCATTTTGCTACTTGTCGATAATCGTCGCGAGGTATGTGAACCTCTTCCTCCTTTTGGCATGATTCTATGTATGAAATATACATGTGGTGTTATTTCATGATTCCTTCTACTCTTAGAAATTAAGAGGTATGTATGTTGATTTACTCTATGTGAAAGTTATGTCTAAGTTATCCTAAGTTCTTACCAAGTCTTATGGGAGATGTTGGTAAGATTCATTAGGAGGTATTTGGAGTCGAGTTGATTTGGCTAATTTACTGCACGAATGAGAATAAGTATCGAACAAGCCATTGCAGCGTTAATAAAGAAAAATGTAACGACAATTAATTATATTAAAATGAGTAGAATTCTCCATCTGTATAGAAGCTAAGATAAGACAAAATTGTATTACATTTTCTAGATCATGGCTGCTTTAATAAGATCGTTATAAACAAGTATAACCTACTCACACACATAAGGTATATGTTACTTAATTTAATGAGTTTACGTTATGAAGTTTTAAGACTATGAACTATGAATTCTTAAAAGGTTAAGAGACTTTATTTTTCAAGTTATGGGACTTGATTCTTAAAGGAAGAAATGACTTGATTCTTAAAGGAAGAAATGACTTGATTCAAAAGTATAGAATACTTAATTTGGAAAGTATTGATTTCTTGACATTCTAAAAGATAAGAGACTTGATTTCTAAGTAAGAGACTTGATTTCTAAGTAAGAAACTTGATTTCTAAAGTTAAGAGACTTGAGGTATTTTGAAAGTTATATAACTTGATTTGAAAGTATAAGTCTCTTGGTTATAAAAAAAGGAATGAATTAGTCCAAGGCATAAAGTTAGTCTAACGGCTTTATGGGAAGTTGGTTATAACAACTTTATGGAAGGTTAGAAGAATGGTGTTCTCTAGTAATGTAAACAAATAAATGACTTGAAATAAGGAACGACAATTTGATTTAAAGGTATCAATTGTTTAAAGTTTTAAAGTAAGGGTCACTTGATTTAGAAGCCTAGAAATGTATTTCTAAAAATGCAGTGACTTGTTTGAAATGTAGACATGCCTTGATACTACGAGTGTTAGTATCTTGGGGTTTTATATGAAAAGAAGTCTTTGAAAAGAATGGAAGTACATAGTACCTTGGGTTAAATTCCCGGATTTTTAATGACATGTTAGTGCCTTAAGTTTGAATAGAAATGAGAATGCCTAATAATTAAGGCTAATAAGAAGTTAAGGAATTTCTTAACTTGTAATGATATTTATGATAAGTCTGTAGTTCTTATGTTATGTATGATAAGCCGGTGGTGCTTATGTTATGTATGATAAGCCGGTGGTGCTTATGTTATGTATGATAGCCGGTTGTGTTAGTGATGTATTGTTTTATTACGGGGTCATTCCCCGGGCTTGTTGCATTTGCATATTCCGTGGATTTGCTCCTCATGATGCGAGGAATACCTCATGCGAGTCCGTAGGGCTTATGCGGGTGAAATAGTCCTATGCGGGGCGAACCAATCCTATGCGAGTAGATTACCTCATGCGGGTCTATACGGCCTATACGGGCGGATACAGTCTATGCGAGGAAATTACCTCATGCGGGTCCATACGGCCTATGCGGGTGAAATAGTCCCAGGAGTAGGATTGCCAAATGATACTACGGGCGAGTGGCCTCGCTGATCATAAGTTTCATATTTTTATGCAGATACCTTTACGGGCGGACTTACGAGACTTTATCGCGTCCCGAATGGGTAGGCAAGATACCTTCACGGGAAGGCTTTTGTATGACCAGCAGTGTCCAAAGAATGGGTCGGGTTACGTTATTACGTATGGATAATCAAAGTGAACTCCAAAAATAAGGCGTCCCTCCATAAAGGGCCGGATTATGTTATGCAAGGTAAGTAAGTTATATGGTAATGAACTTGATGATTTTTCCTAAGTATGTACGTAAGAATTTGACTATAACTCTTATTGAAAAATGGGAAAAGATAAGAATGTGCGATTAAGTTCATGAGTTGTAATGGCATGGTAGGATCTGGTATTTACTTTTTATACTTGCCATGTCATTCTTTTGTACAGTTATGATCTGTTTCTTGCCTTATTTCCGTTTATATTCGATCAGTATCGATTTCTTGGGATGCGTTCATGTCCGCAGGTTTAGGTACACAGTTGTGGATCCGCGGCTTAGGATCCTGGTTCAGCATTTTGAGATGGCTCCAATGTTTCGGAGCTTGTCATAATGACTATGTATATTCAGGGGTACGGCGGGGCCTTGTCCCGTCATAGTATTGGTCCAAAATCTTAGAGGTCTGTATTCACATGTGAGTTGGACTGGTTAGAGTTGTAATTACATTATTGGTTAGTGTAAGCCCTTTTGGGTGATTTATATTATGGAAGCCTTATCGGCTTTGCCTTGGTTTAAAAAAATGTGTTACTTATCTTCCGCGGTTATTTTGTATTGTATGATTAGAAGGGTGCCCATGTAGGGCATCAGTCGCGGGCCCGGGGTCGGGTCGTGACAAAACCAATCGTGAAGAGGAGCTGTGAATCGAGAGAAGGAGCAAAGACAGTGAAAGATATTTTTGGGACTCAAGTTGAGCTTCTGAAAATTTCTTATTACGCTTTGCACAAAAAAAACTGATTATAAAATTGTAATCCTAGTCCTATTTATAAGATGGCTGGAAGTCAACTAACTAAGGTTAACTAAACTAACCAAGACTAACTAACACTGTAACTTTAATCAACTATATATCAACTATATATCTCAACATCTCTCAGCTGCCAGTGAAACGAAGATTTGATCTAGCTTGAAATATAAACAATAGCAAAACAGTTATAGTAAACTCAGCATTTTCAGCTCCAAAGCAGCAGCAGTGGTATAAGTTGGTTCATAGCAGCAGAAAATGAGGCACCAGCAGTGCCCCCATCAACCACATTCTTCAGCAGTCTGTCTCCAATATTAAAGGATGTAAGTCATGATTAAACAATTTTGGTGATTAAAATAGGCTTGTATCCTGTCCTCCATGTTTGATTGTCTCCCAAATGATTATAACAGGCACATCATGTAAAATAGGTCTAAATTTCTCAACACACTCTATTTTCCAGCAAGTTCTGATAACTTGTTGTATCTGAGTGAGACTGATCTGAATACCCACTGCTTGTTTAAAATTTTCCCATACATCTTTTCAAGAATGAAGTTTTCCTTTCACTAAAATTTTGTTTTACTGTCCCTGCAGCAGCATATTCAGCTTCAGCAAATATCAGCAGCAGCTTCATCTACAACCACTGTAGTAATATCAGCAACATAGCAGTGGGCAGCAACACAACTCTTTGTGGTGCACAATTCTGCTCATAGATTGCAACCTTCACAAGTTTGTCTCAGTCGCAAAGCATCAACAATATGTTAACATAATTTTGTTTGATTGTCATTAACAGCAAAACCAACAGCAGGCAGAACAACAGTTGCAATATCACCATCAGCAACATCAAATATAGGGGCCTCTGGTCAATATAACATCTGCATAATTAGCTATTGCAGTAGCAACACAAGGACCATAAACAATACCTTCTGCATTGAAACTAGCAGAAAGTGCAATACCAATAGCTACTACGAAGAACCCCTCGTTCTCTAGTCTCGCTCGGACTAGAGAATCTCTCAATTCCTCCTATGCAAAAACGACGACAAGAACCCCTCGTTATCTAGTCTCGCTTGGACTAGAGAATCCCTCGATTCTCATCACGCAAGCTATCATAATAAGCTCAGATATGCAGCAAAGTCTCTCTCAATTTCTAGTCCAATTCCGACTAGAAATCCTCGATTCTCCTATCCTGAGCTACACATATAAAACAGGCAATCTAACACTTGATCGACCTGTGAATAACTCTTTGAATCTTTGAATTGAGCTTCAACTCAATCCATATTGTCTCCGACGAAGTATCTCTCGGTTCTTAGTCTATTTTGTCGCTAAGAACTCCTTGATCCTTCAATCTATCCGAGACATATGATCCATGAACACACTATCTATGTGAATGTGAATTCCTTTTCTGTCTGTTCAACATATATAGCTGCGGATGACTCTCCAACAGCATAACCTTGATATCCATTATCTCTGCCCACATACAGAGCAGCTACATCTGATGTAGTAACACCAGCAATGTCAACACACCAACACGACAACAACAAATGACATTTTCCTTCAATTCGTCAACACAAAATCAATAGCAGTTGCTGCTTTATGAACAACACTAATAGCCACAGTGAAACAGCAGCAACAATCCAACATTCACTAACACGAATACAACTTTAACAACACAGAATGATACACCAACACAGAATGATACGAAAATAACTTTTAGAAATATTTTTGGCGATCTTCGACGTCGCAATGATAGTCAAAGACTGAATGTATCCGCAAAAAATGATAATATCTCCATAGCGGAACAAATAAGATGAATCGATCTTCGACTCTCTGATTTTCAGAAGAAAATCGCGATTTCGATTTTCAGTTCTTCGATTCTCCATTTTTTATTTTTCAGAAGAAAAGTATATTCTACAGAGATTACCTCAATATTATAGTTCCTCGATTTCAATTCAGATTGTTTTCAGAAGAAAGTCCTCGACTCCTTCGCAATTTCGAATTTTCAGAACTTTTCAGAAGGAACTCATTCGTGTCCTCGATCTCTCCCTTCGATTTGAATCAATTGCTTAATCTCGATCGATTCACAACAGTTTCAATTTCTTCGATTTCGATTTTCTGATTTTAAAAATCACAATTTTGATTTTTCAATCATTTTCGAATCCTAGCAGGTCCTACGAATCAGTAGGCTTTGATACCATGTTAAGTTTGCAGGAGCAAACCAATCATGAAGAGGAGCTGTGAATCGAGAGAAGGAGCAAAGACAGTGAAAGATATTTTTGGAGCTCAAGTTGAGCTTCTGGGAATTTTTTATTACGCTTTGCACAAAAATAAAAACTGATTACAAAATTGTAGTCCTAGTCCTATTTGAAGTCAACTAACTAAGGTTAACTAAACTAACCAAGATTAACTAACACTGTAACTTTAATCAACTATATATCTCAACAGGAAGTTCCCGATTTTGATAACTTGAAAGCAAGGGTGAAGATTCCATCTTAGCAATCCCCTCTTCCATCAAAGGAAGCTAATGGAATGACATTATAAAAGCATGAATCTTGACTCTAGAGAGCGTACCCTTAGTTTCTACTCTTTCTCTATTCTAAAACGAAAAATAGAAAAAAGAAAAACGGGTTATTCACATTTCATTTGATGGTCAGAGGATTTCAATCATCTCACCACAATCCATGTTGGCTCGCCCGTTTGTGTATTGATTAATTAGTGTTGTTTTTACCAAAGAAGTTGGTATCACTAATTCATCTACCATTACGAGAGAAAGAAATCACAATATTTTAGGAGGCATATTTTAGAATATTGTTAGAAAATATCTGCATATTTTAGAGTAACTTCCACCGCAGCACACCTAATACGAATGTCACAAAGATGCTTGACTCTTCTAGTTTTCCTTTCAAAGATTTAAAGGTAACCAACCACCAAAGTTATTAAGTTGAAAAACGTATATGCCACAATCCAGATTTCGCCTCTTAAAAACTTCTTGCTAGTGAAGTGATGTAAATTATGTGACAAGAACACACCAGACTAGGGTGCCAAATGGGTGGGTAGAGCAGAATTTGGACGAATTCAAATGAATTGAGTTAATAAATTTCTTGGGTTGAAATTTACTGGGCTTAAATAAACAGGTCAAAATAAATTAAGTTAATAAATTGGCGAGTTATTAATCCACTCAAATTTGAATTGAACGGCTACGCAAGTCATAAGCTAATTTTGTATCCCTATCCAAGATACATTAGATTGTTGTACTAATCAATGTGAATAACCTTTAACAAGTTTGAATACTCTTTTTTAGTTTTAGTAGTTATACTGTGTGTGAATTAAACAATTTGCTTCCCTGAGTTTAAACTTTAAAACTAGAGTCACATATTATTTCACGTATCCCTTTTTTTTTATATACTAAGGGAAAAAATAAACGTTCTCAAAAAATTTATAAGCTACATGACTCAAGTCTGCTTGAGGAAGAGATTACATTTCATTGAGAGCATTGTTAAGCAGTGTGCCTGCCTCGGTCAAGAGCCCAAACCGTGTATAATGTATTTATGGTATACTTATTTTGCTATTAATCTGTTGAGGAGAAAAATGACATATTTTTATATTTTCTTGATGATAAGCTTTTATAGTAAAACAAAAATTATGACATATTTAGAGCACAAGATTCAAAAGATTTATAGTCATACAAATGTTATGGAATATTTAAGATCACTATGTGTCAAAAGTTTTCATTTCTTTATTAGATTTTGTGTCAAGTCAAATTATGACAAATAAAATGAAAAACGGAAGGAATACGTTGTTCTACACTGTATTCACAAAAATTGTATTTCATGTTCCCTAAGGTTAGTGGTCTTTTTAATATACACCATTGTTAACAAATAACGTTAAGATATTCTAAGGTAGGATATTAAGTGTTTAATTAAGAAATATATGAATGCATTTGAAACTGAGTAATATTATGGAGGTCTTTTTCTGGCTTTCATGCTTTGGGCTTAAAACAATTAAATTCTTCTATTTCCGCGACATTCCCTTTTAAGTTAATACAAACTTTCAATATGTTATTTTTCTTATCCCACGCAATAATTTCGATTAAAATAAGATTGAATACGTGTTCAACAATACATGTAAGTTCGTTCTATTCACCATGACTGATAAGAACACTTTTCATCATGCCCTCATAGTTTCTAACATCAAGAGTGTTCTTCCTATTGTTCTTGACTTGGAAAACGTCCAATATGGGACGTGGGCGAAATTATTCAAGATTCATGCTATGGTTCATCAAGTTCTTCACCACATCATCCCTCCACCTACTCCTACAGAGGGTGATACGGAGACTACAATAGTTGTGCCAACCAAAGCAGACGATCCAAAATTATGAGTCACGCTTAACGCAAAGGTTCTCCAATGGATTTATGCCACAATATCCATGGACCTTTTACAGACGATTATGGAACCTAACTCCACAACTATGGAGGTGAAATCGATTTTGTGATATCTTCCAAGATAACAATCATTCTCGCATTGTTACCCTTGAACATGAATTTTCTCAAGTTGCTATGGCGAATTTTCCTAACGTTTCATCTTATTATAAACGACTCAAGGACTTGGTGGATCAACTTCACAACGTAGGTGTTCCTGTTACTAATAGTCGTCTCATTCTACAAATGGTTGCGGACTTATCCGAGGACTATAATGGTGTTGCTTCGATCCTTCGTCAAAGTAACCCTTTTCGGAATTTTATCAAGCCCGCTTCATGCTCACATTAGAAGAAGTGGATTTGGCTAAAAAGGCGGCTATAGGGGCTAGTCCCGTCGTCATGATGACTGCGTCAAATTTTCCTCCTTCCGATTCCACCAACGTGAGCCAAAATCGCAACAACGGAGGTGGTAAAATGGTCCAAATAAAAAAATTAATGTCAAGAATCGCGGCGGCAACACCGGCGGCAATAACCACCGGAACAGTGGCGGCAGTCAACATCATCCGCAAACATGGGGCCAGCAGTGGGCCCTATCACGATGGGATGGATCCTGCGCTTAGCAGTACACGACACAGCGATCTTCGCCATTCTAGCGCGGCCAGCATTTCGGGTGAGCCTCGTTCATACCAGTTTATGGGTCGGGGCAGCAATCCGGAATACTCGTGCCTCGGTCCCCTCAAGCCCATCACGCAGCAGGACCCACACAAATCGACATTTAAGCCACAATGCACACGCTTGGAATGACTCAACCAGACCCAAATTGGTACATGGACAAAGGAGCCACTACCCATATGACATCCGACCAAGGTACTCTCTCGTCTTATTCCAATTTGAGCAGTAATCATGGTATAATTGTTGGTAATGACAATTCAATTCCAATTATGGTTTATGGTCATAAAACTTTGTTTCCTCCCCATCCATCACTTGTCTTGAAAATATCCTTCATGCCCCAAAACTAATTAAAAATTTGGTGTATGTTCGTAAATTCACCACTAATAATTGAGTTTCTATTGATTTTGATCCGTTTGAGTTTTCTGTGAAGGATTTCAAGATGGGGAGTCCTCTCATGAGGTGTGACAGTAGGAGGGATCTTTATCCAATCACACCAAGTCTCAGTTTCTCGCGTCAGACCATGTCATCCACTTTTGCAGCTCTTGTTCCTTTCTTGTGGCATGCTCGTCTAGATCATCTGGGATCGTCTATTTTATCTACTTTAGATAGAAATAAGTTTATTTCATGTAAAGGTACTGTCGCGCCCTTTTTCGGCCGCGGCATTTTCTAAATAGCGAACCCTGCTCAAAATGCAAATGTTAGAAAATAAACAAATAAAATGCTAAAAGGTTTAAAAGGGTTTTAAAAAAAATGCTAAAGGGTTGCTAGAATGCTAAGGGTTCGCGGAGTCGCCACCTAATTAGTTTGGGTGAATTAGGACACCTAAATGTTTAACTAGTTTAAAGTAAAACATTAACTCCATTTTAATGGTCTGCTAAACTTAGTGAGATTCTCGTGCGGTTCTTTATTAATCTAGAGGGAAGGGGTTAGGCACCCTCTAAGATCCGCTAACTTGCGGTTGTCCTGCCAAACCTAGGGTAATTATTATGTTTAAAAACAAATGCCTGTTTTGAAGGGTATTTAAGAAAAGATCTTTGGAAGAAAAAAAAAGATGCGTTCTTAATAAAAGAAAGCTGTAAGATTTATCTGCAAAAGCCAAGGTTAGTTTCAGATGAGAATATCTATTCATAAAATACTTTAATAAGGTATATATATTGCATAGCCCGATTATAGTGCAAAATATTGATTATGGCAAAAGATACGTTTATGGAGTATACCTAGAATACAAGGGGTTTATTACCATTTCTCCTATATGAATATTAATAAGAAAGTTAGTATAAAATATGTTTCTTATGCTAGGATTTAGTAATATATATCGTAGCTACCTAAACAATTATAGGAGTGGAAATATTAAATGATAAGACTTAAGCAATGTATGGCGAGCTAAACTAATGCCAAGCTACTAGATAATTTATTAATTCCAGGTTTAATTGTTCTAACTGTTCTATTGACTAGAGTAATGTTAAACAATTAATTTACAATAAATAAATGAATGGGGCGGGTAGAAAATAATTTAAAGGACTCGAGGAATGGCGATCTATCGCTCGCGCTTTGGAATTCGATGCGGATAGAGAGATGCATATAGACGCGGTACTAATTTGCCACGATGAGTCTCGCCATGAGACTCTTTGTTGCTCCGGTGCGTGCCATGTAAAAGAAAGGAAATAAAGATTAGTATGTGCCCAAATTTATTTAACCATACAAGTAGAGAGAATGCTCATATAATCTTTAGATATATGGGAGTGTGACTGCCACATTAGCAAACTGATTTCAGCAAGTTAGCAAACTGATTTCAGCAAGAGATATGTATGCACTGTTGGGCCCAGGGGAATAGCTAACAATAAGGCCAAACAGAGGAACAACTATGCTGGCCCTAAATGTAATAATTTATCGGGAGAGGCAAAATACAGAGGAAAAAAAAAACAGATAAATAGCGCAGCAAACAGGATGTGTGCGATGGCGGCGTGAAGGTGATGGCGATGCAGCGATGAAACAACGAGAAGCAAGCAAGACTTAACCCAAATAACTAAGCTTTTAGTAAAACATGATTCATATCCACCCAGCATATCCGTGAACAAACAGTGAGGAGTATATCACAATTCCTTTTCAGCACGTATTATGGCAGCAAACAGAAATGCAGATGGTCAAACAGCACTCAGTGGACAATTTAGGCAAACAAGGCGGACATTCCTCCAAACAGGAGAATTACAAGTATGCAGAGATTATAGGACGTACCCCACCACAGGAAATGAATGTAGAATGATCATGCGTAGCTTAAAATATAAATAGAGATGGGTAGGAAATCAGGTACCAAGCATGCGTATTTCCAGCTTATTTGAAACAGTAGATAGGCATTTTTAAGATGGAGTAGAGACATATATGCCCCTTTTCATGGTTTAGATTTTCAGCGCAGAGAAGTATTCGTTTAGAAACTAAGGGACTGATTTAGTAAGCATGCTAGACCTCTTTACAATCAAATAGATCATTCCAAATAGTATTTAAACAGGCTTAACTGCCAGCATATAGCAAGACCCAACTAGATACAGAATGCTCAAATCCAAGCACAAATAAGCTATCCAACAGTTATCCCAATTCACACATATCACCAACTCTTAACCAGCCAGGCTGAGTATTAAGTTAACTGACGCAGTTTACATGTGATTAAACAGGTTGCCAACTTATCATGAAAGTGTTTTTATTAGCTTAATCACACATAACAACAGATGAATGGTGAATAAATCCTACCTGGACAACATGAAACCAGACTACGAGCAGCCCAGATACAAATTATACAACTTTAAGGAGCTTCCCATATTTAAATTATCTTAGACTAACATAATGAATACTTAATCTGACTAAGCAGGTTAATAAACATTCTCATAAGTAAGCAATCAGTAGCCAGACTCATCTTAACATGCCAAAATGATAACGCTGACTGGACATGATTAATAATCCCTCTAGTAAGCTTCTACAAACATAACCATAAACCTTAACATACAATGCGACTATATATTGGATATATCACACTAAATACCAACAGTAGCTTAACAAGCTTATTAGTTATAATCGGAGATCAAATACGTTATCACTTAGCTTAATAATCATAATCAGTCAATAATACTGTTTGATTTTACTCAATAAACATAAACAATACTTAATCATGCTTAATAACCAAACTAGTAAACACAAATATTAAGCAATTTATACGAGAAAGTAAAAAAACAAAAAAAGAAATTGGATTTACCTTAGGACGACAGAGGCGTATCAAGTCGTCGGTCCGCTAGGAAGGCTTGCTAATGCAGTGGAAAAGGAAGGGTTTTGCGAGAATGGTTGGCTACTAAATTGTGTTTTGTTCTGAATGGCTCGATTCGATTCTGCTCTTCGAATGCCGGTCCCTTTGAATAGCTTAGTTGCACTGCTGATTATTCTATTGTTTTCGGATGTTCTGCCCTACTGTGCTCTCAATCGATCGATGCCCTGAATCCATGCCTTTTCTGAATCCCCCCCCCCCGATTGAGCTCTATTTCTCTCTCGTCGATTATTGCTATTGGAATGCTCTTCCTATTCTGCTCTCTCGTATCCCCCTGAGCCTGACCTATGTTCGACTGCTATGGGTATCCCTAAATTGCTATGTCGTTGTGTTCTTCCTGTTTCGATGCTATCTGTCGCCTCTTTCGATTGCCCTTGGCATGTGCTTATATAGCCCCCCATTTGGGTTCCAAGTTAGGTAAATGAATAAAGGCTGATACTTGTGCTTGATTGGTATGCGATTTGGTTCAGTTTCGAAAAGATTTTAGTGCGATTTTAGGTGTGATTTGAATGGATTATGGTTCTGTTAGAAGGTGGTTTTGATTTGGTTGTTATATGGTCAGGTTTGATTTACGAAGTTTCGTTATGGTAAGAAATCGCTCGATTTAGCGATTGTTTCACGATCTTGAAGTAAGATTTGGGTGATGTTCTTATTGGTCGATTCTTTGCGATTCGCGTAGATTGACGGCCGGTGAGAGATGAAGCGTGCGAATTTCTAAGTTTTTCTGTGGTTATTTCGCTTAGGGTTTTCTTTATGGGTGTGGGCGACGAGGATGACGGGAGATAAGGGTCAAGTGGGATGTGGGTCGCGGGCTGAAAGTAGATAAAGGGGCCCAGGCGTGGTGGTGATTAGGGTAGTGGGTGGACGATTTTACTGGCGGCATTAGTACTTAATTAGGGAGTTAAATAGGTTAGTTAATTTTAGGTGTATTAATTAGTTAATTAGTAGTAAATTAAAACAATAATTGTGCTTAGATTATTTAGGCGCTTTATTAATCTAATTGTTTATAAACGCGCGTGCTATTTAATTAATGCTTAATGCTCTAACGCGCTATTATTTAGAATCTTATTATTGTGCATTATTAAGTTAAATTAAAATGCATTGAGTTTATATTAAATTACTTAAATGCCGAACGCAAGTACGATATTTAAGAATTGTTTAAAGCCTTATAAATGCGACGCTATTAAATGCATATATCAGATTAAAATTGATTTTTAAATTACAAATGATTACTAATAAATGCGGCTATGCTACCTGACACGACGTTATCGCTAAATTATTTATTTTATGCATTTATTAATTATTTAAGAATTACGACAAAGCTTAAAGTTAGTTAATGCGGGCGCGGGACTCTAAGTGTTTAAAACTCTACGTAAGACGCGATGCCATTATTAAATTATTTATTTATGCCTGTATTTATGCCTGTATTTATGTCTATTCGCTGTATTTTATTATAAAATTATTTCTATTATTTTACAAAATTAGTGTAATTTTATAGTTAATGGCTGGACGGGAGGGTCAAAATCGTGTCAACAGACGTCCCTCTTTGTATGGAGATGATGGAAGAATCTTCTGACAAAGACGCTGACTCAGCCAATTTTGTCTCGATCTTCGCACTGCGTAAACGCCGGTGTAGACAAGGTCGACGCAAAAATCAAAATCGTCCCGGTCGAGTTACGACGACATCGTTACCATGGTCAAAACACCGGCGCTAACGCGACTGCCGTCCGGGTCGAGTTATGACGACACCGTTACCATGGTCAAAACACCGGCGCGCTAACGCGACTTAGTAGCCGCCCCAGGTCGAAGTTATGGTGACACCGGGCTACGGTGCAAAAAGTAAAAGAATATAACCGCTTGAACCCGTGTATCACTATGGCTTGCGCTGGGTTCTACGCGCGCGAGCGAGCGACCGACGCTGAGGCCGCTTCGCCAATCGCCGGAAGGCCGCCCCAACAGATTGCCGGTCATTGAAGAGAAAATCCACGCTGCTCCTCGCCGCGTGCTAAGACTTGAACAAACGGTTAGTGCATAATCATAAGGCAAAATGATGACGCATAATTTTAAAGTAATGCAACCGTGAGTAAAAGGTTATCCCGCAAAATACGACGCCGTGTGTTGATGCGATCTGCCGAATCGTTGTGATTTCGCTTCGCGCGACGTGTTGCGATTGTGAATGCGGATACGTTGTCCTTGCCGCACTGCCCGCAGACTAAAGCTCAAGAAAGAGTTAGTGCATAATCATAGCGTTACGTAATAATAAAGCACGAATGAAAATGCAATTTTGAGAACAGAAAGTCGCCCCCGCAGATGCCGATATGGCGCTGCTGACTTGATGTCGATAACGCCGCTACTGGACGATGTTGCCGCTGCGCCGTTGCGTGGACTCATTGTGGCCGATAACGCCGCTGTTCGGACGTGTGGCCGGGCGTTGCCGTGGACTCGCCATCACGCCGCCGTTCGGACGCGGTTGCCGCGCCGCTGCGGACTTGCGGCCGAGCAACATTGCTCGGACGTATCGCCGCCGGGCGCCGTTGCATGGACTGGCCGACACGCCGTTGTCCGGACGTGTTGTTGCTGGGCGCCGCGTGGACTTGCGGCCGATAACGCCGCTGTTCGGACGTATTCCGCCGGCGCTGCCGCGTGGACTTCCGATCACGCCGCTGTTGTCACGGACGCGTGTTGCCGCCGCCGCGCGTGGACTTGCCGCGGCCGATAACGCCGCCGCGGACGTATGCCGGGCGCCGCCGCGTAGACTTCTGCGGCCGATAACGCTGCTGGACGTGTTGCCGCCGATAACGCTATCGCGGACGATATTCGCCGGGCGCCGCTGCACGGACTTCGACACGCCGTTGTGTCGCCGCTCGACTAAAGCTCGAAGGAGTTAGTGCATAATCGCTAAGACGTAATAATAATAAAGCATGAAACGAAAATGCAGCTGGTAACGCAGAAAATCGCCCCCGTAGATGTGATATGTCATGATGGCGCTGCTTTCGGACTTGGCGCCGCTTTCGACTTGGCGCGTTTTGACTTGGGTCGCTGCACTTGTCGCCGCTTTCGACTTGTCGCCGCCGGACGTGGCGCCGCTTTCGACGAGTCGCCGGACTTAGAGTCGCTTTCGGACGTGGCGCGCTTTCGGACTTAGCGCCGCTTTTGGACGCGTCGCCGGACGCGAGTCGCCGACCGAGTCGCTGACTCGATGTCGCTGACGCGGCGTCGTTTTGGACGCGAGTCGCCGACCGAGTCGCTTTCGACTCGACGCCGTTTTTGGACGTGGTGTCGCTTTCTGGACCGAGTCGCTGACCGGACGCCGCTTTCGGACGTGGTGTCGCTTTGACTCGCGCCGCTTTCTGGACGTGGTTGATGCTCCGTATAATAAATGCTCCCGCGTCGAGCTTGAGAAAAATTAGTGTATAATCGTAAAACAAAATGATAAATATACGAGAAATGCAATTACGTGAATAAGCGATGTCTTCCCGTATGATATGTGGGGTGTTGTGAATCGAGATGTTGTCCTCGGGACACGCTAGATCGCCATCGATTTAATTGCCACGATGCCTTTGTTGTGATGCATTCGTGAACCATGGATTGTCATGATGTCTTTGTTGTGCGTTTGTGCATCGCATGAGTTGCAATTTGACTTCGAGCCGATGCGCTTATAATTTGTCATGACTTTTGAATTTCGATCGCTGATTGCTGCCTCTATCTCTCGAGCGTATGGAATCATATTTGTCTGTCCTTCGTGGCGTCCTTAAAGATTGTCCCGCTGATCGACGAAATCGAAGCCGGATATATGTCGCCGCTCGACATAACGCCGATAACGCGTTGCTGGACGTGTTGCCGCCGCCTATAGGATAAATGCTCGCAAGCTTGAGAAAACATTAGTGTATACTGCTTAAATGAAATGATAAACACATACGAAATGCAATTTTATGGGTAGAGATGTTGTCCCCGCACGCCATGAATATCGAGATGTCGCCCTCGTACGACATGCTAAATGTCAGAATCGACGAATTGCCATGATGCCTTGTTGGGTGTGATTGGTTGCCAATTTGACTTTATGCCCTAGTTGATGCGCTAGGTTTTGTTGCGAATTCAACCTTGATTGCCGATTGTTGATGCCTTTCACTGCCGCTTTTGCTGCGACTTTGGATTGTCATCCTCGCTTTGTTGCTTTTGTCGCCGCTAATACGAAGAAACCTTTCGCCGTATTTTCTATTTCGCTATTGCACTTTCTCGCCTGTTAATATGAAGAACCCGGCTCAAAGAAAATTTGTGAGTTTTTGGCGGGTCGATTCGCATTTGACTTCGCCATTGTCCTCGATATCGCGTGCAGTGCGCTTGGATTTGCGGCCACTGTCTGTTTCCTACATTGTCCCGCTTTGAGGGTGTCACGCCGCTTTCTTTTCTCGAGACCGCTTTGCCTATAGGAACTAAGACAGTTCACTGCTCGCCGATGCCCTCAATCGGCCGCGATTGACCGCTTGATCTTGAATTATATGATGCTCCGCCATTGCTAAGTCAAATACAAATCGACTTTGGGGAGATGATAAATCTTTCTAAAAATGCAACAAACGGTGTTAGCATAAAGCACATAATTTGCAGGTATGTATGAGCGTATATATGCATATAGCACATTCAAACGCTTCCTAACATGCAAGGGCCTCTTTATGCCGTGGTAAGCCTAAACGCCACTTATGCGAGATTATGACGATTTGTCCAAGTCGCCCAACTATAATGCCTTTGTTGGAAATGGCACCAAACGACGGCACTTTTTCCCAATTTTAGCATGTCATGATTGGGCTTTGATTTGTCTGTCATTGCCACGCTTACACATAATACGCTTGGTTGGTCGTTGGGTTGAGAAACCCACAACAAGTTGGTGTCTTCCTAATTGTGGTGTCGATGCGACCGACCCACCTAAGGTAAACGCATTTGCCCTAAAATAAGGTGTGGTATAGCTCTATCTTAAGTTTCTAAGATTTGGCTTTTCGACGCAAGGTTCCCGAGCGACAACTCGAGCGAGAAGGCTACGCGCCACCTGCTAGACCGCACTCCACGTATATTACCGACTCTCCTAAATTTGGATTTTGAAGAAAGAATTTTGCTGATGCACCAAGCGCACCTCGCATGTAGTGTGTGATTGTGTGAATTTTTCAGAGTGGAAGAAATATGAGCGGAATGCCAGTTTAAGGAAAGCAGTAAAGCAGGTAGCAATTTAAAATAAACAAAACAAAATACAGCACACAAAAATTAAATGCAAAAATAATTGCCCAATAATTATCCTAGGACTGTTGTGGTTAAGAACCTAAAATCCCCAGCAGAGTCGCCATTTCTGTCGCGCCCTTTTTCGGCCGCGGCATTTTCTAAATAGCGAACCCTGCTCAAAATGCAAATGTTAGAAAATAAACAAATAAAATGCTAAAAGGTTTAAAAGGGTTTTAAAAAAAATGCTAAAGGGTTGCTAGAATGCTAAGGGTTCATGAGCCACCTAATTAGTTTGGGTGAATTAGGACACCTAAATGTTTAACTAGTTTAAAGTAAAACATTAACTCCATTTTAATGGTCTGCTAAACTTAGTGAGATTCTGGGTAAGGGTTCTTTATTAATCTAGAGGGAAGGGGTTAGGCACCCTCTAAGATCCGCTAACTTGCGGTTGTCCTGCCAAACCTAGGGTAATTATTATGTTTAAAAACAAATGCCTGTTTTGAAGGGTATTTAAGAAAAGATCTTTGGAAGAAAAAAAAAGATGCGTTCTTAATAAAAGAAAGTCAGAAGATTTATCTAAAAGCCAAGGTTAGTTTCAGATGAGAATATCTATTCATAAAATACTTTAATAAGGTATATATATTGCATAGCCCGATTATAGTGCAAAATATTGATTATGGCAAAAGATACGTTTATGGAGTATACCTAGAATACAAGGGGTTTATTACTATTTCTCCTATATGAATATTAATAAGAAAGTTAGTATAAAATATGTTTCTTATGCTAGGATTTAGTAATATATATCGTAGCTACCTAAACAATTATAGGAGTGGAAATATTAAATGATAAGACTTAAGCAATGTATGGCGAGCTAAACTAATGCCAAGCTACTAGATAATTTATTAATTCCAGGTTTAATTGTTCTAACTGTTCTATTGACTAGAGTAATGTTAAACAATTAATTTACAATAAATAAATGAATGGGGGGCGGGGTAGAAAATAATTTAAAGGACTCGAGGAATGGCGATCTATCGCCTGCGGCTTTGGAATTCCGATGCGGATAGAGAGATGCACATAGATGCGGGTACTAATTTGCCACGATGAGTCTCGCCATGAGACTCTTTGTTGCTCCGGTGCGTGCCATGTAAAAGAAAGGAAATAAAGATTAGTATGTGCCCAAATTTATTTAACCATACAAGTAGAGAGAATGCTCATATAATCTTTAGATATATGGGAGTGTGACTGCCACATTAGCAAACTGATTTCAGCAAGTTAGCAAACTGATTTCAGCAAGAGATATGTATGCACTGTTGGGCCCAGGGGAATAGCTAACAATAAGGCCAAACAGAGGAACAACTATGCTGGCCCTAAATGTAATAATTTATCGGGAGAGGCAAAATACAGAGGAAAAAAAAACAGATAAATAAGCGCGTAAGCAGATGTGTGCAGTGGCGCAAGCGTGACGGTATGGCGATGAAGCGATGAAACAACGAGAAGCAAGCAAGACTTAACCCAAATAACTAAGCTTTTAGTAAAACATGATTCATATCCACCCAGCATATCCGTGAACAAACAGTGAGGAGTATATCACAATTCCTTTTCAGCACGTATTATGGCAGCAAACAGAAATGCAGATGGTCAAACAGCACTCAGTGGACAATTTAGGCAAACAAGGCGGACATTCCTCCAAACAGGAGAATTACAAGTATGCAGAGATTATAGGACGTACCCCACCACAGGAAATGAATGTAGAATGATCATGCATAGCTTAAAATATAAATAGAGATGGGTAGGAAATCAGGTACCAAACATGCGTATTTCCAGCTTATTTGAAACAGTAGATAGGCATTTTTAAGATGGAGTAGAGACATATATGCCGCTTTTCATGGTTTAGATTTTCAGCGCAGAGAAGTATTCATTTAGAAACTAAGGGACTGATTTAGTAAGCATGCTAGACCTCTTTACAATCAAATAGATCATTCCAAATAGTATTTAAACAGGCTTAACTTCCAGCATATAGCAAGACCCAACTAGATACAGAATGCTCAAATCCAAGCACAAATAAGCTATCCAATAGTTATCCCAATTCGCACATATCACCAACTCTTAACCAGCCAGGCTGAGTATTAAGTTAACTGACGCAGTTTACATGTGATTAAACAGGTTGCCAACTTATCATGAAAATGTTTTTATTAGCTTAATCACACATAACAACAGATGAATGGTGAATAAATCCTACCTGGACAACATGAAACCAGACTACGAGCAGCCCAGATACAAATTATACAACTTTAAGGAGCTTCCCATATTTAAATTATCTTAGACTAACATAATGAATACTTAATCTGACTAAGCAGGTTAATAAACATTCTCATAAGTAAGCAATCAGTAGCCAGACTCATCTTAACATGCCAAAATGATAACGCTGACTGGACATGATTAATAATCCCTCTAGTAAGCTTCTACAAACATAACCATAAACCTTAACATACAAGGCGACTATATATTGGATATATCACACTAAATACCAACAGTAGCTTAACAAGCTTATTAGTTATAATCGGAGATCAAATACGTTATCACTTAGCTTAATAATCATAATCAGTCAATAATACTGTTTGATTTTACTCAATAAACATAAACAATACTTAATCATGCTTAATAACCAAACTAGTAAACACAAATATTAAGCAATTTATACGAGAAAGTAAAAAAAAAGAAAAGAAATTGGATTTACCTTCTCCGGACAGCGACCCGGGGCAGCGTATCAAGTCGTCGGTCCGCTAGGAAGGCTTGCTAATGCAGTGGAAAAGGAAGGGTTTTGCGAGAATGGTTGGCTACTAAATTGTGTTTTGTTCTGAATGGCTCGATTCGATTCTGCTCTTCGAATGCCGGTCCCTTTGAATAGCTTAGTTGCTGCGATTATTCTATTGTTTTGATGTTACGCCTCATGCTCTCAATCGATCGATGCACGAATCCATGCCTTTTCAATCCCCGATTGAGCTCTATTTCTCTCTCGTCGATTATTGCTATTGGAATGCTCTTCCTATTCTGCTCTCTCGTATCCCCCTGAGCCTGACCTATGTTCGACTGCTATGGGTATCCCTAAATTGCTATGTCGTTGTGTTCTTCCTGTTTCGATGCTATCTGTCTCTGCCCTTTCGATTGCCCTTTGCATGTGCTTATATAGCCCCCCATTTGGGTTCCAAGTTAGGTAAATGAATAAAGGCTGATACTTGTGCTTGATTGGTATGCGATTTGGTTCAGTTTCGAAAAGATTTTAGTGCGATTTTAGGTGTGATTTGAATGGATTATGGTTCGGTTAGAAGGGTGGTTTTGATTTGGTTGTTATATGGTAAGGTTTGATTTCTGAAGTTTCGGTTATGGTAAGAAATCGTTCTGATTTAGCGCGATTGTTTGCTGATCTTGAAGTAAGATTTGGGTGATGTTCTTATTGGCTGATTCTTTGCGATTTGCGGCGAGATTGACGGGCTGAGGGAGATGAAGGCAGCGGCGAATTTCCTAAGTTTTTTTCTAGGGTTATTTCGTTTAGGGTTTTCTTTATGGGTGTGGGCGACAGGGATGACGGGGGAGATAAGGGGGCTGAAGTGGGATGTGGGTCGCGGGCTGAAAGTAGATAAAGGGGCCTGGGGCGTGGGCTGGTGATTAGGGTAGTGGGCTGGACGATTTTACTAAGGGCATTAGTACTTAATTAGGGGGAGTTAAATAGGTTAGTTAATTTTAGGTGTATTAATTAGTTAATTAGTGGTAAATTAAAACAATAATTGTGCTTAGATTATTTAGGCGCTTTATTAATCTAATTGTTTATAAATGCGGGCGTGCTATTTAATTAATGCTTAATGCTCTAGAATGCGGCGCTATTATTTAGAATCTTATTATTGTGCATTATTGCGAAGTTAAATTAAAATGCATTGAGTTTATATTAAATTACTTAAATGCCGAATGCAAGTACGATATTTAAGAATTGTTTAAAGCCTTATAAATGCGACGCTATTAAATGCATATATCAGATTAAAATTGATTTTTAAATTACAAATGATTACTAATAAATGCGGCTATGCTACCTGACACGACGTTATCGCTAAATTATTTATTTTATGCATTTATTAATTATTTAAGAATTACGACAAAGCTTAAAGTTAGTTAATGCGGGCGCGGGACTCTAAGTGTTTAAAACTCTACGTAAGACGCGATGCCATTATTAAATTATTTATTTATGCCTGTATTTATGTCTATTCGCTGTATTTTATTATAAAATTATTTCTATTATTTTACAAAATTAGTGTAATTTTATAGTTAATGGCTGAACGGGAGAGTCAAAATTGGGTGTCAACAGGTACGCGTAGTACTCCAAATTGTCAATTTTGTTCTTTAGGAAAAATTATTAAGTTTTCATTTGTAGCCTCGATTTCTCATACTTCAATGCCATTTGATATTATTCATGACGATTTATGGACATCTCCCGTTCTCAGTTCTATGAGTCATCGTTATTATGTTTTATTCTTGGATGATTATTCTAAATTTTTATGAACGTTTCCAATAGCGAAAAAATCTCAAGTTTTCCATCTTCGTAAAATTTAGAGCTTTCATTAGAACTCAATTCGAACGGGAAATAAAGAATATTCAATGTGATAATGGCAAAGAGTATGACAATGGGGTGTTTCGGGAGTTTTATGCCTAAAATAGGATAAATTTTTGTTTTTCTTGTCCTCATACGTCTTCACAAAATGGGAAAGCTGAACGTAAAATTCGTACCATTAATAACATTATCCTTACCTTATTGGTTCATTCTTCCGTCCCTCAGTTGTTTTGGCATCATGCTCTACAAATGGCTACATATCTACTTAATATTCTTCCCTCTAAAGGATTGACTTACTCGTCCCCTCTTCAAATTCTATATAATAAGACTTCTTCATATTCACATATTAGGGTCTTTGGATGCTTATGTTATCCACTATTTCCATCCACCACAATTATCAAACTTCATGCACGTCTACCCCTTGTGTGTTTTTGGGTTATTCGTCAAATCACCGTGTTTATAAATATTTTGATTTGTCATCTAAACGAATCATTATTAGTCGTCATGTTATCTTTGATGAGTCTCAATTTCCATTTTCTAAAGTAGAAAATCCCGTGCCGAGTTCGTATGATTTTTTGGATGATGATATATCCCCCTATATTCTCCGTCATTTTTTGGATCTGTCCCGCAACACGTCGTTATCTCATGGCGCCTCGACGTCGATTTAGAAAATGGGCCATGCCATTGTCTGGCGGCGTCCGTACCATCTCCCGGAAATTCTCAAAATTCACCCAATCCAGCGCCGAGTAATGGTCCGGTCACCCGCAGTCAACGGGGATTTTTTAAACGAAAAAGACATTTTAATTTAAATTCTAATGTTCTTAAATCACCCTTACCCCGTAATTCTGTGTCTACCTTAAATTACCAAAATTGGAAAATTATCATGACCGATGAATATAATGCTCTTATTGATAATAAGACGTGAGATTTTGTACCCCGTCCATCTGGTATTAATATTATTCGGTCTATGTGGATTTTTACTCATAAGGAAAATTCTGACAGTTCGTTTGCAAGTCATAAGGCTCGTCTTGTAGGTGATGGTAAGACTCAGCAGGTTGGTGTGGATTGTGGTGAGACATTTAGCCTGATGGTCAAGCCGGCTACCATCCGCACTGTGCTCAGCTTGACTCTTTCAAAATCATGGCTCATTCATCAGCTAGATGTGAAGAATGTTTTCCTACATGGTGATCTTAAAGAGACAATGTATATGCATCAGCCCTTGGGGTTTAGGAATACTAGATATCCTAATCATGTTTGTTTGTTAAAAAAGTCTTTGTATGGGCTTAAGCAGTCTCCAAGGGCTTGGTATAAGAGGTTTGTTGACTATGTTTCGACTATGGATTTCTCTCACAGCAGGTCTGATAATTCATTATTCATATATCATCGCGGTTCTTCGATGTCTTATATACTATTATATGTAGATGATATTATCTTGAATTCCTCTTCTGATGCTTTGCGAAAATCTATTATGACAATGCTCAGTTCTAAGTTTGTCATGAAAGACTTGGGCCCATTGAGTTATTTTTTGGGGATTGTTGTCACTCGTCATGTAGGTGGATTGTTCTTATCACAGAGGAAGTATGCAACAGAGATCATTGAGAGTGATGGAATGTCATCCTATAAGTCCATTTCTACTCTAGTTGATACTAAACCCAAGTTGGGTGTTGCAGTTGGCTCTCCCTATGAGGATCTGACCCGCTATCGTAGTCTTGCAGGAGCCCTTCAGTATCTTACATTCACGCGATCTGATATTACATATGCCGTACATCAGATATTTTTGTTTATGCATGATCTCAGGATTGAACATATGAATCCGCTCAAACACATTCTTAGGTACATTCAGGGAACACTTAATTATGGCTTGCATTTGTGTCTTTGTCGACGTCTACACTTATCTCCTATACATATGCTAATTAGGGTGGTTGTCCTGACACCAAACGGTCTACGTCTGGCTATTGTATGTTTTTAGGTAATAACTTGGTCTCATGGTCTGTCAAGCGTCAGTCCGCACTATCACGCTCAAGTGCAGAGGCCGAGTATCGAGGGGTAGCCAATGTGGTTTCTGAGTCATGTTGGTTACGAAATCTACTTTTAGAGCTTCATTGTCTTATTCAGAAGGCTACCTTAGTGTATTGTGATAATATATGTGTCATCTACCTTTCTGGTAATCCAGTTCAGCACCAGCGCACTAAACACATAGAGATGGATATTCCCTTTGTTCAAGAGAAGGTAGCTAGAGGACAAGTTCGCGTCTGTCATGTCCCTTCCAGATATCAAATTGCAGACATCTTTACAAAGAGTCTTCTATCGGTCATTTTGAAAATTTTAGAGACAGTCTCAGCGTACGAAGACCGCCCGCTATGACTGCGGGGGTGTGTTAAGCAGTGGGCCTGCCTCGGTCAAGAGCCCAAATCGTGTATAATGTATTTATGGTATATTTGTATATTAGACTTGTATTGTAATTAGTCTTGTAGTCTTACCATGATTGTATGATTAGTCTCCATATAAAATAGAGATTTAGAAGTAGAATAGGAAAATGATCTTCTTATTGTAACTTGTATATATATATCTTTCATCAATACGAATATCAAGGAGATTAATTCTTTCAAGCATATTTTCTCATATTAATAAGTCATATCTATAGTTGTGATCTTTATTTGTCAAAAAAATTGCATATTAATTTGCCTCCCACTATATATATTTGATAGTGATTTTTATTGGGTTTTAACAATTTTTTTACAATCTTCAATAATAACTCTAAAAAGGGTTTGGCTGTGAGATATCAGGAAACATATGGCAAAGGCTCCTGAATTGGCATAACATGGAGTGGCATGATGAACTACATGTTAGTGTCAATTTAGACTTTTCAATGAATAACCACACTGATATAACAATGATTCAAATGTAATTGAACTCAACAATAAAGAGAACAGTAAATAAGAAAAACACACACTAACTTGTGTCGATAGAGGTCTGCAATGCAGTGACCTAAGACATAAATTCGCCCCCACTCGTGTTGTAGTTTCACGGACGTCTATCTTGAGGATACAACTATCTGGTTTAGGTTCTTGCACAAGAACTTGATCCCTAGCGAATTTACTTTATGTGTTTTTTCAGAAAATATCTCTTGATGAAGAAGATAGAGATAGAGCAACAATATTAGCTCATTATTAGTGTTTAATGATAGATTATAATGTATTGAGTATTGTGTGTCTTCAACCAAGTGATCCACATGTTTTATAGCATTAATTTTCGTCCATGACAGCTTTTCATTCCAAAGGTTGTGACTCATGGGAAGAGACACAACTTTTGGACTGCCCAAAACTTTTCCGTTTGGATTAGCGCCGCGGCGCTAATTCATTTTGAATTTCCAGAACGTTACTGGAACTCATGCGTCGCGACTCTCCCTCTCAGCGCCGCGGCGATCAAAATCTATCAGACCTCTCTGAAGTTTTGGTGTCGTACTTTGCTCCCACGTCGTGGCGGTCAGAATTTTAACGTTTAGCGCCACGTCGCCCGAGCGGCGCGCGGCTACCTCAAAAATCGCAACGCTTATTTTGATCACTTTAACTCTTCTTCTTCTACAAGTTCCAACACTACAAAGGACAATCAGACGATGCAAAGAAATTAAGGAGTAGGAGTTTACAGAATTTTGTTTTTACTATTTGATAAAATATTTTCATATATTGTATATTACCATTGTTAGAATATTACCGTATTTTGTATATCTTTTATATTAGGTAAATTATATTTTAGTTGTAATTAAGAAGATTTAGTTATCTAGTTTGTGTGAGTTATAAAGGATGTACGAGAATAGTATACAACTATTACTAGTACTTCGAAAGTATTAGCCAAAATAACGTGTACCCATATGTGTAATTATATAATTATGGTAGAATTAGAATCCATATTGTATAGGGATTCCTCTTGTACACTCATATATATATTGACATTAATGAAAGAGGCCCCCTAAAAGAGTTTGATACAATAATTACATAATTACAAATATGATAAAATACAAATATGATTTTGGCTAATAATACAGGAAATTTATTTCAGAGCCAATCTAAATAAAGCCTACTACTTATGTACGCCAGTTGAACTCCTACCCCGATAAATGACCTTCATAGACAGTTGGAGTGAAGTAGGCCTGGCCAGTGGACCGGATCGGCCTGGTCACGTCCTGAATATTTTAAAAAAAAAAATTAACGGTAACGAGCCTCGAACCGGGATGGGACATGGTATGGTCCCGTCTGGCCCGGTCCCGCGATGACCCGACCCGTCCTGTCCAGGTCCCGCCCCAGTCTCGCCCGAAATCCAGCCAATTGCAAAAATAGTCATCGCAATAACGATCATTTTACATTTTGGCCGTTTTGCAACGGCCATTTTTGGCCTCCCCCAACCCCCTACCCCCTTTATATTTATTTTTAACCTCTAAGTTATTATATTTACACTTTAACTCAATTTCCCAACTATAACTATCTCATTTTCTCTTCTTATTTCTCACAAATCTTCCTACAATATGTTATCTCTCTAATCTCTCAATCAATCAATCTTTATACAACATTGTCTACTACATATTCAATCTATTTATTAATTTGGGAGTTGGGAATGAAGTTGGCAACTAGCTTGAGGATTATCTATCGAGCAAAGTTTCAATTTTCAACCTCTCGATTACACA
Source organism: Przewalskia tangutica (assembly GCA_029844215.1). Taxonomy (NCBI): domain Eukaryota; kingdom Viridiplantae; phylum Streptophyta; class Magnoliopsida; order Solanales; family Solanaceae; genus Przewalskia; species Przewalskia tangutica. Next base: position 33,257,262 of record CM056731.1, on the reverse strand, counting down.
TCGACTCTACGTCGGCGTTTGGTACATTCGTTCTCTCATTAAATTATTATTTTGTCTTTATTTTATTTATCACATTTAATTTCATTATTTTTAACTATTTATTAGCATAATTAAAATAAAAGGACTAAGAGGTATGTTGGGTAAGGGTAAGGGTCAGACTTCTTCTAGTAGGGGTAACAAGGGTAGGGGGACTTCTTCTAGTATTCCTAGTCCTACTCCTAGACAAGATGATTTTATTGAACTTGAACAGTTTTCTGAAATACCATATGATCTTGACGACCATGTATTTTCTCAAAATGAAGAAGACTTTGACTTAGATGCCACTCTAGATGATGATACACCCACTAATGTAGCCTACTAGTGAAATGCATCATACTCCCCCTAGTATGAGACGAGGTCCGGCAAAACGACCATTAAAATCAGCTGTATGGAAATATTTTCACAGGGATGTACCGAATCAAGTAGCTATATGTAAAACTGTTTATACTTTTAAAACTGGACAAGGTCATGATGGGACGGGGGTTTAGGAAGACACATATTGCAAAAACACAAAGCCTTGCATGTCCAATACATTATTGAAAAAGATGGTGTGCAGGCGCCCTCTCAATCGGAACAAGGTTCACATACTGTCCCGGACAAAGTACAGAGTCAAATTAACCCTATGACGGGGGGAGTTGTAGGCCCTAAATACGATAAACATAAAGATAGGGAAGCACTAGCAATATTAGTTGTTGTGAAGGGTTTACCTTTTTCATTTCCTGAATCTCCTGATTTTATTCATTATATTAGAGATAAATATAATCCTGCTTATAAAGGTTTTCCTAGATCAACTGTTAAGAGAGATGTATTTAAATTTGCACATCTCAACAATATTTACGTTATGCATTATATCATTTTAATGACAAAATCGCTCTAACTTCTGATATAGGTCGTAGTACTAACGACCATGATTATTTAACGGTAACCTGCCATTGGATAGATTATAAATGATCTATGCAAAAACGTATCTTAGCATATAGATATATAGATAGTAGGCACACTGGTGAATTTATTTCAGAAAATATTTATTTAGTTTGCGTACTAGTATACGAAATAAATGATAAAGTTATGAGTATTACATTAGATAATGCATCTTCTAACAATTCTGCTATTTATGTTTTAAAAGAAGTTTTAACTCCGTCTTTTCAAAAAAAAATCATATCAAATGTGCATTTGCTATAAACTTTATTTTTAAAAATAATAGAATCCAACGGAGAAAAGATTATAAAAAAACTTGTCATTGTGGACTATCTTATAGAAAAATTCCCGAAGAAGTACTCACTAGGTGAAATTCTTTATATGACCAACTACTTGTTGCTTATGATTATAGAAAACCTATAACTTTATTTTTTAACATCCATAATTAAAATCCAACTGATATGATTGTGGATAATGATTGGGACAAAATTAAAGAACTTATTGTATTTCTAGAGAATTTTCATCGAGCAACAAAATAATTTTCTACTATATATTATCCTACTATTTCAACTATGTTGTTTTATATAGCTATAATATTTTTACTGCTTAAAGAATATATGGAAAAACCTGCTTATAAGGCAGCTATAAAAAATGTTTATGAAAATAAAGAAATATTTTATTCCTATTCCCCCTATTTATATTATTGGTGTTGTATTAAACCCGACTATTAAAGTAGACGGTTGTAAAAGTCTTATTGAAAATATTTATAACTGTATGGACGTACTACCACCTCCAACTCCAAAAAATTTAAATGTCCCACCACCTATTGAACAAACGCTAGAAGAAGTGTTGGCTAGCGTAGAAGATGAATGCAAAAAAGTATATCGGTATTACCAGCAAAAAAGTGCTAGCAACCAACCGACTTTCGTACCATCTTTTTCTACTTCAACACAACCTCTAAAAAATATGCTGTTTCTGCGACTAGTATTGAAAGCCTCAGAAATAGAATGTGCGGTGGTAGCACTGCTAACCAAATTAGTGAGTTAGATGTTTATGTTTTGCAGGGTACTTTACCTTATCAAGCAGTTGTCAATCAAGACGGAAAGGAAGACTTGCTGAAATATTGGATGCAGAATGAGGAGACATTTCTGACACTTTCAATGATGGCCCGAGATGTTTTGAACATTCAAGCGTCATCAGTCGCTTCTAAAAGCGCTTTTTACGCTAGATTTCAAATAGAGAAACCTGAACACTCATTAGCCGAGACGGCTTGGAGATGGGTACTATTCGAGATTGGATACGACGGTAGGGTGCACAAAGTCAAACCGGACCGGGCCGACCGGACCGAGGACCGAACTTTGATTCTCGGACCGAAGCCGGACCGAATTTCTCGGTCGTCCCGGCCGTCGGTCATTTCGATCCGGTCCGATCGGCTGGACCGAATGGACCGAATCCCCTGCGGTCCAGCCCCTGACCCGACTCACCGATCCATGACCCCACTTGGCCGTGCGTATTGACATATCAAATATACGTTGTAAATTAGTGAAACTTTAAATGGTCATAACTTTGCGCTCGGACGTCCGTTTGATCTAAATTTTTTTTGATTTCGCGTATTTTTTCGTCCATCTTGCCCCTCAATTTCACTTTTCCCCCAAATCGTTACGTTTTTCTCATTTTCAAATCTAAATATCTCGCGATGTACAATAGATTTCAACGTAAAATTTTTGTGGTAATGTGTCCGAGAATGTCAATTTCAGTATTGGAAATTCAATTTTAAAAAAAAAAAACGGGCCCCGGAACCCGACCCGGAATTATATATATATTATATATTAGGAATTTAGAAAATTAGGAATTATATATATTAGGAATTATATATATTATATATATTAGGAATTATATATATTATATATATTAGAAATTATATATATTAGGAATTATATAAATTATATATATTAGGAATTTAGAAAATTAGGAATTATATATATTATGAAGGAATTTAGAAAATTAGGAATTATATATATTATATATATATTAGGAATTATATATATTAAATATATTATATATATTAGGAATTATATAAATTATATATATTATAAAAAATAAAATAAAAATTAAAAAAATCGGTCCGGACCGGACCGACCCTGGACCGGACCGGACCGGACCGAAAACCGAAACAAGAATTTTAAAGGACCGAAGACCGGACCGATAATCTCGGTCCGGTTCGTCCGGCCCAGAAGTCGGTTTGCCCGATTTTTCTGGCGGATCGAAAATTGTGCACCCCTAACGAGCGGAGCGAAGAAGGTGCGGTCAACCAGAGATTAACGAAGAAGAAGACGAAAACTACAACGACATCTTATCTGAAGGCATGAGTAGCGACGTGGTCCGACAAAACGACCATTAAGACCTTGTTCCTACCTCAACTATTAGTTGTTTGTTTTTTCTATCTGATAATTGAGATATGAAAAGTGAATAATTGATAGTTAATGTGTGTTTTACTAATTAGTTAGTAATAGTTTAAATAGAAGACTCTTATATTTGATAGTTAAACTAAAAAAAAGATATTTAAAATGTGTTTTTGATCTTTTAACTCAATAAAAACATTGATTGACATCAATGCTACCGGGCCATGTTTCATCAGTAGTGTCTAAAAAAATCTGGAGTAATGTAGTGTGCTTGACTGGAAACATAAATTAAGAGGGGAAAAAAGTAAACTTATATCTAGAACAAGTCATAAATATGTGTGAATATAAATCTATTCATTAAAGATGAAATAAAAAATATCATTGAATTGAAAAGATGAAAATATGACTTTTATCAATTAATTAAGAGCATGTTGGGTTTAACTGATTCAAAATAGATGCTAAACACTAATTATTGAAAAAAATACAAGTACTGAAATTGAATTGCTATATGTTTGGATAAAATGTAATAACTACTCCATCCGGATAAAAAATAGTGTCCACTTAGCCTTTTTTTTTTGAGTAAAAAAGAATATACACTTATCAAGTCAAGAAGAATTAACCTTATTTTTTCATATTTGTCACTATTAAGTATACTATGTGATTAAATTCCAATACATATTTAATTAGGAGTAGTTTAGTCAAATTACGTTTTCTTATCTAGAAGTTTGTATTTTTTAAAGTATATATAAATAGTTAAGTAAACACTTTTTTTTTATCCAGAGTGAATAATAAGAAAAGTTTCTAAAAGAAATGTTGATAAGCAAAATATACGTGGTATTAACTTTTTCTACTTAAATGGCTTAATTACCCTTAAAACTAGTGATGCCAATGAGGACATATTTATTACTAACACGATTTTAAATTCCAGACTAATTCAAAATATGTTAGCAAATATAGTGAGTATTCCACTACTTAAAGATCTCGGACATTGACCCCACCTTTCCTTAATAATTACTCCCTCCTTTCTAAAAAGATAGGCTTATTTTGATTTAGTATATAAAGTTTAAAAATTAATGATTTTTTTTGAAATGCGTGGTTCAAAATAAATCTTAGATAGTTATGTGATTATAAATAATTACATAAAATTAAATTATTTTTAAATATAAAAAAAAAAAAATTAAAATAAGCTAACAAGCAAAGTAGAATACTCATTAGTAAATTTAAATGGTGTATATATACAAATCTTGTGAGATCTAGATTTGTCCCCCACTCCCACTTCTCATGTGCTTGTCTATCTCTCGTCGTCGTCGTCAAGCACTTGCCAAGTAGTTGCTCTTTCAAATTGACACACGCAAAGGACACTTTGGTTAATACAACCAAAACTAACTATAGAAAGACAACACTTCGAATAATTAAAAAGAGTACAGTGTCATCCAAAGATAGTGGCAGTGATTAGTTAAATTGTGGCGTAGTCAAATTCGATCTCAGCGGATCGTTCTGGGCGTATATGCTTGTATTAAAATTTGATAATAGCTTAGCGGGCATGTTGCGGTGTGAGTTTGATACTCCTCGCACAATCTCGCTGGTCGGACCAGATCGTTGATTCGTTGGTGGCGATCAGACACTGAATGCGGGGCGCACATACCGCGATTTATCTGGCGGTGACGGCTAAAAACGGGTTTCATTCGCCTCCAGGAGTATAGATCGCATTTATGCAGATCTGCGATATGGGATCTTACCCTTGCAGGCTCTGAATTATCAAAAAAAAAAAAGAGTACAGTGTCCATGACTGCTGAGTATAGTATCCATGTGGATAGCGTAGTGTACATCTGATACCGAATGAAGTTAATTTCTACATATGCTTATTGAGAATTAAGTATGTCAAATATTTCTAATTTCACCAGATTTTCTGGGATATTACTTGATCATATTACTAAAAATATCCGTCTCAAATTATTTGGTCTATTTCTAAAAATAAGCTATAGAATTAATTAAGTTTTTCTTACTTTGCCCTTAACATTAATTATTTATTAAAGTAATTAATCTTGATTAAAGTGCAATTAATTGAAAAGAGATAAGAATAATGTAATAAAACTATCTTTCTTGATGCTTTCTTAAGGGGTGTGTAAAAGGAAAAATGGTAAAGTAATATGGGACATCAGGGAAAAGTTATTCATGTATTAAATCCTTCCTAATTAATATCACCTTTGTTGGTAAATTATTCATGTACTCCTATAAAATAGATATAATGTTTGGATTGTAATTTAAAAATTCGTATAACAAATACATGTATAAATTATGAGGAGTTCTATGCATTTACTATTTATGTTGGATAAAAAGATGACGAAATAACTAATACATGAATAATTAAACCCTACATAATTAATTTCTACATAAAATAATATATAGATTCCTTCGTAACTATCTCTACATTATCAATACATGTATAACTCTAACCAGTTACCAAGAGACCCTAAAGACTCGTTTGGTTTGCAAACAAAGTTATTCCAAAATTATAATTTTTAGATTAATTTATAGCACTTCTTATATGAGATATAAATTTATCCTCCAATTTATAATATCTTTGATTATATAAAATATAAATTTAATTTCAAATTTAATGCAAAATATCTCTACCTTATTCATTTTTTTGTTGTGAAGGAATCATGCTATTCTTTCGAAGTGCGCATGTAAACCCCGCCGACGCAATACCGCAAATCACGCCACCGATTAACCACACTTGTCAGTATGTGTGCATCAACTAAGATTTATGCAGGATCGAACTCGCGAACTTGCGATCCCGCACTCTTCCTACATTAACTGACACTCTCATGTATCTCTACCTTATTCATGAACTAAACAACCCTAAAGATCATCAAATCTTGAAAAAGATAAAATAAAGATCGGCAAGAGGTTAACCTGACGTGGCACCAACCCTACTCTCTCTTGTTGTTTACTTCCTCTCTCTCAAATTATTCGTGGCTCTTTCGATTATATGTCATTTTTATTAATAATAAAAGGTAAAATAAAGAAAAAATAATAAATTATATTTTCAAAGTCTAAAATAGATAAATTATAAAGTTACTCCCAAAAGCTAGCTTGTTGGGTGAGAATTGTTCAATTCAATTTCAATATAAGGTTTATGTTCTCATTTCATTTTTGACGTGAGACTTTTAACACTCCCCGCACGTCCAGATTCCGTTAACTGAAACGTGTATAATATAATTTGGGGCTCAATATCGGTGAACAAAAAATTGGAATGAGTCTGACTCTAATACCATGTAAGAATTGATTTTGAACCTAACTCAACCCCAAAAGTAAGCTTATTGAGTGAGTATTATTCAAGTCCACGTATGTTCTATTTCATTTTCGATGTGAAAATATTAAATAAATAATTTAATACAACTATTTTTAATTAGCATGACCAAATAATTTAGGGAAAATATTTGTAAAAAATGAATCTTACGGCTAAGATTTATGATGTGCGAATGTTGTTCTTTTGGCCGTCTTTCAATTTTTTGTGCTGGCAGTGTTTGTGACTTTATATATCACGATTCACGCACCTCAACAGACTACTGTACATCTGCTTTGTAGGATCTGTGTCGGTTTTGGCATTTTGATTCCTTTTTCCTTTTAATCTCTTTCCCATCTCAGAAAGGGTTCATTCTTTACTGTGTAAGCTTCTTCTTCTCCTTATACATTGCTTATTTTCTTGTAAAAATTGTTTCTTTTTTTCAAGAATTGATTCATCATGCATGTTGGTGTTTTTATAGATCTTGTGATTTGGGAAAGAGATGTCAAAACAAGGGGCTTTTGATCTGGCATCTGGGGTTGGTGGTCAAATTGACAAGGATCAAGTTCTCTCTGCTGTTGACAAGTATCAGTTTCCTCTCTATTTATATGTCTTTGCTTATTAAATACATAACCCCTTTAAACCTCAGAATAAAAAAAAAGATTCAGTTTTTATTAATGCTGTCTCTATCTTTTTCATAGCTTTTAAGTCTAATAATGAGACATAATGTGGAGTTTGAGTATCTTTTACTTATCAAGCAGATTGATCTGTTAACACTTAAGAAGTACTAGTACTATTGTGATTTAATTAATTGGTCTGGATCATAGAGGCTTCTTTTGGTGATTACTACTGTAGTAGATGAGTAGATCCAATTTTTATTACTTATTGTTTAAACACATTACTTGTTTGGTGGACTTTGTGATGATGATCTGTCATTTTCGTCAGAGATATGTTGAGCTATATTAATCTTGTGGTGTGGGTGTTATTATAGTGCCAACACATGCACCTTATGTCTAAGGTTATTTTATGAACCTGTTGTAGCTTAGATAATGAGCCTAGGGTCTCTCGGGAACAGCCGCTCTACAGGTAGAGGTAAGATCTGCGTGCACTCCATCCTCCCTAGATCCCACATTATGAGATTTCACTGGATATGTTGTTGTAGCTTAGATAAGTCTAAGGATGTTTCCCTGACAACACCATTTTTAAAGTACAAGAAAATTGAATGGGAAGCAATATTTTTTAGACCACTAGTTTTGCTTTGGGGTTCCTTAATGTCCATCAATTTTTTTTCCTTGGGGTGGTAGGATAGGACAGTCCAACTGTTTGGTAGATCTTTTTTGGGAGTAATCTACTCTGCCAACACATGCACCATATCAATAAATGCCTCTCTTTTTTTAGTTGGGTTTAAAAAGTACTTTCCTCTTCTTTTTTTAATCCAAAGGGTCAAATGGTATTATTCATTGGTTTTTCTAGTACTATAAAATTGCGCCTACCACACAATAGAGAAACTCTTAAGTCACCTAGAGGTGGCCAGTGGGCCGGGTTAGGGGATGGGCGGGTCTGGGAGGGCAGTACCGGTCCCCCGACGTGACTGGCGTGATCCGCCGATGTCCCATCCCGTTCCCGGTCCCGTCGGAAAAGGGGACCGGTCTTGGCTAGGCGGGGTCGGGTTTTTTTTGGCACTTAATTTTAAAAAAATAACATATATAAACACTTCAATAATTGAACAAGATAGTGTAATAAAAATATCCAAAGCTGTTTTTGTCTCTTATATTATTTAACAGAAATCTGATTTTTTTGTAATACAATTTCAAAATTGCAACTTTGTGGTGTTGAAAGTTCCAAATAACATAGTAAAATTGCAATTAAAAAAATTACATTTTTAAAACCTTTTCTAGTTTCTTCACAATGTCTTGTGGTTCTTCGGTTGAAATTGGAATTTGTTGATCAAATTGGTCGACGTCGCTTTCAGTTCCGTCGGACAAGATTTCGTTGTAGTTTAAATCGTCTTCTTCGTTGATCTCTGGTTGATCGCACCTTCTACGCTCCGCTCATATTCAATCTCTGAATAAAACTGCAATCTCCATGATGTCTCCCGCCAAGGAGTTTCCTTGTCTGTGCTCTCCTATTTGAAATCTTTCGGCAGAAAAAACGCTTTCAGACGCTATTGAGACGCTATTGATGACGCTTGAATGTTCAACACATCTCAGGCCATATTTGTTAGTGGGTGTGTCATCTAGATTATCTTCTAAATTAGTTCAGATGCAGAATATATCTCATCCTCTAATGGTATGTCATTAAAAAATCTGTTTCATCTACATGAGTGTAATAAATCAAATCATCTTGTCTAGGAAGGAATAAGATGACTAGAAGAAGTACTCTGCTATTGTTAACCCTACTAGAAAAACACCCTTACCCTTAAACATACCTCTTAACCATTCCATTTTAATTATGTAAATAAATAATTAAAGATAATGAAATTAAGTACGATAATTAAAATAAAATAACAATAATAATTTAAAGAAGGAACGAATGTACCAAACGTCGACGAAACGTCGATTTATAGTTGAGGTTGAAAATTGAAACTTTGCTCGTGATCCTCAAGCTAGTTGTCAACTTCACTCTCAATTTTTGAACTTTGATACAATTATACAAATAAACAAATAAAATATAATATTTAGTAGGCAATGTAGACTTGTAGAGAGATAGATTGAGAGATTAGAGAGATTGTAGGAAGATTTGTGGGAAAGATGAAGGGGAAATGAGGTATTTATAGTTGGAAAATTGGCTTAAAGTGTAAATATATTAATTTAGGGGTTAAAACAAATATTAAGGGATAGGGGGTCGTGGGGTGGGGGAGGCCAAAAATGGTCGTTGCACAATAGCCAAAATATAAAATGGTCGTTGTGCAACGGTCATTTTTGCAAAGGGGAGGGGGGCGGGACGAGCCCAAGTCTCGTCCCGGGTTCGAGTCTCGTCCCCGTTTGTTTAGGGGGTCGGGTCGGATCGGATCGGAACGGGACCGGGCCCGTTGGCCAGCCTTACCTAGGGGTTAGGGGTTGTCTGGTGCTCTTTTGGAAGTGAATTATTTATGCATTAAAACCTGCATAACTAGTACCATGTTTGGTACTGTAGTATTTTAGTTGATATGTATAAAAATTAGCGCACAAAGTATTGTGCGGTTACCGGTTTATAATCCCAAGTAACTAAAACCTGTATAAGAATTGAGTCAATTTATGTATTTTTTTTATATACAATGAAATAACTAATACATGGATTAGTAATAGATGCATAACTAAACTCTGCATTACTAATACTTCCATAATTCTAACCAGCAACCAAGCAACCAAACGACTCTGTACTATTTTGATTAACAATAAATGCTAATCAACTTGGTGGATCTCTTAAAAAGAGTTTCTTTGACATGTATGAATATCCTCTGTTTTAAAAGGTTCTTGGGTCATTATTTAATCTAATATGAAGTCGAATAAATGACACAATCTTGTACTACAGGAATGTATATACCCTCTATTAGTGTCCTAAATCCAGAAATGGACGCCAAATATCTTCAACGGACCGATTTCTTGGTTGCAGTTGACATTCTTCCTTCCTTTTTTTGTATGATATGATTATTAATCGTATGGATTTTCTAAATGTTGATTTGAATTTTTTGTCAAATGACTTAGGTATGAGAAGTACCACGGTTATTATGGAGGTGAAGAAGAAGAGAGAAAGAATAACTACACCGACATGGTGAGAGACATTTCTATCAATCTTATAACTTCAATGTCTTTGGGAATTGGTGTTCACAATCGATCCATTGTAGTCGAGGGTTGTTGAATTTTCCAGTTCCATATTCTCTGCTAAAATCCTCATGTGGTCCATTGGGATTGAGGCTTAACTGGTTGATAGATTGATTCAGCTATTGAAGCTTTTAGACTCACATTATGTACATTTTGTTGAAACACAATTATGTACTGTGGTTTAGCTGAAAAGTTAGTAACATATCTTATATTCAGGTTAACAAATACTATGATCTTTGCACTAGCTTCTACGAATACGGCTGGGGAGAGTCATTCCATTTTGCAGCCAGGTTTGTTAATCTTGGTCCATTCATACATAAGTGAATTAACGGTAGGTTCTGGTCCCTTAGTTATCACTTACTATTTGAATCACTCTTTCTCCTGCAGGTGGAAAGGAGAATCACTCCAGGAGAGCATTAAGAGGCATGAGCACTTCCTTGCCTTGCAACTGGGATTGAAACCAGGACAGAAGGTTTGACTTGCATATATTATCATTAATGAAAAAGAAGACATAATGAAGTACTTACCTTGTATTACTGCTCCAAAATACCTGCTGAAACGGGTATTATGACTGCAGGTCTTGGACGTAGGATGTGGAATTGGAGGGCCGTTAAGAGAAATTGCTCGATTCAGGTGAATGAAGATTCTTTTTGAATTTGTTTGAGCTCCTCACTATCATTTGGGCCCTGTATTCCAGTTTATCCTTTTACGGGTGATTATTCAATTGAAATGTGATCGAACATATGTGTTCCCCCTTTTCTTACCACAAGCTGGTGGTGGTCAAATTTAGAATTTTAATTCGATGATATTCCATATTGCATCATAATATATAATGCAAACTCTGCCACACAACCAATATAATGGATCCTCATGATGGTAGTTTAGCATGTCTCATTCACATGCTTCCTCTAGAACTGAAAGTGTAAATATTTATCCCGCTTTATCCTGTGGCTAATGATAGGATGAACATTAGGGCTATTGGCGTGTAAATCTGTTTGGAAATGCCACTCATCCACGACTCATTAGATTAAAATTAGTACATCCAACGTCACTCTATCTAAAGCTGAGGTTGAATGATCATATTGAACATTTGAAAGTTGGGGCACAACAGGAGGAATGCTTGTTCATTTAGGAGCTTGTTAGAATGTGTGTGTAACCTTGGATTTAACATATTTGGTTGACACAACGAAGGCAGGTAATAAGGCCGCTAATTCATCACCTGCTTCTTTTTACTTCTAATAGTGGTAAATTGTATATAACATGGCCTGTGAATTTCCTTATTGTAATCTGCTGCCTATCTTACCTCACAATTTCTGTAGTCTCATCATTTTATTGTAATCATGCAGCTCTACATCAGTTACAGGCCTCAACAACAATGAATATCAGATATCTAGAGGACAGGTACTTGCTTTGCTCCGTAGTTCTATTTGTAAAACCCGCTCTTGCAAGATGTGATGTAATTAGGGCAGATATTGTCTGTTGCTTATTCTGACAAATAACAAATTAAAAGCATAGTATTGGAAGCATGGAGTGAGACCTGTTTACTCCTTTCTGAAACTTGATTGTACTTGGGTTTTAAGATCACATGTCATCTAGTTTTCCGGTCAATACACAAAAAGAAAAAAGATGACTATGTTGCGTTCTCATTTCAAATGGTTGGATTTTGTTTTTTGGAAGTTGTCTAATACCCTTTACTCTGCAGGTGTTGAACCGCAAAGTAGGATTGGATCAGACTTGCAACTTTGTAAAGGTAGTAAAGTTGCAGATCAAGTCAATCTTCTTTGAACTGCCTGTACAATGCTTGATAGTCGTGTGGTGCTATGCAGGGTGATTTCATGAAAATGCCATTCCCTGACAATAGCTTTGATGCAGTGTACGCAATAGAAGCTACCTGCCATGCTCCAGATCCAGTGTGTATATTTTTATTGTGTTCAATTTTGACTTCGATTTTTTAAACCGCTTCCTGGTTATTAATACATCTAATTTTTTTCAGGTTGGATGTTATAAAGAGATCTATAGGGTGCTGAAGCCTGGTCAGTGCTTTGCTGTGTATGAGTGGTGCATGACCGGTGCATACAATCCCAACAACGAAGAGCAAAAAAGGATCAAGGTACATCTTTGAAGTGTTAAAGTTATTTATCATTTTATTGGACTGTGTCTGTCATTTGTGTTGATCTATTGGATAGCCACTTAATTTTAGTTGTTCGTTGGCCATAGGCAGAAATTGAGCTCGGAAATGGTCTCCCTGAGATTAGATCGACACAACAGTGCCTAGAGGCAGCGAAAAAAGCTGGTTTTGAAGTAAGTTCCAAGTCCTTTTCTTCTAATAATATTATCAAGCATTTGGCTGCTCTTTGCCATTCGATTACTAAATTCTACTTTGTCAATATAAAGGTTGTGTGGGATAAGGATCTCGCTGAAGACTCACCTGTTTCATGGTACTTGCCTTTAGATACAAGTCACTTCTCACTCAGTAGCTTCCGCCTAACAGCAGTTGGCCGACTTTTCACCAGAAATCTGGTAAGATTTCTTACAAGGCTATCTCTTTTTGTTTTTTGATAACTCATCTGTAGACCTCCATGGGAGGTTGGATAACTTTGACATCCCAATTAGTTCAGTGTTAAGAGTTAGAACAAAGAACTAGATCGTTCGTTTGGTTTGAAGTATGAGATAGTTTGATCTCCTATAAAATTCATACTCCCTCTGTTCCTGTTTATGTGGCAACATTTCCTAATAAGTGCATAAGCTAAACTTTCTTACCTTTTTCACATGTTTTGTTAGGTGTCTGCACTTGAATATGTGGGACTTGCTCCTAAAGGTAGTCAAAGGGTTCAAGCTTTCTTAGAGAAAGCTGCAGAAGGTCTTGTTGGTGGTGCAAAGTAAGATTATGGCTCTACTTCAGACGTATTATTATGTAGTTTCATTGCAATATTGAACATAACATCTTTATGATTAACAATTTAAACCTGTGTTGTTGTTTCAGGAAAGGGATTTTCACACCAATGTATTTCTTCTTGGTTCGCAAGCCCATCTCTGACTCCCAATAATTTGGAGTGTAGTCACTTATCTTTATGCTTTAGTTAGCAATTCTTTAAGATTCTTGGCACTGAACTTTACTGATTGAAGATGAACCGGGCTAATCAAGGTGACTTCGTTTTCTGGATGGTGTTTGTCTGTTGCAATTTGATTTGTAAGTGTTGGTATTTTTGCCCTTGTTCTGTGATATATGAAGAGACAAGATGCTGATAAAGGTGGGCATTTGCTACACGTGGTGTTTTAGGGTAAACGGGCCTTATTTAATGAGATCAAATAAGAACAAAAAAAGAAGAAAGAAAAGCAAACACTACAGTTCTCTGGTGATTCATCCTGTTGTTCTTGAGAGTTTAATCAACATACTTTTACATGCGTTTATATTGCAAATAGTTTGCAGAATGTTGTTCACATCTGTAATTAAACAAATGCTTTGTCTTATTTCAGTGAACTTAGTCTAAGAAATCTGCAAGTCCACATATTGCTTTAATTGAAATTATAAGTAGAATAGTTGTTTGTTGCCAATGTTCTCTTATTCTATACCTTTATATCCATAACTATAACTACTCTTTGTTATACTTTTTTTTCGGGGTTCCTTTGTGGGGTTTGGGGGAGAATGCTGACATGTTTGGTTATTGTTTTGAATTTTTTTTGTATGACATTTCTAAAAGAAGTGACTCAAGGCACTTCTCTCCCAAATAATTCTACATCCAGATCTTTTGCTTCGCCAAAGACTAGCTTCTTGGTGCAAGTGCTTGTTGGAGTTTGAGGGTACCTACCCAAAGAAAAAAGTAGTTGTGGTGTGTGACGTTCTTCAATAAGCTCTCTTACACTCTCAAATGCACTAACAAGTTTCCAGAAAAGCTAAAGAATGTGTCAGCTTTATGTGAATATTACCCAAATGGCTCTCTGCGAAATTTTTATTTCCCGAAACTTGTAGAATATTTTCTTAATGCATGTTTGTCCAAGCTTTTTGCAGAAGTCTTTCTAATCTTTTTCTTTCCAAAAACTTATTGGTAACTGAATGTTTCATTATAGTCTATACCTTAATGTTAATTACTTATAATCTTTGGCTACCACGCTAGCCTTGTAAATCTGGGGATCATCCAGCGGTTCGCCCTCGTGAAGTTGTAGGTTATATTGGCTAGCCGTAGGAGACTTGACAGATGTGGCATGTTCCATGTGAGTAGTGATGAGAAGGTATTTTTGTTGAGAAAGAATAATACCATTGCTGAAATATCTAACTTCGATTCCCAAGAAGTAGTGAAATTTTCCGAGATCTCGCAACTCGAATTCTTTGGACAAATGAGTTATGCATGCGTGAACTGCATTTGAGTTACTCCATGTGATGATAATATCATCGACATAGACAAAGATATAAAGAACATCATCACTTTGTTGTTTGATAAAGAGCGAGGAATCAGTATGAGAGCCTGCAAAACCAATCTGGGAACTCTGATGGAATTGGCGTGCAGATAAAGTATGTTGTCGAGCAACATTGGCGACAATCGAGATTGGTTTGGCGAGAGTTATGGAAGAGGATCTCATGAGACATAAGTCTACCAGAAAGATCAGAAAATGATACCTCGAACTTTTCTGCAGATAAAGTTGCAATGACAGGATGCTAATCAGAATGAGGTAACCGAAAAATGGTGGCATTGAATTCATCAGAAGATATTGGTGTTCCAGCAGCGGCAAGCTCATCAGTGATAGCTTTAGCTTCGCGTAGAAATTGAGCCATTGGTTTGTCATCAAAAGTCATGTTTGGCAAGGAGATGTGCAATTGTACTCTTCTAGCGCTGTTGCTTACACCAAATGCATTTGAGAGAGCTGTCCAAGCTTTAAAAGCGGTATCTAACCCAGTCACATAAGAAAAAACTTCCTCGCTTAAAGATGATAAGACCCAACTTAGTAAGTTGGTCTTCTTGTAACCACTTCAGGTAATCAGAATTTGGTTCTGATTGATCTGTTGTAGTATTGGGAGGTGTTGGTGTATCATTAATATGATTAAAAAGATTGTAGCATTTGCTGATAGGAACAATTTAAGTTTTCTAAGTCAAGTAGTTTGTTGGTTTGAGCTTTATTGAAAAGACTCGGAGTGGTTAAGGTTTTTGCTGTAGAGGTGGAATGTAAAAGTTGAGAAGAAGATGATGATTCCATGGTAGGCTTTGATACCATGTTAAACGATCAGATTTTGAGAGAATTCAAAATTGTATTTTCTATTGCGTACATTATTGAGCATATATACACAGCAGTTTACAACAATCTATAGAAAAATAGGGAGATAATATAGCTAACAAAACTTATCTTCATATTCTAAAATATAGCTAACAGAAATTAGTTATCCTAACTAATAGAGATTGCTATCCTAATAAATAGTGATTGAACTTTATCTCCAACACTCTCAACCTCCTGCCCTCAACCCTACGACCACTCCCTTATCCTCCTTCCCTTCTTATTCTGACGTTAACACCTACCCAACTCTTATAGTCTTTTTCTATATTATATTTAAATACTGATAATATGAATAGGAGTCTTGGAGTAACTGGAAAAGGTGCTTTCATGTAATCAGGAGATCATGGATAGGGATGTCAATGGGGCGTGTGGGGGCGGGGGAAGGGTACCCCATACCCGTACCCGCCACTTAAAACTCACCCCACCCCGCCCCACTTGCTCCGCGCGGGTACCCATTTGGTAAAATATTTTTCTTAATTGTATTCATCTTCTATGGTAATAATATATACATAGAATATATTTATTAGGAAGAATGATTCTAGGCTAATGTCTTCCTATTCTTATCCCCTAATATCTTTCTATTCAATGCATAATAATATCCCTACTTTATGATTATACAACCTATCATATATACTAAGATATTACATTAAGAACATTATTAATAGTAATTAAGAATATTATTCTAACACTCCCCCGCAGTTGAAGCCGGAGGGCGCCGAATGCTGAGACTGTCCCGAAAATCTTCAAATAAAATCAGCGGAAGCCCTTTCGTGAAGATATCTGCGATTTGATGACGCGTTGGGACATGTAATACTCGCACCTGTCCGCGAGCCACTTTTTCACGGACAAAATGGATATTCAACTCAATATGTTTAGTGCGCTGGTGATGTATTGGATTTCCAGAGAGATATATCGCACTAATGTTGTCACAGTAAACCATAGTAGTCGTCGGAATTGGGCAATGAAGCTCTAGTAAAAGATTCCGAATCCAAAGACGAGTCCGACATAACATTGGCAACAAGACGGTATTCGACTTTCAAGACCGAGCGCGACATCGCTGGTTGCCGTTGAAGACCATGAAACTAAATGATCACTGAGGAAGACACAATACCCGGGATGTGGGCGTGCGGTGTCCGCGATCTGCCGATCTCAGATAAGTGACAAGTTTGGAGATGCAAGATGGGTAAAGATGTAATCCATATTCCTGAGTGCCCTTAATGTAGCGTACAATGCGTTTGAGTGCCTGCATATGTTCTTCCATCGGATTATGCATGAATAGGCACACTTGTTGTACGACATAGGTTATGTCTGGTATGGTAAAAGTGAGATATTGCAACGCGCCTGCTAGGCTGCGGTACAATGTTGGATCAACAAAGTGTTTGCTAGAGATGACACTTAATTTGGACTTTGTGTCTACCGATGTTGTTGAGGGTTTGCAAGAGACCATTCTAGCTCGTTCCACGATCTCAGATGCATACTTCTTCTGGGAGAGAAAGAGCCCACCTGCATGTCTTGTCACAACAATTCCTAGAAAGAAGTGCAACGGACCAAGATCTTTCATAGCAAATTCGGAACCAAGCTGAGACATGATATTCTTGCGAAGGGAGTCTGAAGAAGTTGTTAGAATAATATCATCGACATACAATAGAAGATAAGCCGTATGATTACCCTGATGATAGATGAAAAGAGAATTATCGGACCGGCTGTGTGAAAACTCCATCTGTGATACAAAATCAGAAATCACGATACTGTGCCCCAGGTGCTGTTTGAGACCATACAAAGACTTGTTTAGCAGGCATACATGATTGAGATATTTTGGATCTCTGTATCCCAATGGTTGATGCATGTAAACAGACTCATTTAGGTGACCATGGAGAAAAACATTTTTGACATCCAATCAGCGGTGATGACCATCCTCCGAGAGAGACAAGCCGAGCAATCGCTCGATAGTAGGCGGTTTGACTACTGGACTGAATGTCTCCCCACAATCGATAGCAACCTGTTGCGTCTTCCCATCACCTACAAGACGGGCCTTATGCCGCTCAAAAGAACCATCAAATTTTTCTTTATGGCTAAAAATCCACATAGACCGAATGATATTAGCATTAGATGGACGTGGCACTAAATCCTATGTCCTATTTTTAATAAGAGCTTGATATTCATCATCCATGGCCATTTTCCATTTGGGTCTTTCAGAGCGCATACGTGGTTACATGGTAAAGGTGATTTGGATACTTGGGTATGAAAGCTGTATTTAGTGTTGGGTTTGACAATACCATGTTGACTACGGGTGACTGGACGCGTTGTCGGGCCAGTGGACTGGACGCCACTGGCCAAAGGTGGTATTTGTAGAGCTGGGCCTGGATCAGGGGCTTGGGTCGAATTATGAGGCAAATTGACATTGGTTGGTCCGTGACATGTTGGGCTTGAATGAATATTGGTGTCCAAGACAGTGGGTTGTGCGTCATTTGTTAAGGACTCGGGTAATGGGTGTGAAGAACTTTGCTCATTAGTTTTGGCATTGACCGAACTATGGAACAATGGTTGGGTGAAAATTGGGTGTATCCCGGCATCCATAAACTCATATGTGGGAGATCGTGACTCATGAATTTTTTTAAACGGGAATTGAGTTTCATCAAAGATAACATGACGGCTAATAAAAATCCTATTGGAGGATAGATCATAGCATTTGTATCCCCGATGATGGGATGGGTATCCCAAAAAAATACATGGAGTAGATCTTGATTGTAATTTATGGATGGTGGTTGATGGGAATAATGAATAACACAAGCAACCAAAGATCCGGAGATGAGAATATGTCGGTTCTCGGAGGTAAAGTAATTGAAGGGGTGTTTGGTGTGCGGTTTTTTTGTTGGGTAGTATATTCAACAAATAAGTAGTCATCTGAAGTGCATGATGCCAAAAGTTAGGAGGAAGGGAGACATGAGCAAGGGATGTCCTGATAATGTTATTTATGGTTCGTATTTTTCTTTCCGCCTGTCCATTTTGTGAAGATGTGTGAGGGCATGAGAAACGAAAATTCAAATCATTTGTTTTGCAGAAATCCCAAAATTGTCTATTGTCAAACTCCTGCCCGTTATCACATTGAATGTTTTTGATATCCCGTTCAAACTGTTTTTGGATGAATGCTCTAAAAATAAGGAATGTGGAAAAAACTTGGGATTTTTTCGAAATGGAAAATGTCCACAAAAATTTAGAGTAGTCATCTAAAACAAGCAAGTAATATCTATGCCCTGAAGAACTCAAAACTGGGGATGTCTAAATATCACAATGTATAGTATCAAATGGTAGAAAAGTGCAATTAGAAGATGACTCAAATGGTAGTTGAATATGCTTACCCAAAGGACAAGATTGACACTTATTAAGAGTTCATGTACATGAAATAGAATTATTGCGTTTGAGAGAGTTCAAAACAGACTCTCCCGGATGTCTCAAACGTTCATGCCACAAATTGGAATTAAAAACAGCAAAAGTAAAATGTTTCTTGTCCGGTTGTAGTAGTGAAGTAACTGGATAAAGTTCTCCCTGACTATCACATCTCATTAGCCGCGCCCCTGTCTGAAAATCATACACAGTAAAATCAAAAGGATCAAAAGCTACGGTAACTCCGTTATCTGTAGTAAACTTTCGAACAGAGATTAGGTTTTTGATTAATTGTGGTGCATGAATAACATTTTTCAAGGCTAATGGTGGATTTGGTTTGGACAATTTAGTAGACCCATACCCTTTTATTGGAATGGAATGGCCATTTCCGACAGTTATACCATTTGATTTGCTCAAATTAAAATAGGACGTAAGATTACATCGATGACGCCATACGCGACGTAGCACCCGAGTCCATATACCACCCGTGTCCGTGGATTAAGTCCGAGTGTGTGCATGGCATGTTCAATGTCCGCCGGTTGGCCCACTGTTGAGTGGGCCTCATTCCACACTTGAGGCCCAGATGAAGTCACTTTGAAGCCTTTGCCGAGTCCAAAGAAATAACGCTGGCCGTCAATCGGCCGCCGAGCCCAGAAAAAAATGAAGGCCCTCCAGTGAAATAACTCCCAGCCTCGCTATTAGGCTTGTTGAAATTCGCCCAAGAGCCGATCGGCATATCCAAGAAATACATTTGCAGTGACTCCACCCGCCGCTGAGCCTGGTAGCTAACGTGGAGTTGGGCTCGCCATTGGTTGTAGGTAAGGACAAGGTGGTCGGCCCACCCCACCGTAGCTAGGTCCATCAGGTCTGCTGCTGCCGCCGCCTGAGTTGATGCCATAACCGCCGCCGCCGGAACCGCTGCCGGAATCGCGCCACCGGAACCACTCCCGCCGCGATTCCGATTGTTCCGTTGCATTGCGGTTTCCACTTTTTATTTCCATGTTGTCCTTTTTGACCCCGGTTAATTTGTGGGGTTGCAACATTACTTTCATCATTGGTGGACATGTACGCCGAATCAGTTGTGTTAGCAACCTTTTTAGAGAAGCCTTGTTCTTCTAGGATTAACATAGATCTTGCTTTGTAGAATAACGGAAGTGGGTTACTTTGACGGATAACGGTGGCAACTCCACTATATGCCTCTGTCAATCCGGTAACAAGTTGTAGAACCAAACGGTTGTATCCAACATTCTTTAATTGATCCGTCAACACTTTGAGGCGTTGACAATAAGCGGAAGCATTAGAAAATTTTTCCATATCAACACTAGAGAATTCTTGTTCCAAAGCAACTGCACGAGAATTTTGATTATCATAAAAAATGTCTCGTAATCGATTCCAAGCGTCAATTGCCTTAGAATCTGTTTCCATGATCGTGTGTAACAAATCAGTGGATATTGTTGAATATATCCAACCAAGAACGGTGGCATCTAGTACATCCCACAATTCTTTGTCTTCATCCGTTGTCAAGACTTTTTCTTTGTCTTTTTCCGGGGAAATGATGTGGTGAAGAACCCGGTGAGAACGACAACATATTTTGAAAAGTTCCGCCCAGGAAGCATAATGCACATTCTACATTTGTAAAGTTATGGGAACATGAGTTTTGATATTAGATACTGTGAGAGCGGGGTGATAAAAT
Source organism: Przewalskia tangutica (assembly GCA_029844215.1). Taxonomy (NCBI): domain Eukaryota; kingdom Viridiplantae; phylum Streptophyta; class Magnoliopsida; order Solanales; family Solanaceae; genus Przewalskia; species Przewalskia tangutica. The sequence goes on along the minus strand of CM056731.1, from coordinate 33,236,466 downwards.
GATTTGGATTCAGACATGTTGATGATAGTTGGATGAACGAACACCGGAAAAACACGATGAACATGAAAACAAACCTTCAAACTTTCGGCTATGGGGATGGATGAGCCAAAATTTTGAGAGAGAAAGGAAAAAAAAATTGGTATTTTTTGGTATTAGGAAGATGAATCTTTTCCTTAAGCTCTTGATACCATGATAAAATATTTTCCTCAATTGTATTCATCTTCTATGGTAATAATATATACATAGAATATATTTATTAGGAAGAATGATTCTAGGCTAATGTCTTCCTATTCTTATCCCCTAATATTTTTCTATTCAATGCATAATAATATCCTTACTTTATGATTATACAACCTACCATATACTAAGATATTACATTAAGAACATTATTAATAGTAATTAAGAATATTATTCTAACACCATTAATAATAAAATGCTCAAATAATGTCTAGCAATTTTTTTAGTCACCAAAATGAAAGTTATATAAGAAAAAGGAAAAAAGGAACCTTTTCACTATGGTGTATCGAATATCAAAGTCTGAAACCTTGTCAAAATATTAGGAATATTAAAAAACGTTAAAAAAGAATATTTAACAAAAAAAAGGAGAATAAAGAGAATGGGAAAAAGAAACGTGGTGCCTTTGTGTTTAACAAGTAGGACACGGTGCGGGTTGGCTCAAGTCACATTTTAAATCAAGAAAGAAAGAGCTAAATAAATTTGTAAATATCTTAATTAAACTAATAGGCGATACGAATATAGGAGGTGCGGGTATGATCGGTGTGGGTACGGTGCGGGTAGTGGGGCGGGACGGGTGTGGGGCGCATATGAAATCCACCCCGCCCCACTACCCATGGCGGGTAGCACTTTTGATACACATATCCGCCCCGCCACCCACCAAACCATCCCCATACCCGCCTCAATTGGAGCGGATGTGGGACAGTACCCTCATTTATCCGCCCCACTGACATCTCTAATCATGGGTTCAAGCAGTGAAAATAGCCTCTGACAGAAATGGAAGATAAGGTTGTGTACAACAGACTCTTGTGGTCCAGTCCTTCCCCGAATTTCGCACATAGCGGGAACTTAATGCACCGGACTGTCCTTTTACTTATAGGATAATATGTTTTATTTATTTATCATGGATTAAATATTAGCAAAAGAATTACTTACTCTTCATGTTTTCTCTTTAGGAATAAGAGTTTTTGTCCGCAAAAGTTTAACGTGTCAAGAGCTTTTATTTTCTAGTTGGTGGTGAAGATTCTTTATCGAATCAGGTTTCTATTACATATATTTTATGCATCTTCCTGTCTTTTCTATTCTCTTGTGTTATTATTTGGCCCCATTTTAACTGGCTTTGCAGCATTACTTGAAGTCGTGGTTTTTATACCACTTAAATTCTTATTTACGGTGTTTAATTAGTTTGACTTTTGTAGTATTATTTCCTTCTGATTATGAGTAATGGAAAAATTTATCACTTGAATTATATATGGATGGGACCTAATAACCCTTTTCACTAAATGTTGCGGTATGAAACAATAGGCAAACAGACATGGATGACAAAATCTATTTAGTTCCTCCCTAAGTCGTAACGGACATGTTGGCTCCTCCCTTGTTCACCGTATTTGATACAAAATCTATTTAGTTCTATTAGCACGTGTACTGCCTAGATTATTTTACATGGATGACATTAGATTATGAGAAGAGTGGATGACATAATTTAAGGATCCAACATCGGTGACTCTGATACTATGTAAAATGATATTAATCTCCCTTGGAGAATTCTTCTCATTAATACAAATATATATATGTGTACAATGTTGAATCCTTCTTCAATAAGGATCACAATCCTACTATAATTATACAATACAAAATAGGGAAAAGGGGCATATTTGCCCTCCAACTTTGAGAAAAGGGGCATATTTACCCTCCGTCAAAGTTGGGGGACAAATATACCCCTTCTGTTAATAAACTTCCACCATGTGGGCATATTTGCTCACCTTTAACTGCGATGCACAGGTGGAATCCACGTGGACGCCACTGCGCGCCACTGGATGACCCGACCGACAATTACTGCATCGCCCCTAAATAAAATCCAATACGCAAATTAAAAGGGGAGAACACCCAACTATTTCTTCTTCAAATTTGTGCCCTAAAAATCAGCATCTTCATTCTCCAGCAACAGCAACACCGATTTCCATCTTCCAACATCAATATTTCAAATTTTGTCCTCGAATTCAATCAAGAATCTTCCGAAGACAATGCTCTTTCTTCCCCAAAAGCAAAATCGTTCGCCAAGGTTCTAAATTTCATCAACTTCCGTCTTAACATTCAAATAATCCAACCTACTAATCGCGCATGCGAGAAGGTTAGAAATTCTTGAACTTTATGTGTTTAATCGATACTTATATGGTTCTAAGTCTTTCGTCGACATATAAATGTCTAATCGACAGTTGAATTTCTGCAAATTTTTATTGTTTGAAGATTGAAATCCAAATCTTATATATATGGTTATAATGTTTGGTTCATCTGGTCGCTAAAAAAACAGTGAACTCAATCGTCGACATAGACATAATTTTTCGGACTTGAGAACTCAATGTCGACTGGTTTTAAATCGACTTGTAGTTGATTTTATTAGATTTGGTTGTAGAATAACCTACTAATCGCGTACAAGAAGGTTAGAAATTCTTGAACTTTATGTGTTAATCGATACTTATATGGTTCTAAGTCTTTCGTCGACATATAAATGTCTAATCGACATTTGAATTTCTGCAAATTTTTATTGTTTGAAGATTGAAATCCAGCGTCTTATATATATGGTTATAATGTTTGGTTCATCTGGTCGCTAAAAAAACAGTGAACTCAATCGTCGACATAGACATATTTTTTCGGATTTGAGAACTCAATGTCGACTGGTTTTAAATCGGTAGTTGATTTTATTAGATTTGGTTGTAGAATAACCTACTAATCGCGTACAAGAAGGTTAGAAATTCTTGAACTTTATGTGTTAATCGATACTTATATGGTTCTAAGTCTTTCGTCGACATATAAATGTCTAATCGACAGTTGAATTTCTGCAAATTTTTATTGTTTGAAGTTTATGTGTTAATCGATACAATTTTTATTGTTTGAAGTTGAATTTCTGCAAATTTCTGCAAATTTTTCTGCAAATTCTTGAAGGTTAGAAATTTTTATTGTTTGGAGATTGAAGTTCTATGCTTCTTATTCTACTTCGAAAGTGTAAATTTGGTTCGTCGATGAGTTTTGACAGTCTTTGTTTCGATTAAGTTATAGTCGATAGTGTTTGTTTAAGTTTATTAGTTAATACAATTGTGTTTATGTTCAACAAGTAAGAAATGTCTCAAGTTAGTTGTTCTTCACAAAGGAGGTGTCATTGTGGTATGACTGCGAATCAATTTATTTCGAGGACTACTTCAAATCCCGGAAGGAAATTCTTCAAATGCCCCAAACCTAAGGTAAGTAATTTTAATCTAATACTTTGACGACATTTTTTGTTTGTTTGATTTTGTTTTTTTCTTCTTCATTTTTTGCTTATAGAGAAGTTCTTGTGGATATTGGCAATGAGAGGATGAGGAACATATTGAAAGTTTCTCTGGCGAATTAATGTCGTCATTGGATGTGTTTAAGAATGTAATAGCAGATTTGAAGAGTGAAAGAGATATGTTGAAAGCAGAAATCGTTGTGTTGAAGAGTATAAATCAAGCTTAAATGAACAAAGTTTTGAAGATGCGCGTGTTTATGATGATTTCATGGGCGTTATTTATTGGATTTGTTGCGGCATCGATTATGAAATGATTATGTATTTGTAGATGTGTAAGAACATTTAATGTAATCTTATGTATCTTCTTTTATGCAATTTCAGTTGGAATGATGCATTATTTTCTTGGTATAAAAGTGAAACAACTTGCTGTATGAACTTTCATTTCTTAAAGAAAATAATTCCAAGAAAATTTAGAAAGGTTTCAAATGGAGGAGTGCAATTCCGTAAGTACACCAATGAAAGTTGGTTTGAAACTCATAAAAGAGCTTGATGGCAACTTCAAATGGATCATACACATAATGCACCAACATGTTTCACGCCACCTCATAATTCAAAAAGGTAAAAGACTAACTGTAAAGTTGCCTTCTCAGAACCGCTTGAAGCTCGGAAGATCTTTGTCCACACATCAGCTAAATTAAACAAAGCATGCACTAGGCATATCAAATGGACAAAAGAGCTAAAAAAGAAATTAAAACTTTCAGTTCTAATTCTTTCTATGGCTATCACTTATTTTTTTCCAAATTATTGAGTATACGATAGCAAAGGATTTCTAAATATGTTAACTGCTTAAAGTGGGGAAAATTGCAGGAATGCTACAACTTAGCTGCCAATATATTGCTTCAAACTATCAAATGCATAAAGGAGAATTACAAAGGAATTTTCAAGAAGAACCAAAATATTTCAGTCCATCTTGATAGAGACCTAAAAATTAGAAGGTGTAAAAGATGAAGTTGCCATCTGTTCACTGCCTTCCAGAAATTCATAAGATCTTTTCCGGTACTTGAAAGGTACAGGTGATTATGGGATAATTTACAAGAAAAAAACAACTGAAAGTTTGTTTGGTTATACAGACAGCGACTACTTGGAGATTTAGATGATAAAAGCTACAAATCCATTCACTGTAAAGAACATGACCAAGGCATCAGTAAAGAACATTACACAAAAAAACATGTCTTCATCATCTCAAAAAAAGCCGATACATTACACAAAAAACATAACACTGTAAAGAACATTACACAAAAAAAGTTTGATGGACTATGAAGACAAACACCAAAAAAGTTTGACAATGGCCAAGGCATCAGTAATTCATGTCTTCGTCATGTGTCGGACTGCCTATTTCTCTTCCATGTCTTCAATTTCTCTCTTATAACAAGAGTCTTGTTTCGTGGTTGATAAGGCAAGTTGGTTGGCTCACTCATTGAAGTAGAATCACCAACGATGGATATTTTTCTTGTTGGTGTAGCTAATCTTTGTTTCATCCTTTCAAGTATTCTAGTATTTGCCTCAGAAAATGACCTTGGCCTTAATGATGGTTCTGCTTCTATCATAGCGGTGGTGTTGCTGCATTGAGTTAGACGTTCTTCCGTTCTCGCCGCTACAAAACTTTCTTCCGTTCTCGCTGCCACGGAGTAAATATGTGTTGTTCTTCTTTGCTTATTCCTTACAAGTTGTTTCCTTTACTAGCCTTTGCTTAAAACAGACAAAGAAAGATCAAGAACTAAAAATTGAAAAACAGACAAAGAAGAAAGATATTTGCAACTAAAAATTGAAAACGAGACACCAAGAAATGATCGATCGTAACACCACAAAGAAGAACTAAAAATTGAAAAAGCAGACAAAGAATAATAAAAGAATAACACAGAAGCTAAAAAGAACACCACAAAGAAGAATAACTAAAAATTGAAAAATAGACACCAAGAAATGATCGATCGTAACACCACAAAGAAGAACTAAAAATTGAAAAACAGGACACCAAAGAATGATCGATCGTAACACCACAAGCAGAAGTAAAAATTGAAAAACAGGGAAGCAAAGATATTTGCAACTAAAAATTGAAAAACGAGACACCAACAGCTGACTGAGATGTGTAGAGTGTTACCTTATCACATCTTCTTGCATTGTGTCCACTGTGATGGCATGTAGAACATGTCATAGGTTTTCCTTTCCTTGAGGCGGACCATTCACCTTGTCTTTTCAAGTTTTCCTTCCTCACTCTTCCTCTCTTAACTTTGGGTCGACCCACCATCTTACACATTTCTGGTGGTTCCATATCATGACTCTTTTCATATTTCCAGAATTTATACCCTCTAACTGGTTGAAGTTTGTGTGAATAGATTGACAAGTAGGTTGACTTATTAAAATATGGGTGAAAGGCTCCCTCGGCAATAGGATCCTTGTGTCTATGCTTGTATGCTCTTATAGCATGAGGACATCGGATACCACTAAGTTCCCATGTCCTACAACTACATTTCTTTGCCATTAGATCGACAATATGTGTATCGGTTCCCTCAGACACTTCAAACCCATCATCACCACTAAAATGTACCTCACAATTTTCAGCAATAACCACAAAGTCCTTGTAAATCTCTAATGTTGTAGGACTGTATTCCGTAGCCCATTTATGCCCTTGACTTTCATTCGCTACCAACATGGCCATTACCTACACAATGTTAAGGTGTTAATTCCGTGTCTTAAAACTAAATTGAAAGGGTCAAGTGTTACCTTTAATCTAATATCTTCAAGCATCTTGATAATTGGCTTGTGCCTTGCCTCCAGAATCCACTTGTTAAACGACTCTGTGATGTTGTTATCCACATTTTGATTCTTGCAAGTTGTGTCGAAGTAGGCTCTAACCCAAGTCACAACTGGGTATGTCAATAAATTCTCAGCAGCTGACTGATCCATCTCACCTATAACCTTCAAATGGTCAACAAACTCTTCATGATAAGAGCTCCATGCACAATGCCACATCTTCTTCTTCAATGCTTCAGAACCACCCCATCTTTTCAACCAATTGTGCTCTATATGTTTAGCACAAAACCTATACTTAGCTTCAGGTAACTTTGTCTGGATTGCATCAATTAAACCCTGCATATATACATCAAATTTTTAGTTTTTCAGATTTTCAGTTTTCAGAATTTTCAAGATTCCTGCATTTTCGCCACAATTTTCGCTTTTTGAATTTTCGTAATTTTAATTTTCGAATTTAATTTTCGATTTTCAATTTTAGCCATGGTACTTAAATCGAAATATTTTACTTTTTGCATATCGATGATGGTGATCCTCGCCTTGCCGCAGTTTAGTGAATTCTTTAGTAGTCCTAAAAACCAATTCCAAGTGACCTTGTTCTCTTTAGAGACTACCGCCTGAGCTAGTGGATAAATATGGTTCATGAATCTTGACCAACACTACCAACGCTTTAGCCTTTCCTTTCAAGAATGTGTCATCCAATCCTATGAAAGGTTTTAACCCACCACTAAATCCATTCTTCATTGCATTAAAACATATATACATTCTTAGGAACTTTGACTCCGCTTTCAAGTGCATCCCTAGATATGTTGATTACAACATCATCACTTCCACTGCTATTCCTCAATTCATTAGCATAACTCTCTAACTTATTATACTCATCATTGTAACTACCACTAAGTTCTCCCAAAATTATTCTCTTGCCCTCTTACACTTACGAAGACTAACATTGACATTAAAGACGACTTTCGTTCTACTCTCATCTCTTTGACCTTCACTTTGGATCATTTTGTAGCTTGTTTTGGAAATAATGAGCTATCAGGTCACAATCTACTCTTTTGCATTCAAATCTTTGGTGGACAATTGTGTTCATTAACCAATGTTTTAACCGAAACTCGATCCCGTTCTTGCGTTTCTCGATGGAACATTTAAAAGGACATCCCTCAACACACTTGTACCTTACCCTAGATTTGTCACTTTTCAACAATACCAACCCTTTATTTTGCGATAAGGCATAAAGCTTCATAAACATTCTAGCCTCAATGATATCTTTGAAAGACATTCTAGGATATATAGTTTTGAAATGCTCTAACTTTTGTGTAATCTCTCTTTTATTCTGAAGTCTAATAAGCTCTAATTCTTCAACATCAAAATCATCATCACTAGACTCATTACCAGAAGAGTTTAATGATTCATTGGCACTGTCACAGTTTGTGTCGGCCTCAACATCAATACAATATGACTCAGAATGTTGTGCAATGTTAGTCGCATCAAAATCATCTAATTCACATTCAGCTGCGACATCAACATCTAATTCACATTCTACAAGTCTTTCCATGACAATGATCTGCAAAAAACAATACAACACTCGCGCCAAAAAAAATTGTTGTTTATCGCCGACAGAGATTTCAATCGTCGCGTGCATCGCGAAATATAATATCGAACAAATACAACAAACATCAACTAAAAACAAAACTAAGTCACGATCTACAAGTCGATTTAAAACCGATGACATGAGTTCTCAAGTCCAAAAATTATGCCTATGTCGACGATTGAGTTCATCGCTTTTTTAGCGACGGATTTAACCAAACATTATAACCATATATATAAGACGCCGATTTCAATCTTCAAACAATAAAAATTGCAGAAATTCAACTGTCGATTAGACATTTATATGTCGACGAAAGACTTAGAACCATATAAGTATCGATTAAACACATAAAGTTCAAGAATTTCTAACCTTCTCGTACGCGATTAGTAGGTTGGATTCGCCTGAATGTTAAGACGGAAGTTGATGAAATTTAGAACCTCGATACTTGATTTTCGCGGGAAGAAGAGCTCATTTATCTTGGAAGATTACTGATTGAATTCGAGGACAAAGCTTGAAATATTGATGTTGGAAGATGGAAATCGGTGTTGTTGTTGCTGGAGAATGAAGATATTGATTTTTAGGGCACAAATTTGAAGAAGAAATAGTTGGGTGTTCTCCCCTTTTAATTTGCAGCGTATTGGATTTTATTTAGGGACGGATCGGGTAATTGTCGGGTCGGGTCATCCAGGTGGCGCACAGGTGGCGTCCACGTGGATTCCACCTGTGCATCGCAGTTAAAGGTGAGCAAATATGCCCACATGGTGGAAGTTTATTAACAGAAGGGGTATATTTGTCCCCCAACTTTGACGGAGGGCAAATATGCCCCTTTTCACAAAGTTGGAGGGCAAATATGCCCCTTTTCCCTATAAAATATGATAAATATGTAACCTAGTCTAGATAGTACACGTGCTAATAAGTTCCTTAAAAATCTAACCCAAAAAAAGAAGAAGTTCCTAATAGTGAATATTTCCAAGTTCCATTATAATTATCAAGAACATGAGACCCTATATTTGCTATCGCCCTTCTAGTCAGGGGAAGCTTCTTCTCCACAGGGCTTGTTCCGTTAGTAAGTGTATATGATTAAACATGAAGGGAATATATATTCTCTCTCTCTTCTGAAACCGCGTAAAACCTTTGCTGTAAACGTGAAATGTCCGCCGCGGCGACCGTATGCTTATTTTATTTGTTTATATATGATGATATTTTCTTTGCGGGAAGCAAATGTGTGATAATTAAAAATTCACAATTATAAAGAGTTTCTTTGCGGGAAGCAAAGAAGTATGAAGGTAAGGTGACAACAAGCGTGAAATGTCATTTATGTAATTTGCTTTTCATACTTTCGCTATAGAAATTATTTTTCTAATTTTTCTATATTGACTAATTAAACATAAAATAAAATATAAAATATTACGTACCAAGCAAGCACACCGTAAATTAGAGTTGCAACTTTGCGTCATTTGTTTGTGTAGATCAATTTCATTTATTGAACGTTTCAACTTTTACCTGCGTCACCTAACAAATGAACACATTATTGTAAACATTTTTACGTCATGTATACCACCTACCTTCTACTACTATTATTATTGTTGTTACAACAAATAAATTAAAAAAGCGTTGGGGCTACGCATAATTGAGGTGGCGCGGGGTAAATTATATAGGGAAGAATAATTTGTTATTGGAGTAAAACCGTATGGGTCGTTTGATATGAAGGATAAGAGATAATTAATTCTGGAATTAAATTTGAGGTGTGTTTATCCTAGAGTTGACAAACTTAACCCATAAAATTATAATTCGCTCAACCCGTTCAAGTTTGGGTTGATTATTGACCCGCCCATTCGTTAGTTCAACTCATTTCAATCTATCAAAATTTGGGTTGATATCTAGCTCAAATTGATTGATAAGAAATCTATCAAAATATGTTCAAAAAAATTGTTTTTATTTGATATATATAGCCATAATAGGGAAAAATAATATTCTATCAGGTATTAAAAATTCTATAAAAAAGTAAATAAGACAATTAAAGCTTAGTAAGAATTGGACGGGTTGAATTTTGATCCGCTTGTTAGCCTATTTCAACCCAATCTACTTCAATCTTAAGCCCTAGACCAGTTGGTCTTGAAGGCAGAGGGTATCCTCATTGGGTGGTGTGTGAGAGCTTGATCACAAGTTCGAAAACAATTTTATCTATTCAAATTGTAAGGGGAAAATTTTGACATTTTTACAAGAGATTTTCATTTTTTTACAAACAAAAGATAAAATATCATTTTATTCTATTCAAATTGTAAGGGGACAAGAGATCTGATTTCGTTGCGGGTGAAAGTTGTACTTCATTTTAATGCTGTGAGAAATAAAAAGCTTTGGACGGGAAAAGCATTTCTTAATTTTTTTATAAACGTTATAACAAAAATACCTTTATTTGATAAGTGTTATAATTGTGAAATTATTTTTGAGCTTGAATTTGTATCATTTTTACAACAAAATATATATTTTTGAATTAAAATTCAAAATTTGGTTTATAAAATTACTCCGTTTGTATTTTGTCGTGTATAAACACTAATTGGAATGTATTTATTCTACTTAAGCCTCTCAAATTAGCGTTTTTTCAAAGCACAAACAAAAGAAAAACATATGGGAACAATAGGTGGGGTAGACGCCTAAAAACTTCATCACCGCCCAAATAAAAAGGATAATAATGCTGTAACTTTACGCTAAGTCATTTAGGGCTTGTATTGTAATGGGCTGTATTATAGTATTAATATATCTCTATTTTATTTTTATTTTTAATAAAATCCAGGATAGCAACTTCGGTTGAAAACGTTCATCAAACGTTGTATTATTTTTTTGTCCAATGCAGTCAAACGTAATACAGCATACCAAACGTATAACGCTCAGTCGCTATCCATAAAGTAATTCTACAACGTTATTTTATACTTTGATCTAAACAAGAGATAAAAGAAGATTTTAATTTAGTTAGTACATACAATGCTTTCAGACCAGTTTGCATGTTACTTTTTGTAAGGTATTATAATTAAAATAACATCATTAGTAAACCAAATCTCACAAGTTTGACCTGCGAATGCCAGATCAGATTCTCTGAAACACGAGAACATTAATAATGTAAATAGACTTCTACTCTTCTTTAGGAGACACAGCAAAACAATCGAAGAGAGTATTCAAAAATAGTTAAACTACAGTATAAAGAATGAAATCAGTGCTATCAATCCATGTCTTGGAGACAACGCCCCCAAATCTAACACCAGACACATCTTCACTGCTGGAAACACCAATCTGGTTGTTGTTGCTGCCGCCGCCGGCAAAGAATTGGAAGTGGTGGAAATCGGTGTGGTGATGATCTTCATCGTGCTTGCTAGGAGGATGGTAATACATACGCGAAGTTTGAGGACAGTGAGAATTAAATCTCGCCACAATTCTCGCTCCCGTATCCAACAACTCCACGTACTTACTCATCTCTCTATATGTCTCTGCGTCCCATAAACAAGAACTTTTGTTTGCTTGAGGGGAATGTAGAGAGGCGTGAGGGGTTTATTTATATACAAAGGTTTTTTTTTCTATTTTTTGTTTTCGGTGGGCTAGGGTGTTAATGCTTATTTGCTTTCAAAGCCCATTAACTTACCTTATTGTCGTTCATTGCCTTCACTTAGAAGAATATGTATTTTAATAGGAAAATTTACCTGGCATGATTAACTACTAGTATATAATTATATTTAGTAATTATAATTTATTTTATTTATATTACATAACTAAAAATTATATATTAATTACATATAATAACTATTAAAATAGAAAAAGGGTAAAAAAACTTACTATACAACACTTTCTCCCATTCAATAATTTTCAAATCACTTTCTCTATCAATCTTCTCCTATTTTTCTTATGCACGATTCTCGCACAATCAATTCATCCTAAATCGTCGTTGCGCATTAATAGGTAAATTATTGGGTAGTTTTTAGTCATTTACACTGTCTTTAGTTTATAGCTTCTTCACTTTCTCAGATTTTAAGCCACAATTTTAAATAGAGAAATTGGGACTCACCAATGGTCGATGCAACATTTGAACGCCTCACAAGCACTGACGGACACACACACCCAATTGGGTGCAAGTACACCCACTTTTTTTTAATCACCTTGTAAACGACATCCGTTTTACAAGGTGATCCACCTATCATTTTCAACACTGAGGAAAGTTGAAATATAAGTAAGAAATTTTGCATATGAAATATTTTTCTTTAGTTCCAGAAAAATTGAGAAACAACCGTTGTCCGCGTATACCAACGTTTATATGAAACTGTCACAATTCTGTAATGTGACTAGTTTTTATTAATTATCACTTTTAGTCCCTTAAATTTTCCTTTATGTTGTTTAGTATTTACTAATATAGTCCTTGTCAATAAGAGACAATGTAATGACCACTTTTCAATTATCAAAAATATATTGAAATCTCTCTCTCTTCTTCGACCTTCTCTCCTCTCCTCTCTTCTGTAAACACTCCTCCTAGGCCCTTGCGATTCCAGTTTCCACTTCACTGGCGCGGTGCCGCCAACTCCAAGGTAAGTCTCGCACTCTCGCTAGGGTTGTTATCGAGCCGAACCCTACCGAACTCTCACTGGGTTCGGCTCGAGTTCGAGATTATGAAGAGCTAGGGTTCGGCTCGGCTCGATCAGGTCGAATCTGAAAAATTAAGGTTCGATTCGGGTTCTACCAGTCGAACCGAACGTTCGGCGAATATTCGGATCCGAATTTCCAAAAAAAAAATCGAACTCAGTGAAGGAGCAACAATGGTGAAATCTGATTTGAGAAGAACTGAGGCACGGGGCTGGGTGCAAATTATAGCCAAGATCAAGATGAAATCAGTGACACCACCCGCTGCTAACGTTGATGGCTGAGGTGACCGGAAAATTCAAAAAAACCGCCGGAGTTTTGATTTGGTCGACCTAAATGTTGCGAACGAATTGAGGAACGCGGCTTAGTGATTATTGTAGTACTGATCAATACGAATATATTGGTACCAACCACGACCTTCGATTATAACTCAGTTCGCCGAAAAATCCACGAAGACGGCTAGGGTTCCGCTGCAACGTGATTTGGTCGTCGGAACTCTAGGGGTTGAGTCGATGGACGTCGTTGGTATCAAAATGACCGCTGTGAGATGGCGGTCACAGTTCTGTATCCCTTCGCCGTCGATTTGTGCTCAGGCGATCGGAATTTAGAAAAAACCGAACAACATTGAAATGATTTTTCGATCTGAAATTAGTCGCAATTAACGATGAATCGACGGTGGTGCTTGGTATGGAAATGACGGGCTCGACGAGACGAAGCTAACGGTATAGGTTTCGTCTCCAATGGTGTTCTGTGGTGGCCGGAAAATGCAATTTTTCGGTCGAGCTGAAGTGGGTTTTAGAAGAGAGGCAAATAAAATTTTAGGTTATATATATATATATATATATATGGACTGGGCGGATCGGGCCGAATCTAAATTTAAGGTTCGGCCCTATATTTGATTTAACGAACCCGAACTCAAATTGAGTTTTTTCGAGCCGAATTTTGCGAATCGAATTGTTTGGCTCACTCACATCCCTAACTCTCGCTGGCTATCAACCTTTGCACCATTGCAATGTAGACACACTGGTATATTCAATTAGTACTAAACTATGACTATTCATTCTAACTTTCACCTATCTTTTGTTTTTGTTTTTTGAACCAGTTATCAAGACAAACTAGCATATGGCCAATCAAAATTAGCCAACATATTACATGCCAACGAACTTTCTCGCCGATTGCAGGTAATCACTAAGTTTTTACTTACTGTATAGTGCCAGTATGATGGAGAATTAGAGCTAAAATTATATTCAACTACATTCCATTGTTGAACAAAACTAGATTCAAATTCTTGTTCAAATGTTTGATGTCTAAAATTAGGGCTTTTTTCTTTGGTTGGTTGAAAACTTGGAATCAGGGTTTGATATATTCAAAAATTAGGACTTTTTTTATTTGCATATTTATTTGGGTGCAAATTGTGAATTTGTTATTTGTGTTATTGTTACATGTTACATGTTTAGTTGTTTAAATTGTAATCTTTAAATTGCGAATTTTGGTTTTTTTCTCTTCAACGGGGTTAAGAGGTTTTTTTGACTATTAAGGGAATATGGAGAGATTTTATAAACGAAAATTGACATAAATTGGAATTGGTGATTCTAGTATTAGTGGTGCATCTCCTAGTACTCAACCATCTGTTCCCATAGAAAAAAGATATCTGAATTTCACCCAAACCATGTTGATGAAATTAGAAGAACGTATCTATTAAAGGGGCCTTGTCAACCCCATAGCCATGATTTCCCTAAGAAAATGATGGGAAATAAAATGCGTTGTTTTATTCCTGAATTGTTTGATGTTTATGCTAATTGGTTAGAGTATAACATGAAAGAAGATAAAGCATATTGCTTGTGTTGTTATTTGTTTAGAGATCAAATCAACAATTAAGGTGGTGAGACATTTATAATTGAAGATTTTTCTACTTGGAATAAAAAAGTTAGGTTGGATTCCCATGTTGGTGCAGTTAATAGTGTTCATTATGTGTGTTTAAAGAAGTGTGATGATCTAACGAGACAAAGTCAATCTATTACAGTTGCTCTTCATAGACAATCAGACATTGTGAGAAATGAATATCGAATTCGATTATGTGCTTCAATTGATTCTTGTCGATTTTTATTGAACCAAAGGTTGACTTTTTGTGGTCGTGATGAGACTGAAGATTCTTCAAATAGAGGGAATTTTCTTGAAATGATTAAGTTTTATGGTGATCAAAATGATTCTGTTCGTAAAGTCATTATGAGAGATGCTTAAAAAAATTGTCAAATGATTTCTCCGGACATTCAAAAGGATATTGTTCAATATTTTGCACAAGAGATAGTACGAAAAATAATTGAAGAGATCAAAGATTATTTTTTTGCAATAATGGTGGATGAGTCTAGTGATGTATCTGACAAAGAACAAATGGTTGTGGTTTTGCGATTTGTTAACTCTTGTGGGAATGTTCAAGAGAGGTTTATTTGTGTTGTGCATGTGATGGAGACTTCTTCTTTGTCTTTGAAATCTGCTATTGATAAAGTATTTGTTGTATTGATTTGAGTTTGATGAAAATTCGGGGTCAAAGTTATGATGGTGCAATTAATATGAATGGTGAATTCAGAGGGTTGACGACTTTGATTATGAATGAAAATCGGTCTGCATATTATGTTCATTGCTTTGCTCATCAACTTCAATTAGCTCTTGTTGTTGTGGCTAGAAAAAATGTTGATATTGCAAACTCTTTTAACATGATTTTCACTTTATTAAATGTTGTTGGAGCATCTTGTAGCGTAAAGACATTATTCGACAAAAACAAGCACAAAAGGTGGCGGAAGGAATCGAGAGTGGTTTGCTTGAGACAGGGAAGAGATTAAATCAAAAATTAAGTCTTAAGAGGGTTGTGGATACACGTTGGGGGTCTCATTATAAATCATTATTGAACTTGGTTGCTTTATTTTCTTCTGTTATTGAATTCTTGAAGTTGTTTCGTGTGATGCTACAGATTCATCGAAAAAAGCTCAAGCAGTTGGTTTATTGGGATATTTGCAATCATTTGATTCTGTCTTTAATTTGCAATTGGTGCTGACTGTACTTTCGTTCGCAAATGAGTTGTCATTAACTTTGCAAAGGAAAGATACAAATATTTTGAATGATATGACATTTGTTAAAGTAACTAGGCAGAAATTGCAAGCGACAAAGAAATGATGGATGAGAATCTCTTCTAGGTAAGATTACTGATTTTTGCAATGAGAAAAAATTGATTGTGTGGATATGAATGCTGAATATGTTAATCGTCATCGTCCTCGACGTAAGACAAACATTACTAACGATTTTCATTATCGTGTGGAATGTTTTAATGCCATTATGGATCAGCAAATTTTAGAGATTAATGATCGGTTTAATGGAGTCAATTCTGAGTTGCTTCTTTGTGTTGCTTGTTTGAATCCAAGTAATATTTTTGTTGATTTCAATATAGCAAAATTGGTAAGAATGTCTCAGTTTTATCCGGATGACTTATCTCTAGTTGATTGTATGATGCTTGAAAATCAACTAGAGACATATATTATGGATTAGCGATCAGATGGCATATTCAGTCGATTGGAGGGGCTTGTTGATCTATCTACATTGCTTGTGCAAACATGAAAATACTTGTCGTACCCATTGGTGTGTCGGCTTTTTAAGTTCGCATTAATTTTGCTGGTAGCAACAGCAAGCGTGGAAAGATGCTTCTCTGCCATGAATATTGTCAAGATGGATCTACGAAATCGAATTTGTGATCAATTTTTAAATGATTGTCTTGTATGTTTTATTGAAAATATTTGCTTAAGAGTGTTACAAATGATGATGTAATTAAACGTTTTCAAAATATGAAAATGCGTAGGAGACAATTATGATTTGTTAATTTTATTAAATTTGAACACTCGAATAATTTGTAAACTTTATTAAATGTGTGCACCCAATTTGAAAATTCGCTGCGTCCGCCAGTGCTCACAAGTTACAAGTCTCACGGGTTGAAGTCTCATAGAACCTAACTACTCAATATGGGACATTCCATGAACACTTTATGTCGTTTGTTGTTTATTTTTATATATTTTGGTAATTCATCATATGTTGTTACTCCATAATTACAAGTTCACTAATTTATAATGTTAAGTATGTCATATACTATTATTTGGCTTAGACAAGTAAATCACTTTGTATATTTTTTTTAGTTTTTCCATCTGATGTTCGATATCTGCATTGGAGTCCGATTATTTCCGAATTCGCGTCACGTAAAGCCCATTTTTTGGAGAAGCATTTCTTATTAAGATTTTTTCTATACCCGAGGCTCGAACCCGAAACCTCTAGTTCCACTGCCCAACATGCTTTGATGGTCACTTTGTATACTTCATTTGTTTCTAGGTCAAATTTTGTACTTTTCCTTTCAATTTATTTGGCAACTTTTAACCTTTTTTTTCCCAATCTTTGTGTGGTTTGTAACTTTGTGTATTTGGTGGCCTTTGGTCACAATTCATAAGTTAGGAAAGCGTTGGGTATTAATGGTTATTTGCCTAATATCCAGTTGGATTGTCCTATTGTCATTTATTGCCTCCCTGAAATTTCTTTTTGTCTCACAAATTGGTGTAACCAAATCTTATAGTACAAACTTTGTCTCCACTAACTTGTGAAATAAAAAGAAATTTCACAAAATTAATGTCAATTGTGCACACACAAAATAAAATAAAAATCACTTTTCCCCCAAAAACTTTTTTGTGCTTCTCTATGCCACAAAATAGTTATATACCGCACACAATATTCAATCGTTTCCTTCTTCTCCTTTTCTTTTTTGACTTTATTATTCTTCTATTTTTGTCTGTCCAAAAAATATAAGCTCTTATTAAATGGAGAACTTCACTAATATCAAAAGTCAAATAATAGTATATAACAATGCCACTTCATATGTTTTTGAATTGAGGAGACATGTTTATATCATTTTCATATCGTCCAACAATAAAATATTCAAGAAAGAATTAAACAAGTACTAGTATTCTTCCTCTGAACTTAATTATCTCAGAAAAGACTTTAATTTGATATAAGACTTGACGTAAACGTATTATTTGACTTTATGATGAGACATAAATGAAAGGAAGGACCTCGATTTATTATATGGGAGGATAACTCATCCTAGGCCTAGCTACCCCAATTGGGGGGCAAAATGCGAAATTTCTCACTCCCCTACCCCCGATCCGACAGAGATTGATGGAGGAGATAAATCATGGTGACTCAGCGGTCCACTAGGTGGGAGGTACAGTGCTTGGTGCCCACAAGAGATGAATGAAACTCACATCATGCACTTCTGCTGTGCTCGAACCACTTCTTGGCAATCTAACCAAATCCATTATAAACCCATCTGAACTACCCAATTTTATACAGAGATCTATGAGCATTGCTTGAAGACCAAATGCGTAAATTTTTTAATCTTTGAAAATTATTGTTTAAAGGATGGCCTGCTCACTTGATGAAGCATCACATCACCATATATTTCCATTCTTGAAAAAGGAAATATGTTACATGTGATGTTGGTTTTTAGGATTTATTTTTACTGAGAGTTGAAAGATTTATTTAACTCATTGTATGGGTTTATGTTAATTACGAAAATAAATAATCCTTTTATTATTTTCATTAATTAAAGAAAATATATATAATTTATAATTTTCATAATAGAAAAATCATATTCCTATTCTAATACCAAAACTCTATTCTAGTAGTACAAGAATTTTATAATTATGGTAAGTGTATAATACTAATTAATACAAAATTTAAATTAAAATATTTACACTAATTTGAAGACTAAAATGTGATATACACTTATGGTAAGAAGTGTATATCACGTATGTTCTTAACACCCATCCGCAGTCTTAGCGGGCGGTCTTCGTACGCTGAGTGTCCCTAAATTCTTCAAAAAGTACCGAGGGAAGACATTTAGTAAAGATGTCTGCAATTTGATACCTGAAAGGGACATGACAGATGCGTACTTGTCCACGAGCTACCTTTTCGCGAACAGAGTGGATATTCATCTCTATATGTTTAGTGCGTTGGTGCTGAACCGGATTACCAGAAAGGTAGATGACACTAATATTATCACAATAAATCAAGGTAGCTTTCTGAAATGAAGCTCTAAAAGAAGATTACATAACCAACAGGATTCAGAGACCACATTGGCTACCCCTCGATACTCGACCTCTGCACTAGAACGTGATAACGCCGATTGACGTTTTGCAGACCATGAGACCAAGTTATTACCAAGAAACATACAATATCCAGACGTAGATCGCCTGGTGTCTAGAAAACCACCCCAATCAGCATATGTATACGGGACAAGTGTAGACGTTGGCGAAGGATATAAATGCAAGTCATAGTCAAGTGTCCCCTGGATGTACCGAATAATGCATTTGAGCGCATTCAAGTGCTCAATCCTGGGATAATGCATAAACAAACACACATATTGTACGTCATACATAATATCTGGTCTCAACGACGTAAGATACTGAAGGGTCCCTGTAAGACTACGATAGCATGTCAGATCCTCGTAAGGTGAGCCAGCCGCAACACCTAGCTTGGGCTTAGTATCAACCGGAGTATAAGTGGACTTACAGGATAACATCTCAGCCCTCTCAATGATCTCAAATGCATACTTCCTCTGGAATAAGAACAACCCACTTGTATGACGAGTGACAACAATCCCCAAAAAGTAACTCAAGGGCCCCAAGTCTTTCATATCAAACTTAGAACTGAGCATTGTCATGATAGACTGACGTAATGCATCAGAAGATGCAGTCAAAATAATAACATTCACATATAACATTATATAAGCCAAGGAAGAACCACGACGATAAATGAACAATGAATTATCAAACCTGCTGTGATAAAACCCAATAGTCGAAACATAGTATGCAAACCTATTATACCAGGCCCGTGGAGACTGCTTAAGCCCATACAAAGACTTCTTCAACAAACAGACATGATGAGGATATTTGGTATCCCTAAACCCCAAGGGCTGATGCATATAGACTTTTTCCTTGAGATCATCATGTAAGAAAATATTCTTCACATCTAACTGATGGATAGGTCATGCTTTCGAAAGAGTCAAGATGAACACAATGCGAATGGTAGCCGGTTTGACCACCGGACTAAATGTATCACCACAATCCATACCAACCTGCTGAGTTTTATCATCACCTACAAGACGAGTCTTATGCCTCCCAAATGAACCGTCAAAATTATCCTTATGAGCAAAAATTCACATAGACCGAATAGTATTAACACCATACGAACGGGGCACACCAAATCCTACGTCTTATTATCAATAAGAGCATTATATTCGTCGGTCATAATAATTTTCTAATTCGGATCATTTAAAGCAGACACATGATTACGAGGTAAGGATGATTTAAGGACATTAAAAGTTAAATTAAAATATCTTTTTTATTTAAAAATACTCCATTGACTACACATGACTGGTCGTTGACTCGGGGGAGAATTTGGTGAATTTTGAAAATATCGGGACACGTGACGGACGGCCGAGTTCCTAGAACGAGAATCGAGCATTCACGCAAAAGCAGTATGGTGACATTGGACTTGGAAGCAAAAATGGAACCTGGGCCATAACTGGGATGGATAGATGGTTCAGTTGATGGACCCAGACTTGGAGGAGGCAACACAACTAGAGGGCCGGCGGGCAGTGGGCCCGCTGGTGGATTTTGGTATGGGATAGGTCCGATAAATGGTGGATAATATATATGGGGAGATACCGTCATCCAAAAAATTATACAAACTAGGCACGTGACTACTCAATTTTTCAAACGGGAGTTGGGACTCATCAAAAATAACATGACGATTAATGATGATTTTATTAGACGATAAATTAAAATATTTGTAACCACGATGATTGTGCGGATAATCCAAAAATACACACGAGGTAGACTGGGCCTGAAGTTTGTTAATTGTGGTGGACGGAAAGAGTGAATAACACAAGCACCCAAAGATCGTAAGATGTGAATACGAAAGAGTCTTATTATATAAAATTTGAAGAGGGGACGAATATGTCACAACTGTTACACCTCGTAGTTTAAGGCGATAATTAAGAATGTCATTAAGGAAATAGGATACGAATATTGGTTATTAAGTATGTTCATATATGCTAATCCGGAAGTTAGTACACGAATGATGTGATTCCAGAATTTTTTTGGTTACTGTTGTTGACACCCAATTTTGACCCATCTTTTAGTCATTTCTTGCAATTTTAAGCATTTTAGGACACCACATTTTATCACCATTTTTGACATTTTTGTATATTTTTTACCTAACATTCTATGTTGTTTTATTTTTTGTAAATTGACATCATGTTTTTACTTTAATTAGGTATTAAACATTTCTAAATATTATGTTATTATTGTTGCGCGATCATTTTGTTTTACTAATTTTGCATCTCTTTAAATAATTAACTGACATCCCGTCTTTACTTTTAATCAGGCATTAAATATTTGCTAAATATTGTATTTTATTATTATTGCATCGACATTTGCATTTTAATAATTTTGTATCTTTAAATAATTTTCTTTTAAATAATTAATCCATTTTGCATTTTTGCCAAACCAGTCCATGTCCAAGGCACAATCTGGACCAGTCCAATCCGCCAAAAAACCGAAGCCCAAACTGAGGCTCAATACACCTTTCATCTTTTCCCTCCAAATACTCAATACCCAATACCCAATACCCAAAGCCCAATACCCAAAACCCAAACCCTAAACCTAATCTCACACTATAAATAAAATCTTACCCCCATTTAAAAAAACCTACCCTACCAACTCTCAGCCGTCTAACCTATTTCATCACCCCTTAACCCTACTTCACTACACCAGCCGTTTCACCTATTCCTTAAAACTCCAGCAACTTCACAAATCAGCCACCCTGAACGCCTCTCCTCTTCCCCTTTCCCGTCGCCGCCGCCTTCGCCGGAGCTCCAAGCTCCGGCGAACACCCTCTCTCTCACACACACAACATCCCCCCACTCTCTACTCACCATCCCGTCACCCTCTCTCTCCCTTACTCTCCTTCCCGTAACCGCCTTTCGCCGGAGCTTGGAGCTCCGGCGAACACCCTCACAGCCGCACAAAGCCACCCTCAACGCCTCACCCTCTCAGCCCTAACTCCCGTCGACCCCATCCGGCGAACCCCCCACTGAACCAGTGACCCAGCAATGCCCCCTCCCCCTCTTTTGACTATTGTGTTGTCGCACTGACAGGAGTTTGAACTCCGGCTACTCTTTTGCTTGGTTTTTATTTTATTTTTTGATTGATGTTGGTTGTGTTTGACTGGTTCGTTTGCATTTTGTGCTGCTTCTTGCCATCGTAAGATTCGACCACGCTACGCCTTTTTCCGCCATCGTTCGCCATTTCTTTGCACGATTTGGCCCTTTTTATTATTAATATTGGTAACTTAACTGATTTGGAACAAATACTATATTTAGGGTCTACTACTACCATATGTTTAACCATTTTAAAGCTGGATTCTGGACTGTTTTCGTGCTATATTGTTGTTATTTCCCTGTTCGCGAACCATTTTGGTTCACTGGTGATATTTTGGTGCTGGTTGTACTGTTTTGCGAACCATTTGTCTTGTCTTTTGGCTACTGTTGTTGTTCATTATTCGTCGTGTTTGGGGCTGATTTTTGACGATTTTGTCCCTGTCATTATTTTATTAAACTGATTGAACAGATGCTACACTATTGGGTATTTAATGATTTGAACAAGATGCTACACTTGTTTGGCCAATGAAAAAGTTATCCGTCGATTTTTGAGGCCTCCACAGTTGCAAAGACGGAAAAAATAAAATAAATGAATCTTTCTGGGCAAGGATGATTTCTTCCACTTACACCGGATAACCAACATGCGATGGCAAGGCGAATGCTCGCAGCCGCACTTGTTTATGCTGTCCTACTTTATTTTTTACTTATATCTGAGCCCTCCGTGTTTAAAACTATTACTGTTTTGGCGCGAATCCGAAGGTTTTATTTATTTTATTATTTTTAGCAATAATGGCCGATGAAGGAATCTCCGTCTGATTTCCAAGGTCTTTCCTGTACAAAGACGGATTTATTTTTGGCTTTATTTATTAATTATTGCTATTACTTTAAAAATTATTTACTTTATTACTAACACTTTTACTAAGTGTCTATGCAGGTACCCGAAGATCATCTTGTGCAGAAAACCCTAAAAAGGGTTAAAGATGTCTCGGATTCTTATCTCATGTCGCATTTAATTTTAGTTTTACTTTTGTATTGCATTTTATTTTAATTGTAAATTATGTAAAAATGCTTAGAATAGGTAGAATAAAAGCCAATATATAATTAACCTAGGTTTGAACGGATAACCGCAAGTTAGCGGATCTTAGAGGATGCCTAACCCCTTCCCTTTAGGATAATAAAGAACCCTGATCCAGAATCTCATTTAATTCGCAGATCATTAAATGAAAATTAATTGCGGTATTTTTATTGCAATAAATCAAGTGTCCTAATTCACTTAAATAATTAGGTGGCGACTCCTTTAAATACATTTAGGAATCAACCATACGTAGTACTCCCGTTTCGGCTCCGGTTAAAATGGGGTGTTTCAACTGTTAGCGATTATCCTTATGTTTTACGCAAGTGTACGTATCGCTAAAGTAATATAGTCTTGGTAAGATCGAATATCGTCCTCAGGGACTGGTTTTCAATTACCAAACATCTATCCTAAGTTATCTATTTGACTATCGATATTTTGTTTTGGTTTTATCTATAAACTACTGAAGTAATTGCAGAAATGAACTAAAATACTTTATTTGAATCAGTTATGGTGGAAATAGGGTTTCAATCTCCTCGACTATCCACTCACTTTAATCCTTAATGCAGCAATAAAGGTTCTTCTTCTATTTTAAGATAGCAGGTTAGCTAGACTGTTTTATATTCCGGTTAGGATATATAAACGCTTAATCCCAGTGCAGAAATTTTCTATATTTCTATGATAGATTTTACCACATATGAAGATTAAGAACAATAACTTATGAAGCTACACAAGTATCGGGGTACTTTCGTCCACGATTTTAACCTATGTTTATTCAACTACAGCATATCCAAATCTCCCCTCTCGGTTCTTGATTCGAAATCATATACGTGATGATAACTAGTGATCAATTAATTATCAAACAATCAAACCAAATATTGAATAAATATTAACTATATGAAGAAGGAACTAAAATATTACATTAATTCATAAAGACGAGTTTAAAGGAAAAACCTAATTAAAAGTTTAGCTCCTAGCCATAGACATGCTAAGAACCAAATTAATATCCAACATGAACTAAATTAAAATAAAGCAAAGAAAAGAAAATACTTTGGAACAAGTCTCCAATCTTGTAGCCTCCAAAAACTATGTTGTGTTGTGAAGAAAGGTTGAGTCCCCCTTAAAAAATCTGCCCAAAGGGCCTTTTATAAGCTCAAAAAATGTGTACCCTTTTCCTCCCCGCCCTTGGCCAATTCCCTTGCAGATCTGGACAATTTTCTGCCTCGGCGCCGCGGCCCTGCTGACTGGCGCCACGGTGCCTTAACTCCTGTAGCCTCTCAGATCTTTTGGCGCCGTGACCTTGCATTCCTGCGCCACGGCGCTGCTTCGCCTTTGTCCGGATTGCCAGCTTTCGTCAATTTTTGGCTCGGGAACTTCCTTTTCTGCACAATTATTTCTCCTTTTCGCCACTTTACCTTTTTAAACCACTGTGACTCAAAAGAAAGAAAAATACCCTAACACGACACATATTTGAACAGAAATGGGCAAAATACTAACTAAAAATGACTCTAAAAGTGCATATAAAATATGTCTAACAAACATCCTCTAACTTAACATTTGCTCGTCATCGAGTAAAGATCAAAACAGAATCAAAGACACAAAAGAAAATAAAAGACTCAAAGACTCTGATCAACTTGCTGCACAAAATGTCACTAAAAAACATGAATGTAAGTTGGGATAATATACATGAACATATATAGCATGGATTTTTAGCAATCTAGAATTTCAAGTCAGATATTTCGCAAAATCAATCATGCTCAATGGAAGTACGAATACCTAACCTATGCAAGTCAATTTCAAAATTCTATGGCCTGTTCACTTGCTATTCTCCACTAATCATATACATAATTACTAGAGAACTTCAGGATTTTTCAGGGTTGTAATGTAAGGCTTAGGCAGGGGTAGATAAAAATAGGCATTTAGGCTCAAATTATGTACCATAAGCTATTTTCATTCAACTCATTCTTTCTTCTTTTTGACTTTCTTTTTTTAGTCTCATACATATCTTCTCCCCTCATTTCTTTTGAGAGAATGAGATACATTATAACAAGCACCCCCAAACTTAGGCTTTTGCAAATTCTTCATTCATTGGGGTGCATCAAATTTTTCAATTTTCTTTTCGTTTCTTTTTCAACACATTTCATCCCAAGAGTTTTCAATTATCACTTATGACACAAACATGAAATCATAGGGTGTCAAAGAAAGATCTTATTTAGGCTCAAATGGGCTGACTAAGGATACAATTTATTATCAGGGATAGACATTGAATGGTAAGAAGGGCTAACAAAAAATGTCCGAGTCATCTCCCTAACATGTACATCCAAACTATTTCACCTCAAATAACAAGCGAGAATAATTCGATTTCATGAATTCTTGGCATATCTAACTTAAGCATTCAGATTTTTGCTTCTAATTCCATTACATTATCCCATTTACTTCATTAGACGTTTCAAGTAACAACATCATGCATGATCATAAAAAAAATTGACTCATATAAAACATAAACAAGAACATAAACAAGACAATCAAATAGACACAAAAAAACACAATAGACACACAAAATAGATTAAGAACCCCCCAAACTTAAATGACACATTGTCCCTAATGTGTACAAGACTCAAAATAAAAAGACGGGACGACTTACATACTTTACGATTTAAAATGGTGGTGGTGGTGGTGGTGGTGGCGTTGGCGGGTAATGCATGGTCCATTGATCGAACCTGGAGCTCAAATCATCAACACGTTGGGTCAAGTGTTGTTGACCCTGCATCATGGTGTCCAGGCTCTGCATCATCCTCTGTTGATTCATGAGCAATTGCTCCATCATTGGCACTGGAGTTTCCAAGGCTAAAGGTGGTTGGTGGCTGCTGCTTATATCAGCCGCTCGTGCTCTTCTTCCATGACACCTCTTCTTCTGCCTCTTCCTCTTCATTTGTTGCTCTGGATCGTTAGTTCGGAAAGAGTGCACTAAACCATATGTCACAGGAGGCTGATTCTTCTCAAAAGTATCAGTGACAAAGGTTGAGACTCCATGCCTAACACATAAGGCACAAATGAGTGATCCATGTCCCAACCCACCAGTGATGGACAACCTGCTGATCTCCCTAATACTCTGCACTATTTCATGCCCAATGTCAATTGTCTTTCCCGTCATGATTCCATATATCATCTTAATTCTATCTTCAGGCACTCTAGTAAAGTGTGTCGATAGAATCAGACGAGCACTTACAAAATACATCCAACACTTGGTTATTCTATTGAACTGACATCTGGCAAGTCCTCTAGCTCCATTGCGAGTGACTTTATACTCAGTCCCTGGGTAGCATAATGTCTCTGCGACTGCGTTCCACGTGATGTGGTTGGCATCTCTAGACCAACTTCTGAAATGGTATGGGTTATAGCCCTGGTCTTCAACATTAGTTGTCCCCAACATTGCATTCACCACTTCAGAATTTACGGACACATATTGCCCTCTCATAAAGCATATTCCATTTGTCTGCTCCGGATAATTAGCATAGAATTCTCTTACCATGCTAGTGTTCTGCGGTGGAATTCTTTCCGGATTGGTAAATCTTTTCCAATCATTTGCCTCAATCACAACCCTAATTGGCTAGTAGGCATCATCATCATCAAACGACTCTCTCCGGTAGTCCATGCCTCTCTCACGTATCAAGGTACTAGTACTTATCCGGTTATATCTATCATTCGCTTCTTTGCTAGTGAATCTAGTAATATCATATTCAGAAAGCCCTGGTAGTTTTTTTCGAGAAGACATTAGCGAGTTGTTGAAATTTTTTAACAGTGTTTCCTTTGTTTTCTTGAGGTTTCCCAACAACTACCAATCACAAAAATCAACACAATAGCACCACACCGCAATACCCAATACAAAACTTTCAGCGAAAAATAACACCACACCACACCACACGTACAACAGCAATAGCACCAAGTACAATACCCCACAACAGTAATACCCCAACAAGAATCCGTACAACCACCAAACTTACAAGTTAATCCCTCTATTTGTCATGAAATCTCAGGAAGAATGATGAAGACTACCTTGGAGGGTTGTTCTTCACAAATGTCTTGCCCCTAGTAGAAGAATGAAGCAGTAGAAAGAAAATGATGGGTTGTAATGGTGATGGGGTGTAAGGAATTGAAGTATTGGGTGAGTTTTTATGGGAGATTTTGAGTAGGAGATGGAATTTTTCGTGGGTTTAGAGAGAGTATTAGGGATTTGGGTTTGTGTGGGAAAGGGATTGGAGAAGTTAGGGCTTTTTATTTTCTAAAATCCAGCTTAGGCGCCGCGGCCCTACAGACCGGCGACACGGTGCCCAAACTTCTGCACATTCTCTGATAAATAGGTGCCACAGCCCTGTATTTTGGCGCCAAGGCGCCCAAACTCTTGCCTATTCTAACATATGTTATTGTTGCACCGTTATGCTGCTGGATTTTATATTTTCCTTATGTGTTAATTGGATTATGTGTGATAGGTTAGTATAATGACGTCATTAGGACGTTTAGTCGCGGCCCGTCGGATCGGATCGTGACAACAACTTTGGAAGGAAGAATGTTAAAAAGATATGTAGTCATTTGGAGAGCATGATGTCAAAAGGAAGAGGGTATGGAAGCATGAATTAATAAAGTTCGGATAATATTATTAATGGTACGAATTTTGCATTCGACTTTCCCATTTTGTGAAGACGTATGTGGACAAGAAAAACAAAAAATTGATCCTATTATTAGCAGAAAACTCCCGAAACATCTCATTATCATATTCTTTGTCATTATCACCTTAAATATTTTTTATTTTTCGTTTGATTTGAATTCTAATAAATACTCTAAATTTTAAGAAAATAAAAAAAACTTGAGATTTTTTCGCTATCGTTTAGTCCAATGGCTTATACTTTAACTTTGCTTCGCAGGCTCACAGAGAATATATACCAAAGATACATTTAGCTATTAGAATCACTTTTTTTCCTTATGATTTGATAAATTTCGGTTAGTAAGTAGTAACATTTACATATGAATTATGTGTAAGTGTGAAATGAGGATTAGTGTAATACATTAAACCTTTTCACCAATCTAACACTACTAAATTTAACCCAAAAAAAAAGAAGATAAATTTCACTTTTGGTCACTTAGTTATTGATAAATTTTGCATTTAGTTTTTTTAATATTTAACTAAGCATATTTAACTTTCAATTTAATAAAAATGTGTTATGGTCCATTTATACAAATACATGTTATATTTAGACACTCTTTAAAACTATATTACAAACAAATAGGGAATATCAGTACAATTAACATAACACACCATTAATTAAATAGTTTATCAACTAATGACTGAATAAATGTGATAACATTCAGAACTAGTGTGTTCAAAAACCAATATTTTAATTTAATAAAACTTAAATGTACACAATCAAGATATTATAAGGATCAAAATTATTATTTAGTGATATTTCAGGGACTATATATGCAAATGCCCCTAAAAATAATGGAGTAATAAAATGGTCAAAGGTTTGGTTCCATTAACATACAGTCTTTGATTATGTTTGTTATTTTAAAGAAATTTATTCCAAGAACAGTGTCTCTTGTTTCAAGAATCTCATTCCAGCCTTTGAGACGTGGAATAGGAGAACGTATAACAAAGAATCTCCTTCCCTCCTCTTGTTCTTCCACCATTAACCCCTCCGTCCTCCACCTTCACCATTGTTTCTACTATTAAACCACCGTAACCAGCAATATCACCTGTCCGTTTCAAGGTTCTCATCAGTCATCACCTGTATTGTTTGGAACTTGCCTTTTTCCAAATATATTAGATTAACTTAAAAATTGCAATCAAGTTTCATTTTCTCTGCCAGTAATTAAGAATGTGAGAAACATGTTTCAGGAGCTTAAATCTTTGCTAACTCAAATGATGAAAGGAAATTTTGGTTTTTTATTTTTTGTTTTTCCCTTCTTATTTAGGGAAACTGACATTAGCAAACAATTACGTCAAACCCATTAACTATCCCTCTGATAAAGAAAAAAATGAAACGAGTGGGGGACAGAAATTAAAACAAAAGTAATTTCGATAGTGAGAAAATAATTACTTTTGCTTCTCTGGTTACGGTGGTGTTTAAGTAGCAACAATGGTGAAGGTGAAAGAGGTGTTAACGGTGGAAAGGGGAGGGGACGGGTAAAGTGAATTGAGACGCTAAGAGCTTTACGCTTGACAAAAAAATAGGTGGGCATTCGACTGTACTATTTTTAAAAATAGTACACTCCAACTATTATTTTTGAGATGAGTCTCTCCTGAATCATAATAAAAAAAATATAGTTTATTATATATTAATACTTTAATAACGTTCATTATATATTAATACAGTCCAGTCTATTACAAAATAATATAATTCATGCAAAATTATACATTCCAGTGTAACGTACCGAACAAGCCCTAAGGTGGCATGCCACGTGGGAGGGAAGTCCTAACGGAATAGGAGTATATTTGAACAATTTAGTTAACGACAAATGTATTTTTGAACCAATAATATAACGGAGGGTAAATGTAATCCTTATCGCATAGTAAAAGAATAAATGTGATCCTTTTCGTATAACGCCTTTTCAAAGCCAACGCTTGTTAGTTGCAATAATAACGATACTAAGTGCATGTTTGGATTAACTTTTGGGTACCTACTTTCGTGAAAATCAGAAAATTGACATGTTTGATTGACCAAAATCATTCTGCCAAAATTGATCAGAATCAATTTTGCCATTAATTTCAATTTGAATTTTACCCTTTCCTTTATTACCCTCTTTAATTTTTATCAACAACTCTATCCACTTTCATTACTCTATTTAAATATCTAAAAATAATTAAAAAATAATTCAAATATACAACTTTCATTATTCTCTTTAAATATCTAGAAATAATTACTAAAAAACATTCAAATATACAACTTTCATTACCCTCTTTAAATATCTAGAAATAATTACTAAAAAAATCAAATATATTATTAATGTTCTGTTTTGAGTATGCTATTGTTAATTTTAGGACCTTTTTCGTACTTGGGAATGAGAATAGTTCAACTCATTTGGATTATCCTTCTCCTTTTTCTATTGTCTTCTTTCAAATACTCCGAATATTATTAATATTTTAAATGCGTCAAAATGTGCTCTACAATTTTAACTGAAAATCGAATCCAAGGTACTTTTTAAAATAACTATTAAGTATAATATTATTCCTTTTTCTATAATGTATTATTAATATAAATGAAGCTAGCCCAAGAATTTTCAATGAAGCTAGTCCCGAGAAATGCGGCAAAATATGCTATACAATTTTAACTGAAAATCAATTCCAAGATACTTTTTAAAATAATTATTAAGTATAATATTATTCATTTTTCTATAATGTATTATATTATATCGTACATGCAAAATTAGTATTGTAATACTATTTAAATACTATTTGCACTTTAAATTAGTATTGTAATAATATTCTACTAATATTTAAGTACTATATTGCACTTTAAATTCTATTATCTATTTGTAATTTTTATTTACATACTTCCATCTATTTATATGTATATTTTTATTTATATGTATGTCCATTTTGATAATTCTACATTCAAAAGTAATTTTGATCAAAATTATTCAAACATAAATCAATTATAAGAATCACTTTTACATTGTTTCATCCAAACATAAATCACTTCTGCCAGAATCAACTCTGCCAGAATCAATTCTACCAGAATCAATTCTGTCCACCGTTAATCCAAACACACCCTAAGTATTTCCTCCGTCCTAAAATATTTAGCGCATTTCTCATTTACATATCCTTAAGAAAGTATTTATAAATGTAGTATTTTGACTATTTTACATTCTTAACATATATTTCATCATGTTATCTTTTATTAATAAATATTTACTTAATTATTTATGTCAATTTCATCAATGATGTACTCTCTCTTAAATGTAGTAATTAATATAAGGATAAAATGGAAAGATATTAATTAAATAAAATAATAAGTATTTTGAAATAATTATTTATAATAAAGACGAAAAGTATTTTTTGAGATGGAGAGAGTAATAAAATGAAGTCAAATGCTTTGGTCCAATTGGCATAAGGTGTTTAATGTTGTTGGTTATATTATTCTGAAGAAATTGATGCCAATTGCATTATTTCTAAATTCAAGATTCTACGCAACCATTGAGTCGAGGATTAAGGAACACATGTCACCTTTAACTGTCCTCAAATAATTATTTCTTAATTATAAGTATTTATTTTACTAATTATTCATATTAATTATGTGTTGATAATCTAAATTTGACTCCAAGTATTTTACGTAATAAATTTGAAACATAATTACTTAATAATAAGGGTATAATTGAAAACTGATTTCTCTTGATTTGTTAAAATAGACAAATAAAAAATAAAAAAATTATAGCATATTAGACTACTCTATTTTCCAAAATAAGGATTACAACAACAGCAACGTACCTAGTGACCCGTGTAATCCCACAATTGAAAAATAATTGAAGTACAAGTAAAATTTAACCTTATCGTCTATTCCACATTCCAAGTAGAATATGCTACACGTAGTTCTTCAACCTATAATGACGATAACACTTCTATCAATATCATACTTACTAGTATAAGACTTATACCAAATAATGGCCCTCTAATTCTACAGAAATTTGGGCAGCAATTCCTTTGTTTCTACGTACTTTCCCACCTTTTTCCAAGGCCCGTATTTCACAACCAACAAGCCACATTTAAGGCACAACCAACAGTTAACCAAAGGGGATTACACGCCTAACTTGACGTGTAAAATTTTGCCCCACAATCTATATCAAACAGTCCATAAAAACTACACGATAATATCCAACAATTTTATAGATTCTACGGCCAACAACTAAAATCCGATAACTCTTTCCTTAACCCTTTTTATTCCAATTCAAGTTCCAATACTTATACAAGTCTCAACAACTTATCAACAACCATATTACCTCATTTTAACATACGACAAGTGTGGATAACAACAACAATATAACCAACGAAACCAATGGCACAAAATTGCCTCAAGTTGGCCAACAACATATCTATCACATACACATCTTATTTTCCATTTCTTCCTTAACATAAATTCATCCCTTAAACATAACAATAAGTAATATCCAATTACTGTGGAGGAAGAAGAATTATTACCTCATTTTTTAACCTAAAAATGTCCAAAACAGTCCGGGGGTATATGGTCCGCAGTTTTCGTTTCTTTCCACTTCTTCGAGTTCCAATCACATATATGTGACCCCTATGAATTTATACACCACTTCACTTTGTATTTCACCTCTAAAAAGTCGACGGAACTCCTAGGGTTTCACCCTCCATTCTCGGCCAACACTTGATCTTGGGGGTTTAAGGGGTTTCTTGGCTTAGAACTTCATTAGGGAGCTTAGTCTTGAGTTTGAGGATTTATCATCAAGATTTGAATAATATTTGCTCTTGAAATGGGCCCTTGTGTCGAGAGCTACATGGAAGAGGAAAAGAGATGAAATATTTTCTAAGTGTGGCTAAGTCTTGCAAGCCCTCTATCTTGCATATATAATGTATCACCAAAGGAGAGATCATGACAAGTGTATGACCCATGTGTAGCAAGACAAGTGGAGTGGGACCCACCTCCAATTGTCTCCAAAATATCTAGTCCAAGTCAAGTCTTCTAAGACAAGTGGGGGGGGACACGTGTCACCCTCCGATTGGTCCAAAATTATTTCATCTCCCAAAAATCCATAATTGGCCAAAATATCTCAAAATAATGTGGGCCCCACAAAACAGTAAAATTTTCGTGTGGGCTCACATGACCAAATCTGGAATTTAAAATTCAAAATTCCAATATATTTTATAAGTCTCAAATACCAAATTTGAGAACCAAATTCCAATTAATAAACGTTTTCCTTCACAAATTTTCTAGAATTTTCCTTAAGAAAAAGTAATTCTTCTTTCTTTCCAAAATTCAAATTTCAATTTCGTACGCACGTTCTCATCTCATTGCCTTGGAAATACGGGTTTTAACATCATTTCCCCCTTAGAAACATTTGTCCCGAATGTTCATACTAGGTTCATGCTAAACAAATCTCGGTATAGTGTTCTTAGACTACACCATTCAAAACCAAATATGCCACATATAGCCACAATATATCACACATGCATATACATCAATCAAAGCCAAACGAGGGATCAAATCTAGAGTGTATATCACCACTATCAACTCTCATCCATGGCCTAAAAGGATTTTCCTTTCGTATCTCCATTACTCAAAACTATAATCACTTCAATTATCTTAACACATGTTCGCTTCTTTTCTTACTTGTCGTACTCTTTTCGTACTTCCAAACTTATTCTAGTATACGTACAAAATTTCAAGTATTGCTTATGTTTTCTAATCCTTGGAGTTACTACATCCAACAATTTAAGGCCATTTTCGGCTCACGACCCGGTTCTGGTGGAACGCGTCCACGAACCCGTACAACGATTAACTAGACTTGGGTCTTGCACCCTCGTGACCCTATCACATAGCGGGACCACCTACAACTGACCCCACTTCATTTCATCTTACGGGTTGACCCAAAATTGGCCCACAACCCGACCCATCGTCGCACTTATCTCTCATTCTTGGTCTGAAATAAATCTTACTACCCGAGAGGGCCTTATACATCTAAGGTCTCAGCGGTCATCAATATTCTAAGGTTCACAATTATTCCATATCCTAAGTTTACCTTATCAGTCCCCACATACGGGTAAGGTAGCTTCTCGTAATCTCAAAATTACGTTGTCTTAACCATAACAACCCTAATTACTTCATACCAATATTATTCATACATATCACTTAAGCGTACAACACGGCTTAATCTAACAGCATGGTATGCCCTTAAGTCAATTGAACATGTTCTTCTAAGAGTCTGTCACAATCTTAGACAGTTCATTACCTTCTGACTATTCCAAATCAGTACATATATAAAACCTAGGTGTGGATTCTATAAACTGTTTCACACCTTCCAAGTAATTGTTAAGGCTTAACCAACTTATGGTAATTCACCATCATTCTAGGAAACGCACATATGGCCTTAATAAATATATCCGTATAGATGTACATCATTATACCAACTATACATCAATTTTACCAACCTGGATACGAAGTCCACATAATCCTTTCTGGGCCACTGTTGCCTTTCTCATAGCTGCAATCACAATAATACGTTAGGGAGAGACTACCCTAACAACACAACTCTATCGCAAGATCTCAGAGTGAGAAGAAGGGAAACCAATCCTAAATGTACTATAGCCTCCTATTTATAGATGTGGTGCACAACACACCGATAAACAAGACTCTACTATACACGATCTGTAGACATTCTGAGGACTAACTGCTCTAATACCACTCTGTCACGCCCCGAACCCCGGGCCCGCGACTGGTGCCCTACCTGGGTGTTGACACCCAATTTTGACCCTCTCGTGCAGTCATTAGCTATAAAATTACACTAATTTTGCAAAATAATTTTTTATGATTTTTTATAATAAAATGCAGCGATAAAACATAAATACAGGCATAAATAAATAATTTTAAATAATAGCGCCGCAGTCTAAAACATTAAACACTAATTAAATAGCACGCCCGCATTTATTTTAGATAATTTAATCACAATTAATTAATTAACTTATCATTAATTAACTAGCCTAAAACTAATTAATTCTACCCAGCCCAATTACCCATTACCCATGCCCAGCGCAGGCCCAATTCCCCTCTACCCGTCGCCCAGGCCCAAACCCGTCGCCCCGACCCACGCCTTTATTTCCTCAGCCCAGCAGCCCTCAGTTTTCCTATTACCCTTCGCCCATCTTCATCCTCAAGACTTAACCTAAGAGAGAACTCACCGCCGCTCCTCGCCCCTTCACCCGCAAATCTCGCCGGATTTTCAGGGTGGAAAATCCGGCGACTTTCCTTTCCCTTTACCCACGCACCCTAGCCAGCTCCTCTTACCATAACTAAGCAAATCCTTCCAAATCGTTTCGAATCGCGCGAAATCAGTAACAAATCAAGCACGAATCAATTCACAGAATCATCCTTGATTACCCAGGTTATTAGCTATAAATACAGAAGCTTGTCATCATGCAAAGGGGGCAGAGTGATGGGGACAAGAGAAACAGACGGCGATCCGATGAAGCATGATATGACGTAACTCGGCCGGGGAAGAATCGAAACAAGAGAGCATCGGAGTTATGGCTCAAAGACCTGCACCATTAGCATCGCAAGAATAGGTAGTTCGAGTCCCCTTATTTCAATTCGGCCAAAATCAGCAAACAAACCTCGCCGTTATTCGTGATCGCAAACCCATAACCCGGACCGACGACTTGATACGCCGTTGCCACGGTTATTGCGGAGAAGGTAAATCCCATTCCTTATTGATTTCGTTGCATCTCGGCATTTCTATGTTTTCGTGACATATGTGGTAGTCTGTCTATATTATTGCATTAATCAATATGACAAACTATTTAATCACTGAGGTACCTTTGCATCTCAAGTTATCGATTAAATTCATATTCGCTGCTATTTTTGTGGTGTGTCACGTGTTTATCCGATCAAAACAGCGGATATCAAGTTAGGATTATATTATGGGATTAATACGCCATCCGGATACTGGCGTAGTAAAGACCATGGTCTAGATAGTTTGGCCTAAGGACTGGTTATTCTTGTTTCTTTGAGAGTCACAACCTGTGATTGTCGGATTTCGATTTGCAGTTGTGGTTTTGTTCCTTTTACATGCCTTGGATTCTTCGTTTTCTTATGGATTTGAATATGCATGCTCTGTGATATGATCCGACGAATAACGTCTCTTTATGTCCCGGTTAACTAGTTGATAATAGGGAAACATGATAAGAAGCTTGGTATGCGAAATGACTATTCCGAGCCTAATATGAAGTTGTACTACTCTTTTACAGTTTGTGTTAATGTATTTGGGCTATGTCGAAATTGCGGTGTCCTAAACATGACAAGTTTGAGTTTATTGGTATATGCATTAAGTCAATTATGTGAATATGGAACTCATTTAAGATCAACATGAAGACTGTATATGCTAAATAATAATTCTACCACAGTAGCCTGCAACTTGTTTTACTTAATACATGTTGCATAGCCACTGGTTTGATCTACCGGATTGTGTCTGATCGCCTAAACTGTCAGAGAATAGGCACATATGTTTCTGTTCTGGTCCTAAAATGCTTGTCTATGAATTTCATGTTAATTAGAAGTGATGATAGCCTTTGCCTGCTTGCTCTAATCCATCTCATTTGATTCACATGTCTGTTTTAAAAGAATCAATGCAGTTTGAATAAATGAGTCCTATAGAGATAGTTCTTTGAAGATTTGTATGGTATACATAGTATGTGCATCGGTTCTTTGGAAGTTCCCTTGTCTCGCCAAGAAGTAAGATAAAGGATTGTGTATCAAGTACACATACTCCATATATCGAGCGAATACCCCGCGAATATTTAGTATGTCACCCAATATGCTTAAAAGGATACGAGTAGGTGTTTGTTTTGAATATCATGTAGTTGTTTGGTTCTTTGGTTTTAAAATTGAATATGTTAGTGCATACTTAGCCTGCTTGCTTTAAATCGGGAGGATACATCTCCGGATGTACAAGAGTACAAGCGTAAGTATATGTATTCATTAATGTTCAAGTCTCATGTTTTCTCTACTCTGTATGCATTTTAAAGCTGGTTCTTATTTAAAATGTTTGGACTGCTTTGACTTTCTTCTTTGGAATGTCTTTGTTTCGTTTTGGAAGTAATATAATAACAATTATACATATATTTGGTTTAAGTCCCTTCTGCTTGCTTCTCGTTGCTCACTGTCTGTTTTGCCTACTGATTCCCATTGTTCTTTCCATGGATACACTGGGTTTGATAGGAAATATGTTTGCTAAAATGCTTATTTATTGCTAAATGTTTAGGGTATGTACTAATCCTTTTCTTCTCTTGTTTTACATGAAAATGCATTGGAGCAATCTCATTACGAGACTCTTCACAAGCCACACCGCATGAGTGCCCGTGATTCGTACACCGCATTCCGCCTCGAATTCCCAAACAAAAGGGGTTGTCATCCCCCCAAAGAGCATCCTTTTGGCCTCTTAATCTCTTACGTCTTATATATATTTGTTTGTTTATTTGTTGAAATTTAATTAGCTAACTTTGTAATTAATAGGAGGCATAGAACGATTAGTCTTGGAATAAATAAATTGGGCGGGTAGTTTTAAAATCAGAAATACACTTTTAAATTACTTATTTTAAGGGCTTGTCATGCATGTCTAAACTTAACTAACAATTTAACTCGCAACTAACGTACTACTTCTTATAAAATTCAGGATAAAATGAATTGATTTTTCCCATAAGTTCTTTTATTAGCATAATATGAATAATTTATGTTGAATAACCTTCTTATCATAAAATTACAAAATAATCACCTTCTGCACTACGTCATATATATTTGATTTTAAAGGCTTATCTTTGATCATTAATCAACATGGCATATATCTATAAACAATATAAATGCATACCGTGAAATTTTATTTTTTATAGCATTAGTCTTACAAACCTTTATCAACATATTTCATTTTGTATAAAATATTTTGAAGCATCTTTTATATTTTCAAAACACGCATTTTTTAGCATAACTAACCCTAGGTTTGAACGGACAACCGCAAGTTAGCGGATCCTTTAGGGTGTCTAACCCCTTCCCTTTAGGATAATAAAGAACCCTTAACCAGAATCTCATTAAGTTTAGCAGACCATTAAATGGAGTTAATGTTTACTTTAAACTAGTTAACATTTAGGTGTCCTAATTCACCCAAATTAATTAGGTGGCGACTCCTAGCAATCCTTTTAAATTTTAGTATTCTTTTAACATTTAACACTTTTATTTATTTTCTAACACTTTTATTAAGCAGGGTTCGCTAGAATCCCGTTTTCGACTCCGGTTTAAAATGGGGTGTTACAGATGGTGACTCCGCTGGGGATTTTAGGTTCTTGACCATAACAAACCTAGGTTTATTATTGCTTAGCTTTATTTGTTTGTTTTAAATGCCTTAAAATTGCTCGCTTAATTTTGTATGTTTAACTGTTTTAATTGCTATTTGTTTTACTGCTTTCCTTAAACTGGCATTCCGCTCATATTTCTTCCACTCTGGAAAATTCACACTATCACACACAACACGCAGGTGTGCTTTGCGCACCTGCAAATTTCTTTCAAACACCCACATTTAAGAGAGTTGGTATTTTGCGCGGAGAATCCGGTCCAACCGGTGGTCGCATAGCCTTCTCACTCGAGTTGTCCGCTCGGGAACCTTGCGTCCAGAAAAGCCAAATCTTAGAAACTTAAGATAGAGCTATACCACCCTTTATTTTAGGGCATGCATGCATTTACCTTAGGTGGGTCGGTCCTTGGCATCGACACCACAATTAGGAAGACACCAAACTTGTCGACGGGTTTCTCAACCCAACGACCAACCAGCATATTATGTGTAGCGTGGCGATGATAGACAAATCCAAACCTAATCATGTCAGGCTGAAATTGGAAAAAAGTGCACCGTCATTTGGTCGCCATTTCCAACAAAAGCATTACAGTTGGGCGACTTGGACAAATCCATCATGACCTCGCGTATTTGACGTTTAGGCCTACCTCTGGCATAAAGAGGTCCCAAACATGTTAGAACACGCACTTGATTTGCAATTTGCTTATTAGTATATATTGGCTGCAACTTTTTGCATATTATACTAACTTGGTTTGCTTCATTTGTTAAAGGTTTATTTTTGTCTAGCTTATCCCCAAAAGGTTGATTCGCGTTGGTAGCGTAAGCACAATCATCCAATAAATGACTAATCCGTAAGCACGTAACGAAACAACTTAAGACTCGCCCCGTTCGTAGAGGATGCAGAGGCGTTGGAAAGGAGAAACACCAATGATCAAAACCTCGCCACACTATCAAAGAATGGAAATCATGCAAGCCGAAATAGAAAGGCTCGAAATATCACAAACTGTCTATTAGTTTGAATGCACCACTCCCGAGCAAAGGACAAATGCAATCGTGTCACAAGCCTCGAGCCTCCACTTCCCAAAGCTCCCGCAGAGGCCGCAACATACCACCACACCAAAATGTCACTCGCCGGCCAATTTGCAAGCCGACCTCCAAAATGATCCGTTCACTACATACACATCTCAACCTCCACCTACTTATATCTCCCACTCAACCCAAATTGCCAAGCCACCCAATACGAGCAGATGACACACAAACAATATGAGAGATTAGCACATCCGATCGAAAGCCAACCATTTATTATGCATACATCCTCTCAAGAGACAGATCAATACAAGGAAATGGAGCGGCAGACTCGAGCCAGAGCTGATGAAAATATGGCAAAAGAAATCCGTAGTTTGAAAGAGGCATTCAAAAGCATTCAGATGAACAAGGGGGAAGAAGGTTTGGAATATGAAAACTTATGTATGCACCCTGACGTTGAATTACCTGTGGGGTACAAGGTGCCCAAATTTGACATGTTCGATGGAAAGGGGAATCCTCGAGCTCATCTAAGGTCATATTGCGATAAATTGATTGGAGTTGGTAAAAATCAAGCAATCATCATGAAGCTATTCATCTGAGTCTAACCGCGAGGTACTGGATCTACACATGCCAAGACTTCGAAAATGGGATACCGAATGCTATGGCACAAGATTTCATGGATAGATTTAGATTCAACACCTTTATCCATGACGATTTTATCTTATGAAGCTTGAAAAGAAATCCACGAAACTTTCGTGAATACGCCCTGGGTGGCGGTCGAAGCGGCCGAAGGTCCGACCTCCAACGGCGAGAGCGAAATGACCACTTTGTTCGTCGCGATGCGTTGAAAGACGCGACATATTATGAAAGGATGATCGGTGTAATTGGCGAAGTTTTGCGGAAAGTCGTAAGAATGGCGACCGTGGAAGAAGGCATTAAGACAGCGAATTACAAACTTGATACCTACAAGCAACTAGCGTGGCAATGCGATCGATTCATGGGAGGTACCTCGCGAGAGGAGAAGAGATGCATCACCTCTATCACGGTCATTCGGAGCATAGGCGAACAACATCCGGTGTATCACACGCGCCTCGCTTACTATAACCAAAACACTCAAAATCCACATTATCAAGACTTCGCCCCCATATCCTGCTTACCATACCCAACCAAAGATATCCAAAATACTCACCACAATCACGAACCCGCACACCAAACGGACCCAAACCCGCGTAGATGCGAAGAAAACCAACAAAACCTATACACCTTTAGGCGAACCCATAGCCCAAGTGTATGAGAAGTTGGCCGCGAGAATACTCCGCCAATTCCCGCAAATACCCCGGACCTACCTCGAGGACACGATAAAACTAAACATTGTGCATACCACTCCGGTAGGGACACGACACCGAAAATTATTATACCCTCAAAGATAAAATCGAGGAATTGATCAAAGATGGAGTCATCCAACTTAAAGAAGTTCCCCCCAATATAAACAACAACCACTTACGGACCACGATGATGCTATGTGAACATGATTGTTGAACAAAACAGTTTGGAAGGGACTGTCGTTGAATCATCAATCAATCTCCAAAGGAAGAGAAATGCTCCTTAGCTAGAGCCTGTTGCACCTGAATCAGTCATTCATCAAAACATGCACTTTGCAGAAATCAAGAGAAGAAGATACAAAAACTGCGTGGAAGGGCTCTAAAGTCTGCTCGTTGCTGAAAAGGAAACATAAATACAATGTGATCCGGTATGATCCCGCTGAAGATCCCGCCCTCTAAGACACAAAGCAAGAAGTGGACTCGTACCGCCTTTGGCCCGCCGAGTCCTAAAATAGTTAGTTTAATATATTTTGCCCTTCATATGTAATAATTTGGAACTACGTATGACCTGATTCCCTTGGCGGATACGTAGGCGGCCACATCGGCTTCGGT
Source organism: Przewalskia tangutica (assembly GCA_029844215.1). Lineage (NCBI taxonomy): Eukaryota > Viridiplantae > Streptophyta > Magnoliopsida > Solanales > Solanaceae > Przewalskia > Przewalskia tangutica. The sequence continues at coordinate 33,195,597 of CM056731.1, read as the reverse complement.
CCCACCTTTTAGAAAAATCCCAATTTCACTTTTGCTTGTATTTGGAACTACGTTCGACCTGATTCCCTTGGCGGATACGTAGGCGGCCACATCGGCCTCGGTCCCACCTTTAGAATTTTACCCAATATTCGCTTATAATGAACTACGTCATGACCTGATTCCCTCATGGGGATACGTAGGCGGCCTAAATCGGCTTCGGTCACACCATTAGAAAACTTTCCCTTCGTTCTGAAAATAACAAGAATACACATAACATGCAAGCAACTCCACTGAAACACCCTTTTCAAAACTGAGACAAGGCATGAAACCAGGCAGGGGCTATGAGTCCCAAACAAAGGCAGACGTCCGGCATCAAGAGTCAAAACTACAAAGTCAGCCGAATCAACCGCCGCCAAACTCACAAATTTTTCTTTGAAGCGCAGTCCTTCATATTAGCGAAGTACAACAAAGTTCTGCGTACTAGCGTAGCGAGAAAATACAACAAAATTCTTCGAAGCGCAAGCGGACAAACATCAACAATCGAGTTCAAATCCAACAAATTATAGCGCGTCGGCTCGGGCCTGAGTCAAATTGCAACTCATGCAGCGTACAAACGCACGACAAAAACATAATGACAATCCACATGGTTCACAAATGCATCACAACACAGACATCATGGCAATTGGCGGCGTCAAAGCGTGTCGCCCGAGGACAACATCTCGGCATTCACGACACCGCATACGGGAAGACATCCTTATTCACATAATTGCATTTCGTATATTTATCATCTTGTCTTACCAGTTATACACTAATTTTTCTCAAGTTTAGCTTGCAGGAACATTTATTATACAGGAGCATCAACTCCACGTCCGAAAACGACGCCAAGTCCGAAAATGACACCACGTCCGAAAGCGGCGCCGAGTCCAAAGCGACTCGGTCGAAAGCGGCGCCACGTCAAAACGACGCCACGTCCAAAACGACGCCGAGTCGGCGACTCAGTCAAACGACTCCGAGTCGGCGACTCCACGTCCGAAACGACGCCAAGTCGAAAGCGACACCACGTCCAAAACGGCGTCGAGTCGAAAGCGACTCGAGTCGAAACGACTCCGTCCAAACGGCGTCCACGTCCGAAAACGACGACAAGTCCAAAACGACGCCAAGTCCAAAGCGACACCACGTCCAAAAGCGACGCCACGTCCAAAGCGGCCAAGTCCAAAAGCGACGTCAGTCAACGACTCGGTCCAAAGCACGCTAAGTCCGAAAGCGACACCGCCCAAAACGGCGTCGAGTCCAACGACGTCGGTCAAACGACTCGGTCGAAAGCGACGCTAAGTCGAAAGCGACACCACGCCCAAAACGACGTCGGTCAGAAAATGACGTCGAGTCGGCGACTCGAGTCAGAAAATGACGTCACGCCCAAAACGACGCTAAGTCAGAAAGCGACACCGCGTCCAAAACGACGCCGAGTCCAAAGCGACTCGGTCGGAACGACTCTGCGTCCGAAACGACGCCACGTCCAAAGCGACGATAAGTCGAAACGACACCACGCCCAAAAAGCGACGCCGGTCGAAAATGACTCGGTCCAAAGCGACTCTGCGTTCGAAAGCGACGCCACGTCCAAAGCGCTAAGTCCAAAGCGACACGCGTCCAAAACGACGCCGGTCAAAACGACTCAGTCCGAAAACGACTCTGCGTCAGAAAGACGCCACGTCCAAAACGACGCTAAGTCCGAAAGCGACCACGCCCAAAAACGACGCCGGTCCAAAGCGACTCTGGTCCAAAACGACTCGTGTCCAAAGCGGCGCGTCCAAAACGGCGCCACGTCCAAAAGCGACGATAAGTCCAAAACGACGCCAAGTCGAAAATGACGCCAAGTCGAAAGCGACGCCATCATCAACATATCACATCTACGCAGGACGATTTTCTCTTCTCAAAATTGCATTTTTCTCATTTTATGCTTTATTATTATTCGCTTAGCGTTATGCACTAACTCTTTCTTGAGCTTTAGTCTGCGGCGCAGCGAACAAATCCAAAGGCAACGACGCCATCAACAACAAATCCAAAGGCAACGACTTCATCAACACAACAAGTCCAAAAACAGCGACACGTCGAAAACGACGCCAATAGCAACATTCCAACACAACAGATTCACTCACAAAGTCAAAGCGCAACAAGTCTACATCAAATACATCTTGCAAAACCACAGTTCATCATTTACACTTTAATTCATCTAGTTTTGATTACTGGCGTGAATTACGACACAACTCCATATATAGAACAATTTTTATCTATGCCCTGGAGGCGTCGTTTGCATCGTCCATACAACGAACATTTGCATTTCGTCTATACATCTGACGCAATAACGCCCATACAAGGCGTCGTTTGCATTCGTCTATCTGACGGCGAACATTTGCAACGATTAACTAGACTTGGGTCTTGCACTCGTGACCTATCACATAGCGGGACCACCTACAATCGACTTCACATTTCATCTTACGGGTTGACCCCAAAATTGGCCGACTCCATCGTCGTGACTTATCTCTCATTCTTGGTCTGAAATAAATCTTACTACCCGAGAGGGCCTTATATATCTAAGGTCTCAGCGGTCATCAATATTCTAAGGTTCACAATTATTCCATATCCTAAGTTTACCTTATCAGTCCCCACATACGGGTAAGGTAGCTTCTCGTAATCTCAAAATTACGTTGTCTTAACCATAACAACCCTAATTACTTCATACCAATATTATTCATACATATCACTTAAGCATACAACACGGCTTAATCTAACAGCATGGTATGCCCTTAAGTCAATTGAACATGTTCTTCTAAGAGTCTGTCACAATCTTAGGCGATTACCTTCGACTATTCCAAATCGATGCATATATAAAACCTAAAGTGTGGATTCTATAAAGCTTTCACACCTTCCAAGTAATTGTTAAGGCTTAACCAACTTATGGTAATTCACCATCATTCTAGGAAACGCACATATGGCCTTAATAAATATATCTGTATATATGTACATCATTAAACCAACTATACATCAATTTTACCAACCTGGATACGAAGTCCACATAATCCTTTCTGGGCCACTGTTGCCTTTCTCATAGCTGCAATCACAATAATACGTTAGGGAGAGACTACCCTAACAACACAGCTCTATCGCAAGATCTCAGAGTGAGAAGAAGGGAAACCAATCCTAAATGTACTATAGCCTCCTATTTATAGATGTGGTGCACAACACACCGATAAACAAGACTCTACTATACGATTTGTAGACATTAGAGGACTAATCGCTCTAATACCACTTTGTCACGCCGAACCCGGCCGCGATCGTGCCCTACAGGTGTTGTTGACACCCATTTTGACCTCTCTGCGTGCATTAGCTATAAAATTACACTAATTTTGCAAAATAATTTTTTATGATTTTTTATAATAAAATGCAGCGATAAAACATAAATACAGGCATAAATAAATAATTTTAAATAATAGCGCCGCAGTCTAAAACATTAAACACTAATTAAATAGCACGCCCGCATTTATTTTAGATAATTTAATCACAATTAATTAATTAACTTATCATTAATTAACTAGCCTAAAACTAATTAATTCTACCCAGCCCAATTACCCATTACCCACGCCCAGCGCAGGCCCAATTCCCCTCTACCCGTCGCCCAGGCCCAAACCCGTCGCCCCGACCCACGCCTTTATTTCCTCAGCCCAGCAGCCCTCAGTTTTCCTATTACCCTTCGCCCATCTTCATCCCCTGAAGACTTAACCTAAAGAGAGAACTCACCCGCCGCCTACTCCTCTCCCCTTCACCCGCAAATCTCGCCGGATTTTCAGGGTGGAAAATCCGGCGACTTTCCTTTCCCTTTACCCACGCACCCTAGCCAGCTCCTCTTACCATAACTAAGCAAATCCTTCCAAATCGTTTCGAATCGCGCGAAATCAGTAACAAATCAAGCACGAATCAATTCACAGAATCAACCTTGATTACCCAGGTTATTAGCTATAAATACAGAAGCTTGTCATCATGCAAAGGGGGCAGAGTGCAGTGGGGACAAGAGCAGCGATCAGATGAAACTGACAGAGCAATGAGAACTTCGGCGGGGAAGAATCGAGAACAGCAGAGCATCGGGAGTTATGGCTCAGCACCTAGACCATTAGCATCGCAAGAATAGGTAGTTCGAGTCCCCTTATTTCAATTCCAGCCAAAATCAGCAAACAAACCTCGCCCCTGTTATTCGCATCGCAAACCCATAACCCGAGTGGACCGACGACTTGATACGTTGCCGGTTCATTGCGGAGAAAGGTAAATCCATTCCTTATTGATTTCGTTGAATCTCCGCATTTCTATGTTTTCGTGACATATGTGGTAGTCGGACTATATTATTGCATTAATCAATATGACAAACTATTTAATCACTGAGGTACCTTTGCATCTCAAGTTATCGATTAAATTCATATTCGCTATTTTGTGGTGTGTCGACCATGTTTATCATTGTTAAGCGGTGAGATCTTTGAGTTAGGATTATATTATGGGATTAATACGCCATCCGGATACTGGTGTAGTAAAGACCATGGTCTAGATAGTTTGGCCTAAGGACTGGTTATTCTTGTTTCTTTGAGAGTCACAACCTGTGATTGTCGGATTTCGATTTGCAGTTGTGGTTTTGTTCCTTTTACATGCCTTGGATTCTTCGTTTCCTTATGGATTTGAATATGCATGCTCTGTGATATGATCCGACGAATAACGTCTCTTTATGTCCCGGTTAACTAGTTGATAATAGGGAAACATGATAAGAAGCTTGGTATGTGAAATGACTATTCCGAGCCTAATATGAAGTTGTACTACTCTTTTACAGCTTGTGTTAATGTATTTGGGCTATGTCGAAATTGCGGTGTCCTAAACATGACAAGTTTGAGTTTATTGGTATATGCATTAAGTCAATTATGTGAATATGGAACTCATTTAAGATCACCATGAAGACTGTATATGCTAAATAATAATTCTACCATAGTAGCCTGCAACTTGTTTTACTTAATACATGTTGCATAGCCACTGGTTTGATCTACCGGATTGTGTCTGATCGCCTAAACTGTCAGAGAATAGGCACATATGTTTCTGTTCTGGTCCTAAAATGCTTGTCTATGAATTTCATGTTAATTAGAAGTGATGATAGCCTTTGCCTGCTTGCTCTAATCCATCTCATTTGATTCACATGTCTGTTTTAAAAGAATCAATGCAGTTTGAATAAATGAGTCCTATAGAGATAGTTCTTTGAAGATTTGTATGGTATACATAGGCTGTATTGCATCAGTTTGCTGGAAGTTCCCTTGTCTCAGTTTCTGAAGAAGTAAGATAAAAGGATTGTGTATCAAGTACACATACTCCATATATCGAGCGAATACCCTGCCTGAATATTTAGTATGTCACCCAATATGCTTAAAAAGGATATGAAGTAGGTGTTTGTTTTGAATATCATGTAGTTGTTTGGTTCTTTGGTTTTAAAATTGAATATGTTAGTGCATACTTAGCCTGTTTGCTTTAAATCTGGGAGGATACATCTCCTGGATGTACAAGAGTACAAGCATAAGTATATGTATTCATTGCATGTTCAAGTCTCATGTTTTCTCTACTCTGTATGCATTTTAAAGCCTGGTTCTTATTTAAAATGTTTGGACTTTGACTTTCTTCTTTGGAATGTCTTTGTTTCGTTTTGGAAGTAATATAATAACAATTATACATATATTTGGTTTAAGTCCCTTCTGCTTGCTTCTCGTTGCTCACTGTCTGTTTTGCCTACTGATTCCCATTGTTCTTTCCATGGATACACTGGGTTTGATAGGAAATATGTTTGCTAAAATGCTTATTTATTGCTAAATGTTTAGGGTATGTACTAATCCTTTTCTTCTCTTGTTTTACATGAAAATGCATTGGAGCAATCTCATTACGAGACTCTTCACAAGCCACACCGCATGAGTGCCCGCATCTGTGTACACCGCATTCCGCCTCAGAATTCCCAAACAAAAGGGGTTGTCATCCCCCCAAAGAGCATCCTTTTGGCCTCTTAATCTCTTACGTCTTATATATATTTGTTTGTTTATTTGTTGAAATTTAATTAGCTAACTTTGTAATTAATAGGAGGCATAGAACGATTAGTCTTGGAATAAATAAATTGGGCGGGTAGTTTTAAAATCAGAAATACACTTTTAAATTACTTATTTTAAGGGCTTGTCATGCATGTCTAAACTTAACTAACAATTTAACTCGCAACTAACGTACTACTTCTTATAAAATTCAGGATAAAATGAATTGATTTTTCCCATAAGTTCTTTTATTAGCATAATATGAATAATTTATGTTGAATAACCTTCTTATCATAAAATTACAAAATAATCACCTTCTGCACTACGTCATATATATTTGATTTTAAAGGCTTATCTTTGATCATTAATCAACATGGCATATATCTATAAACAATATAAATGCATACCGTGAAATTTTATTTTTTATAGCATTAGTCTTACAAACTTTTATCAACATACTTCATTTTGTATAAAATATTTTGAAACATCTTTTATATTTTCAAAACACGCATTTTTTAGCATAACTAACCCTAGGTTTGAACGGACAACCGCAAGTTAGCGGATCCTTTAGGGTGCCTAACCCCTTCCCTTTAGGATAATAAAGAACCCTTAACCAGAATCTCATTAAGTTTAGCAGACCATTAAATGGAGTTAATGTTTACTTTAAACTAGTTAACATTTAGGTGTCCTAATTCACCCAAATTAATTAGGTGGCGACTCCTAGCAATCCTTTTAAATTTTAGTATTCTTTTAACATTTAACACTTTTATTTATTTTCTAACACTTTTATTAAGCAGGGTTCGCTAGAATCCCGTTTTCGACTCCGGTTTAAAATGGGGTGTTACACTGGGCACCCTTCTACCCGTACAACACAAGTAAACCGCGGAAGATAATAACACTCATTTTTTTCTTTTTAAACAAAGGCAAAGCCGGCAAGGCTGCCATAATATACATAACACCCGAATGGGTCTACAACCGTACAACAATGTAAATACAACTCACGGCAGTCCAACCCACATATGAATACATACCTCTAAGAGTTTGGACAATTACTATGACAGTACAAGGCCCCGTTGTACCCATAACTGTACAAGACTCTAATACAAACTCCGTACCAATATGAGTGGAGATCCTAAGCTCGCGGATCAACCAACTGAGTACTTATTACATACGGGCATGAACGCAGCCCCCCGAAGGAGGTCGATCTGAATTACAAGTATGGAACGGAAATAAAGTCTGATATTAAAATCATATAGCTGTACCCAAGAATGACCGGGGCAAGTATGCAAATCAAATACCGGATCCTACCGTGTCATATAACAATCGAGCCAATCACCTTGTATCATCAGATACTCAGAACACCGTATCACTTTCACATATGAAAGTCATGTCAAAATCAGGGACACCTGCCCTCAACATATAATATCACAGAAACATGTTTGTGGAATACAACATCACTGTCAGCATGTAACAAGTATAATATACAACCATCATCAAATAAGCATGCCCGTGGAATTACAACATCATTATCGGCATGTAACAAGTATAATAATCAAATATCAGTACACTGTGCCTTTTTAAAAGTAGAGTAATAAGAGACTTTACATGCTTTAAAATAGGAAGCTTATGATCAATCTAGGGTCACCCGCCCGTAGTATCATTATGCAATCCTACTCATGGGACTATTTCACCCGCATAGGCTTTGTGGACCCGCATAGGGCAATTTGCCCCGCATAACACTATTTCACCCGCATAGGACTATTTCACCCGCATAGGCCCTACGGACCCGCAATGAGCATATACGCAATACTCGCATCGTGGAGAGAAAATCCATGGAATATGTATAATGTCTTGGGGGTTTACCCCGCAATTATACTTATAACACTAGCACTAGTGACTATCATGAGCAACATATGCAAGTTAAGTAATCTTTAACTCTCATTACACAAAATGAATGCACCATCTTTTTAAACAATCAAGGCAATATCGTGCCTTCCTTTTAAAACAAACAAGACAATAACATGCCTTCCTTTCTAAAATGACCAAGACAATACCATCATGCGAGGTACGACATGTCCCGGCCCATTTTTGGGACTTGGTGCAAATATAAAGGACTGTACACATATAGCTATCACAAGCAACTATGTACCATTTAAATCATCTTCAAGTCTCATTAGCACAAATAGAATGAACTATCATTTTTAGAGAAACCAAGACACTAACAAGTCTTTCATTTTATAACACCGAGGCACTATCACATAGTTCATTAAGAATTAAGATTCATTACAACAATGTACGTCCGCCGTACATTCACTTTATAAACTCAATGCACTTTCATTTCATATACTATATTATGGACTTAATCATGGACATTCTCACATGATTTCCTTATAACCTTTTATACTATCTCTTAACTTTCCACAAACTGTTATAACCAACTTCCCATAAAGCCGTTATAACATCTTTCATTTTAGAAAACTAAAGCACTACCACATCTTTCTTTTTTGTAAAACCAAGGTATTGTCATGTCATGTAATATTAAGGAATGAAACCCAAAGTACTATGTACATCTATTCTTTATACAAAGAATAACATCATGCAATATAAGGAAGTTAAACCCAAAAGTATTATGTACATTCACCGTACATATCATGCAATATTATTAGGAAGTTAAACCCAAAAATATTATGTACATTCACCGTGCATTCTTTCCTTTGTAAGACCCCAAGATTCTAACACTCGTAGTACCAAGGAACTTCCACTTTCTAAAATCAAGTTAAGTGTACGTTTAACTTCAAGTAACCTATTCTTTTAATCATCAAGTCACTTGTACTCACTAGGGTCGATACCGTGGCATTGAAACACCACCCCGCCCCATGACTAACCTTGACCCCCCCCCCCCCCCCTTCAGAAGAAGCAGCGCCACGACCCTGTACTATGGCGCGGCCGGAACCTGCGACGCTTCGAAGTTTGAGCCACGGCTCCTGCAACTTGCGCCATGCCCCGAACTCCAAATTCTGTTGCATTTTTCTAAGTCTCCTTTCAATCAAGTAACCTCCCTTATATACTACCAGGAATCCGAGTTCATTTAAAACATGTACGTTCATCGTACGCTCACTTTTATAAAGTAATGCTCAAAGGAGATAGAAGAAGTTCCACTTACACTAACTTTTATTTAGAAATCCCATGGTACTATCACGTCGTGCGTCAATAATAGGGAAAATATACTTCAAGAAACAATCATGCCGATAGAAGGAAGGAGTTCACATACCATATTGGTGACTAACCCATACGACAAGTAGCAATACGCTCCAATGTACTTCAACATTATCGTCTATTCCACATTTCAAGTAGAATATGCTATACGTAGTTCTTCAACCTATAATGACGATAACACTTCTATCAATATCATACTTACTAGTATAAGACTTATACCAAATAATGACCCTCTAATTCTACGGAAATTTGGGCAGCACTTCCTTTGTTTCTACGTACCTTTCCACCTTTTTCCAAGGCCCGTATTCCACAACCAACAAGCCACATTTAAGGCACAACCAACAGTTAACCAAAGGGGATTACACGCCTAACTTGACGTGTAAAATTTTGCCCCACAATCTATGTCAAACAGTCCATAAAAACTGCACGACAATATCCAACAATTTTATAGATTCTACGGCCAACAACTAAAATCCGATAACTCTTTCCTTAACCCTTTTTATTCCAATTGAAGTTCCAATACTTATACAAGTCTCAACAACTTATCAACAATCATATTACCTCATTTTAACATACAACAAGTGTGGATAAAAACAACAATATAACCAACGAAACCAATGGCACAAAATTGTCTCAAGTTGGCCAACAACATATCTATCACATACACATCTTATTTTCCATTTCTTCCTTAACATAAATTAATCCCTAAAACATAACAATAAGTAATATCCAATTACTGCGGAGGAAGAAGAATTATTACCTCATTTTTTAACCTAAAAACGTCCAAAACAGTCCGGGGATATATGGTTCGCAGTTATCGTTTTGCTCCACTTCTTCGAATGTCAATCACATATATGTGACCCCTATGAACTTATACTAGACTACTCTATTTTACAAATAAGAATTACAACAACAGCAACGTACCTAGTGACCCGTGTAATCCCACAATTGAAAAATAATTGAAGTACAAGTAAAATTTAACCTTATCGTCTATTCCACATTCCAAGTAGAATATGCTACACGTAGTTCTTCAACCTATAATGACGATAACACTTCTATCAATATCATACTTACTAGTATAAGACTTATACCAAATAATGACCCTCTAATTCTACAGAAATTTGGGCAGCAATTCCTTTGTTTCTACGTACTTTCCCACCTTTTTCCAAGGCCCGTATTTCACAACCAACAAGCCACATTTAAGGCACAACCAACAGTTAACCAAAGGGGATTACACGCCTAACTTGACGTGTAAAATTTTGCCCCACAATCTATATCAAACAGTCCATAAAAACTGCACGACAATATCCAACAATTTTATAGATTCTACGGCCAACAACTAAAATCCGATAACTCTTTCCTTAACCCTTTTTATTCCAATTCAAGTTCCAATACTTATACAAGTCTCAACAACTTATCAACAACCATATTACCTCATTTTAACATACGACAAGTGTGGATAACAACAACAATATAACCAACGAAACCAATGGCACAAAATTGCCTCAAGTTGGCCAACAACATATCTATCACATACACATCTTATTTTCCATTTCTTCCTTAACATAAATTCATCCCTTAAACATAACAATAAGTAATATCCAATTACTGTGGAGGAAGAAGAATTATTACCTAATTTTTTAACCTAAAAATGTCCAAAACAGTCCGGGGATATATGGTCCGCAGTTATCGTTTTGCTCCACTTCTTCGAATTCCAATCACATATATGTGACCCCTATGAACTTATACACCACTTCACTTTGTATTTCACCTCCAAAAAGTCGACGGAACTCCTAGGGTTTCACCCTCCATTCTCGGCCAACACTTGATCTTGGGGGTTTAATAGGGTTATCTTGGCTTAGAACTTCATTAAGGAGCTTAGTCTTGAGTTTGAGGATTTATCATCAAGATTTGAAGAATTTTTGCTCTTGAAATTGGCCCTTGGCCGAGAGCTACATGGAAGAGGAACAGAGATGAAATATTTTCTAAGTGTGGCCAAGTCTTGCAAGCCCTCTATCTTGCATATATAATGTATCACCAAAGGGGAGATCATGACAAGTGTATGGCCCATGTGTAGCAAGACAAGTGGAGTGGGACCCACCTCCACTTGTCTCCAAAATATCTATTCCAAGACAAGTGGGGGTGACACGTGTCACCCTCCGATTGGTCCAAAATTATTTTTTTCTCCCAAAAATTCATAATTGGCCAAATTATCTCAAAATATTGTGGGCCCACAAAATCGTAAAATTCTCGTGTGGGCCCCACATGACCAAATCCGAAATTTAAAATCCAAAATTCCAATATATTCTATAAGTCTCAAATACCAAATTTGATAACCAAATTCCAATTAATAAACGTTTTCCTTCACAAATTCCCTAGAATTTTCCTTAAGAAAAAGTAATTTTTCTTTCTTTCCAAAATTCAAATCTCAATTCCATACGCACGTTCTCATCTCATTGCCTTGGAAATACGGGGTGTAACATTAACAATATCTAACAACCCTTAATTAACCAACAACCTACAAACTAACTACATATATATAATGCGTATATATGAGGTATATCTATACTTCAACATGTTTCCTTTGAACTTTCGCAATAAACATATGTTAGATATATCGAGGTTTGGTGTATACCTAGACGGTAACGTCACACAATTAACCCTTTAACTGCCATCAATTCTGACTATTGTGTTCGTTTCAATCATAAACAACACATGATTTCATGAGTGCGTAGAGCATAGGCCTTTACCTAACATACTCCGCTTACGAATTCTCTCTGTCTTTCAGGCGATGAACACTGACGAACACCCAAATCACACACTCCCCCCTCTCTGTCATCTTCATTCTTCTCCGGCAACGCTCCGACCAAATGACCACAACCAATTGTTTCAGGCACGAGTTCAAACGTTTTCCTCCTCTAATTTCATGAATAATTTCTCCTTTATTTTTAGTTGTTGCTTGTACGAATTGATGAAATTGTTGTTGTTGTCGCCGTTGCCACCGGCACCATCATTCCATTCCATGATTAAATACTTGATTCGAAACCCAATTCATTAACCCATTTGTCTTACCTGATTAAAAATCAGATTTTCGGGTTCCCAATTGGTTTTTTGAAACCAAATTATTTTGTGGGATTTCTTGAAAATTCAAGTTAGAAGTATGGTCTCCGTACACTCTAATATTCTCAGACCCCTGGGTATGTTGTTGTTTGTTTGTTTGTTTGTTTTTGAAAACCCTATTGGGAGAAGAGAAAATGTCAGCAAAGAAGGTAGTGGACGTGGTTACAACTTTATGGCAGAGATGGAATGGGGTTTGGTATGTATTTGGGTTCGGGTTTGAGGTTTGAAGGGTTGTTAATGGCGAAAAGGGGTTTGGGAGTGAAACGGAGAAGAATGGAAGCCGTTTGTTTTTGTTAGAAAGCTTCATTGTTGAACAACAATGGCGGACTACAAAGTTCACAATTAATTTGTTCTGAAAATCAAATGGATAACACCATTGTGTCATTGAATGCAAAAGTAACCATGCCACTATAAGCTCCACGTGATTTGCAAATTCATGTAAATGGTCAACAAACATTCTTTCTGCACCGAATTCAGAGCAAATTGCCAAAATACTCTTATTTTAAAAAGTAATTCCCAAAATACTATTGTTTCAGAAACAATTCTCATTTTACTATCATCTTGCCACGCGGACTGCCACGTGTATCGCCACGTAGATTGTGATGCCAAATTAATTTCCAAAATATTATTTTTCAAAATTAATTTCCAGAATTTTATTTTTCTCGGGTCGGGTCGACCCGTTTTTTTTTTTGAAATTGAATTTTCAATACTGAAATTTACATTTTCAGACACATTACCACGAAATTTGAACGTCAAAATCTATTGTATATAGCGAGATATTTAGCTTTGAAAATAGAAAAACGTAACAATTTGGGGGGAAATTCAAATTGAGTGGAAAAAAAGACATTTTTCAAAAGTTGGCTTGGCCAAACCCCTGTCTCGAAAAAATACGTGAAATAAAAAAAATTGGGTAAATCGGACATCTGAGCGCAAAGTTATGACTATATGAAGTTGAACCAATTTACAACTAGTCAATATAGTTTCATTATCGCGAAATGATCAAATCAATATAGTTTCATTATGAAAAATCATAATACGATTTCAACAAAAGATATTGTGACACAAACTTGAATAAACAGTACATTCATTCATCCGGTAACTAAAAACACCAAAAAAATTGCTTTCTCTCACTTCTCTGTTATGTTCTTCTTCTTTCTTCTTTCTCCTTCTTGGTATATGACATATGAGTCCTAAATTTGGAGACAAGTAATCAATATCAAAAAGTAAGATTTAACTAAATGGACAAAAAAATGAAATAAAACATGTTACATATGAAACTCCCTTGTTTGGACATGTTTTTTTGTTGTGACCTTCGTTCTTGCAAATACTGCACCACACCGTTGTTCGACATTCTTTAACATCCATCTCATTATGCAAACGCGTGAATTTTGGGACAACCTTTAGTAGCCCTTCTCATGATATTGCAGAAAAAAATCACTGTTGCAGGAAAAAAAAAGCTATATTGCAGAAAAAACCCGTTGATATTGCAGAAAAAAACGCTGCAGTAAAGTAAAAAACAATCGCTGCAGTAAAAAACAATCGCGCTGCAGAAAAAAACAATCATCGCTGCAGAAAAAAATTGTTGTATATGCAGAAAAAATCGCTTCCTAGTAAATTCCGAACATGAAGTGCAAGAATGCAAAAATAAAGAATTCTTACATTGTAACTTCACATCTACGGCGTAGATAAATCCAAACTTTAACTTTCTTTTGTCGTCATGAATTGGTGATATGAATAGGGTTGAGAAGATGGAAGGGTTTATTTAGTCTTTGGGGGGTTTATAACTTATAAAAATAAAAAGACAAATAAGATTGCACATGTGGCGTCACAATCTACGTGGCAATACACGTGGCAACTCAAATACATATAAGGAGTCCATGTTGTCATTTCATTTCCGATGTGAGACTCTTGACATAGATTTCTTATTTTGATTTAGAATTTTTCTTAGTAAAATTGTCACAACTTCATAAACCGGCTTGACCACCGGGATAAATGTATCACCACAAACCACACCAACCTGGTGAGTCTTACCATCACCTACAAGTCTAGCCTTATGCCTTGCAAATGAACCATCAAAATTTTCCTTATAACAAAAATCCACATAGACCGAATAATATTAACACCATATGGACGGGGTACCAACTCCCGCGTCTTATTATCAATAAGAGCATTATATTCCTCGGTCATGACAATTTTTCAATTAGGGTCATTTAAGGCAGACACAGGATTACGATGTAAGGGGGATTTAAGAACATTAGAATTCAAATTAAAATGTGTCTTTGATTTAAGAATACCCCGATGATTACGAGTGACTGGACCATGACTCTGGGCTGGATTTGGTGAATTTTGGGATTTTCGGAAATCACCGTTGAAGGCGCCGCGGCGCCAGAAGAGATGCATGACTCGCTGGATATTAGGGGCCGCGGCGCTGACTCGTAGGTGTTTTGACGTCGCGACGCTGATTACGGGTTTAACGTATTTTCTGGGTTCAACGTATTTTCTGGCAAACCTGAAAAACGACGAAGAACATAGGGGGAGATATCATCATCCAAAAAATCATAAGAACTAGGCACATGTTTTTCTACTTTAGAAAAGGGAAATTGGGATTCATCAAAGAGAACATAACGACTAATGATGATTCGTTTAGAGGACAAATCAAAACATTTATAACCACGCTGATTTGACGGAAAACCCAAAAATACACTGAGGTAGAGCGTGCACAAGTTTGTTGATTGTAGTGGATGAAAACAGTGGATAACATAAGCATCCGAAGATCCTAAGATGAGTGTATGGCAGAGTCTTATTGTATAACACTTTTAGAGGGGATGAATATGTCAAACCTTTAGAGGGAAGAATAATTAGGAGATCAGTAGCCATTTGTAGTGCATGATGCCAAAATAATGGAGGAACGGAAGAATGAATCAATAAAGTGCGGATAATATTATTAATGGTATGAATTTTTGCTCAGCTTTCCCATTTTGTGAAGACGCATGAGGACAAAAAACGAAAATTTATCTCATTTTGAGCACAAAACTCC
Organism: Przewalskia tangutica; assembly: GCA_029844215.1. Classification (NCBI taxonomy): domain Eukaryota; kingdom Viridiplantae; phylum Streptophyta; class Magnoliopsida; order Solanales; family Solanaceae; genus Przewalskia; species Przewalskia tangutica. Next base: position 33,180,153 of record CM056731.1, on the reverse strand, counting down.
CTAAATTCCCCATTATCACTCTTTATCATTATCACATTGAATATTTTTGACTTTCCGTTCGAATTGTAACTTCACAACTACGGTGTAGATAAATTCAAACTTTAACTTTCTTTTGTCGTCATGAATTGGTGATATGAATAGGGTTGAATAAGGTTGAGAAGATGGAAGGGTTATTTAGTCTTTGGGGGGTTTATAACTTATAAAAATAAAAAGACAAATAAGATTGCACATGTGGCGTCACAATCTACGTGGAAATACACGTGGCAGCCCGAATACATATAAGGAGTCCATGTTTTCATTTCATTTCCGATGTGAGACTCTTGACATAGATTTCTTATTTTGATTTAGAGTTTTTCTTAGTAAAATTGTCACAACTTCATTGCTTGTTGAGCTTGGAGAAAATGATAAGAAATTTGGTTTCTCAAATACCATTGAAAACATGATTATCTCAACTGGGTCAGCGTGGTCTAAATGATTTGGTCGACGATTCCGTTTACGTTCGGATTGTCGTTTCTAATTCTCAGTCGAAGTTCCGATGACTTATTGTGTGTATGAGGATAGACATTTATGGGTCGGATATTAAGGTCGGGCTGGGTTTTCATGTTTAAAATTGGGGGATGAGTTATTTTATTCCTGAGCTACCACGGTGCTCCGTCCAAATTAGGGTATATCAGCACTAAAGTATGACAGTAAGGATAGAATTGGATGAAAAGTACGAAATAAATAATATTTAAAAGTTTAGGGGTATGTTTGGCCCTTTTTCGAAAAAAGAAATTGTTTTAGTACGAACAGAGGGAGTAATAATCAACTCTTTGTTTAGCTGAACAGGAGGGATAGACGAATTACACAATACTCTGGTGTTGTTAGCGGTAAATGAAGTAGATTCAATTTGATTCTGAATCATATATTTCCTCCCGATAAAAAGAGTGTCTACTTAGTCTATATTTTTTTTGGATTAAAAAGAGTGTTCTATTATCAAATCAAGAAAGAATTAATTTTATTAAGTGTTAGATGATCAAATTTCAATATCTATTTAATTGAAGATATTTTAGTCAAATTATCTATTTTTATCTCAAAGTTATATTTTTTTAAAGGGCGCGCAAATAATGAAGTTTGACACTTTTTTTTTAATCCGGAGAGATTATGTTAAATGAAATTACCACTAAAGTCATTCTATCAGAACCCAAAAATGAAAATTTCCTATTCCAATAATTACGCTGAACAGTAACTCATCAAACAATTTGTTTAATTTCCTTGCTATCCTTGTATGTAAATAACAATGAATAAAGAACAAAATTAGTGAGATGTTCCCGTATAAATCCTCTTTGACAAAAATAACTCCATCATAGCAGATGAGCCCCCGGTTGCACCGCCTCGAGAAAGACCGTAATTATGGTGGTGGAGATGGTGGTCATCAGAATATTGTTGTTCATCAAGCTTGCTAGGAGTGGGAGGATGATAATACATTCGCGAAGTTTGAGGACAGTGAGAATTGAACCTAGCGACTATTCTAATTCCGGCATCAACTAGCTCTACGTACTTCCCCATTTCTTAACCTTCTCTTTTCTTCTAAGTATTTATTTTCTTTGAAAAAAACAATATTTGAGAGAAATGAAATGAGCCTTACTGGTCTTTTATAGTTGTATTTTGGTTTGACCGTTTGTCTTTCCATGAGCGTTCCTTTTACACGGTTTTGCTTTATAAAGTTCTTTGAATCATAAAGTCATAATTTTTTCCCTTCATATATACTTGACCGCATTGGCTAGGTTTTTTTTTTTTTTTTTTTTTTTTTGACGAAGGAACCCGCAGCCGTTACTCTTTCGAGTGCGCACAGGGTAAACCCCGTGTACGCATAGCCGCAAACCACGTCGGTTAACCACACTTGGCAAGCCATGTGTGATGACTCAACCAAGAAGGTTTATGCGAGGATCGAACTCGTGACTTGCGGTCCGCTCTTCATCGCACCACTTGGCTACTGCGTGCATCGCTAGGTTTGATTGGTTCTTTGGGTGGGTGAATGGGTGGGTGGAGGGCATAAATAATTAGTAATTAAATATATAACACGTAGTCAACGTTTTTAAGCTACAAAATCTATTTTCACTCTTTTTTTAATGGTTATGTTCTTTTTTTGTCGACGGCGAATCCGCATTGCTTCTTTCGAAAGACAGATAAACCCCGATCGACGCAATAGCACGCAAACCACGCCACCGCTTAAATCACACTTGGCAAGTCAGGTGTGACAAGCTCCCAAGAGGCGACATGCACTGGGCCGTTATCCCGGCGCTTGAACTTCGCGACCAATTTCCATGCATTTTAATTTTTTTATAAAATATTTATTACCTTTCATCAACATAAGTATCGAGTAATGATCAAATACCTATTATCAATAGAGGAGTCAAGATTTTTACTAAGGGATTCAAAATATAAAAAAAAAAAAAAAATTATTCTAATTCACTCTTGCCAAAGTGATGTTCAATTGTGCGTCGTATTAATATTCTTTTACATACCCTTTAAAAGAATATTAATATTACTAATGACTAATTTATTTATTTATTGAGCTATCACCACATTAATCACTCTCTAAAAATATGATCTATTACCATTAAGGATAAAAAAAAAATTAATTCTTTCTTAGTATTTTAAAATGATAAATATTTTTGAGTAACTATTTGACAAATATAACAAGCAAATTGGAATGGAATATTTCCTTTGGAACGGCATCTTGGACCAAGTATATTGACCATTACAGATGATGAGACGAAGGTCCTTAAAGCCCACAACGGTGTTGACTTTTACTTATTCTTTTCTACGAAACATCCTTTCCGATCTCAAAATACTTTTAAGTGAACAATCTTCGAATTTGATAACCAATGAAAATTTAGGCAATGAACATAAAATATTTCAATCAGTAGAGACTAAACTATTCTTTTATCTACCACTAACACAAATAGCATCCTTTGATACATATTCGGTGTAATCTATACGCAGATATTGCTCTACTTTGAAGGTAGACCCCCACTCAGTGGCGGTTCTAGAATTTTGAGTTAAGGGGTTCAATATTTTAATGAAGTGAACAGTAAAAAATATCGTCAAAGGGGTTTAATAAAAGAAAATAGTAATGTAAATTTAACTACCGTTAGAACTCACACTAACACAATATATTAGATCAAAACTAATATGATGTAACGTTGTTTTGAAGTATTTTATTTTCTTTCAAAAGAAAAAAAAATGCTAGAGCAAAAGGTATTTAAAGGAACAAACGGAAAAAGAATATATTACAATAAACAAAAAATAAACTGAAGATAATTGCAAAAATAACTACAAAATAAAAAAATAACATGGTACACAGATTGAGTTATGTAAATTGAAAATAATTTACCTCATAACTAATCTTGAGGATATATTATTCGAGGAGGTGAAAAAGAAAGAAAAATTAATATGGTACTCGGATTGTTCAGTGGGGAATTAGTAAAGTACCATTCAAAGTTGTTCAAGAAAAAAAATGAAGAAGTCATGTCAAAATATTATAGAAAATGTGATAAAATTGAAAGAAGTTAGGAAATAATCTATTAATTATTTTTATTAATGAAAGACATATCTACATCTAAATCTATATTTTATAAGGAGACTAACTCAACAATTATGGTAATACTACAATACCAATTATGATAAAAGAATAATTACGAATATACAAAGGGGTTGTCGTGGGCCCCACTGTCCATACAGTCCATGTGGACTGTTTAACACACACCTGCAGTGACATCGGAAGGTCTTCGTACGCTGAGACTGTCTCTATAATCTTCAAAAAGGACCGAGGGAAGACCCTTTGTAAAAATGTCTGCAATTTGGTATCTTGAAGGAACATGGCAGACGTGTACTTGTCCTTTTGCTACCTTCTCTCGAACAAAGTGAATATTCATCTCTATGTGTTTAGTACGCTGGTGCTGAACTGGATTACCAGAAAGGTAGATGACACTTATATTATCACAATACACCAAGGTAGCTTTCTCAATAGGACAATGAAGCTCTAACAGTAGATTTCGTAACCAACATGACTCAGAAACCACATTCGCTACCCCTCTATACTCTGCATCTGCACTTGAATGTGAAAACGTTGATTGATGTTTGACAGACCATGAGACCAAGTTATTACCTAAAAACATGCAATAGCCAGACGTAGACCGTCTGGTGTCAGGACAACCACCCCAATCAGCATCTGTGTAAGAGACAAATGTAGACGTCGACGAGGGATACAAATGCAAACCATACTCAAGTGTTCCCTTAATGTACCTCAGAATGCGTTTTAGCGCATTCATATGTTCAACTCTGGGATCATGCATATACAAACACACCTGCTGGACTGCATATGTAATGTCTGGCCGCGTGAACGTAAGATACTGAAGGGCGTCTGCAAGACTACGATAGCGGGTCGGATCCTCATATGGAGAGCCAGCTGCAACACCTAACATGGGTTTAGTATCAACTGGAGTAGAAGTGAACTTACATGATGACATCCCACCCTTCTCAATGATCTCTGTTGCATACTTCCTCTGTGTTAAGAACAATCCACCTGCATGACGAGTGACTGCAATTCCCAAAAAATAGCTCAAGGGGCCCAAGTTTTTCATGGCAAACTCAGAACTGAGCATTGTCATAATAGACTTTCTCAAAGTATCAGAAGAGGCAGTCAAGATAATATCATCCATATATAACAATATGTAAGCCATGGAAGAACCATGACGATATATGAACAGTGAATTATCAGACATGCTGTGAGAAAAATCCATAGTCGAAACAAAATCAGCAAACCTCTTATATCAAGCCTGTGGAGACTGCTTAAGCCCATACAAGGACTTCTTCAATAGACCGACATGATTAGTATATCTAGTATCCCGGAACCCCAAGGGCTGATGCATATATACTGTCTCCTGAAGATCACCATGTAGGAAATCATTCTTCACATCTAGCTGATGAATGGGCCATGATTTTGAAATAGCCTAGCTGAGCACTGTGCGAATGGTAGCCGGCTTGACCACCGGGATAAATGTATCACCACAATCCACACCAACTTGCTGAGTCTTACCATCACCTACAAGTCTAACCTTATGCCTTGCAAATGAACCATCAGAATTTTCCTTATAACAAAAATCCACATAGACCGAATAATATTAACACCAGATGGACGGGGTACCAACTCCCACGTCTTATTATCAATAAGAGCATTATATTCCTCGATCATGGCAATTTTCCAATTAGGGTCATTTAAGGCAGACACATGATTACGAGGTAGGGGGATTTAAGAACATTAGAATTCAAATTAAAATGTGTCTTTGATTTAAGAATACCCCGTTAATTACGAGTGACTGAACCATGACTCTGGGCTGGATTGAGTGAATTTTGGGATTTTTTGGGATTTTGAAATCAGATTGAAAGCGCCGCGGCTGTAAGAGCTGCATGACTACTGGATATTAGGGTCGCGCTACGACTCGCAGTGTTTTGACGCCGCGCGCTCGACGCAGGTCGCGATGCCACGAGTTTAACGTATTTTCTGGGTTCAACGTATTTTCTGGCAAACTGGAAAACGACGAAGAACATAGGGGGAGATAGCATCATCCAAAAAATCATAAGAACTAGGCACATGTTTTTCTACTTTAGAAAAGGAAAATTGGGATTCATCAAAGAGAACATGACGACTAATGATGATTCTTTTAGAGGATAAATCAAAACATTTATAACCGCGTTGATTTGACGGAAAACCCAAAAATACACAAGGAGTAGAACGTGTCTGAAGTTTGTTGATTGTAGTGGATGAAAACAGTGGATAACATAAGCATTCGAAGACCCTAAGATGAGTGTATGACGGAGTCTTATTGTATAACACTTTTAGAGGGGATGAATATGTCAAACCTGTTGACACCCAATTTTGACCCTCTCGTCCAGTCATTAACTCCAAAATTACATTAAATTTTCACAATAATTTTTAATAATTTTTAAATAATAAAATGCAGCAATAAAATATTAATACATGCACAAATAAGCGATTTAATAATGACATCGCGTCTCACGTAGAAAATTAAGCACTTAGAGTCTCGCGCCCGCATTTATTAATTTTAAGCTCTGTCATAATTCTTAAATGATAATTAATAATAAATACGTCAAATTAGCAATGACTTCGTATTAAATAAAATATTCACATTTATTAATAGCAAGACAATTTCATAATTCGTAATTTAAATTAATATCAATCTAATACATGTGTTTTAATAATAGCGTCGCATTCATAAAAGTATTAAGCAGTCCTTAAATGTCATATTTGCATGTAGCATTTAAATAATTCAATTTTTAATTTAACTTCGCAAAATACGCATAATAAATAAGATTTTAACAGCGTCGCATTATAAAATATTAAGCACTAATTAAATAGCACGCCCGTCTTTAGTCTTTATAATAATTTAAACTCAAACATAGACTAATAAAACACCTAAATAATTTAATCACAATTTAAATAATTTACCACTAATTAAATACCAATACTTAAAACTAACATCTTAAACTCTACCCAAAATAACTACCCAGCCCAACTACCAAAAGGCCCAATACCGCAAGCCCATCCGCCCTTTATTTTTCCCCATCACCAGCAGCCCACATAGATAACCCTTCAGCCCTTCCCTCATCAACACAAAATTCTTAATACTCGTCAAACTAAAATAAAATTCTTGATTTGAAACACAACAAGCTATTCTTACCTCCCTCACGGTAGAACCACAATCAACAAGTACTAGAAACGTTTCAAAATGAATAAAGTAACTTGCTTTAAATCTTAATCAGTACTCCATCGGTTTTAAATTATTTATCGTGATTTCTTAGTATAATTATCTCAAATTATTATCATGTTAAAAATTTAAGATAAAATTACTTTTTGTTTTTTTAATAGTAATTATTTTTAAAGACTATAAACACTTCAATTATGAGAAGATGACACATAAATCAAATAAATATTTAATAAAGATAGAATACATCTTAGACATAATAAGAGTAAAATAGTGGGGGGGGGGGGGGGAATTAATTACTATTTTTTAAGAAAAGTGTAAAATAAAATTTCAATAAATAATTTGAGATCGAAGGAATAATAATTTTTATTGTTTTTTTTCGTTGGACAAGGAGTAGTACTTAGGCCTGACCAGTGGGCCGGGACGACTCGATCCCGCCCCAACACCGAAATTTTTAAAAAAGACCTAACCCGTCCCGATCTCGCCTCTTGTCCCGCCCGAAACCCCCCTTTGTAAAAATAGTTGTTGCACCAATGACCATTTTACATTTTGGCCGTTGTGGAACGACCATTTTTGGCCTCCCCCTACCCCAACTCCTTACCACCTTTATATTTATTTTTAAGCCTTAAGTTATTATATTTACACTTTAACCCAATTTTCCAACTATAAATATCTCATTTTCTCTTCATCTTTCTCACAAATCTTCCTACAATCTCTCTAATCTCTATACAAATCTACAATGTCTAATAAATATTCAATTTTATTTATTCATTTGGAAATGAAGTTAACAACTAGCTTGAGGACCATCCATCGAGCAAAGTTTCAATTTTCAACCTCTCGATTACACGTCGACGTTACGTCGACGTTTGGTACATTCGTTCTTTCATTAAATTATTATTGTGTCTTTATTTTATTTAGCGCACTTAATTTCATTATCTTTAACTATTTATTAGCATAATTAAAATGAAAGGATTAAGAGGTATATTTAAGGTCAGACTTCTGCTAGTAGGGTTAACAAGACCATGATACTTCTTCTAGTATTTCTAGTCCTACTCCTAGACAGGATGATTTTATTGATACTGAACATTTTTCTGAAATACCATATGATTTAGACGACCAGATATTTTCTCAAAATGAACAAGACTTTAACTTATAAGATGCTCTAGATGATGATACACCCACTAATGTACATGAAACACCCACTATTGAACCTTTAACTGGAACGTCTCCTATTCCTCCTAGTATGAGATGAGGTCCATCAAAACGACCATTAAAATCATATGCATGACAATGTTTTCTTACGGACGTAGCGAATTAAGTAGTTATATGTAATATTTGTAAACAATGTTTTAGTTTTAAAATTGGACAAGGTCATGGTGGGACGGGGGGGTTAATGAGACACATAAACAAAAACACTCAGCTAGGTATGCCCAATACGATGCTAAAAAAAGGGTGGACAAACACCCTCTCCATCGGGACAAAGTTCATATACTGTCCCGGACCAAGTACAATGTCAAATTAACCCTACGACGGGGGGGAATTGTAGGCCCTAAATATGATAAACATAGAGATAAGGAAGCGTTATCAAAATTAGATGTTGTGGAGGGTTTACCTTTTTTATTTCCTTCATCTCCTGGTTTTATTCATTATATTAGAGATATATATAATTCTGCTTATAAAAGTTTTTCTAGATCAACTGCTAAGAGAGATGTATTTAAATTTGCACATGAATATCAACAGTATTTACGTTATTCATTATATCATTTTAATGGCAAAGTCGCTCTCACTTCTGATATAGGTCGTAGTACTAACGGCCATGATTATTCTGTCATTGGATAGATTATAAATGGTCTATGCAAAAACGTATTTTAGCGTATAGATATATAGATAGTAGGCACACTGGTGATTTTATTTCAGAAAATATTTATTTAGTTTGCGATTATTACGAAATAACTGATAAAATTACGAGTATTACATTAGATAATGCATCTTCTAATAATGCTGCTATTACAGTTTTAAAAAATTCTTTAACTCCATCTTTTCCAAATTATTTTCATATAAAATGTGCGTGTTATATTTATAACTTAGTTGTAAAAGATGACCTATTACTTTTTCAAGATATTCTTGAAAAAATACAATTTGCTATACACTTTATTTTTTAAAATAATAGAATACAACGAAAAAAAGATTATAAAAAAACTTGTCACGATTGCCAACTACCTTATAGAAAAAATTTCGAAGAAGTACCCACTAGGTGACATTCTTTATATGAACAACTACTTGTTGCTTATGATTATAGAAAACCTATAACTTTATGTTTTAACGCCCATAATCAAAATCCAACTGATATGATTGTAGATAACGATTGGGAGAAAATTAAAGAACTTATTTTATTTCTAGAGAAAAAATTTCAAGCAACAAAAGAATTTTCCGATATATATTATCCTACTATTTCAATTATGTTGTTTTATATAGCTATAATATTTTTACTGCTTAGAGAATATATGAAAAAACCAGCTTATAAGGCTGCTCTTAAAAAATGTTTATGAAAATAAAGAAATATTTTATTCTTATAACGCCTATTTATATTATTGGTGTTGTATTAAATCTGACTATTAAAAGACAGTTGTAAATCACTTATTGAAAATATTTATAACTGTATAAAAGTACTACCACCTCCGACTCCCAAAAATTTAAATGTCCCACAACCTATTGAAATTGAACAAACGAAAGAAGAAGTGTTGTCTAGCATAGAAGACGAATGCAAAATATATATATATATATGTATTACCAACAAGAAAGTGCTAGCAACAAACCGACTTCCATACCATTTTCTTCTTCTTCTGCAACACAACCTCTAAATAGACATGTTGTTCCTGCGGCTAGTATTGAAAGCCTCAGAAATAGAATGTGTGGTGGTAGCACCACTAATCAAATTAGCGAGTTTGATGTTTTTGTTTTGCAGGGTACTTTACCGTACCAAGCAGTTGTCAATGAAGACTTGCTGAAATACTGGAGGGGGAATGAGAAGACATTTTCGACACTTTTAATGATGGACCGAGATGTTTTAAACATTCAAGCGTCATCAACGACTTTTGAAAGCGCTTTTTCTGCCGGCAGATTTCAAATATGAGAACACAAACACTCATTAGCCGGAGACAGTTTGAATATTGCAGTATTATTCAGAGATTGAATACGAGAGGAGCAGAGAAAGTGCGGTCAACCTGAGAGAAGACGAAAACTACAACGACATCTTATCTGAAGCCTGAAGGTATGAGTTGCGACGTGGATCAATTTGACCAACAAATATCAATTTCAACCGAAGAACCACACGACATTGTGAAGAAACTATAAAAAGTGTTTTCAAATTGATAATTTATTTAATTGCAATTTTACTATGTCATTTGAAGCTTTTGAACAACACAACAAAGTTGTAATTTTGACAATTGTATATGAATTACCAAAAAAACATATTTTAATGAAATAATATAAAAGACACAAAAATAGTATTGAAATGTTTTTATTATACTATCTTGTTTAATTATTGAGTTATTCATATATTTAGTATATGTTATTTTTTTAAAATAAGTGCAAAAAAGAAAAAACGATCCCGGCCCGCGAGATCCGGTACCTTTTCCTGACGGAATCGGTACCGAAACAGGACATCGGCCCAGCCCAATAATCCCGCTCCACCCCGATCCCACCTAAACCCGCCCGTCCTGTCCGGTTGGCCACCCCTGTAGTACTTACTCCTAAGTCCTAATACAGTAAATAAAATGAAAGAGAGAGCGGTGTTCCCCCAATATTCGGTTGAAACCAAACTATAAAAACTGACTCCCGCTATTTCTTCCGACTATTTCCAACTCTCTTTTAAACTCTTCAACATTCACGACTCTTCACACTCCCTGCTCCACCCCCCAACCCCACCCCACCACCCACCTTCTTCATCTATACACATCCCCTCTTCCATGGAACCTCCCCATCGCTGCTCTGTCATCATCGTCGGAGCCGGCATCTCAGGTAATTTATCACCTTCAATTTCGACACACAGTACAAATATATGCAAAAAAATAGAACTAGTAACTACCCAAATCTACGAGACTCTGTTTTCACATGTATAACCACGTTTCTGCATTCACTTACAACAACAATAACATACCCAGTGAAATCCCACAACGTGGTGTCTGGAGAGAGTAGAATGTACGCAAAACTTAACGTTTCTGCATTCACTTGAGAGATACAAATTTTGATTTAATTTTATGTAGGTTTAACGGCGGCGAAGGTGCTATCCGAGAATGAGGTGGATGATGTGGTGATATTGGAGGCGACTGATAAGATAGGTGGAAGGATAAGGAAGGAAGAATTCGGCGGTGTAACGGTTGAACTCGGCGCCGGTTGGATCGCCGGCGTCGGTGGTAAACAGTCTAATCCTGTTTGGGAACTTGCCCTTCAATCTAGTCTCCGAACATGCTTCTCCGATTACAGTAATGCCCGTTATAACATCTATGATCACAGGTTCCTAAACAATTACTCCATAATATGTTTACTTTTTTCTTTTAGTCCGTTGTATCTTTTTAGTTTCAACTTTCTATATTATATGTTTAACACTACAAGATTAAAGAATATATCGATACATTCAACAACATATATTTAGTATAATAGGATTATTATACTTAAATTTCTTGCCAAGACAAGACGGAGTACTTAATAATAATGTGTTGTAGTTAAATTTTTTTGTTTTATTTTGTTTTTTTACAGTGGAAAGATATTTCCGAGTGGAATTGCGGCGGACTCGTATAAAAAAGCGGTGGACTTAGCAATTCAGAAACTGAGAAGCCAAGAAGCAAACCATCATGAAGATGCATCCATTCTTGCTGAAACGACGTCGTATGATATACATACAAGATACTCTGTTTCCTTCTCTTTTTTTTTCTTGTGTTATATATTTGGATTTTCTTGCAGTAGTCCGAAAACACCAATAGAGCTGGCGATTGACTTCATTCTCCATGACTTTGAAATGGCAGGTCAATTATCAATTCCTTGTACTCTGTCCCATTTCTTTTTATTTAATGACAAAAGTAGCAGTAATAATAATGTCACTTTTACCTTTTCTTTTTCCTTAACTTTTACAGAGGTTGAGCCAATATCAACATATGTGGATTTTGGAGAAAGAGAATTTCTTGTTGCTGATGAAAGAGGATACGAACATTTACTTTATAAAATGGCAGAAAACTTCCTTTTTACCTCTAAGGGTAAAATTATGGACAGTCGTCTCAAGCTCAACACGGTAATTTATATTTACTCTTGTTTTTATTTCTTCATGGGTCGTCGAAAGTTGATGAACAGAAGGTGTGATTAACGGATAAGATTTAAAGATTTGTTTTTTATTGCATGGAGTATTTTATCTTTCTTTTTTGGTTATGTTAAGATTGATTGATGACCCACCAAGAGTCTGCATAAAAGGACTATTTTTATTTATACGCATCCATTAATAAATATTAATTAAAAAAAGTATTTGACTATTTTATTTTTATTTATATCTAAATTATAATATCTCTCTATTAAATGTTTACTCTATTTATGTGTTATCTTTATTATTAATAAAGAGTAAAATGGAGAAAAAATAATTAATTATGTCTTGAATATCAAAAATGATAAATAATTTAAGATAATTATTTTTAGTAACCACGATAAATAATTTAAAACAGAGGAATTATTTTTTTAATTGAAAAATCTTTCTAAATGTGCTTTACTAAGTACTCCCTGTTTAAGGAAAAAAAGAAAAGCAAGTTGTAATAATTTTAAAGAGATTCATCACCTCTTAAGACTATGGGAAAGTAACTCGTGTCGGTTTGTTATTGGAAGATGGTACTATAAAATAGAAAAAGAAAGGCAAAGAAAAGGATAACAAAAGAACCTATGAAAGTTATTTTGATTCATACAAATTAAAGATTTCTTTTTTTGTGTTAGATTGATTTGATATGATGATAAGAGTTAATGAAATGATCCTCATCATTATAATGGTACCATAAAGAGAACTTTTCCCATTGAACACATTATCATTTTAATGTGTGTTAACCTTTTTTATTCTTCCCTTTGGAAATGCTAGTAATATCAAACTTTATAAGATAAAGTTACTTTTACATGTTGCACTCAAACGGGGACCAAAGATCCACTAAATAGCAAAGATGCTATAATCCTTGGCTAGCCTACTGATTCAAAATACAGTGTTATAGTATCATATATGTATTTCTTAGTTTTGACTTTGTGCAGATTTTTGTGGATGTGATTTGGTTTTTGTCCTTTATAGTAGTAGGCCATTGTGTTGATCTTAAAATACATTTGAATAAAATCAATAAATGATGCATTTATGATATTCATGGGAATTGGGGCACAGGTTGTTCGGGAAGTGCAGCACTCGAGAAACGGCGTCTTGGTGACAACAGAAGATGGTTCCTTTTACGAAGCCAATTATGTGATTTTGTCAGCTAGCATTGGTGTTCTCCAAAGCGACCTCATTTCCTTCACTCCCACTTTACCTGTACGTCTCTTCTTTCAATCTGTTGACTACTTTGATACAAGTTTAACCGAATTCAGCTTTTTCCACTCCCAACATACGTTTATATATTATATGGTGTGTGGTGTGTGCGAGAGAACTTACTAAAATTATAAGTATAATGAATTCAGTTTAAGCAGTGGCGGAACTGTACTTTATGACGGTATTAGAGTATTAATATATAATGAACTGTATTTTTTTAGTATAATTCAGGGGGAGATGAGTCTCAAAAATGGCAGTCGGAGACTTGGAGTGTAGTATTTAATAGTACAGTCCAGTTCGGCTGAAAACATTCACCAAACGCTATATTATTTTTTATTCAATGCAGTCCAGCGTAATACAACGTAACGTGCCCTAATAGCTGAGTATATGGCTAGGATATAATATGGGTCCCCTGTTTTCCGTTAGACTTGGTCACCTGCAAATTATTGAGGAGGATTCTGAACCTATAGGATATTAAATGTCAACTATGGTCAAGGGGTCAGCATTTCTACACACTGAGCTACCCACATTAATTTCTGGACTTGGTTATTGAAATGGTCTGCACTGATACGGATACCTATCTTTCAGATTCATGATTTAATTGGTTATATGCCAAGTATGGACTACTGTGCAGGGCTTGTTTTCTTGTCGGCAATGATTCAAATCTAAAAAGTTAAATTGGACAATTTTCTCCATTGGGTTGTTTATCTCCTACGTATTATTAATTTATTATTAGCACTCACCTATGTTATTTTAATTTAGTCGAGTAAAACCTACCAATACATTAAAGAATTCCAGATAGTGAAGTTGCTTATCATCAGTTATTAGAAATCAGCCAGTCTAAAACATTTTAGAGCTCTGTTCTAATTCGTAAAAATAAATTTTTAATTGGGCTAAGACCTGCAAATTATGAGTCTTTACAGTAAATTATGTCTACTACTTAATAGGGACCCGTCCAAAACCGGCCCGGTTAGAAATGGCAATTTGTAGTTGTAGCTAATAAAAATAAATAATTAGTAGCTTTTGAGGTGATTGGCTGTATCTTTTATTTTCATTGATTAAATAAGGTTAATTGATACTTTGTACAAGCAAAATGTAGCGAAGCTTCAAAACTAGATGTCAATGTCTAAATCAAAGGATATATTTAATTGATAGCAAACAAACAGATTGTTTAGCAGTACTTGGAGTAACTTTATCTGTCTTTAGTGAACATAGAAATCTCTCTTGTGCTAGATAAACTATTTATCAACTTTGTGATCAAATTATTAATGAAAAAGGTTAATTTATTTATCTTATTTTAACGGTTTAGAATACACCTGGTTAAAAAAAATTATGGTCTTATATGTAATTAATCGAAACAGAGATGGAAAATGGAAGCCATCAGAAACTTGGATGTGATGGTTTATACAAAGATCTTCCTTAAATTTCCTTACAAGTTCTGGCCTTGTGAACCTGAGAAGGAGTTCTTCATCTACGCCCACGAGCGAAGAGGCTACTATACTTTCTGGCAGGTTTGCACAATTTATTTCTAAATCTTGCGTCTTTTTGATGCATGTTGTCTCTAATTCTAATAACGCGCATTACTGCATTCTTTTGGTTCATTACTTCTTCATCTTTTGTCAAGTCCTCTCACATTTGGGGCTATCCCTTTGCTACAAAATGACTGCCTTAAAATACTATTAGGGGCTCAACAGTACAGTGACTTTGCTCCAAATTCCTTTCCTTATTAATCTATTATTTCCATATATTTAATCACCATTAGGAATCTGGAACTTGATGTCAAACTCATTGTATGTGTATTTCTAATAAAACAAAACCATATGTGACAGCCGTAATTTTGTCTGTCTAACGAATGGATTAATGTAGGAAACTGATGATCAGAACTGTGCTTTAACTAATACTATAATATACATTTTTGTCGTTACTTGTTATGATGTGGCCCGGATTAGGTACTTTTAACATTTTATTAAACGTTAAGTAATCCTTGGGCTCTGTACATGTGGGGCACATGCATCTTAATGAATCTGGAGAAATTTGCAGACTTGTTTAATCCATTTTTGTACTACTACTAGGCACTTCACTTTGCTATTACTGAATCCCATTGTATCATGGTTATCAGAATTACATCACCTTCAGTATTTCTAATATAAAATGTGTTTGCATTAGCTTTGCAGATAATGATGATTGATGTCGGTCCTTTTGCTGCACTATGTTATTCCTGATTACCACTTCCTTATGTGAGCATTAGTATAGTGCTCGACCCATGTCCGTCTATTGATTTTGCAGAAAGAAACTTTCATGGTTATACAATTGTACTCTCATCTGAGCATAATTTTGGCCTCTGCACGCATGCATATAAAATAAAAATGTTACCATTCTGCCCCCCTTGTTGGAGCTGCTAATATAACTTAACCACCGATTACGTATCTTATGACATCTTATGTAGACACTTGCATCAACTTCAGACTTCTATTTTTTTCAATGGAACCTTTTCCAACTAGCTTTATAATATGGTGGACCTATTCATTCCTGCAATTTAATATGGCTGCTGAATGCATCATTTCGTTCATTATGTGCTCAAAAGCTGATCCTAGCTGTCTGATCTTTTTTCATCTCATCAGCACATGGAAAATGCTTACCCGGACTCCAATATGCTGGTGGTAACCTTGACAAATGGTGAGTCGAAACGTGTCGAAGCTCAATCTGATCAAGACACATTAAGAGAAGCAATGGAAGTGTTAAGAAACATGTTTGGGCCTGACATTCCCGATGCCACTGACATATTAGTCCCACGTTGGTGGAACAATCGGTTTCAGCGTGGTAGCTACAGTAATTACCCTATATATGCAAATCATCAACTTGTCCATGATATCAAGGTTAGCAATCTTCTTCTTTTCTCACTTGGCAATAGTAATTAACAGTGCCCAATCTAAATAAATTTACAGAATTTTTAATAATTTCACAAGACTGTATTGGCAATCTTGATTAAAATTGCACAATTGTGTCATAGACTCATAGTGGCATTGTTTCATTTGTGAGTCTTTTCTGTGAAGACTACATAGAATACCGTCCTCACCAGTCTAGCGGCCATTATTCAAAGACTATTGCTATCTACAAAAGACAGCCAACTCTGATAATTAGAGACTACTATATAGAAAAGACTGCCAACTCTAATATCCAGAGACTGTTATACAGGAAACAGCCTTTTAATGAATTGAGCTATCAAAATTTGGGAACACCTGTATTTAAGTTGATTTTGGAACCAAAGATTGACTCAGTTTACTCTTGGCGGCTATTTCGAACTTTCCTCCATCTTATTTAAATTACAGAACTACCAATTGGAACTGCATGATGTTGGAAATAGCTTCTTAAACTTTTGATTAGTCAGTGCGGAACAAACTATGCTTGAGAAAACTACTTCTTTAATGCTCTTGTAGTCTTGTTGCAATGACATTCTTTCTTTCATCAGGAACCAGTGGGGCGGATATTTTTCACAGGAGAACACACAAGTGAGAAATTTAGTGGCTACGTCCATGGAGGTTACCTTTCAGGTTAGTTCAACTATTAAAAAAATTCCATGGACAACAATCAATTGGACAAAAACCATGATTTCATATGTTTATTGGGATGACTATTTTGCGCAGGTATAGACACTACCAATGCTTTACTTGAAGAAATGAGAAGGGATGATGGAAGGAAGAATGAGAGTCAAGCTTTTCTGTTAGAACCATTGCTAGCATTAACCGGATCTTTGACATTGACTCAAGCTGAGACTGTCTCAAGTCTCCACAAATGTGATATTCCGCGACAACTCTTCCTTAGTAACAGCAAATTGGGACTTCCAGAGGCCATCTTATGACTAACTGAACCTCTGGATAAAATTTATTCTGACAGATCTTGCTATCCAACCACCGATACTCTGTTCGCTGGACTCGTGCAAAAAGACAGTACAAGAACTTTGTTCTATTAACAGAAAGAGGAGCAAAAAAACTTGAAGAGGTGGATGCACTTCCTCTCCATGAGAAGAAGGATATAGGGTAGTTTACAGGTTATTCATTCTGAAGGAAATTCATTGCAGATACATACAATTCTTAGTAGGAGTAAAATTATAGAAAGGTATCACGGGTGACAAATGCAGTACTAATGATATTCAATACATGAAAATTAAGTAACAAGATGACTATGTTCAGTTGATTTCAGTCTCGTTTCTTGTGTTCATCGATTATTTCTAATGTAATCCCGAAGTTTGTATATCAGAACGTAACACTCTTGGTTTTGTGTCGATTGAAATGCTGATTTATTTTATTCTTACTATAACATGATCCTGCTCACATAATTTTAGTTTCAACTTTCAGCTGCTCTTATATTTAGCCACTTCAATTACTCTGATGGCAACTTTTATTCATTCTCTTTTCTTGCTGCACAGTAACATATTGCAGTTACTTCAAGAGTTTCATTTAATATCGGTTGTTCCAACTAACATGCAATGATGCAAACAGCGTTGTTAACTTTAAATTACCTCTTATGCCTTCCCTTTTAGTTTTACTATATATAGCATATTCTTATGCCGAAGTAAACAGTGAAAAATTAATTAACAAGCAATAGTTCGGAAAAAAAAAACATTTTTACCCAATTAGGTTGGCCAACTGCTTCCAAGATAATAAAGTGCTTTCTTTTCTTTAGATACAAGCACATATTAAAATATAAGCAAAATTTCCTTTACTACATTTATTTGAAAGCGGTTTACCAGAAATATAGATACACCAGTTCATCATTTAAATTTTATAAGTACAAGAACTACCTAAAACTTGCCACTTCAAAAGGAGCTGCCTAACAATAAGTTGTGAAAGGTTCATAGTTTAAGTACTATTCTTATTTACTACTCCAACTAAAAACACCTTTTTCCAAAATAAATCTCATGCTTTATTTAAAATGTCCAGAATTATATGCACTTTCCTCAAACGAAATTAAAGTTATACAACTTTTATTTTTTCTATTATAAAGAAAATACTTTGAGACCCGCTTTTAAATTAGACAATATTCATATTATTCAAAAAGTATTGTATCTTTACTTTTTAAATCTTTTCAGTTATAACTAAAAAAAATCTTACTTTAATAATCATGTACAAATTAAATGCTATGCAAAAAATATGTTTACAACATTATTTGCTTCACATTGATTGATACCAGCTACCCGACGTTGCGGGTTTGAACCCGTGTGGTGACAATACTTTGCTGAAATATTGCAAGGGTAGTTGATGAGTTCGTGTCATTGGTCATATGCGAGTGCCGCTCAGCATATCTCTCGATTTACATCTCACCTGGCTAGGAGGCGTCTGATATAGGCGGGGGATTTTGCATTGGGGACTTTCCCCAAAGAAAACAAAACCAAGGCTGTGCATCTCACGCGCCTTGTCAAACGAGTGGTGTAGCATTAAATCCCGAAAAGGAAATGTTAACAAACAAAACTGTCGGCCATTTAGGGTGTATTTGGTATGGAGTAAAATGTTTTTTAATTTTTTCAAGTTTGATTGAACAAAACTTTTAGAAAATATTTTCTCTAGTTTTTCAAAAATAAGGGAAATGACTTTGTTAACGAAATTAGAAAAAACAAATTACAACATTTCAAGTTCATTATCAGCTCTTCAACCACCCACTCAATGCTCTCAACCCCCACTTTTTGACCAACCCACTCCACCACCCCCAAATCCTCACTCTCCACTCCATCACACACTCGTTGTTTCGCTAGATTACGTACAAATAATCACATTTTTTTCTTCCTTACCAAACATTTAAAATTAAATAAAAAATTCAATTGTTTTTCAACAAAAAACATTTTCTTTCGTACCAAACACACCCTTAAGAGAGACTGTGTGTGTGTTTCTGTGTGTATTTTCCCTGTTGAGTGAAGCTGTGATTCAAAGCTCAATAGCCCCTTCCACTGCAAAGGTATATGCTTTTTAACCCATTAGAAAGTACTGTAGCATCAGTTCAACTTGAAAGTAGTAGTCTTTGTAAATCTTGATTTTCTTCTTAATTATTTGATTTGAAGAAGTGATCTTTAAATCTAATACCCATTTCAGAAAGTAGTGTATATTTCTGTAATATTGAGCTAATTATTTGATTCAAATGATGGTCCAAGAACATTCATCTCCTAAACCCTCAAAACCCCATTTTCCCAAACATGACAAAGCTGTACATTATTCTGAGACTCAAAATCTTGATTTTTCCACATGGGTATCTGAGAATTCTGTTAAACTCTTTGTTGTTTCATTATTGACTCTTAGTGTGGCAGCCCCTTTCTACTACCGTACATCCATTGTGCCCACCTCACTTTTATGCTTCCAAAATACACACCAAAGCCAGCCTGAGAAACCTAAGTTGCCAAAAATTGATCTTGATTCAGTACAACCAATTTTAGATAAGTCCTCGCCTTTTTCGTCGTTTCACTTAGAGCAATGGATTGTCGTATCTGTATCAGATTACCCCTCCAGTTCACTCCAAAGTCTTGTTAGGTTAAAGGGTTGGCAAGTTCTTGCAATAGGCAATTCAAGAACCCCGAAAGATTGGAGCTTGAAAGGTGCTATATATCTTTCTCTGGAACAACAAGCGAGTTTTGGGTTTAGAGTCGTGGATTTCCTTCCTTATGATTCGTGTGTGTGGAAGAGCGTTGGGTATCTTTTTGCAATCCAACATGGTGCAAAGAGAATATTTGATGCTGATGATCGTGGGGAAGTGATTGGTGGGGATCTTGGGAAACATTTTGATTTGGAGTTGGACGGTGGTGTGGCTAAGCAGCAGAAGATTTTGCAGTATAGTCTTGAGATTGAGAATAAGACTGTTGTCAATCCTTATATACATTTTGGCCTTTGGCCTAGAGGATTGCCGCTGGAAAGTGTTGGTTTTGTAAATCATGAAGAGTTCTATACTGAAGTGTCTGGAGGACGACAATACGTACAACAAGGAATATCAAATGGGGCTACCTGATGTTGATTCAGTTTTTTATTCTACAAGAAAGGTTGGATCAGAACCACTTGATATTATATTTGATGAACATGCGCCGAAAGTGGAATTGCCTCAAAATCTAATGGTGCCAATCAATTCATTCAACACGTTGTTTCACTATAATACGTTTTGGTCATTGATGCTTCCAGTGTCGGTCAGCACCATGGCTTCTGATGTCTTAAAGAGGTTATTGGGCACAACGGATGTTATGGGAGATCGGTGGCTTTGTTGTGGTGTATCCTCCTACGATACATAGGGATGATAAAGTTGAAGCATACCACTTTTCAGAGGAAAAAGATTTGCATGTAAATGTGGGTCACTTAATCAGATTTTTAGTTTCTTGGAGATCTGAAAAACAAAAGTTGTTTGAGAAAATCTTAGAATTGAGCCATTCAATGGCACTAGAAGGGTATGGAGCGAGAATGATGTCAAATTTATAGCTGCATGGTTACAAGACTTGGCTGCTGTAGGGTATCAGCAGCCAAGACTGACGGCAGTAAAGTCAGATCTGCAAAAGGCAGCAGTTAAACGTGGAGATAAAAAGGAATTTGTCCCCCGAAAACTACCTTCTGTACATCTTGGGGTTGAGGAATCAGGTACAGTGAATTATGAAATCGGGAACTTGATAAGGTGGAGAAAGAATTTTGGCAATGTTGTACTAATTATGTTTGTCACTGGGCCCGTGCAACAAACTGCATTAGAATGGAGATTGTTATATGGCAGGATCTTCAAAACTGTGGTTATTCTGTCAACACAAGCTAATGCAGATCTTGCTGTTGAGCAAGGACAATTGGATCAAGTATACAAGTAAGTATCCATCGTCATTTTTTTTTGAAACTGGTAATGTTGTATTCCTCAGCATTAAGGATATGCTGCCAACCCAAAAGAGAAAAACAGAGAAAGTAAAAGAAGATTACAAAGATCCTAAAAGATCTACTATCTGTTCTGCATCATCTATACATTCCTTTTTACACCAAAAAAGCAAGGATATGATACAGTTCCATTAATAACTTTGTGAGAATTAAACTTTTCCTCAAAACATCTCCCGTTCCTCTCTTTCCACACTGTCCACCAAATGCATGCTGGAATTACTTTCCACCGTTTCTTCTGACTTTTGCTTCCACCTCTCCAAATCCAGCAACTCAAAAGATAGCAGTGTGTTCTGGCATTGACCAATTTGTTTCTGTGAGGCTTAGAAAAAGTGACCAGATCTGTGAGGTTATTCTGCAGTGCAGAAACAAATGTTTATTGGTCTCTTCTGCCTCATTACACAAGAAGCACCTGGACACTATTTGGAACCCCCTTCTTTTCAGCCTTTCTTGAGTGAGACAAGCCTTCCTAGCCACCAACCACAAAAAACATTTAACCTTATTTGGTGCCCAACTTTTCCAGACCTGTTTCCATGGACCCGCTCTCCCACCTTGCTGCTCCCTCATCTCTTTTTGGTATACTCTATTCACTGAGAGTTTTCCATCTTCAGCATACTTCCAGTTGATTGTGTCTGGAGTTGCAGAAGTTCCTTTGAAGCTGCTTACTTCTTCTAGTAGTTGAGCAAATCAGTCCACTTCCCAATCATTCAAATTTCCCCTGAATTAAATTTCCCATCTATTAATGGACCAACTTTCAGCCACTGTAACCTCAGGATTAGTGCAAAAAGAGAATAAATCAGGGTAGAAATTCATCAAGGCCATCTGGTCTTTCCATTCATCTTTCCAGAAGAAAATCCTCTGACCATTGCCCACCTTCTGAACAAAATTCTCTGATAATCTGGTCCAAAGACCCCTTATTGACCTCCAAACCGCAACTCCATAAGTGTTAGTGACCGGGCTGGTAATCCATAGACTGGTTTGCCCATATTTATTTTGTATGACCTCCTTCCACAGTGTCTGATCTTCTTTAGAATATCTCCATAACCATTTCATCAACAAACATTCATTCTGCATCAATAAGTTTCTAACACCAAGACCGCCATAATTTTTGCTCAGCTGAGCAATTTCCCAATTCACCAGATGCATACCCTTCTCTTCCTTGTTTCCAAGCCACAAGAAATCCCTTCTCAATCTGTCTAGCTTCTTGACCACTTCAGAGGGTATTGGAAATAAGGACATAACATAAGTTGGTAGTGAATCTAGTACTGCATTTATCAGTATGAGCCTGCCCCCTAGTGACAAATAATGAGATTTCCACGTGGCTAACTTTTTCTCTGTCTTCTCAATTATCCCATCCCATATTTCCAGATCCTTGTGTTTGTTACCTAGAGGCATACTCAAATAAACCGTAGGCAATTGTTCTACTTTACACCCCAAAATATTGGCCAGACCCTGCATCTGCAGCACATCCTTGATAGGGAATAAGCTGCTTTTCCTCTAATTTACACTAAGGCCAGATACTGCTTCAAATGTTAGGAGTATCACCCTGACGTAACTTATCTGTTCAGCTTTAGTCTCACAAAAGATCACCGTATCATCTGCATAAAGCAACTGACAAATTTCCAAATCCTCACCTGCCCTGTTGTTGAGTTTGAAGCCTCAACTACCCATTGTGAATAGCAACCTCATCATGATGTTAAGTCCTTCCATGGCTATTATAAATAGAAAAGGTGAGATAGGATCACCTTGCCTGAGACCCCTTTCAGAAGGAAAAAAACCCATAGGTTCTCCATTTACCAAAATAGAGAACCTGACAGTTTTAATGCATAAACTGATCCATTCCAGCCATCTATCTCCAAAACCCAACTGCTTAAGTAAATTAAGGAGGAAATCTCAATTTACATGATCATAAGCCTTCTCTATATCTAGCTTGCACATGATGCCAATTGCCAGGAGCTTCACCTCTCAATCTGGAATCAACCCATTCAGTGGCTATAAGAGCAGCATCCATATCTGCCTCCCCTTTATGAATGTCATCTGATGTTTGTTAGCTAGCTGACTTATCACCTTTTTCAATCTCTCAGCTAAAACTTTAGCAATGATTTTGTAAACTCCACTGATGGGCGTTCAGTGGCTTAGCGTTCAAACTCTTTTCAAACACTCTAAAATCATGAAAATGTTGTGGAGTCCCCATTATGTCTTCCTTAATCACACACTAGGAAGACCGATAAAAACACATTGGGCTGCCATCAGGGCCAGGTGCCTTATCACTAGCACAGAGTTTGATACATTCCAAAACTTCTTCTTCAAACTGTCTTTGTAGCCAAACTTGCTCCTCATTGTTTAAAGTTTTCTCTTGAAGGTTGAAAGCAGGTCTCCAATTCTCTGTTTCCTTATACAAATGCTGATAGAAATTTTGAATGGCCAGCTTTATGGGTTCTGGTTCAGAGATAGTAGCCCCATCAACTTCTAGAGTTTCAATGGAGTTGAATCTCTTATGAGCAGTTGCAATTCTATGAAAATACTTAGTGTTTTTATCTCCATTTTTCAACCATTGTACTCTAGACCTCTGTCTCCATGCTATTTCTTCATTCCTTGCCAAATGAGATTTTTGGAGAAGATAATCATCAGTTAGTGGTCTCTACTTCATGATGTTTTCCAAACCAGAAATTTGATTCAAAATGTTCTCCCTCCTCTGCCTCCAATCGTTCTTATTATTCATCCCCCATTCTTTCAATTTTCCTTTAAGCATTTTCAACTTTGACGCCAAAATAAAGCTTGGAGTGCCAGTGATGTCAAAAGAACCCCAACATTCCTGCACTGTCTTTAAATCCATCTACACCTTTATACAGTGAGTGTACTTATACCTTGTCAGAATTTCAGTAGTAATTTGTATTACCATCTAGTGGAATGTCTTTTCAAGAATATGGGGAATACAAAGCATTACTTCCTATCGATTTTCATTGCATTTTCTATGTCCTGCTTATTCTGTGATGCATACAATTTCACACCCTAAAGCATACACCCTCCCAGGAAAAATGGCTTACTTCCTTTTTTGGTCTGACCAAGTATATTTGACATGTTTCCTTAAATTGAAAAAAGTTTATCCCTATATATAATCTATCAGTCTAAACAGAACTTTTTGGGCTCCTCAAAACGCCAGACTTAAGAAGAATTATTAGTCCTAACTAGTTGGTGTCACTTACATGGATCCTTTGCTTCCATTGTGTTTTATTCTTCGTTAGGTATGTATTGATTCCGAGATATTGTTGGTCTTTTGGGACAACCTTCCTCCATTAGCATCTTCATCATCATAGTATGGTACCTATGGAGTTTCATAATACATGGCTAAACAATCTCTGGTTATCCTTTTAGGTGTGCTACATATACCATCTGTCCAATGTCATCATTTTTCTACTCTTATCTAATTCTGTATAACCATAGATACAGCATAACGTTTGTATTTATGACACTCATCTGGTCTCACAACTGTTCTATATAACTTACCTTTCACTTTGTAAGGCATATTCACATCGCATATCACTCCTGTTGCACTTCTCCATTTCAACCACATTTTATATGATCTATCTTCGTGTCATGCCACAGTCTCTGTAGATTGAGCCTAGATATTTGAATTGTCTACATTTAGACACCAAAATCCTATCTAATCTACTTGACTTCCCTTCTCCTTATGGAACTACATTTCTAGTGCAACCATCTGCACAATTACACTCGCCCAAAAGGAAGGTGTAATATCTTCTTTTGATTAAAAGCACAAAGTATGGTGTAAAGTCTTTTGGATGATCTTATATATTGGTTAACTGTAGTGAGATATAAATTGTGGTAGGAAATATACTCTCGGCCATGGAAATCTTATTCTCATTCTGTCTCATCTTCCACTTGTTAATTTATCTCTTGGAAATATACTGCATACGACTTTGCCTCCAAGCATGATGTTTACATTTGACTTCACCTCCATTTTACTGGAATAGTTAGACTGGACTTCTCCCAGCTTGGGAAGTAAGAACATTGACCTCCTTTGTCCTTAACTTCCATTCGCAAAGAAAACTATAAATTATCCATGAAAAAATATGCTCAAGTCTACCACGATAGAAGAATATCATCTTCCATTGGTATGTCTTAAGAAAGGGTGAGACAGAGAGAAGAAGATAACTGTTGCTAGCATGTTGAAATGAAAAGGTCTCAAGTCATAGTAATCCGTTGAATGGCTTCAAAGACAATATATGACCATACTGGAAAAAGGAGCTCGAAGAGATGTAAGACAGAGATTTCGTGCTGCCATAACTTTAGTGAGTTCAACAGAAATCTGATGTGTATGAACTTTAATGGACGGAAGATAAGTAGAATTGGCATCAAATAGTAGAAATACAGATGGCATGCTGATTGTGGAGTAATAGTAAATTCAAGTATAAAATGTAAAAAAACTGTATATAAAGCTGATGCTGCGCGTGTATATAGTCTGCAGCTGGACACCCCAGGCTAAGAAATACCTTCCAGGCAATTAAAACTTTACTCCACAACTCGAGATGTGTAATAATATTTGTACCATAATTCCTAATTCGTCAAGATTCAGCTCAAATCATGCAACAAGAGCACGTGGATCAAATTTGATAATGTGTTTCGTTGATTCATCACATAAATTTAGCAAATGGAACTATGGATTTTGTTTTGTTTTATCAGCAATAAGAGACTAGTGTATATAACTCTATTTTTCTTCCCTGATGCTTACTCTGTGTAGAATGTTTTTATCTCAGAACTATTAGAATTACCACAATGTAGGGGCAAGATAATGAAGTTGCAATGTACTGAAAGTGGGACATAAAATTACAAAGGTTTGCACATTTATAAAAAAAAAAGGGGGGGGGGGGATGGGAACCCAGGGGCTATATGAGCTATAGCTAAACAGTTATAGCCTTATAGGTATATTCCTTATGAAGAAGAAACTGTTAAATCCTATTTGTGGTAATATTTTGACACTTACGCGTGAAACTGGTCACATCTGCAAATATTATACATTCCTTTTTTTTGGTCAATGGTTCATTTTGAATTGTGCATTTCTTTCTACTGTATGGCAATTTTCTCTATGCATAATAAGACATGTGGTTAATACAATTAGTACATTAAATTTGTCTGTTTCTTTTGTAAAAGTTGATTGGTTCTATGTGGAAGGAGTCAGTTTGTACATTTTGGTGCTGACACTCAAATCGTCTCTCAGGTATCTTCCAAGGATATTCGAAAGATTTAATAGCACAGAAGGATTTCTCTTCCTACAGGACAATACTGTTTTAAACTATTGGAACCTTTTGCAAGCCAACAAATCTAAGTTGTGGATCGCCAACAAGGTAATATGACCTTTACATCATGCAATTCAATTATCTCAAAAGCAAAATATTCATCCCACAATCAATTGAATCAGGTGCCTACATCTCGAAACATGATCAACGGGAAGGACTCTTCGTGGTATGTAAAGCAAGCAGAATTGGTGAGGAAAGTAGTAAGCACAATGCCCGTTCACCTCCAAGTCAACTACAAGGAGAGTGGCCCAACTGACCAGAGCATCGCCTTGTGCGGCTCTGAGGTGTTCTATGTTCCTCGACGTTTCGTTCAGGACTTTGATGATCTTGTAGACTTAGTTGGTGATCTTGATATACACCAGAAGATTGCTGTACCCATGTTCTTCATGGCCATGGATTTACCTCAGAACTTTGATACCTTGCTGAATAAAATGGTTTATAAGATAGGAGCATCATCTACCAATTCATTGAAACTGTATTCTGCTCAAGTACCAGCTGTGCACCCATTGGTTGTTTCCACTGAATCTGAATTTATAAAGTTGATAAGACTCATGGCAGCAGGTGATCCTTTTCTGATGGAATTAGTTTAGGATCTCATGTAATTGTGAAAATATTAAAGTTGTAGAAGACATCATGTACAATAGAGTTACTCTCTCAACTGCTCATTCCCAACTTGGAGGAAAAGAAAAAGGTAAAGAGTTTATAGTGAAATCTTGTAGTTCCTTTTTTCTTTTTCAGAGATGGATTTTGAGCAATCTCTATCAGTCTTTCAAGTTTGTATTCTTATAATCACTGGTCATTCCTCTGCTTGTTATCCACCTGTATATACATTAGCAATTGATGTAGTACCTTAGTTGATTGATTTTTTTTTAAAAAAAAAAATCTTTTGTGGATTGATGGGATTAGTTAATATTAAAATATCATCTCTAAACAGACTACTGTTGTGCAAAATATGTGGATATATTCGATGAATTGTTAAACTCATGTACAATTGTCTGAATAATATATGGTCAGTTGTTTTTTAGAGGGGATTGAAATCAGAAACTGGCCTTTCAGTAAAGATAACCTTGCAGAAAGTTAATACTGCAACTTCAATTACCCCTAGGGAATCTATGCATGCAATGACGGGGTTGCATATTGTAGGACAATGAAAGTTAATGGATTTGAAGTAGGAAAAATTGTTCACAACAGGAAGTAGTCACCAACTTCCTAGATTTGAACACTGCTAAAAACTGGGGGTGACCCATGAAAACTATAGCTCTCTTTTCAATAATAGTGGTTGATGGTAATAAGGTGTACAACACTTATATCAGTGAAGGGTTTTCTTGGTTAATTCATTATGTAAGGTGAATCCTACCTTAAGGAGGATGTAGTATTGTCTTGGGAGTTCAGTGGTTGGTAATCTCAGGGAATATCATTCGGGACTTCAATAAACTGAGTTCAAAGTAAAAGGGAAGAATATTTGCTTTGAGAGGCATGCTGTTGAACTAGTAAATTAGGACCACATGAATAAATTATTGTCACAGCCAACAACCCTTTCTATGAAACACATCATCCACCGAGAGAGAAAACAAAAGATAGAACCAAAGTTATTATTGTACAATCATGAAAAAGTTTCTATTTCTGTTCATGTTCGACTGTGGAAATGAATAATCTCGTCTCAACTGAAATATTTCTCAAATAGAGCAGTAGCACTAGCAAGGGCGTCTCCTTGAGCCTTCACAGGGTAAAGCTCTGTACCTTCTTGCCACTTATTTGAATATGCTATCCACTCTTTTCTCCATTCCAACAAGTTGAAGTCCACTTTTTCTTCCAAGCTTTTAGACAGGAGGTTGAAAAACATCGTTGCTCGTGGCAGATAATATGCTCCTAATAAGCCACTCCAGAACTTGTTTGCTGAGTGGAAGACAAGTAAAAGATCAAACTTCTTAACAATTTTTATGATATGAAGTAAAAATAAAGACGACGAATTATCTGATGCAAAGAGAGCTTACCATAATCATGAAGTTTACTCTGATTGTACTTTGTGTTGTCATACCACATAGTTATTTGAGTCCTCGCATTCCACTCGTACTAAAAAGAATAGCGGAGGATTAGTACAGTCACGAAGAACTCGTTACATTATTAATGTGCACTGATTCAGCAAACAGAGCCTCATAAAATATAGAAATTCTGTTTGAAGCTTGAGGTCAGTTAAAAATGATTTTTTTTACTGGAAGAAGGATGTCCTTATGTTGCTCTTGCAAATCTCCTACAGCCATGCCATTTCCATAAGCTGGAAAATGCATCCTTGAAAAGAGGCAGGTCTCTAATGGTTATGGAAGGGTGCTTGTCTGAGCAAGCTTTTCCATGGGGTGGGTGATGGGGGTCGGTCCAACCGAAGGGGGCTACTCGTAAGATTTTGGATAAAAGAATGTAGCTTAGTGACGAGTGTCAAAGAGGGGATAATTTAATGCCAAGAGTCATAGTCTGCGGTTCACCATAGAAGTCCCAAATTACGGAAACTAGATCACATACAAAGTCTATGGCCAGCAAATGGAGCAAAAGCTAATAGATTTTATTACTTTCACTTGGTTGATTCTTCTATTTTTCTATCATTCTACAAAGGCACGGTACATGCTAATCACTACCAAATTTAATTTAACTTAAGAAATTTCACTCTCATTTTCCTTTTCCTGTTAAATCAAGTTACTCAAATTAGCAGAAGATATTCATTTAGCTGTTCTCACCTGCTTCATTTCATCAGAATTCATAGCCAAGTTTTTGGCACTCTCCAGCCACGTTCCAAGTAGAAAATTATCATCAGCTGCTAAAAGTATGTCAATGTCCTTGATAAGGTGAAGGAATTTCTGACTGTGCAGACTCAATGTTTTAGCATCCTCATGGCGGAAAGCAGAAATTGCATCCAAGTAAACCTGGTTTGCAAGCTTGGAAAGTGATTGTCTGGTTAAATCCACCAAATCGTATCTGTTGAAAGCAAATACACACTTAGAGGTGGTTCTCATATTTATGATCATTAAGGTTGCGTACAATAGACCCTTGTGGTCCGGCCCTTCCCCGGACCCCGCGCAAAGCGGGAGCTTAGTGCACCGGGCTGCCCTTTTTTCATTGTGCACATAAGAAAAATAATACATATTCAGCTCCTCCAGTGAATTCAAAATGGCTAGAATTTCAGAGTCCAATTACATGTTGTCATTCTTTTCTATTGAATATCCTCCCAATGTCTTTCTTTTTTGTGTACAAGATTTTAATTTTCTTATTTAAGGTAAAAGTTAGGGCTTTATTATACTTGAAGGAAAATGGATTCAGAGGCAGAGATAAAGTTGTCTTTATAAGCAATTTGTTTTTTTCTTAAAACAGACTGCTTTTGAAATTATTACAGAATACCTTTACAAAAAATAATTAAGTACTAATCATATGGAAAAGCAGCTCCTCATAAAAGTCGCTTCGCCAATAGCTGGCTTTTAGCTGAAAATACTTTTGATTTTTTAAGAAAATGGAAAAAACAATGAAGACATTATCCAAATAGCAGGTTCGATTTGAAAATTCTTACCATAAAAAAGAAACTGCTAAAATTACGAGGTAACTGTTAACAGAAAGCTACTAAACAGCTCAGACGCTTTCCTTTAAAAATCACATAGACTCGTTGTTCGAAATATTGGTCATCTTAAGTGCATTGGAGAAGGACCATGGAAGAGGTGAAGCTCATATTGGCGAAGGGTAAAGCCTGCAGATGCATAACATCAGGCGGCTTGCCTGTGAAAGTTCTGTTGAAGCCATCAGTTGAACCCAAAAAATGAACATCCTTCATACATTATGGAATTCTGTACAAGATAAGGGACATCTAGTAAGCTTCTTCACCATGAAAGGCATAGAAGCCTCTTATATGAGTAACGGCTTCTTGCTCAGAAGTAGCTACTCAGATTTGCAGTTCCCTTGAGCACCAATGTCACCATTACACTTGGCTTTTTACGACGCTCTGAGACTTTTGCAGTTACTAATTATATAAGTGGCTTTAATTTTGTTCATTTGACACTACATTTGACAGTATCCTGAGATAGATTGGGGGAACAAAAGAACTACTTCTTTCGGTAGGTCGTTTTTCTCTTTTTCTAAACAATATAACATGTCTAATCTGGATTATATCTATTCAATAGTAGAGTCTTCTTATGCATGACAAAGCACTAATGCAATTTTTAGGCTTTTAAACTGACAAATTTGGATCAACTTTATTAATACAGATACAGAGATTTTCTTAGAAATTTTAGTTTTTTACCCCCTTACTTAGAATGAATAGCTTCTTTTTTTTAGTTGGATATACTTTTATATGTTCCTGCAAAAAAAGGAATTAAAGGTCATTTTTCATCACTTGTGAAAGTCAGAATCAGCCTTTACCTATACGTAAGGCTTCCAGAAAGTTCTTTTCCTGCATCAAGGAATAGCTTTAATGCCTTGATGACATCTTCTGTAGAATACCATAGGTGAGGCTTTGGTAGACTGGAGCTTTTATCAGAGAAAAGGAACCGTCTATTCCACTGGAACCCAGCAAGTTTTTGCATCCCATTCTGATTGGAAATATCAGTCCTCGAGCTATCAGTTCCTGTCTTCCCTGAGGGGTCCCAGTCAGGGAATTTCACAATGTAGTCTGTGTTGTGAAACTGCAACATTGCACAAGAGAAGAGGACAGGGTGAGGGAAAGAAACAAATGCCAGTGACAAATCATGAAAACTGGGATGTAAACATTTAGTGCTTCGAAGAATTTTCTTTTAGACCATGGATTTAATATAGGATTTCTCTCCCTTTTTCTCCTATATAGATTACGTAACTGAACATGCTTCGATAAGCAAGCATACATACAAGGAAAGAAATTTGTGAAGGATTTCCAATGTACAAGATATGCATTTTCAGTTGAAGACAGAAATTAGTTCTGGACATTAGTATAGTTTCAGTAATAAGATGCTGAGAGATACAATGAGCAGCAAAATGCATCACAGTTTTACCTAAACACACATACTATCTAAGACCGATGACTCCATAACAGCACTAATCTAGCATATCTGATATAAAACATCAGAAGCTCCGGAATTTTATATGTCCTGATTTATAAGACATGATTATCAATCCATTCTCCTTAGTATCACAAGATGTAGAATTAAATGTTTAAGCGCTGACAATTATGAAGAACTTACAGCTATTCCATCAGTGCAGTTGTAAATTGTATGATAAAGGATCTCCCAAGCAGCTTCGATTTGATCATTCACTTTACCATAACGTCTGTGAGAGTAGGATTTCAACCATCCCTATGCAGCAAAACAAATAAATTCTGATACGAGGATTGGCATTAAGAATAAATGTTATGTTTTAATGTTCAACAAAAAGCCAAAAATATGAAGCAGTAAAAATGAGTTTAGGAGATTTAAGTACAGGGGAGGCCAGTTAATGTGAGTTTAAGAAACAAATCCACTGCTGCAGGCGTTTATGAAAAATTCTATTCAGAAATTCCCCTGCTTGCCTTTTTAATCACTATTATAAATGCTATTTTACTTTATCAAGGAGAAAAGAAGACAAGTAGGTAGCTCCAATGGCGAGAGCACTCCACTACCACCCAAGAGAGTTTGGTTTCGATTCACCAAGGCAACAATTTGAAAGAGCAGGGGGTTTTTTTTGGGGGGGGGGGGGGGGGGAGGGGGTAAAATTTACTGTATTGAAGAAAAAATTGAGAAAAGAGATGGTGATACATATTCAAAACACGCTATACAGGATAGAGTTTACCATATTGATTATTTAAATAAGAAATAGCAACACATTTAGTACATACACTAGTCACAACTCAGGCATCCTTTTGAAGTTGACACCAATTAAGATAATATTATAAGCACAGATATAACACTGTTCTAATGCCTTTTTTTATGGATAAGATAGCAACTGTTATAGTGTTTTATATGCTTTCAGTTACCAATTTTAGGCAACATAATGGTATGACATAGGAGTAATTAAATGGTATACTAATAGCGCATTTCAAGAATCAATGTCAAAACTCCGCATCCTCATATGATAAAACAGCACAATCTTAGATTGATTGATATTGAATGCTATAAGTATCAAGGAAATTGCATTGGAATAAATCAGCTTTCAGTAAAACGGCTTACAAGTACTGAATTATATCACACCCTACAACATGCACCAGTACCAGCTTGATATAGAGAAAGAGATGAGACAAATTCTCAATAAAATATGGCTAAAGGTCAGTAAAACTTATCAAAGATAATTAAGCTCAGGAATTCCTATTCTTGCGTTTACGTTGGGGAAAGCAATATATAAACATGAGCCTTTTGACAAAAAAACAAATATGAACATAACAGAGAGAAGAATCTGTCCAAACCTCATCCGTAAGGCACCTCTACTGCTTTTGTGTGTAGCAAATAGTTTGTTATCTCAAAATTCTTTTTACTAATATCGAAGTTAATCTCTACCATTAAGATTGAAAAGTGTGGATTTATTTCCTAAATTAGGAATCCTAAATTAGGAAGATTGACCACAGCTGTATATAGGAATCAGTTTGGTATTAATACCAAATATTCTGTACATTTATTCTTCCTAAAATTAGGGGATTTTAATATTGTAGTTTCTAGAATTTGCTATTTGTATTTATTGGTTCAGATTCTAGGTTGTATATATATATTTCCTCTCCTTGAGACACAATAATATTCAAAATCTCATATGGTATCAAAGCCAGAATCTGCTGCCTAGCCCTCCAATATTTTTTTCTCTCTTCTCCATGTGTCCATTTCTGTCCTTTTCTGACTGCCATGGCTGCCGAAAAAAACAACTTCATCTCAGAGGTAACCTCCTCTACTCCAACTCTTTCTAATGGCAATGAAGCTATCTCTCTGGTTACCAGCCACAAATTCAATGGACACAATTATCTTCAATGGCCCCAATCTGTGGTGATGTATATTGGTGGAAAAGGCAAGGAGTATCACGGGTGAAATCTCTGTTCCAAAACAAGATGATCCTACATTCAAAACTTGGAAATCTGATAATCATATGATTAAATCATGGCTGATCAGTTCTATGAACAATGATATAGGAGAAAATTTTCTCTTATATGCCACAGCAAAGGAATTATGGGATGCTGTCAAAGATTCTTATTCAAGTTCTGAAAATACCTCAGAACTTTTTGCAATTGAATCTGCCTTGTACGATCTCCGCCAAGATGATACCTCGGTCACACAATACTTCAACACACTCACACGGTATTGGCAGCAACTGGATTTATTTGAAGAATATGCCTGGAAATGCAGTGACGATACTACTATGTATCGTACTATTGTGGAGAAAAAGAGAACTTTCAAATTTCTTCATGGCCTCAACAAAAATCTTGATGCAGTGCGGAGTCGAATCATGAGCACCAAGCCCCTTCCTAAGGTCAAAGAAGCATTCTCCGAAGTCCGTCTTGAAGAAAGTAGGAAAAAGGTTATGATGGGTTCTCAAAATTTATCTTGGATCGAAGCATCACCACGCTCAAGACAATCCCACGGTGCTACTCCTGATACTCGTCAAAATAAGGGACGCCCCTGGTGTGATCACTGTCGAAAACCTGGACACTACAAAGAAACGTGCTGAAAAATCCATGGAAAGCCTCCAAATTGAAAGCCAAAATCTTGGGGTGATAGTGAGAGTCAGGGGAATGTTGCTGCCACTATTGGTTCCACAGCTGAAGGAAAGAGTGATGCAACTGAGTCAGCTCCATTCACTAAAGCTCAGCTTGAGGCTCTTCAGAAGATTCTAAGTCAGTCCTTCACTCCGCTGACCGCTACTCAGGGTACTGGAATGTTGGCAGAACGAGGTAATAAATCAGTAGCTTATTTTGTCAATAAATAACTACCAAATCTTGGATTCTTGACTCTGGGGCTTCAGATCACATGACAGCAGATGCATCCAATTTTTCTGAGTTTCACATGAGTATAGGAAATCATACTGTCAAAATTGTTGATGGTACACTCTCTAAAGTTAAGGGTTCGGGTTCAGTCATCATAAATAAGGACCTAACTCTCACATTTGTACTTTATGTACCGAAATTGGATTATAATTTACTTTCTATTAGTAAATTTACTCGTGACCCCATTGTGTGACTAAATGTTTCTCAAATCTTTGTGTGGTTCAGGACTTGGATTCGGGGAAGAGGATTGGCAGTGCTGAGATGTGTTCTGGTCTTTATGTTCTAAGGAATGAAACTCAATCTACCAGAACAGCCCAAAAGTCTAGTTTACTTTCTTTGAATAATCAGTCTATTGCTTGTTCTAATAAAGATAGTGATATTATGTTATGGCACTATCATCTTGGTCATCCAAATTTTTTGTATTTGTCAAAAATGTTTCCCTCTTTGTTTATTAATAAAAATCCAAACTCTTTTTGCTGTGAAATTTGTCAGTTTGCAAAACACACTCGCAATAGTTACTCTAGATCAACATATAAACCATCCAAACCTTTTTCATTAATTCATAGTGATGTTTGGGACCTTCGCGTGTCAACACTATAACGGAAAAAAGATGGTTTATATCATTTATAGATGATCACAGGAGATTAACTTAGGTATTTCTCATGAAAAATAAATCAAAAGTGAGTGAAATATTTCAGCGCTTTCATTCTATGATTCAAACACAATTTCAAACTAAGATTCAAATTCTCAAAACTGACAATGCCAAAGACTTTTTTAATTCTGTTCTTAGCCCTTATCTGATACAACAGGGCATCATTCACTTAAGCTCTTGTGTTGATACTCCTCAACAAAATGGAATTGTTGAACGCAAAAATCGACATCTTCTTGAAGTTGCTAGGTCTCTCATGTTTGGGACTCATGTTCCCAAACTTTTCTGGAGTGATGCCATTCTTACTGCTGCATATCTCATCAATCGGATGCCATCCAAGGTGCTAAAATTTCAAACTCCTTGTCAAACTCTTTTGCAACTATTCCCTCATACACGGTTCATTAGTTTTGTTGACCCTAAGATCTTTGGATGCACTGTTTTTGTACATCTCTATTCACAACATCGTAGTAAGTTAGATCCTAAGTCTATCAAATGTATCTTTATTGGTTATTCTTCTCATCAAAAGGGTTATAAGTGTTATTCTCCTACCACTCGAAAAACTTATAACTCTATGAACGCAACTTTTTTTGAAAAACATGCTTACTACAAATCTGAGATTCAGGGGAGAATGTAAATGAATCTCATCTTTGGGAGAGTATTCCAGGTACCCATACTGGCATTATTCCGGGTACTCATACTCATACTCCACCTCTTGCTCAATTTTCCAATCCAGTCAAGGACACTCCATCGACTTCTTCAGTCATGGAAAATCAAGGTCCATCTAGTTCTTCTCAAGTCATAGAAAATCAAGATCCACCTATGACTATTGAGTCTCAACAAGAACCTAAAGAGATCCGTGTCTACCAAAGAAGAAAAAATTCTGAAAAAAGAATTAAAAGATCGAACACATTTCGAGTGCCACCATGAATCAGAACTGGATCAACATCCTCCAGAAACACGTTCAGGTTTGAGTAATCCTAGTCATGATAATGTTATTCATACAAATGATGATCTGCCTATTGCTTTAAGAAAAGGTGTTCGAACTTGTACTCAACATCCTATTGGCAACTTTGTGTCCCACAAAATCTTATCTCCATCCTATCAGGCATTTGTTTCTACTCTTGACAGTGTACAGATCCCCCATACAATCCAAGAGGCGCTGACTGATCCTAGTTGGAAAAAGGCTGTACAAGATGAGATCAACGCCTTGGTGAAGAATGGTACTTGGGAAATCACAAAATTGTCAATTGGGAAGAGGCCCGTGGGATGCAAGTGGGTATTCAATGTTAAGCATAAAGCAAATGGTAGCATTGAGAGGTTTAAAGCTCGCTTGGTGGCTAAGGGTTTCACTCAGTCTTACGGGATAGATTATCAAGAGACCTTTGCACCCGTTGCTAAACTAAACACCATCCGTGTTCCACTCTCTCTTGCTGTAAACCAGGACTGGCCACTGCACCAACTAGATGTTAAGAATGCTTTCTTGAATGGAGATCTTGAAGAAGAAGTCTATATGGATATTCCACCTGGTTTTGAGAATTCATCCAACCAGGATAAAGTATGTAGACTCAAAAAATCTCTATATGGTCTTAAGCAATCTCCACGAGCATGGTTTGGAAAATTCACTAAGTCAATCGTTCAGAATGGCTATACTCAATATCAGGCAGATCACACCTTGTTCGTCAAACTCAACTCAGATAAAAGGATAGCTATCCTAATTGTTTACGTTGATGATATAATATTAACAGGCGATTACAAGGAGGAACTAGTAAGGTTGAAAAGTTTCTTATCAAAGGAATTTGATATTAAAGATCTAGGGTATCTCAGATATTTTCTTGGCATGGAAATTGCACGATCAAGACATGGCATTTTTGTTTCAGCGGAAGTATGTTCTAGACTTACTCAAAGAAACAGGAATGCTTGGGTGTAAACCAGCCTCAACTCCAATGGAATCGAACAAGAAAATTGGCTTGGGGGCAGATCAGACACCTGTGGACAGGGGAGATATCAAAGGCTAGTTGGACGCCTTATTTACTTATCTCACCCTGACATTGGTTTTCCTGTTAGTATGGTGAGACAATACATGAATAATCCAACAGAGGAACACATGGAAGCTGTTACAAGAATCCTTAGATACCTCAAGATGACTCCAGGAAAAGGTCTGCTTTTCAGGAAGAGTGTGAAAAAAAAGAAATCAGAGTGTACACTGATGCAGATGCGGGAGATATAGCATGTAAGAGTACTTGATTCGTTCTTATGTTTGGGGTAATCTAGTAACATGGAGGAGTAAGAAACAATCAGTTGTTTCTAGAAGCTCAGCTGAGGCTGAATTTAGAGCTCTAGCTCTCGGCATTTGTGAGGGGATTTGGCTGAAAAAGTTACTTGGTGAACTGGGAGTATTTACAGAAGAGTCTATCCAAATGCTTTGTGACAATCAAGCTGCCATCAGTATTGCAAAAAATCCTGTTCATCATGACAAGACTAAGCACATTGAGATAAAGATTGAGAATGCCATTGTTCAAACCATTTATACTCCATCAAGATTTCAAACTGCTGACATTCTCACTAAAGCTCTCCCAAGAACCAGTTTTGAAGAATTAATGTGCAAGCTTGGGATGTTTGATATCCACAACCCAGCTTGAGGGGGAGTGTGGATTTATTTCCTAAATTAGGAATCCTAAATTAGGAAGATTGACCACAGCTGTATATAGGAATCAATTTGGTATTAATACCAAATATTCTGTACATTTATTCTTCCTAAAATTAGGGGATTTTAATATTGTAGTTTCTAGAATTAGCTATTTGTATTTATTGGTTCAGATTCTAGGTTGTATATATATATATATATATTTCCTCTCTTTGAGATAATAAAAACACAATAATATTCAAAATCTCATAAAAAGCATCTTTGTTATTCTATAGAAGTGAAACAAAGAGTTCTTGGCTGAAAGTCAATTCACTTCTATAGGTTTTACAGTTCTGTATTCTAAAGTAAAGGTTTAGCCTTTTGCAATAACTTTGTTCTATAACGAGCTTAGAAGGGATATAGTTAAAATGGAGAGGAGATTGAATTGAAAAGGCCCTTACAATAGAATTAATAAAAAATTCCTGCGGTGATAATTATCATGAATCCTCATTACTTCTAATTGACAAAAGGTTATTACCTGAACTTGAAAATTATCCCCTCTAAATGCCATTTCGGACATCAGCTCATAGACAACTGGATTGTGTTCTATTCCTTCCATGCACATACCAACACCAACCTGCCAAAGAGCACCCAGCAAGAAAAGTAAATGCTAAGGGGCATTTGATAAATTCAAGGAAATGAATTTAAAAAAACTCAATTACATCATAGTAGTGCAAGAGGGTTTAGAATCATAAAAAGTTCAAAATTCTGAAGAATAACTTAGAAAAAAAAAGAGCCTTCATAAAATGATAGAAATTTTACCAGTGTTGAGTTCTCACTAGTGCGGGCATCGATAGGACCAGATGCCACTACATCTAACACTCCATACATTTCGATATTGCCTCCAAAGTTGTGCAGCATACACCTTTTATGTTTTGTTACCGTATCATTAAAAAAAATTGGTTGACATTAAAGCTTCAATATTAAGTGGAAAAAAATTCAGAAACCAAATTATATACAGTTGTTTCTACATAGAACCTCTGATTACCAGATATAAGGAGTGCCATAAAATTGAGAGGATGATTTCCATATTGGTTTGACATCAGCAAATAGATCAAGAACTATCATCCTCCCACGTGGAACAGAATGTAAAAGTGCCTGTTTGGAAGCAAAAAAGTTAAAAGTAAGAACAACATCTATGCGAATTATAAAAATCTGATGGGGAAAATATGTTCTTGTCAGGGGTGCGATGTTTCTTTTTGTTCTTTTTGTTGGTAAAAGATTGACTTTACAAATATGGAAAGGAATAAGGAGATCGTATTGTCCTCTAAACTGAGTTATTTTGCAGCATCAGAAAAATCAGTGCCTTCCAGTCACGTAGGTAATGTG
Source organism: Przewalskia tangutica (assembly GCA_029844215.1). Taxonomy (NCBI): domain Eukaryota; kingdom Viridiplantae; phylum Streptophyta; class Magnoliopsida; order Solanales; family Solanaceae; genus Przewalskia; species Przewalskia tangutica. Next base: position 33,141,053 of record CM056731.1, on the reverse strand, counting down.
AGCAATATTTTTTTCCTGAAGAGGTAAGTAGTCACCACATAAATGACAGAAAACCTGTCAATTCCTTTAGATGTTGAGAAGTGTCATTTAGTACTATCCAAGTACACTGTATCACTGAACAAAAAAAGCCCCCATGGTATCTATTTTTGTAATGACAGATATCAAGAGCATGATACTATCAAATTACTTATCTTTGATAAGTGATATTATCACATAACTAAGAAGGAGATAAAGAAATGTAAGAACCACACACTCACATGTACTTCAAATCAGAGATTTGTTTTCCCTAATTTTCTCCTGGTTCATCTCACAACAGTGGCAGAATCGGATGCGCAAAGGGAATTTGGGCAGTGAAATAGCATGAGACATTTAGCAACACCTTTCTGAGTTGTAAGTTGTGAAAATAAGAGAAGAAATATATTTGATAATTTCATAACTTGGTGAAAACAAGACACCTATATTTATGTTTCAAAACACAGTTCTATGTGGGACAATATGCAACTTAAGACTTAATCTAACATTCTAATGCTCACACTTAAATTCTAACAAGCACCCTCAAACTGGAATGTGGGAAAATCAACTTGAGTTCACTTATTTTGTTAACATAGAAAAGTAAATAATCACATAACAGTATACCAGGACAACTATCAGAAAAAATTTCAAGAAAGTTGCCATAAAAGTTATGGTCGAAGGAATCTTGACAGAAAAGTTTTGATCGCTGAGACTCGATGGAAAGTACATAGGAAAGTGGCCGGAGTAATAGGTGCAAAAGGCGGTGTCACCTCAATGGCAACCAAAGAAAAGAGGTATGGTGCCACTAGAATGGCCACCTAAAATACATGCAGTCACCGCAAAGTGGTGCAGTGACGCTGAAACAACCATTGGAAAACCGCAAAACAATTACCAGAAAAGAGGCACAGCGCCACTAAAGCAGTCACAGAACATAGGCATGGTGCCCCCAAAATGATCGCCACAAATAGGGCCGGTGGGTCAGAGTGATCACCACAAATAAGGAGTAGTGCCTCGGAACAATCGCCATAAACAAATAAGAATAGGTAAAGAAAAGAGTATTATAAAATTATGAAAAGAAAGAAAAGTGTTGCCCGTGCAGACAACATAAGATTGCTACCCAGTAAGCACAAGACCAGAAGTTACTTGGTCTCAACCAAAACCACACCATGTGAGAAAATAATAGAGGAGAAAAGATGTATTGATGAGTGGACAATCTGAATACAAGACAAACTTATTAATAAGTGTCAAATTCAATACATATGATATTTGTCAAATATGGGACAATATACAACTTAACATTTTACTGATAAAAAAAAGTAACTTTAAGAATTTAATAGTTTTAACATTCTAAAAATAATGTAACACAACTCATAAAGAAATATTGACGCAATAAATGGCTATACTAACTGAAAGTACAAAATAACATGGCCGTCTGACCATGTCATATAAGGAAATAAGATTACTTTTTCTACAGAACTGTACCTCCATCTGTGGCGGCTTCCAGAATTTGGACTCAGAAGAAAACAGCCAGCCCTGCATATTGCCAATCAAATAGAAGTTCATTCATGACTTCATGCGGCAATCTAGAAACACAAAGGTAACTTTTAATGTAGACTAGAGCCAAGAGGTCAATCACGAGAAAATTTGTCTCAAGGCAAATCTTTATACAAATGCCAATATCAGGTAAATAGAGTGAATAACAAATGAACTCTCATTCACCACAAGATCCAAACCTAAAAAAAAGGGCAGCCCGGTGCACTAAGCTCCCGCTATGCGCGGGGTCCGGGGAAAGGCCCACAAGATCCAAACCTAATGATATAATAATCCATCTGAAGGTTGCTAAAAACTGATGAAAGAAAACACCTGTTACTGATTCAACTTTCACTCTAAGCCACTAGGATCCAAGATACACATGCAGCATAATGATATATTGTCGAAGCAATAACACAACGAACCAGTGAGCTCAAGGAAGATTACTAGTGGTAAGAGTAAGAAATATACTTGCATCAACCAAACTGCATTGTTATTTGCTTTTGACATTGCTTTGTACACAGCAGAGCCGAGAGATGAAATATATGTCGGATCATCAGTAGGTGGAGTGTTCTCGTTGAAAGTGTCACTGTATAACATGCCACTTATCAGATTTTGAATCATAAACCAAAAATTGAAGTGAATTTTTTTATTTGCCTGTTCTAGGAACTAAGAAATAAGCCTAGAGAGGAAGTTAAAAGAATTATAAATTTGATGCCCAAAACAGACAGATGAGATCCCTGAGATGGGCAGTTAATGTCCAGATCAAGAAGTTCTTCATTTTTGCAAGACCTTGTTACCAGTTCTACCATTAAATGTTCTGATAAAAAAGAGTTGTGAGTCTACATTCCTATATGGATCATCTAGGAGGATAGATTATGCTTCCAGAAAAAAGAAAATAGTATTACTATTACTTACAGGCTGCAAAATGTGATGATTGTACATTTAAGGGTATAACAAACAAGTAGGATCATCGTCTTCAAGTTATAAATCTTTTTTATTAATTAGCTTGAAGTTCAAGTTATAAATCTTTAGCCCCATATCTCTCCTAATCTAATTGACTGAATTTAAGCTTAATCAATAGAGTCACTGTCAGGCAGAGCAGACAATATACAAAAGATACGAGCAAAAAAATCAACTTTTCAGGCTTAAAAAGTAAGAAGCCCTATAACATATAAAGTACATTGTTAGAGCCCAAAAGAGAAACAATTTGTGACCCTGCTTAAGCCTTTATATAAACCAACAACTGAAACCAAATAATAAGCAACACAAATTGTAAACCAGATGAAAGTGAAAAAATAAACTAATTTAATAGAGTAGATCAAAGTGAAAAAACTTGAAACTGCTTGTGAACTCAATGCACTTAATTAGGCCAGACGAAGTAGTTTAGTGGATGATGGGCTACCAGTTGTAAATATCGGTGATGTCTCCGTATTCTGCAGTGAACATACAAAACATGAATCACAAAAGAGTCAGTTAAGATCAAATGACAGCAAATATCCAATTATAGGCTGCAAAGCGTTGACTCAGTTTTTATCAAAGTGAGGCCAGGAAGTGGACCCTGCATCGACTTGCCAAACAAACAATATAAACAAAAATTCATGAACTTAACTAACAATATGGCTACATCACTGAAATTGGGAATTTGCCAGTTTTCTAAAAAATGGTGCAGCAAAAATGTTGAAAGTATTCATTGAAAATGTCTCTCAATAATATTATTAAGCATAGAAGGGCTTAAATAGCCAACTTAAAATTAAAAATCTGCATAATTTAAAACAAAAAAAAACTAAAATATCTCAACAAACTAATCTATCCAATAGAAATTTAAAATTTTAAAATGTAGATCAATCCTAAACCTAAGCAACTTGTTATGCTAACAAGAAATTACTACGGTAACTGAAAGCAATTTTCAACACTCCTCCTTTGCTTTAGTTGCTGCATTTTTAAAAAGTTGCTCCTCCTCAATTCCTGCTTCTGTGTTTGTGCTTGAGGATTGTTTTGAGCATCTCTGAACACACTTTTATAGCGCAGGTCTTTTTTCTTCTTTCTTTTTCGTCTTTTAGTTTTGTGCATAAAAACACCCTCAATAACCTTGTCTTATCTGAAATCTCTTTTGAACGTATTTGAATCTAGACAATGATAGGATTTTCAGGGATTGCTCCTAAAGATCGTTCTTCCATTACAACATTCAATAAATCATAGGTTTTAAGATGTGATTTTATTTTCACTGAGCAAATCTGACAGTTTTCGCAGATGCTTTTTCTCCTTTAAGAGGTATCTGACTGAATAGAAAATGCATCAAGCACTTTATACGCTTTCCCTTCTCTACCATGTTATCTAAATTTAACTTAAGTGCAATATTTATCAAAACCATATAATGGAATCCATATTAGATTTGTTGCTCCGAAAATGGTTGTGTGTGTCAAGGATAGAAAGGAAAGATATACACTTGAAGAAGAAAATAGAAAAAAGAAGACAGAAGCCACATTTCATATAAGCTTTCATTAGGGTATGACTGATAAATACAAGTGCTAATTGTTAAACCATTAGTAGTAAATCAAGATAACTTGTATTTTGAACGCACAAATACAAAGCATGCCACCATCTAATTTTGGAGTGAGCGTAGAAATGGGGAAATGCTGAAAACTGGAATCAAGTAATATGACTAGTAGATTCCAGTAAACCCGTAAATACCAAATACAAAATCCTCACGAGGAACAAACCCATGCTCCCGTAAAAAATTATAACATACTGACAGGTGACAGCAGACAAGTTCAGGAGTAACATAGCAAAGATCCAACATATATCATAGGGTCCTAATTCCTGGGAACTGAGTGGGAAGTCCCAACAGATATGTAGTCAGGGACAAACAAGTTCATCTTGCTAAAAAAGTGCTGATTCAAGTTCTTGCTATTTATCTCTTTACTTGAAAAGTTCTCAGTATGTGCTTGTCATGAATGTGAATTTTGTTTTTCTAAGCTTCATCGAATTTATGTGTTTTAAATATACCAGGAAGGCAAGAGTATGTCAATGACTATGTTTCAAATCCCTTGCATTCCTTGTATCTCTTAACTTAATTTTACTATCACTATCATTCTCTCAATTTTTTGCAGATTTTCCAGGATATTCTAAGTTGGAAAAGTTGTTTGTGAAAATGTGGACACACAGAATTTCCCCAAAGTTGGTGCAGCGTCATCTCTTCATACTGTCATTTGACTTCTGGTCAAGATTTTAGAGTTGGGGAACTCATTAGTTCCCCAGTGAAGTGCAGTGGCATGTAATTTCTCGTATATTCTTTTTCTTTCCATTAGTTCATTTAACATAGAATTGGAATTAGAGAAGTGTAATGTGTTAAAAAGCTTTGGTTCCTCCATGTTCTCTGTTCAAAATGGAAAAAGATAAAGCAGTAGAACAAGAATAAAACAAATTAGGAAGTTTCACAAAAGTCTAGAATCCTTTTACATTTTTCAAGACCAAACAACTTCTGTCAATGTTCTGTTCATTAAAGGAGAATCCTGAAATCATTTCAACTGAAAGCAGAAGTATAACTCACCCTCAATCTGTTTCCGGATAAATGCCTCTCCAATTTCGGTAAATAAGGGATCGGAAGGACCAAGGAGAAAAGTACAACACCATCGAAGGTCACGGCTAACAGTGTTCCTAAGAAAAGTATAAACTCCATCAGGTTAAAGTAGGAAATCTTCCCAGTATCTGACAATAAATGTTTTTCAGCCAGGGATGTACTTTCTATGAAACACTTCAGAAACATGGAAAATAAGAATTACCAGGAATAGAATTTTTACTTTCAGAATCATAAAGTGAGTCCTTGAATTACTCCTACCTCTTCAACACAATAAAAGGTTCATCGGAATTAATGGATTTCTCTAAAACAAATTTAAAATAGGAAAACTCTTGTTCGTTTTTAGATTATAGAAGAGAAGTTGGTCATAAATTTAGAGGACAGAGGAAACAAACTAAAGGGCGCATGTCACTAGCTGTCATTAGCTTATCATCTAGCGAACATCACAAAAATCGAACTTTGTTCATAAACATGTTGAATAAAAGTTCTATAACTTTGCATGGAGAGTGAAACGACGGGAAAGAAAGAGATTGTGAAATATTTGCATATTCTCGAAACAAAAACAAGAGAAAACAATGTTATGAAAAGGATCAGCAAGATGGCAATGTGGCCATTTATATCCAGACAGAAAGTTAAGAGTAGTGTTCTATCTGCCCAGAGATTTATTCCTATTTGACGTCCTCTATTTTTTGCAGCGAGAACTTTTATTAGTCAAAAATAGGAGGGAAAGGAAAAGATGTCTCCCAATTGCGCAATGCCAGTTTCCATCTTAAACAGAGGCTCAGCAAAAATATTAAAGAATGAGAAATATTCAGCAAAAAGTGATGTTTCCTATGCCTTCTAAATCAAAACGAGGCAGGCAATTAATGCATAAAAGGAGGATCACCACCTAATCTCACATGATATGGTGGCATAGAGCGCCTCACATGAATTCAGTGGAAGTGGAGAATATCACCCGAATATGCTAAATCATATGTGAGTATGTGACACAGTATATTAGCACTTCTAATAAATATAATCCAAGAGGAAGGAAAGGAACAGAAACATTTATGGGAGACAATAAGCTGGAATATTGAAGTTAGTGATACATCACACTTCAAATTGACATACCAGTCTCCAAGCCTCGTAATATTTGCAGACGGGAATATCTTTTTTAATGCAGCTGGAACATTTCCAGAGAACGATGGAAGCACTAGCAGCCATTAGAGGGGAAAAAAGATGAGCAAATTAATGTAAGCAATCATATTGTGTATTGAAGAAGTAAAGAACAGAAACAACTTTAGCTTAATTACAACACTAGGCTACCAGAATCCATGGTCTGCTAATCAGAAATCGGACATAAAGAAGAAAGACAAATAGTTGAAAGATTCCTTTGAAACCATAAATAATGTCATACCTGGGGTCATGCCTAACTCTTTCATCCGAGATAATATCTGTTTCTGCAATGCTAACTGAATATTTAACCAGTTTTGAGATAAAGGCCCACCCCATCTGCAGTGGCATATAGCTTTGGAGTGTTAATATCCGAAATGAGACACAATACGATACAGAGAGCAATCCACAGCAAAATTTGAAGCATAAATCCCATGAGAAACGTAATACAAATAGGGATGAATTCAGTCGCATCTGCTAAGTAAAGAATGCAGATAAGGATGCATGCTTTCACTTTCATCCTTAAGAAATGCAATCTCTATCGAGAATTATAAGGGATTGTGATAAGATAAACAATCCTCGTGAGGGTAAAACATCACACCTGGTCTTTCTTACCTCGACAAAAAAAATGGCAAGACACAATGGCAAAGGATAACAGGCAGCTAGAAAAACATGGATATGAATTAGTTTAGCTTCGCAAAAAAAAATTGAGGCCCAAATGATTTTTCAAGCTCTTATAAAATTGATAGAAAATTAATTTACATATGAATCCCATCGCAAAAAGAGTCTATTAAAAACCAGAGGCCACAACAGGATGGAATGTTTTTATAGGTAGACCTAGCCTATCACCTGCTGGCCATCCAATTGTATAAGAAGAATTGCATGAATCAATCAGATGACAAGTAAATTTAGAATTCATTATAGATCTTATTAGGCAAGCAAAACTCACTTAGATGTAGTGGAACAGCCTAAAATAGGTCTGTTCAACACATCTGAAATATCCTCCTTTCTTAGGTACTACACCGTTTAACTTTTAGCTCCATATACGGAAGTTCAAAGTCAATTTTCCACATGACATTTAATTCACAAAATCTTTACAAATTATATCCCCTGGCCTCACAAGATACCTGAACCAGATACTATTTGTTACAATATACAGTTTGCCAGCATTATGGCTGGAAATGCCCTTAACTGAAAATACAAGTTAGAAGTAAGGGACGGATTATGGAACTCACGCGTGTAGGTTTCCCATGCGAGCCCAGGCCAGGAAGGCAGGTCCACCGAAGAAATCATTTAGATCTTGGGTAGTAATATTAAAATCCTGATCATAAACAAACATGAACCATGAAAATGCTTATAAGCATCCGATGAAGCTTCTTATAAAGCAATATCAGACTGTCATGAGCTACAACTAATCAAGCACAGTGGTATTTGTCTCTTACACACTATCATTATTAAGAACCCCAAGGTAAACATCAAGCAGATATAATCTCTGTAGCAACATAAGATATGAGAAAGTGACCATAGGAAGGAAACACAAAGCAGATATTGGCACATCGCTTTTTAGCACCAAATAAAATAGTCAAGACTTATAGCATGAAGGGTATATATTTTCAGTAAATCTCAGAGAAAAATGATGATCTGATGGCACATGAAATTTTAAATACTTTGGCACAAAGGATAAACATTTGAATTAACAAACTTCATCTGAAATTGTTGATTCTCCCACATCGGTTGTGGGATGGGAATTCGGACTTCTTATATGGACTTGGGCAATCCTCCCCTCATGAGCTAGCTTTAAGGTTGAATTAGGCCCAAGATGCATTCCTGCTCCAGATGTCCACTCCTCCTGGGCGTGCACGGGGGTGTTGATTCTCCCACATCAGTTGTGGGATGTGAATTTGGACTCCTTATATGGACTTCGGCAATCTTCCCCTCATGAGCTAGCTTTTGAGGTTAAGTTAGACCTGAGATCCATTCTTTACAGAAATAATGCCCAAGTTCTAGCCTACTTCATAGAAGTAGATTCAAGACATAAGTGCTAAGATTGGCAATATAAAACAACGCATGGGTTGGAAAAAAGAAAGGTTTGTAGCATTGGTACTACCACAACTGATTCCCCTAACATACACAAAACTCAAGCCCTTGCTCAAAGGTATCAAACAGCTTGTATGACCTCATTTAATATCAGGCAGGAATTGCTATGGCAACAACCATTTGGTTCTAAATTAAGCTAGGTGAACCCACAAAATCCAAAGCAATAAGAATACCAAGAAAACTTTTTGCCAGATAGTTTCTTGTCCCGTAAACGCTAGAGGTAAGTTGATTCCTTGAAGTGCCATCCAATCAATCTCTTTCTCCCATCTTTGCCAATCCCACCAAACATATGAATCTGCATGGAGAAGTTGAAATATGCTAAATTGTTACACTAGCAGCATCTTAAAAATACCAATATAAAAGTAGAAATATGCTAAGTTGTATAACAACAACAACAACATACCTAGTGTAATCCCACACAGTGGGGTCTGGGGAGGGTAAGAAGTACGCAGCCCTTACCACTACCTTTGTGGGGTAGAGAGGTTGTTACCGAACCCTCGGCTAAAAAGAACGTAGTCAATGCAGGAATTCATGAAATATAAGATAGCAAGATATCATACTACAAACAAATAAAGCAGCACATAAGAATACACATAGAGGAGTATGAGTCTACGTGAAACCTAAATAATACTACAAAGAAAGAGAGAAGATGAAATGAAGAGGCTAGCCACCTACCCATCTCACACACATAACTCAACTAGCGACTAACCTTCTATCCTAATCCTCGACATTCAAATCTTTCTATCTAGGGTCATGTCGTCAGTCAGCTGAAGATGTGTCATGTCCTGTCTAATCACCTCTCCCCAGTTCTTCTTCGGCCTACCTCTACCTCTCATAACTCCTGCTATCGCCAATCTCTCACACCTCCGAACTGACGCCTCCTCACACCTCCTCCTCACATGCCCAAACCACCCCAGTCTCGCTTCTCTCATTTTGTCCACCACGGATGTCACTCCGACTTTATCCCGTATAACTTCATTTCTAATCATATCTCTTCTAGTATGACCATACATCAATCTGAGCATCCTCATCTCCGTTACTTTTATCTTTTGGACGTGAACATTCTTGACAGGCCAGCATTCTGTTCCATACAACAATGCTGGTCTAACCACCGCTCTATAGAACTTACCTTTCAGCCTAAGCAACAACTTCTTATCACAAAACACCCCGGAGGTGAGCCTCCATTTCATCCACCCTGCTCCAATATGGTGTGTGACATCATCGTCAATCACCCCGTCTCCTTGTATTACGGACTCAAGATACTTGAAACTTTATCTTTTGGATATAGCTTGTGCCTCAATCTTCACTTTCACATCTGTCTCCTCCTGCATCACGTCACTAAACTTGCACTCCATATTAACCTGAAATCTTTAAATTCAAAGGTCATCTCCACACTTCCAACCTATCATTGACCCCATTGTGCGTCTCGTCAATCAAAAATATATCATCTGCAAATAACATACATCACAACACCTCCTCTTGGATATGTCGGGTCAATTCGTCCATCACTAACGCAAATAGAAACGGGCTAAGAGTCGATCCCTGATGCAACCCCGTCATGACCGGAAAGTGTTCAGAGTCACCTCCCATTGTCCTAACTCGGCTCTTGGCACCATCGTACATGTCCTTAATCGCTCTGATGTACGCCACCGGCACACCTCTAGACTCCAAACATCTGAAAAGGATCTCCCGAGGGACTATCATATGTCTTTTCTAGATCAATGAACATCATGTGTAGATCTCTCTTTTTGTCCCTATATTGCTCCAACAATATCCCCACAAGCTGAATAGCCTCTATAGTCATCGCCCCAGCATGAATCTGAACTGATTCTCTGATATCGAAATATCCCTCCTTATCTTCATCTCGACCACCCTCTCCCAGATTTTCATAATGTGGCTTAGTAGTTTGATACCCCTATAATTATTGTAATTCTGAATATCGCTCTTGTTCTTGTACAACAGGACCATTGTACTCCACCTCCATTCTTCTGGCATCTTAGTCGTCCTAAATATGACGTTAAATAATCTAGTCAGTCACTCCGTACTTACCTCCTCTGCGTTCTTCCAAAATTCTACCGGAATCTCATTCGGCTCTATCACTCTTCCCTTCCTCATCATACGAATAACCCCCCTAACCACCGCAACCTTAATGAACCTACAATACCCGAAGTCTCTATGACTCTCGGACTGCTCTAATTCCCCCAACATGATAGCCATGTCCCCTTCTCCATTCAGAAGTTTATGGAAGTACTCATGCCATCTCCGTCTAATGTCTGCCTCCTCTGTCAAAACTTCGTCATTCTCGTCCTTGATGCACTTCACTTGATCCAAGTCGCGAGACTTCCTCTCTCACGTCTTGGCAAGCCTATACAACTTCCTATCCCATCTTTCCCATCGAGCTCTTCATACAAGTGCTCAAAAACTGTTGTTTTAGCCGCTGTGACCGCTAGTTTCACTTCTTTCTTTGTTGTCTTATACCTCTCTTTATTCCTCCTCTTGTCCTCCACATCCACACTCTCCACTAGTGTCGCATAAGCAACTTTCTTGGCTTCTACTTTTTCTTGGACCTCTCTATTTCACCATCAATCCCCTTGACGTCCATCTAAGTTGCCCCTCGAGACCCCTAGCACCTCTATAGCTACTTCCCGAATGCATTCGACTGTCCTAGTCCATATACTATCTACGTCCCCACTACTCCCCCAAGCCTCATAGCCACCAACTTCGCTTTCATCTCCTGAGCTTTGACCGCGGTCAGGCCTCCCCATCTAATCCTTGGTCGGTCATGAGCAACCTTCATCTTCTTCTGTCTCTTGACCTCTACATCCATAACCATGAGCTTATGCTGGGTTGTAAGATTCTCGCCTGAAATAACCTTGCAATCCTTGCAGACACCTCTATCACCTTTCCTAAGGAGCAAGTAATCTATCTGGGTCTTAGCCACTGCACTACGGTAGGCCATCAAGTGTTCCTCCCTCTTTCCTCGAGTTAGTTATGACTATCTCAAAAGCTTTCACGAAGTCTAAAAGCAACACTCCTCCCTCATTTCTATCCTCAAAGCCGAACCCGTGCACATCATCATATCCTCTTATAGTAATCCCTATGTGACCATTAAAATCTCCTCCTAACACTATTTTGTCAGTTTGTGGGATGCCTCTCACAACCTCGTCCAACTCCTCCCAGAAACGCCTTTTGTCCTCTTCAGCCAAACCCATCTGCGGCGCATATGCACTAATAATGTTAAAAGCCAGCCCTCCCAAAACTAGCTTAATGTCCATCATCCTATCATTCACCCTCTTAACCTCCACTACTTGATCCCTGAGTTCCCTGTCCACTAAAATGACTACGCCATTCCTACCCCTCGAACATCCTGAGTACCACAACTTAAACCATCCAATGTCTTAGTTCCTACCCATTTGGTTTCTTGAACACGCTAAGTTGTATAGCAGCGGCATCTTAAAAATTACCAATAGTAAGCATCCATAAATATTAAGCAGGACTAAAATAGAGTACTTAGAATGCAAGTTCAGTGGCGTTGCACATAAGACGGAGGTTACAGTAATGATAGAGGAGCAAGTCATACCTAAGAAAGGAAGCTTCAGGTATCTTGAGTCTGTAATCCAGGGTGACGGGGAGATAGACGATGGAGGCTTGCTTTTGGGGGTATGAGGTGGTTCGGGCATGTGAAGAAGAGGGGCGATGATGCTCCAGTAAGAGGTGCGAGAGGTTGGTTGTAGCTAGAGTTAGGAGAGGTAGAGGTAGGCCGAAGAAGAACTGGGGGAGATATTTAGACAAGACATGACACAACTGCAGTTGACTCAGGACATGACCTTAGATAGGAAGATACGGAGGTCTAGGATTAGGGTAGAAGGCTAGTAGTAGGTAGGTGTGGGGATGGAGGGGCGGTTTTTCCTCATCTACTCTTTTTCTTTTAGTAGTAGTTGTCAGATATCACATGTTTTATTTCCTTGATGGCTATTACCGTATGTTTCCACCTTTATTTTATATATTGTTATTTGCTCTCTCCTTTCATATATTTCTGCGACATGTACTTTTCTTCTGAGCCGAGGGTCTACCGAAAACAACCTCTCTACCTCACAAAGGTAGAGGTAAGGTCTGCGTACATTCTACCCTTTCCAAACCCCACCTTGTGGGACCAAACTGGGTTTGTTGTTGTTGTAAGCATCCATAAATAGAAAAAAACGTGATTCTCCTAATGTCAACACTCATAGACTTATCAACTAAAAAAGGGTTTTCAATCAGGCTCAACTCAATCTGAACAGCTTAAACCTACTGGAATAGTTACAAAAAAGTGGCTGAAGTTGTGAAGTATCTACAGCTCCATCACTTATTATAAATGCTTTGATTTATGAATTTACCATTCTTGATTGACTCGACTTCAATCTCGTGATAAGTTGTCCATGACCAGAGTAAGACTGATTACAGCCTTAGAAAAGATAAGGATGATATGTCAACTAGATCTGTTTTTCTTCTCTATTTTGCTCTTAGGACATCGTCTTCTAATAAGTTCAGGCACAAGAGAGAATTTTGTAAGAGAACCTTGGTATTGCATAAGATATCCAAATGAAGTCCTCAAACACCACACCGCTAACATACAAATAATAAGTGTATTTAATTATGCACAAGTATGCCAGGGAGGATTGAGGAACATCATGAATGTGGTTTCATCGTCCTATTAGATAAGAAAAGGAATGAGTTCTAAAGAGCACAAGGAAGAAACTAGAAAAGAAAAGGCAAAAGAAGACATCAATTTCAATAGCTAAAACACAGAGAGAGATTACAGTGGTATAAGGCTTTGGATATCAGAAGACAGATGCCCACACACTTTAAAAATCAACTAAATGTGTGGTTTCATAAAAGTTGTAGATATATGTCTTGGGGTTCCAGAGAATGTTAAATCACACTTTATTATGCGATAACGATTTATGCATAAAAGGTTGTTGTGGGTTGGGGGGGGGGAGAGAGTTGTATGCTTACAGCTGGATGTGACGACATTTTGATAGTAGTTCCATGGTACTGGCCGTTGGATCATTACTCCCTCCACTTCTACAAGAGGCAGTGATCCTGGCTTTGGAACTGAAGCTAACTGAACACCCCCTGTCTTGTCCCATGAAATATGAGCTCCACCCCTATACTTTAAATACCAGTGTAGCCCCGATGTGATTTCAACGGCTGTAGTTCCTTGAATCCTAAGAGAAAACAAATAAAAGATAGATTTATAACCTAATTTAAGCCTCTTTCAGACTAGTGGTTGAAGCCGAACTAGACATGGAGCCGCATGTTCAACTGTATCTCAGCATTGGATAACGAAGTTTTAAATATTATCTTGTCTTCTACTTTGAAAAGAAAATCTGGACTACAGATGCCAAAAAAGGCTACGGCAATCAACTGTCAACCTTAAGACATAAATATATCATATCCAAAAGCTCGTACTGTCTACGAAGAGTGCTAATTAATATCAACAAACTAATCTCTTTAGGAACTTCACAAGAAACTTGCACAAAACAAGTCTCACTTTGCAGAAATCAGCAGCCACCTGGTATGGGGGAAAAGTTGGCAATATTATGAACCAAGTGCTTAAACCAAACAATAACTAATCAAACAATGTTCATGTGGAAGAAGTATATTAGGAGTATAAACCACCATTGTCTTCTTAAAGGAAAACACAAAATTTCTACAGTAAAAAGAACACAACATATTTAGCAATACCGGTCAGAAAAATACACGTCAAAAAATAACATAATAAGATCCTTGTAACCATTTGTTAACATACAAAATCTCAGGTGCATTTCTGCTTGAACTCTTGTAATTGGTTAAACGAAAACAGCTTCGTCCACCACAAAGATCCTACAGTAACATATAAAATGTCAATTATAAATTGCAAATACTCAAGTAGCAAGTCAGTTCAGCAAGAAAAAATGTGCCAGTAACAAAATTATACAAATATAAAAGATCCTAACTTACAGCAGCCTAAGACAACAATTCAACATCATTAGGGAGAAGAAAGTTATGTGAAGCCACTTAAATATAATTTCTTACCAACTTATTCAAGACATAGATTATGCTATCCTCATATACACGGTGATCATAAAGTAAGCATCATTTACCAATTCTAATGGTACTAACAAGTGTTACAACGATAATTTCTTCCCAAAATTTGTGCTTCTGTTTTGAATTTATTAGTGAACCAATTAAAAGTTCACGCAAAGGACATATACTGATAGACATTTGTACTTATTAAGTTATAACCATAAAAGTCAACCAGTTCTTCAAAAAATGACATTATCTCAACAATCTTCAGCATTTATCAATTAAACCAAGAAAAGAAGTAAACTTTAAGGGGTCGTTTGGTAGAGCGTATTAGGTAGAATTGTTACAATCCTCAATCCAAGCTCAATTATGCTTGCATGCATAACTTGCTTGGCAACACTTATGAACTAAGGCTCATGGCAGCGATAAGAGAAGAGAAAGAAGGAAGAAGAAAGAAGATATTTGTCCAAGCTTTTCATCTAATTATTACTCAAACCAAATACATATATTTATACTAGTTTCTTTGCATCAGTTGCCACTACTGAAGTTGTTGCAAATATAGCCAAATAACCAACAAAGTAAAAGTAGACTTGTGCTAGACTAGGCAAATGTATAAATGTATAACTAATGTATATATCTAGTGTATATCTTCAATACGCCCCCTCAAGCTAGGAACTGAAAACAAGTTTTTAAGTCCTAGCTTGGATAATAAGTAATCATGTTTAGTACAATGTTTGGTTGCAAATTTAAGTCTAGTACAACTGATACCAGACATAGTTAACAACACAGTGGATGTCAAGCTGGATCCTCCAGTAATGGATCATCAGTCTTTGTTGCTGCCTCCTTAATTTTCTCATCATACACCGTGGATGTCAACTTTACATTGAGCTCCATTGGTGACCTCACTGTCTTCCCTGACAGCCCAAGATCAGATATCAACTCCACAGCATACTTTCTCTGATGCATTACTATTCCACTGCTATTTCTAGCAAATTCAAAGCCCAAAAAATATCGCAAATCACCCAAATCTTTGATCTTAAAACTCTGTTGGAGAGCCAGCTTAGTGTCCTTAAGAAGTTCCTCATCATTGCCAGTAATAAGGAGATCATCCACATAAATCAGAACCACCACAATCTTATCTTCAACCCTTTTTGTGAGAAGAGAATAGTCCATATGGCTTTGAACAAATCCTGAGGCCTTCAAAGCAGTGGTTAGATTTATGTTCCACTCTTTAACCCATATAATGACTTCACTAGTTTGCATACCTTCCCTTGCTTGTGATCAAAACCCTGTGGCATATTCATATACACCTCCTCATTGAGATCACCTTGCAAGAATGCATTGTACACATCCATTTGGTATATTGACCAACCTTTTGAGGCAGCCACTGAGATAACTGCCCTGACAGTCACCATTTTTGCGACTGGTGAGAATGTGTCTTGATAGTCCATTCCCTCCTTTTGGCTATAACCCTTGGCTACCAGCCTTGCTTTGAACCTTTCCACTTCTTATAGACCCACTTGCATTCAATTGCCTTCTTATGCTTGGGTAGATCAGTTATCTCCCAGGTATGATTGTTTGCAATTCAACCTTCATAGCATCTATCCACCTGTTATCTTTCACTGCTTCAAAGTATGAAATGGGCTCATGTTCAGCTTCAATCTTAGCAATAAAGCATTGGTAGCTTGCTGCCAGTGTAGTTGAGATTATTGGACATAGGATATAAGCAAGTCTGTTTGCTCCCTTCAGCTCCTGGATGTATAAAATCATTCATCCATGCAGGCTGCTTCCTATTTCTGTCTAATCTCCTCAACGGAGAAGATGCGGATTCAAGGTTGGCACTGTGATCCTGGTGCTCATCATGATGATCCTCCCCAACAATTCCATCTTGCTCAGCATCTTCTATTCCTCTATTTTTCGTAGGAATTTGATGATCTTGCTGGAAAACATCTCCATCTGCTAAAACATCTCCATCTGCTCCTTCATCTGTAATAACTGGATCTTCCTTGATGCCTGAATTGTGTCTGTTGTCATGATCAGGCCTTCTCTCCCGATGAAATGGAAATATATCTTCATAGAATGTCATATCCCTGCTAACAAATATAACATTAGTAGTCAGATTTAGTAATTTGTATCATTTATGCCTGGCTGAATATCCAAGCATTACTGCCTTTGTAGCTCTAGTATCAAATTTACCAGTCTTCACTAAGTTAGTTGCATAGCAAAGGCACCCAACAACTCTCAGGTGAGATAGAACAGGAGCCTTCTTATAAAGCTTCTCATATGGTGAAATGTTTCCTATCACCACAGAAGGTATTCTGTGCATAATGTATACGGCAGCTTCTACACAATCTCCCCAGAATCTAGCTGGAAGTTTACTTTGGAATTTGATGGCCCTTGCAATTGTTAGTATGTGTCTATGCCTCCTCTCCACTACTCCATTCTGTTGAGGACTATAAGGACAGGAACATTGGTGTATAATTCCTAGTTGTGTAAACCAATCCTTACGAGAACTATTAACAAACTCTGAGCCATTATCAGACCTTACACATTTAACAGATGCATTAAATTGTGTCTTAATCATCAAAGTTCCTTAAGCACAGTAGCAACATCGGATTTGATATGTAAAAGAAACACCCATGTCCATCGAGTACAGTCAAGGTTCCATTTGTATACTTGGTGGAATCTGGCATATCTTAACCAAACTCTTCGCATGGGCTCGACGCGCACTTGTATGGTCTGGAGAGGCTTACTTATCTTATAGTTTAGGGGCTTTAGCCGTCTTTGGTTTCATTGCTTGTTGTTTTGTCTGGTTCAATAATACCGCTTATCCTAGTGAATTTTACGGACCTACTGGACCAGAAGCTTCTCAAGCTCAAGCATTTACTTTTCTAGTTAGAGACCAACGTCTTGGGGCTAACGTGGGATCCGCTCAAGGACCGATACGTTGTTGTATTCCTGCAGATATTTCTCTCAGTTAGGAAATATCTCATTCCTGTATAGGTAGGGACCCTGTATGGTCCCCAAACATCAATATGCAACAGCTCAAAAGGAAAATCAGTCCTGCTATTGCTAGTAGGGAAAGGCAACCCAGTTTGCCTTGCCATAGGACACACATCACATTGTTGAATTGTAAAACTAGATTTATTTTTTAAAACACTTATTTTCCTAAGTACAGTCATTGGCACATGTCCTAATCTTATATGTCATAGATCAGCCTTCAACTCCTCTGCACTGGTTGTTGACATATGTGCTTGTGCTCCCATCCACTTGCTCTGTAGATTCCAGTATGTAAAGACCATCCACCTCTCTACCAATCTCCTTCACCTTCTCAATGAAGAGATCCTGTAGTACAAAGAAATCAGGGGGAAATATTGCACTACAATTCAATTCCTTGGTCAATTTTGATACTGAAAGCAAGTTAAATTGAAAACTTGGCACACAAAGCACATGTTTTATGAGTTCATCTCTCACAACTCGCAATCTCGGTTGTGTGATTGCAAAGGCCTCCATCGCAGTTGTACATGTCCTGGATTTTCTGATATATCAAGTGTCTCAATCATATTTTTATCTCTAGCCATATGATTAATGGCTCCTGAATCCACTATCCAAGGATTGTTGTTATTCTTACCAGTACATTCACCTGCCATATGCACTCTGGCTGCTACAACATTGTTTGTACCTGGTCCTTTATTCTGATCCATCATAGACATCATCTTTTCTAACTTGTCTGGTGTACATGTTCTCATTATGTGCTGAAGTTGGTCTTGTTGATATGAAGAAAGTTGAGAATTGCCTCCTCCATGATATCCTTGATTGATGCCTCCATCAGTAAATCCTCCATTTGGATGTTGAACCATTCCATACCTCTGCATATATTGTTGAGATGCCCCACCTTCTGAATATGAAGCCATGACTGCATTGACCTTTTTCTTTCCCTTGAAATCTGTCGGATATCCTATGAGTCTGTAGCAAGTGTCCCTAATATGTCCCTTGTTCTTGCAATAGTCACAATACATTAGTTTGTAGCGGCCTTCTCTATTGTGTCCCTTCATGTGACAGTGATCACAGAAGGCATATGCATTGTACTTCTTATTTTTGTTAAATGATGCTTTGCTTGCTAATGCCACAGTATCAATAGAATTTCCCCCTGAGGTATACTTCGGAATCTCATCTTGTGCTATCATCGCGTAGGCTTGATTCACACTAGGTGTTGGTGACATCAACAGAATATGACTTCTCGCTTGATTGTATCCATCATTCAATCCCATTAGAAACTCCAGCAGCCTGTGGTTTCCTAAATGTGCTATGTACTCTCTTGGATTTGTACACTCACACGTAGGTGGAGGTATAATCGAATCTATTTCATCAATATTGAGACACTGGTGAGACTCCTGATTCAACATTGATAACTCCTTCTTCAGTTGATAGACCCTAGAGATATTAACCTTATCATATCTCTTTCAAGTCTCTCCAACAGCATGTGCATTCGATCTATACAGAATTCCACTCAGCAGATTTTTATCAACATTCCTCATTATCCACGACATAACCAAGGCATTGCACCTATCCCCTTGTGTAGTTAGGTCCATACGTATCACGCTTTATAGATCCATCGATGAATCCAATCTTATTTTTCGTCAATAGAGTCAATTGCATGGCTCTACTCCACAATGTATAGTTCTCCATTCCTATTAGTTGGATTTCAACTTGTATCGCACCTACCGTATCTGAGGCACTTAGAAATAATGGATGATTATGATCAGTTGCTTCTGAATTAGAATTTGAACTCTCTTCCAGTATCATCGAGGGCATTGATGTTGTATTCTCCATAGAATCTTCGATTTATACAGTTAGAGCAAAACTTACACTGACAGTAATTCCAAATCGAGATTGCGAATGGGAGTGTAATATACATCGGTCGATTGATCGAATAAAATCAGTCGACTGAAAACAAAAATACAGATGCAGCAGAAACAGATCGATCGAGACTTGAACCAGATCAATTTCAATCAAAATCAGAAAATGCAATATTCAAACCTCTACAAGTCGAATCCCTCAGCTCCTGCCTTTCAGAGTATCAGTGAGCTCCTCGATTCACCTTGCATGGCTCTGATACCATGTTACAATCCTCAATCCAAGCTCAATTATGCTTGCATGCATAACTTGCTTGGCAACACTTATGAACTAAGGCTCATAGCAGCGATAAGAGAAGAGAAAGAAGGAAGGAAGAAGAAAGAAGATATTTGTCCAAGCTTTTCATCTTATTATTACTCAAACCAAATACATATATTTATACTAGTTTCTTTGCATCAGTTGCCACTACTGAAGTTGTTGCAAATATAGCCAAATAACCAACAAAGTAAAAGTAGACTTGTGCTAGACTAGGCAAATGTATAAATGTATAACTAATGTATCTATCTAGTGTATATCTTCAATACGCCCCCTCAAGCTAGGAACTGAAAACAAGTTTTTAAGTCCTAGCTTGGATAATAAGTAATCATGTTTAGTACAATGTTTGGTTGCAAATTTAAGTCTAGTACAACTGATAACATAGTTAACCATGACATTAACAATACCAGTACTATTCTTCCCAAAATTTGTGCTGTTGGTTTTGAATTTATTAGTGAACCAATGTTCACACACAGGACATATACTGATGCCATTTGTGCTTATAACCATAAAAGTCAACTAGTTCTTCAAAGAAAGACATTAACTCACAACCCTGAGCATTTATCAATTAAACCAGGAAAAGCAGTAAACTTTAAGAAATGATAACAGCAGCATTACTAATCCCAACACTATTTGTCTTCGAACCAAATGACCCTTTTAAGTTAAAAACAATGAATTACCAAGTCCAAAACAAAAAGGGACTAAATGAGAGAGACCCAAAACTGGAAATAACTCAAGGCAGGTAATAGTACAGTACCTTGGAGACAATCTTAAATTCAAAACTGTGCAAATGAGCAGGAAGTAGCCTCTGCAAAACACCCTTAGCTGCAGATTCTTGAACTATTGGTGGGGCCCGTTTGTTATCCAAACGCCTTAAAACAGACTCTATAGCATCTGATCCCAATGTTGCTGATGATGCTGTACATAGGAACACATAAAGAATTGCAAGTAGAAACCAAGACTTCAAACTTATCATATTTTTCTTGGAATTTGGAGCTTCAGAAATGAGTATAATTGTTGCTGATCCTATAATGTTAATTTGAATACCAAATGGTGAATAGTGTAATTTGTGTCTTTTTCTTTGTTAGGTTTTTGGCTTAGAAGAACATTTGGAATTTTCAACTAAAGGTTTACTGAATGGGAATCTTGAACATTAAAGAATTAGACCCATTTTGGGATGTTTTTATTTTAGTTTAGTACTACTTAATTAAGGTTCTTCTTCATTGTCTCTTGTCTGGTTCCTCAACTGATGATAATGGAGAAGATTAATGTCTCTTGTTTTCCCTTCTTTTTTTTTGGGAGTTAGAGTAGATGACATTTTTTGAAAGAAATAATATCTCCATTATTTTCATTAATAAATATGTCTATACAGTAAAATCTATAAATTTATACTCGATAAATTAATAACTTCTCTAAAATAATAATTTTTTTCGATTTCGACTTGAGCCCAAGGTCTAAATTAATAATTTTGATAAATTAATAAGATAATAATTTTCCGGAAGACCCTTATATAAATTTATGGTGCTTTCAATATTATAAATTAATAATTCTATAAAATTACAAATATAACTAGGACAACTTAGTAAAATATGATTCTATTGTTGTTTGCTTCTTCTTAAAATTTAAATCTAGGTGTATTTCACCTCTAACTTTTCTTAATGCATTAAAAAGTTCTGGTGTTACGTTCTCATACTGCAACAAAAAATTGCGAAGAGTTGTTGTCGCTATGAGTGCATCCTTCCGCGTAATTGGTTGCAAAGACATTATATCATCTTTAGTTTCATCCTCAATAAGATTTTCAACAACACTAGCTACAATTTCTTCTAAACTTTGGACCTCTGAACATGTATCATTTTCACCCGGGTAATCCAATAGATGAAGCCATGGTTGGTTGATTTTGATTTGGATTGACTAATTAGGAATGTTTGATGTTGTTTATATAGTGGTTGATTTCCTTACCATACATGAACTTGCATTAAGTTTTAACTAGTACTTCGCACTACAATGAACTTATTTTTTTAGGGGGATGTATTATATTTAATTAGTCACATTGTACATGAACATCATTCAATTAGTCAATACAATGTATATGTTTTATTCATGAAGAATAATGTAGGTTCGTTGAATCGGAAAAAATATTTTTAAATTAATAAATTATTAATTTATCAATTAATTAATAACTCTTTAAATTAATAAAATTACATGGTCCCGACATTATAAATTTATAGAGGTTTTACTGTATATATAATATACAATCTCTAAATATGAAAAATATTATTTATTTTATAATATTAATATCTTAATTACATTTGTACAAGAATTTACAAAATAAGGTAAGAAACCTAACTACACTAAAATTTGTTGTTATGGTTTCTAACACACCCCCGCAGTCATAGCGGGCGGTTATCGTACGCTGAGACTGTCTCTAAAATCTTCAAACAGAACCAAGGAAGACCCTTAGTAAAGATGTCAGCAATTTGGTACCTTGAAGGGACATGCAAGACACGTACTTGTCCACGAGCTACCTTTTCGCGAACAAAGTGAATATTCATCTAGATATGTTTAGTGAGTTGATGTTGGACCGGATTTCCAGAGAGATAGACGGCACTAACATTATCACAGTAGACCAAGATAGCTTTTTGTATAGAAAAGTAAAGCTCTAATAAAAGATTACGCAGCCAACATGACTCCAACACCTCGATACTCGGTCTCCGCACTGGATCGTGATAACGTAGTCTGGCGTTTTACAGACCAAGAGACCAAGTTATCATCAAGAAACATATATACAATAAACCAGACGTTGAATGAGACATCCACCCCAATCAACATATGTATACGACACGAGAGTAGAGACGGGGGATGGATATAAATGCAGTTCATAATCAAGTGTGCCCTATATGTATCGTATAATGTGTTTGAGCGCATGCATGTGTTCAATCCGCGGATCATGCATAAATAAACACACATGCTAAACTGCATAAGTAATATCTGGTCTTGTGAAAGTAAGATACTGAAGAGCCCCTACAAAACTACGATAGTGGGTGGGATCCTCATATGGTGTGCTAGAAGTAGCACTCAACTTAGGTTTGGTATCAACCGGAGTGAAAGAATACTTGCAAGATGACACGCCACCTCTCTCAATAATCTCAACCACATATTTCTTCTTAACCGCATGCATGTCGAGTTACAACTATGCCCAATAAATAACTCAAGGACCAAGTCTTTCATAGCAAATTATGAACTGAGAAGAGACATAATAGACTTGCGCAAATTATCGGAGAGCGCCAAAATTATATCATCCACATATAAGATAATGTATAGTGTAGTTACGGTTTCTATCAATTTTGATGAGAAAGCATAATTTCTGTTGACTTATCTTTGACATGAACCAAACCTACATGGGAATTCGGAAATTGGTTATATTTGCCTACTAATGGGTGTAATGAGAAATGGGAAGTTAAAAAGTTGTAAAAAGAAACAGCAGAAATTATTCCTTCAAAAGAAGTTACATGAACATTTTGAGAAGAGTAATATTTTACAGAACAGAAGACTTGTTATTTTGCAATCAGTATTCTCTCTTAATAAGTCATAGGTCTCTATAACTACAGTAGTAAATATAGGGCAATTGGATTATCTTTTGTAAAACACAATTTATTATACATTAGGGGAAGGGGTAACAATTTAAATGAAAGTTATGAAGCCAACCAATAAAATTACTCCAGGCACGACAAACTAACAATCAACATATATTGAGGTTAGCCGAGAGTGCAACACCCCGCACTTTGGCGCTCGAATGAGTGCCAGTTAAATCGAGACTAATTCCAAGAGTGTGAGATCTTTAATTCGTAGGGTCGTTTATGATTTAGATCATGTTAAGAAGGTATCGGGAGGTTTAGAGATTAAGAAGAAAATACTTTCCGACGAAGTTCAACAAGACAACGATGTTTTAGGGGTTGTTTTGCGCCATATATGGCTTTATGCCCCGCAGATTGGGCTGCATTTTTGGTCTAGCAAGATGTGAGGTTTTTGTTACCAATGTGCCGTGGAATCTGCGACCGCATATGGTGGTATGGGTCGCATAAGCCGCCACAAATTGGAGGCAGTGGAACCTCTATTTAAGTGGTTCAAGCGGTGGCTCTCATTCTTATTTCATTTTTCACCTTCACCAGATCCAAGAGCTTTCCAAATTCTCTCCCAAGGTTACTCTATCATCTAGACCAAGTTCCATGAGATTTCAACGTGATTCTTCCTTCGAAAAGACCGTAGTGCTCGTATAAGCCTAGTTCTCTCTTGTTGTTGTTGAGTTGGAGGTTTCTTCAAGTTGAAGCAAGGTGTCTAAGGGCTGGATCATGTTGTTTAAGGTAAGATTCCATCTATCCTTCACGCGTGTAGGCTTATTCAAGCGTTAGATGCGTTATTGTGGTAAGAACTTACGAAACAATGATCGGAAGACGCCAACTAATTGTTGAGTGTTGTTGTATGTATTTTTCTAGACTGTTCTTGTTATATGAAGTTGCTGGAGGTATTGACATGATTACATAGGCGTGTTGTTCTTGGTGTCATGGAAGTAGAGTGATATATGCATAGAAGAGTCGTAGAATCATTCGTAGAGCGAGTTTGCCGCTCGCCGGATAGTTGTTATATTCTTTCTTGTTAATACTAGTGTTGTCTCGTGTTGTAGACTAATTTGTAAAGAATGGTGACTATGTCGTCGTCGAGGAAGGGTCGGCTGAGACATCCTGATAGTGATGACGAAGAGTGTAACAAACAAAAATAAATGAAATAACAAACTCCAACCTCAAATCCCAAATTATATAAATCTAAGGAATCGTGGACATGTATACAATAAACCGACCGTCGTCAATAGCTAATATTTATCATTTAGGCTCCACTTCATGCATGGTCAATAATTTTTCACATGTTATATATAGATCAAGGATAATATTTATCTAAAAAGTCATAAATAAATAAAATAAATAATAGAACATGTCTCTATTTAAACATTATAATCACTTTAATACTCCTCATCCATTCACCAATGATCAAAAGAGTTTAGGTCAAGTAATGATACTTAAAAGGCCAATATTTATCTAAAAAGATTATAAATAAATAAAATAAAATAAATAAAAAGACTTGATGCTATTTAAATATTATAATAGATAACTTTAGTACATCATACGAGGGTCCACAACCATTGAGCACATAATCAAAAGAGTTTATCATTTTTAGGGTTTGGGGTTTGGCGTTTGAATTTCATTTTTTTAAATTTTTTTTCCGTTAGACTTGGAGATTCAACATGTTTCACATTCCAACAATCGCCTTTATTTCTCTAGTTTATTATCGATCAAAATATTCTAAAATTATTCTAAACAATGGGTTATTATAGATTAAAGTTATTTATTTCGGTTTGACTTATAATTGATACATCACACTTAACTTTATTTTGACTGACAGACCACAAATTTATTACAGCACTTCTATTAATTGATCGTGTTAAATTTGAAGAAACATATAAAGCAGTATAGAAAGGAGCAAAATAAGTAGAAATAACATATATTTCGACAAAAAAAGACTAAAATTTCAAATCTAGTAATAGACCAAGATGAATTTGCAAACAAAAACGGGAAAAAACATGATCGAAACAATCAAAATAAGTAGAAATAATACATATTTCAATAAAAAAGACTAAAGTTTCAAAAATTTGAAAAACCCACAACTTTATGAACATTAGAATTTATCAAGTTCGAAATAAATAAAAACTATTATATAGGCAATATGGAGCTCAAAATACTCCGAAATTGATGTAAATTAATTAATATGTCTGAAAATAACGATTGAAGAGCTTTCGAGCTTTGGGAGAAGAAAAAATGGAATGAAGAAATTGAGGTTTTGATAGAAACGAGGAAGAGAGAGAAGACTTATTCATAATTTAAGAGAAAAGAAAGTGTACTTTTGCATATTTTAATACAGGTCAAAGCAACATAATGTAAAAGTTTAAAGCTTCAAAATTTTAAAAATTATAAAGTGACCCCGAGCTCACATATTCGAAATGCTAATTAACCCGTAGCAGAAATGAAATTGATGTAGAAGAAGTGACCGCAAGTACGAGTTCGATTCCCTGCATAAACCTTCTGCATTGCGCACATACACTTGTGGTTGCTACGACGCATTGGTGGCTATTACGTCATCCGGTTTACCACATGCGCTCGAAGAGTAGCGATCGCGGTCCTTCACAAAAAAAACACATATTGACACGCAATGATAGTCAAGTTGGCGTAGCAGTAGAGCGCGGGATCGTAAAGTCACGAATTCTATCCCTGCATAAATTGCATAAATCTTCGAGTCTGTCACATATGACTTATCAAGTGTGGTTAAAACTGACGTGATTTGCAAGTTATTACGTCACTTCAATTTACCCGGCCGCACTCGAGTACCTACTGCCGGTTTTTCTTAAAAAAAGAAGAAGAAGAAAGAAAGCACATATTGAAGTTGAATATTGCTTGGTTAGTACGCGTCTATTCCTATAATTTCAAGGTGAAAGGGCGAAGACGATATATACACAAGGGTTAGATATCGAAAAGATGATAGAGGTGGTGTTGAACGATCGATTGGGGAAGAAGGTGAAGGTGAAGTGCAACGAGGATGATACCATAGGTGACTTGAAGAAGCTTGTTGCTGCCCAGACTGGTACACGTCCCGACAAGATTCGTATTCAGAAGTGGTACAATGTCTATAAAGACCATATTACCCTTAAGGACTACGAAATTCATGATGGCATGGGCCTTGAGCTCTACTATAACTAGAACACCAACAACAATAGGTAATTTTCGATTTTGTTATATATATGCTGATGGGTTGATTTTATCATGTTTCTTGAGTTTGGTTTGGAATTTAATTGTTCTCCTTTTGGATATTTGTTTATGCTATAATTTATTCCGTTTGGTGGTATGAATTGTTGCAATATTCTGTTTGGAGTTTGAAGCACAAGTTATTTTATGCTTCTTTTCGTGTTACCGTTTTGGTGATTTTAGCATCCGGTTAGTGGTTTAAGAGGGCGTGTGTCTAAGAAAAAATATAGAGGGGAAAAGTGCCAAAGCTTTGAGAAATTAGATTTTTTTTATTCCAAGTGTATGATGTAGAAAAGATGTTTATTCTAACTCCTTGGGTTGCAACATGTTGCTAAAACTATGTAGTAGCACGGAATCAAACATATAGTTGGGCATACACACGTATGATACAAACAAGTTGGTGTTTTATCTTTTACACCAACAACAATAATGGCTTTGTCCGAAACTATGCGATTTTTTTTTTAATTTTGTTAAATTTTTTCTTGAAGTTGGTCTCTTGAGTCCTTGAATAAACACCCGGAAGGGCACCAATTTGGCTGATATTCTTCGTTCCAATTACCTTTTTTAATTTTGTTAAATTTTTTCTTGAAGTTGGTCTCTTGAGTCCTTGAATAAACACCCGGAAGGGCACCAATTTGGCTGATATTCTTCGTTCCAATTACCTTTGGACTGTTTTTGGGATGGGTACAATAAGTTTGGGAGAGGGTAGAAGTCACGCTTTTTTTGTATTAAGTTTGGGAGAGGTAAGTCATTCCTTTTTTGTAACAAGTTTTGGAGAGGGTAGAAGTCACGCCTTTCTTTGTAAATAGTTTGGGAGAGCTGTAGAAGTCAAGTGTTTCGTGAAATACATTTACAAAATTTGACTTTGAAGCTCACTGTGAGAATCAGATCACTTGAGTCCAAACTTCTATTCTTTTTTTTTTTTGACAATGAGTCCGAACTTATATTCTTCCTTAAATAAAGAACACCACTCAACCAATTTTGAGAAGTAAAGAAAGAAAACATGGGATTAGACTATTTTTTGATAAGGTAAGATTTTATTAATAAAGTACCAAGTTGGTACAAAAGGAAACAGGGTTCACACAAAGATCAAGCGGACAAGCTATCACTCTTTTTCTCCTAACAATCCCAGAAAATCCATGTATTGGACCATAATAACTAACAGATTCCTATAACACCCGAAAAATAGATTATGCAAACACTGATTCTTGACTTTAGAGATGTGAATTTTACGTCCTTCAAAATATACTTTGTTCCTCTTAAGTCATAGGGTCCAAAAAATGCAAAGTGGGACGGTCTTCCAAATTTGCTTCAGTCTTATGGGAACCTTTTAAAAATTTCAACTATCTAATAAGCTCCTTACATCTCTGGGCATTACCCATAAGATGCCCCAAATGTTTAGAAATAGTTTCCAGCATTGTCTAGAGAACCTGTAGTGAAGAAATAGGTGATCTACTGATTCCGAGTCATCTTCACATAAGTAACATCTGTTGCATAAAGAAAAATCCCTCTTTTGCAAATTGTTTTGAGTTGAACATGCTCCCCGGACTGCAGTCCATCCCAAACAAGCTACCTTCACTGGAGCTTTCGTTTTCTAAATCATCTTTCAAGGCCAAGTATTATCCCAATTACTTGACTCCTTTAACAGTGTAGTGTAGCAACTTTTAACTGAATATTTCTTATCTTTACTGGCTGTCCATACCAAAGAATCCACCCGACTCTGATCAAGCTGCACTGAGTACAATTGTTGAAGTATTTGACGAAAGTCTTCTATTTTTCAATCATTTAAATTCCTTCTAAAATTGAACTGTCAACCTGAATCTGAATGAAATTCAGCAATAGTACCACTCTTATTAATAGAACAATTAAACAAGACATGGAATCTGTTCTTTTGGCTATCATCTCCCACCCAAATATCTTACCAGAAATTTATTTTGCACTCATTCCCAACCTCCAATTTAGCATATTTCATAAACTCCTCCCAGAGCCTACAAATATCCTTCCAGAGTCCACTTTTAGCATTTGATTGAAGCGGAGGAGAGCTCCACCCAACTTTTTTAGCATAGATCAGCTTCTTTCAGATATCGCCGTATTTCTTCCAAATTTCATACCTGTAATCCAGCAAAAGTTCACAGCCTTATTTAACATCAAACTCAATATCTCCATCACCAAGGTAAATAAATAGGGTGACAGTGGATCCCCTTGCCTCAACCCTCTTTGTGAATCAAAGTAACCATTAGGGTTCCTATTAATTAAGACAGAGAATCTAACAGTGGATATGCAGTACCTGATCTAGTCTATCCATCTATCACCAAAATTCATCTGCTTTAATAAATTTAGCGGACAAGACCAGCTGACATGGTCATACGCTTTTTCAGTATCAAGCTTACAAGCAACTCCCCTTCTCTTCATCTTAATTAAATGATCAATACTTTCATTGGCCACCAAAGCTGCATCTACTATTTGCCTTCCTTTGATAAATGCATTTTGGTTGACTGACACTAACTTATCAATTACCAGCTTGAGTCTTTCAGCCAATAATTTTGAATAATTTTGTAGACACTTCCAAGTAAACTAATGGGGCTGAAATCTTTTACTTCCACTGCTCCCTTCTTCTTCGGTATTAATGCAATAAAGATGGAATTCAGACTCTTAAGGAAAGTGCCTTTTTGATGAAATGAGCCAACCGTCTTCTAGACATCATCCTTGACCATGTTCCAACATTTTTGGAAGAAATGCAAGTTAAAACCATCTGGGCCTGGGGCCTTATCTCCTCTGAATGACTGTATTACATTTTCTACTTCCTCCAGAGAGAAGGGTCTCTGCAGCCAGACTTTGTCTTCATCAGAACGGCTCAAACCTAGCAAGTTAGGATCAGCTATATGAGTCCTAATTATCCATGTCGCTCCATTTAAGTTCTTAACATGTATGTGTTAGAATGATGATTTTTCATTGTGCAATCTTTCTACCTTGAGTTACTTGGGTAATTTTATAGTGTGGTGATAATGTACTTTATAACCCATGAAATTTGTGATATCTATTTCTAGTTATTAAATAAACATGTTTATTCATTATAATTGAACATCAATCACTCGATTTTACACATAGTAAAACATAACCTTATTGATTTGATTATAATTGAACATTAATCAAGAAATAAACTTATTGATTTGCTTAAACAACCATTGAAGCTGTTCAAACAACTACTGTAGTTGTTTCAAACAACTACCTTAGGTCTTATGGAACCTCTTGTTTAAAATTTAGCTTGTTGATTAGACCTTAATTGAATATCAATTGAGTGACTCTACTAATCGTTAAACATAATTTATCAATTTGATTAGAATTGGACATCTATATTGTGATCCTATACATTGTAAAACATAGAACTATTGATTTGATTACAATTGAACCTCAATCGAACCGAAGTTGTTTAACAAGTGCTGGTGTGGTTAGTTGCTTGAACAACTTCAGTAGTTGTTTACATGACTGTGGAAGTCCCTCCACCAGTTGGAATTCCCCCCACAAATCTTCTCAACAAACACAAACACAAACACCATCCATAGAGAATAAGAAAAAGGCGTATAGAATTGAATTTCTTTGGGGGAGTGATGTTTTCTTCTTCTTTTATACGATATCGGATAGGATATTTACACCATATAGGATGTATTACCTATATTGCATAAAATAAATAGGAAAGAAACGCCCGACCATAAAATCCCTCTTTTTTAAGTCCACACTTGTGAGGCCTTTTTGCCTCATTCTTCTCAAGTGACTAATATCATAGCACTGCCTCCCTTCCTGTCCAATGCTTCTTTATTTGAGTAGCATGGTATATG
Organism: Przewalskia tangutica; assembly: GCA_029844215.1. NCBI lineage: Eukaryota > Viridiplantae > Streptophyta > Magnoliopsida > Solanales > Solanaceae > Przewalskia > Przewalskia tangutica. The sequence goes on along the minus strand of CM056731.1, from coordinate 33,110,778 downwards.
CAGCCTTTTACCCAACCAAGTTTTCTTTTCCTATCAAAAAATCCCTTTCTTTAAGTCCACACTTGTGAGGCCTTTTTGCCCCATTCTTCTCAAGTGACTATATCATAGCACCGACTCCCTTTCCACTCAATGCTTCTTTATTTGGGTAGCATGGTATATGCAGCCTTAGCCAACCATGTTTTTGTACTCCATAAAGCTTACCTTTATTACCTTGACGAGGCAAGCAAAATGAGTGGTTTTATTCATTGATGGTGTTAGGGAATTAAGAGTGTCAATTCGTTCATGTCACGACCCGACCCCGGGCCCGCGACTGGTGCCCTACCTGGGCACCCCTGTCAGGTATACATCAGAGAATAGCAGCGGAACATACACAACATACAAAAAAACTTAGACAGTAACCAACAACAAAGCTGGCCGATAAGGCCACCTTCCGTAAAATATACTCAATCCGTAAATAGAAACAAGACATTTTTCTTTTCTTTACACCCAATCCACAATGTGACTACTGCACTTAAGAATAACAACTCAAGGGACAGGCCCCGCCATACCCTGAATGTACAACAACCGACAATACTGTGGATAAGCCTCCAAATGAAGGAGCTTCAACAAATGAGCAGTGATCCTAAGAGCGAGGATCGAATCAGACTTTTACTCACAGATGAACGCACTTCGGCGAGGTCGAGACAACACGTACCAAATATGTGAAATCAAAGCATCAGAATGAAATCATAAGTCTAAAATAAAGCGGAGACATGTATGATTACTCAATTAACAGTACACTGTGCCTTACTAACAATGAGAGTAAATAGGAGTATACTTACAATATAAAGTAGGAGACTCACGATCAAAGCAGGACCACCCGCCAGCAGTATCATTAAGCAATCCTATTCCTGGGACTATTTCACCCGCATAGATCGCGCGGACCCGCAAGAGGTATTCTCGCGATAGTCAGACTACCGCACGGGACTATTTCACCCGCGTAAGCCCATAAGGACTCGCGTGAGGTATTCCTCGCATCATGAGTAGCAAATCCACTAAACAGTGGTATAACGTCTTGGGGTTTACCCTCATTTATACTCTTACCACAAGCGTGGTATAACGTCTTGGGGTTTACCCTCATTTATACTCTTACCCTAGCTCAACCTACCATCATACATAACATAAGCCCTACCGGCTTATCATACAATAAATAAGCAAGTTAAGAAATCCCCCTAACTTCTTATTAGCCTTATTCATATACATTCTCATTTTAGTTTACTTAAGGCACTAACATGTCATTATAAAATCCGAGAATTTAACCCAAAGTACTACGTATTTCTATTCTTTTAAAAATGACTCTTTTTCATATATAAACTTCCAAGATACTAATAACCGTAGTATCAAGTCATAACTACTTTTCAAGACAAGTCACGATACCTTTTAGAAATACATTTAGGCTTCTAAATCAAGTGACTTCTTTCCTTTAAAACCTTAGGCAATTGATGCCTTAACTCAAATTGTCTTTCAATAAATCAAGCCATTTATCTTTCCATAAAGCCAATATAACCAACTCCCCATAAAGTCGTTATATTCACTTTATGCATTAGTCAAGTACAATTTCCTATCCAAGGGACTTATACGTTTAAAACGAAACAAGTATCGCATACTTTAAAACTCTTCAAGTCCCTTAACATACTTAAATTACTTAGAGTAAACCACTCTTTAAACTTTTCATAAAAACAAGTATCAAATTACTTTCAACATACTTAAAGTCTCTTAACTTTGAAAACCAAGATATCCTTAACATTTAAACAAGTGAGTTAATTCCTAACTCAATCAACTCGACATTCCTAAAATAAGCCAAGGATGTCAAATGGACTAGATTGTCAAAATCTCAGACGTCTCATCAGACTATATCGTGAAAATAGTCATGCTCAAAAGATAGAAAAAGTTCCACATACCTCTTCGGGTCAAACCACTTGTCAAGCTAAGTCATTTGCAAGACTTCTTCCTAACAATGGTCAAATGACCCTTTTGTCCTTGATAAATTTCGTCCAAGACAACATAAGGGGGGTGACACGTGTCTCCCTCCCATTCGTCACAATATTTCGTTTTCCGACAAATCCAAAATTCCGATAAATTTTACTCGTCTCAAACCTTAACATTTGAGTTCTTACGTACGTTCTTAAAAACATATCTGGAATTTCCGGTGTAACATTCTTCCCCTTAGAAACATTCGCCCCCGAATGTTCTTTCGAGTCCAACTTAAAGATAGCGACATAGTCTCCTTACAACCCCTACATACCAATAATGCCACGGTGGCCACATACTAAAATGCCAACTGAACCCCACGTGTCAACGCTTCGGTTATCTGCGTAAAGCTTCGCCACTCTAAGCTTACAAATAATCTTTCCGGATAAGCTTCGCCTTATCCATGTTCACGTGAATCAAGTCCGACCAAATAATCGAACCTCGCCACGCCGAACCCACCAACCGGCGATCTACACTTTCTTACATACAAGGCCTCATACAGTGGTCATCCGAATCCGGAAGGGTATCTCGTTATCAGACTCAACACAACAAGAGACAATTAACCTCCCGCTATTTCGAAATCAAGAACACAGCCCGCATCCTATCCTCGGTGCACGGATAGTACGCTTGCTGTCCGTCGGCCCGAGGGTGTAATGCAACACCGAGACTCACCGTGTCCCTAATCCTCCCGAAAAACCTCCGAAGTTATCCAGAATCGAGCTCATCGCTTGGCCATCATAAACGTAGGAACCCCGCGATGCCTCACAATCTCTCGCTATACAAGAAGCATAATCCTCACCAGTAAGGGTCCCAAACAGAAAGAACACTACTGGTTTCGCCAAATTTAATTACCATGACCCAGGAGTCGCACTTCCTCCGAGTACGATGCCACCCTCAGAACAAGATCTATATTAATTACCTCTCATATCTAGGTTGGGATTTCAATCGCTGCATAGCCCATCGGGCTTCGGTGCTCAACCACGACTGCTACTATCTCGGACACTAAGCAATAACTCCGCTATGTCCCTTTTCCTGGTCATCTTACCCATACATACTTCGAGGTCACGACACGACTTAGTCGGCCCCAAACAATTAGTGGCGATAAGATCGCGTGCCTCCCTAAAACTCGCCGACTAGTCTGCGCAAAGACCGGTACACGCAATCTATCCTCATCTCACAAAGACCATCCGTGCTACTCAACGTGCTCTTCTCTCTGAGAGTCGATCTCGATCATCAGATCATAATCGGATCTCATATCGCCGCCTCTTACTTCCTCAACGATGGAAGACTTCGGAACCTCTCTGATCCGAACTTCATTAACCTTGAAACCAATAATCGAACCCCAGGCTCTGTGAATCGAAGAATCTTACGACTACATCCTCGCTCATTGGTCGCCTATCCGCGGACTACCCCAGTCCATCACAAAGAGTATATGTATGCTTTGGCTTTCCGGATGGTATAGGATATCAATATCACAATCTCGAGTAACTCTAACCACCATCTGTCGCAAATTCTACCGCCTCACTGCAGATATATCGAGGCTTTGTGGTCCGCAAGTATCCACACGAAGTGCAGATATACGCCACGCCCCAAATCTTCAAGGCATGATTTAACCGCCGCCAACTCTAAATCGTGAGTGGCGCACTTTCTTTCCCGCTTCCCTAACTACCGGAAAACATAGGTTCTAACCTTATCTGTCATACAAGACACAACCTAGCCCAACACCCAACGTGTTATCATCAAAACCTAACCTCTAGTCTTTCGGAGGAGTTAGAATCGTAGTCGTGGTCAACTTGTCTTCCAATAATCGAAAGTCTTTCTCATTCCTCGAAATATTCGTATCCTTAATCTCACTTATGGTTCCTGTTTCCTTTTGTTGCAACCAAACTTGGTCACTAAACTTAGACTTAATTCCTTTGCTTGCCTCGTGGCTAAGACTCACCACAATCACAATTTAGGGAGGTTTCCTTGATCTCACAAGAGTAACCCGTTTTCCTTTCCCGGTTGTAGAGCCTATAACTAGGTGTTACCACATTTTCTCGAAATGTTCTTACTTCCCATTATTTACTAATGGTCTTTACACTAGTCCTGGGTAAACATATCTCGTGCAACCTATTTTTAACCATAGTCGTATTCTCCTTTATTATTCTGGTCATATCCTCGTCTAACAACATGGGTACACGCAACCCCATAATACGCAAACTGCCCTTTTCGTGGGAAGAGAACTTATCTCCTATCTTGAACTTTCTCGAGTCACAACCCTACTCATCGGGTCCTCTCATGTCCAAAGAATTAGCTAATCATCACGCCCGCCTTTAAGTTCGTGTAGATTTTTTCCAACCTACCAAAGATGCCTCACTTTCCGTGGCAAGACTCGTGACTTATTTTTATTCTTGCCTTGTACATTTTCCTGAAATTATCCGAAGGTCGTGCCCTGACCGCCACACCAAACCAACTCCAAGTACCTCCAAGGGCACTTAAAATAACTTCCTCCAAATTCAATTATTACATACTTCCTGCGTCAATTTACCCTAAGTAAACAAGTCACACAGACTTAAAAAGAAAACAATGTCAAAGAAGGAAGGATAATTCATCGTTACCACCACTTCTCTTCCTTTCCACTCGATGGCAAACTGCCACGAAACCGTACCGAATCAATCTCTCTTATGTAGTCCACGTTGGCATAACAAGAGGCCAACTAGCCCGAACTCATAATGACCTCGATATGCGTCATAATACTCACTGGTCCAACGACTTTATCGTTACCGTCGATTATTATCTAACCGCCGCCTACCACCCAACACTCACGTGTAGTCACCTCGAAAGGTCCTCATGGATTCGAGTTCCATTTCCTTATTCTTGGTTGCTCTCTTTCTTCTTGGTCGTACTCTTCCGTACTCCCAAACTTATTCTAGCGTCACATAGCCTTCATAATCGCTTTCGCCTCAAATCTCTGAGTTACTAAATTAAACAATACAAGGCCCATTCCGGCTCACAACTGGTTCGGTGGAACACGCCCACGAACCCGTAAAATGACTAACTAAACTTGGGCCTGCACCTCGTGACCGCTACATAATGACTACTACTAATCGATCCCATTTCCTTTCAGTTATGGGCGACTAAATAGATCCTCAACCGACTCCTGGCCGCACTTAACTCTTTCCTAGGTCTGCCTTAACTTTTTACTACCCGAGAAGGCCTTAGATACCTAAGGTTTCGGTGGTTATCAACATTTTTAGGCTCGCAATTTCCATGCTCAAGCCTATCTTATCACTCTGAATCGGTACAAGAACTTCTCGTAATATCATAATCGTGTTGTCTTGACCACAACAACCATACTTTCTTCGTCCGGATCTCGCCCGTACAATTCCCTTAAGCATACCCCGTAGCTTAAGTTGCTAACATAGTCTTCCACTTAGTCTCTTAATTAACTTCTTAAGGGTCCATTACCTTTTCCGATAACTCATCATTTCCTAATTATCTCAAATTATCACGTAAAACCTTGATGAGAATTCATTAAACTGTTTCATACCTTCCCGATATTTATTTAGTCCCTTCCAAATCCTGGTAATCTAAATCATTCTAGTAACACGCTGCGTCAATTGCATACATAAATTCGCATAGTTGTATGTCACAATACCAACTACAACCATTACCAACCCGGATACGCAATCCACGTAATCCTTCCCGGTCATCACGCTTTCTCGTAGTGCAAACAATCATAACTTTAGGGAGAGACGACTTAACCATACAAACTCTATCGCACGATCTTAGAGTGAGAAGAATGGAAATCAATCCTAAATGTCCTGCAGCCTCCTCGATTATAGATGTGCACAACACACCGATAATCAAGACTTACTAGACGATGCCTCAGACACTTTCCGAGGACTAATCGCTTCGATACCACTTTGTCACGACCGACCCGCCCGCGATCGTGCCCTACCAGGCACCCCGCTGTATACATCGAGAATAAGAATGAACATACACAACATACAAAAACTTAGACAAGAACTAACAACAAAGCTAGCCGATAAGGCCACCTTCCGTAAAATATACTCAATCCGTAAATGTAACAAGACATTTTTCTTTTCTTTACAAACCAATCCACAATGTGACTACGCACTTAAGAATAACTCAAGTGACAGTGGCCCCGCCATACCCCGAATGTACAACAACCGACAATACCGAGGATAAGCCTCCAAATGAAGGAGCTTTCAACACCGAACAGTGATCCTAAGAGCGAGGATCAAGAATCAGATTTTTACTGCAGATTTAACGCACCCAAGGAGATCGATCAACATGTACCAAATATGTGAAATCGAAAGTATCAGAATGAAATCATAAGTCTAAAATAAAATCGAGACATGTATGATTACTCGATTAACGATAATCGCGGCCTTACTAACAATGAGTAAATAGGAGTATACTTACAATATAAAGTAGGAGGCTCACGATCAAAGCAGACCACCCGCCCGCAATGTCATTAAGCAATCCTATTCCCGGGACTATTTCACCGCGTAGATCGCGCGACCCGCATGAGGTATTCTCGCATAGGTCAGACTACCGCGTGGGACTATTTCACCGCGTAAGCCCATAAGGACTCGCGTGAGGTATTCCTCGCGTCACGAGTAGCAAATCCACTAAACAGTGGTATAACGTCTTGGGGGTTTACCCCTCATTTATACTCTTACCCTGAAGCAGGTGGTATAACGTCTTGGGGGTTTACCCCTCATTTATACTCTTACCCTAGCTCAACCGACCATCATACATAACATAAGCCCTACCGGCTTATCATACAATAAATAAGCAAGTTAAGAAATCCCCCTAACTTCTTATTAGCCTTATTCATATACATTCTCATTTTAGTTTACTTAAGGCACTAACATGTCATTATAAAATCCGGGAATTTAACCCAAAGTACTACGTATTTCTATTCTTTTAAAAATGACTCTTTTTCATATATAAACTTCCAAGATACTAATAACCGTAGTATCAAGTCATAACTACTTTTCAAGACAAGTCACGATACCTTTTAGAAATACATTTAGGCTTCTAAATCAAGTGACTTCTTTCTTTTAAAACCTTAGGTAATTGATGCCTTAACTCAAATTGCCTTTCAATAAATCAAGCCATTTATCTTTCCATAAAGCCAATATAACCAACTCCCCATAAAGTCGTTATATTCACTTTATGCATTAGTCAAGTACAATTTCCTATCCAAGGGACTTATACGTTTAAAACGAAACAAGTATCGCATACTTTAAAACTCTTCAAGTCCCTTAACATACTTAAATTACTTAGAGTAAACCACTCTTTAAACTTTCCATAAAAACAAGTATCAAATTACTTTCAACATACTTAAAGTCTCTTAACTTTGAAAACCAAGATATCCTTAACATTTAAACAAGTGAGTTAATTCCCTAACTCAATCAACTTGGACATTCCTAAAATAAGCCAAGGATGTCAAATGGACTAGATTGTCAAAATCTTGTACGTCTACCGTACTATATACGTGAAACTAGTCATGCTCAAAAGATAGAAAAAGTTCCACATACCTCTTCGGGTCAAACCACTTGTCAAGCTAAGTCATTTGCAAGACTTCTTCCTAACAATGGTCAAATGACCCTTTTGTCCTTGATAAATTTCGTCCAAGACAACATAAGGGGGGGTGACACGTGTCGCCCTCCCATTCGTCACAATATTTCGTTTTCCGACAAATCCAAAATTCCGATAAATTTTACTCGTCTCAAACCTTAACATTTGAGTTCTTACGTACGTTCTTAAAAACATATCCTGGAATTTCCGGGGTGTAACAGTTCAGTGCCAATGAATTGCTGCCCAAAGCCTTCCAAGGATCATTTGTCTTTTGAGCAAAGAACCTTGAATAGGATGTGTGGACCTAAATTGAAGCTAGAGATATTCCATGCATGCTCTGTGTGAGACATTCCATGTGGAAGAAGAGGCAAGGATTCTGCCCGATAGTGCGTTAGATTCTGAAATTTCGAATGAATTGCTTTCTTGGATGAGAGATTGATACATTGACCACGTTTTTTCGAGGTCATTCTTTCTTTAACACAGTGAAGAAGAAGCTTTTTAGTAGTGACTTGCTCTAGTGTTTACAAGTTTTGCTTTTATTGTGTTTCCAGTGGCATTGTTCACTATAGCATACCTAACTAGTACATTATTTTTGGCCATTGATATTCATTATTTCCATGTCTTATTTTAGGTTTATCATGTGAAGGTAATACACTCGTGGACGTATCTCAGCTGCCATGTTTTAAATAAAAGATTGATTGTTGGTTTGTAATGTAAAGTTTGACATGTTTAATCAACTCAAAGGAAAATTCTCAGCTTTGTGAATGTCATGTGACTGATTGGTATTTTGCCTTGTGGTACAAGGGTTTACATATGTTCACAGATTTTCTTATCAAAAGATGTGGTTAGCGATTATTAAGTTACACTACAGGAGCCTTGAGTATTATTTTGATTCTAGATTTTCTTTTTCTTGGCTTAACAATCCAGTAGAGAGAAAGAATCAACAAGCTATAGCAAACCTTATAATAGAGAACTCGTATGAGATTGTTTGTTGTTGCATACTCCTGTCCAAACTATCTATCCTACTTTAATTTCTCTTAGGATTGTTTTCAAGATTGTGCCACATTTCCTAAATGTTGTACTTTTTAACGTTTAGACACGAACGCTTTAGGATATACTTCTCCATTTTATTTCATATACAAATATTTGACTGGATACGATGACAATTTAAGATTTTTTTTGGCACATGCTAAGAGGTCTTTTAAATCCTTGGTAAAATGTTATGTTTAAAATACTTAACGAGGTTCAAATATATAAATGTGACTATCATTCGTTTTAGAACATACGAAGAAGGAAGTGTCATATAAGATTGAGCATAGCATGTGAGGAACACATTATAGACTATGGGGATTTTCATTAGATGATAATTCATAGTCTCTAATGCAGGAATAAATCATTGTGATGATGCATGCTGTTCCATCGTATAAAGTTTTTGTAGTGGTTCTCGTTACTTCCCACACTTATTTAGGATTATAGTTCTATTTAGGTCTTTGACACAAAGAACAACAAATCCAAGAGCTGGAAGTACTAATTGTGGGTTGAGATTTTGAGGAAATTCTTCTGGATCAAGCTTTCACCAGTGTCCTTCACGGTCAATTCAAGACATGTGAATTTGACGCCTGTAGTTTTTGCTCTTTCACCCGATATCTGGAAGGTCGGGGTAAGGGGCAATCCATATTCTTCAAAGCTACATCAAAATATAAGAATTGTGCGTGAAGATCATGCTTAATTCACCATCAAAATCATGTAACATGGAAACACAATGATATCATGGTAAAAAAATTAAAATGTTATACGGCCAATCTTGTGAGATGTTATTACGTTTTCTCTGCTGAAAGAAGATCAAGAAAACTATGACTGAAACGTTGGCAATACTTGCTTCCCAGGGGTAGTGATGGAAGGATAAAGGTTTTGTATAATCTTCAAAAGCGAAGAAGAGTATCCGTTTACCCCAACTAAACAGCATCTTCCATTTGCTGAACGAACCTCAAATGCTAATATATGTGCATTTGCAACATCCCTAACATCGACGAATTTATATATTCCACCAGACCATGCTTCCTTTCCTACATACAATGTGTTAAACTCTGCATTTACTATCAAAAGCTGATTTGAACTCCAAAAAAACTAGGGGGGAGAGTCAGAGAATAAAAATACATAAGAACCTAGCTTCCTATATCAACTAAATAAAATTGCATCTAAATATCAATAAGCCGGCCCTTTTTCTTACCATGTACCCGTTTCGGAAAGCTGAGCATGTTTTTGTAACAACATATTACTACTTCTAGTTTTTCAGAGAGGTATTTTTGTTGAAACTTCACTCATCTTAACTTAAGAATAATTAAACTATATAAACACGCATGTCTGTTATGCATAGAGTTTTTTCCATAATTCCAGTCCAGAAAACTTTCCTAAAATATTGTCTGAACAGTAAAGAGGAAAGACTGTCCATCTAAATTTGGAGCAGTGAATCCTGATTCCTGATGAAGCATTAGAGGAAATAAAGTTAAGTTTCCTATATGCGTTGAAAACCAGAGAGGAGACAAAGGGTGGGCTTTGGCAGATGCAAACTTAGCAGACTCTTCAACCAATTAATCAATCTTCTAGTTTATCGGTGTAATCAAGGGACTTTGGCAGCACTTACCAATCTCAACATTTGATTTGCAAAATATCTAATGACTTCTGTTCGTAACAGATAGTGTAGAGATTACTAATAGTTGCTAAGAGGCCATTTATTTTACATCTTATGTATCAGTCCAGTTTATGGGCCAGCCCAATATTAAGGCCAGCCCACTTATCTTATGTAAAGGGCAGCCCAGTTATATTTTATATTAGGGCAAAAGCTGAAGGGCAGAGGTCAGAAGTTCGAGGCAAACAAAAGGCTTGCCTTCTCTCATTACCTTCTCTGTAAGTTTGAAATTCTCTCTATTGCTGCCTCCAGATGTTGGTATATCCATCAAATGGATGTTTATAATGCCTTCCTGCAAGGGGATCTATTTGATGAGATTTATATGACCTTGCCACAAGGCTTCAGTAGTCAGGGGGGCAGTAAACATGTATGTCGACTCACTAAATCCTTGTATGGGCTCAAACAAGCTCCAAGACAGTGGAATTTCAAACTTACAGAGGCTTTAATAGAAATGCAGTTTAGGCAATCTGAGTTTGATCATTCTCTTTTCTTAAAACAAAATAGCCAAGGAATAACAGTCATACTTATTTATGTGGATGATATGCTAATTACAGGGGATAATATTAGGCTCATTAAGGAGACTAAGCAGTCCCTACAGAATGTTTTTAAGATGAAAGATCTGGGAGAGCTAAGGTACTTTCTAGGAATTGAATTTGCTAGGTCCAGTAAAGGGATCATTATGCATCAAAGGAAGTATGCCTTAGAACTTATTTCTGAACTTGGTCTGTCTGCTGCCAAACCTATTAATACACCCACTGATTCTAATATGAATCTTACCACAAAAGAATATGATGAATATAAAGAAAAACAGGTCACTGGTGAAGGGAAAACTGTCACTGATGATGGTCCAGTAGAAGACATCAGTTCTTATCAAAGGATAATTGGTAAGCTGCTATATCTCACTCTTACTAGACCAGATATTGCTTACAGTGTGCAAACACTTAGTCAGTTTCTACAAAATCCAAAGAAGTCACACCTTAATGCTGCAATCAGAATTGTAAGGTATGTGAAAGGTAAGCCGGGACAAGGAGTGTTATTATCCAGTAATAAACAAGAAACTCTAACTAGTTATTGTGATGCAGATTGGGCTTCATGTCCACATACAAGAAAATCTATTACAGGTTATTTAGTCAAGTATGGAGACTCCCTCATATCTTGAAAATCAAAAAAACAAAGTACAATCTCAAGAAGCTCCGCTGAAGCAGAATATAGAAGTCTTGCCAGCGCTATTGCTGAAATCACATGGCTACTAGGTTTATTGAAGGATATTGGGATGAACATCAAACAAATGATCGTGTGTACACAGACAAGAATCAGCCATTCAAATGGCAGCAAATCCAGTGTTCCACGAAAGGACAAAGCACATAGAGATTGATCTTCACTTCATCAGGGAGAAGATTCGATCAGGAATGATTGAAACTGAATACATCAATACTGCTGAGCAACCTGCAGACATTCTTACTAAAGGGCTTAGCAGATTACAACATCTGCATCTCAGTTCCAAGCTAGGCTTGCTGAATATCTTTGAGCACCCAGCTTGAGGGAGGCTGTAGAGATTACTAATAGTTGCTAAGAGGCCATTTATTTTACATCTTATGTATCAGTCCAGTTTATGGGCCAGCCCAATATTAAGGCCATCTCACTTATCTTATGTAAAGGGCAGCCCAGTTATATTTTATATTAGGGCAAAAGCTGAAGGGCAGAGGTCAGAAGTTCGAGGCAAACAAAAGGCTTGCCTTCTCTCATTACCTTCTCTCTACCCTCTTTGTAAAAATCATCGTCTTCCTCGCTGAAACTTGTTGTAGCTATTCTTCTTGCTCATGGGGTCATATGAATGACTCCTCATAAATACATGAATAAATACTCAGTTGCCTTTTCTGTTGTACCGTCTAGCTTGTCATGTTCCAGATCTGAATATTGTGTAAACCCTAAAGAGGTGAATCACTGACATTAGCTTAGTGTGCATGCCTACTGTAACAATGATGGTGGCGTATTTCTTAACAGATAGAAAGTAGGATTTCATTCTAAAGACATTTCAGATCATTTAATTTGCCAAAAATTAGCCACTTGTGTATATGATGGCTCTTATTATTATTATACTCTTTGAAGGCTTTACAAAAGAAGATTGTTAGAAACTGTACTATAATGCCCACAATCAGAAGCAGAGGTCCATATTTCTGAATCAAGGAAACACTAGACCAAAGTAGTTTCTGTTTAAATGTATCATTAAAATCCTAGACCAAACACACGACAGAAGAAAAAACATGTTCCTATATATTATGCATAAATATTTCATCGAGGTAAGCATAATAGCTCAAGGTGTGTTCCAAAATATGAGGTTTACCTTGTGTTATGAAGTTGAGTATAGCCTCGGAAGAGAAATTGAGGGTAGGCTGCAAAAATGGACCAATGGCTAGCCCTGGATGAAGTGTTACCAGGTCAATCCCATTCTCTTTTGCAAATTTCCAAGCAGCTTCTTCAGCCAGGGTCTTGGGCAAATTATACCATTGCTGCAAAACAAATTAGAGACACCTACCTTCAATAAGCCAAATAATGCTAGTGTTGTCTTTCTGTAATCGGAAAATAATCAAAAAAGAATCTGGAAAGAAAGGAAAATAAATTCGAGTCCACTGTATTCACAGTGTGTCCTTAAGGAGATTATTCCCCTCAAGTACACGGGGTTATGGAATATATCCTTTCAGGATAGAACGAATTAACTCCTCAAACCCCGGTGAACGACCAACGCAACCGACGATAAAAATCACACACAGAAAATATTTAAGTACAAAAAAGAAAGAGGAAGATGATGTGATGTAATATACGATATTTTAATAAGTACAATCAGATGTTTCCATAATGCTAGCCAAATGAGCAAGGACATTATTGTCGTCCAATAAATTCAGGGGATATTTTATTGTCATTAATGCATTTTCATTTGCATTCATATTTCACCCAAGACTGTATATATATGGAAAATGGGAAAAAGGAAAAGACGTTATATACGCACACCACATGCAGCTGGTACAGACTATCACAAAGAGCTTTAAGAGGCCAAATTGATGTGATGTGATGTAATGTGATGACCACAGAGGCGATGTGATGCGATTGGGACGGGTTGCATGATCCGCAACACTTACATATATATATATATATATACATACCACATTTGCATTATGTATGCATTCATTAACCAACATATGGTGTGATACCCCCAAATGTTGTTATGGTAAGAAAGATTGCACGATGAGGCCGAGGTATGTGCATATTGCATCATGCATAACATTTAGGTATTTACTGTTGGTTAGTTGTTCCTGTTTCAGTTGTTGTTATACTCCTGTTCAGCTATTATTTTATGTCTAACATACTCAGTACATCAGTCGTACTAATGCCCCTTTTATCGGGGACACCGTGTTTCATGCCCGCAGATTCAGTTAAAGAAAGTGATGGTTTACGCGGGTAGGTTGCTGGTTCAGCTGATGTTGGAGCACTCTATTTTTTCCAGAGTTGCAGTCTAGTCTTGGTATGAAATTTGATGTCGTATACTCTTTAGAGGCTTGTAGACAAATATCATGTGGATAGTGGTTTTGTATGGCCTTGTCGGCTTTGGCGTGGGCAGATATATATGTATAAGTCAGTTTTCTGGTCAAGAGCTTTCAATTTTTTTTTTCCAGCTTAGTCCGTGGTTATTGTGATTATACGATGATAGAGTGATTTGGGGTACCTGACGGGTGAGATCCGGGCGCCTGTCGCGGCCCTCTTATTTGGGTCGTGACAATATTGGTGCAACAGTTTGGGCCAGAATGAAAAATCTTCCAATAAATTTCGGAGTCATTCAGCTTCTTCATCGATCATGTCTAGAGCTATGAACTTAGACTTCATTGTGGAGCGGGCAATACAAGTTTGTTTGGATGATTTTCCCGTTTTCTACTAACAACTGTATCTACTCAAAACTTACTTACTATTCTCTACTAACCACATTGTAGCATCATGTTCTCTGGTTCTGTCCTGAATACTGAAGAGAAACGTAAGATTATTTTTAACTTCTCTCATCATCCGACTCTGTTCTGCGATCGTATACTATTTTTTTTGAGCTATAGATATGGATCAAACGTATGGCAATTACATTCTCTTAAATGAAAGGTTGAAATGTCTAACCACAACTTTCTATACACCTTAAGGTCATGTAAAATTATACACACATGGGATAAACACTTAAATCACATAACCTTACAGGGAACTATCACATCTTATCATCTTATAGTAATATCTACTTCTTATAGTAACTTACTAACATCATACCCTATGTTTCTGATCTGAATAAACTTAAATAATTTAAAACTATCCACATAAATTCAATAATGCCTATTTATGGTTCTCCGATCGTACACAATATCTTCTTAGTCATGTGCATGTGTCATATAACAAAATATACATCTTTGAAAACTCAAGACATTCTAGAATCATAGATGATTTGCTTCAAGGTATTTTCTGTTCAACACTATCGTGGGCAGCTTATGCCTACTGCGACAAACTTCATAACGTGTTACCCTGTAGGGTCTTAAATCGGAACTATCATCCTCGTACTTATAGCTCTATGGTCCATAAATCTAATTAAACTTATTCTGTAAAGTATGGAACATACATATACTACCATGCACAAACTTGTCCTTCATAGGGTATTATCACCTAATAAATTACTTCATGAACCATTTTGACGAGTCTTGGGTCTTAACCTGGACTTAAAACACACGAAGCTTTCGCTATAGTCATCGTCACTTATACTTCCTTTTAGCTCCAATAGGCCTCGATGTATACTCACAAGCCATCAAAATCTCGATACACTGGAAATTAGAAGTGAGACAACTACATAACTGAACACTGGTGTACTAAGTAACTATAACCATGCTAATTGAAATACTGTATAACTGGTAATTGAGGTTAACTGATAACCATAAATCATGATAATTGCTTTTGCATTTTCTGTTAAGGGTTATGCTCTAGTCTGTAGTAACTATGCACTTTGTCCCACTTTTAATATCCTCCCAGGTCTCATTTGTTACCAACATGCACTTCTTGATTATATCCCCAATAGTTAGTCATCCTCACTTGGATCTTGAATTTTCTTCTTGTCGCTTGGGCATTTGATACGTTCGAAATTCAATGAAAATTGAATGTTAGTTACTGTTCTAGGCTTCATGACACGAGTTAGAAGAATTCTTGAAAGTAGTACTCTAATTGCACGATCTAGAGTATGAAAAAAGTGAGTCAATCTTAAATGTCTTGGTGGTCAACCGTTTATATGTGTGGCACACACACATATATAAAAGTGACATCACTAGACACGGTTTCATATACTCCCTAAGACACTTGAATCTAGGCTCTGATACCAAGTTTTGTAACGCCTCGAATTATGGCATGGGCGAAACACGACACTCAGTGCATGACTGTATATGCCCGAGCGAACCACATAGTTGCTGAATCAACATTGGCATCCAAAGCATGCACTAAAAATGATAATAAAACATGCAAACTGAATACTGAATACTGAATATAATCTGAAAATATATATTTTGTGGAAGTATCTGAAAATATGCTAAAGTCTGAAAATTAATGCTAACATGACATACTAAACTAGTCTATGGAACCTCTGAACATGAGTCTGATTGCAAAACAGTTTACCAGAACAAGGTCATGGCATACCTCTACTATAATGCATAGTTATAAACCTAAATAGACTGACACCCCATATGAGATAGGGCTCACCAAATAGCTGATACTGAAGCAATTCAAACGAGCAGATCCGTCATCCTGAAACTCAACACCTGCATTGTGAAGTGTAGGCCCCATGCAAAGTAATGTTAGTACATTTGAATTATACTATATGTAAAGCAAATGAAGGAATAACCTGACACATGAAATAATAAGAACATGAAATTGAAACTGAACATGAACATGGACATGATATGCCATGCGTGTAAAAACATGTATAAAATTTGTAAAGCTACATGTTTATAAAATTGTATATTTAAATGTTTATATATATATATATGTATTTCTATGGGGAGAACAATAGTATAATCTACAACATGAATCACCACGTGAGTACGTGTAGTCTGATACCTGACCCGACCAGCAGAGCGATTCCATACCTTATCGGGATATGAGACATCAACATGTCATGAAAGGATCCAATCTGCAATCTGAAGGTATCGTCCTCTGGTGAAACGACCCTTATCATATGGTGGCATAAATAGTTTCAGGCTATCTGAGTCTTCTCGGTAAACTATGCAACTCATAAAATATGTAGTTGAAAATAGTGGCTTGTAAGCTGATGGGTTTCATGAAAGCCATTTGTAAAGCATGGTTTGAAATCATAATTTAGCATGTGAAATAGATATATCATATAACTTGTATAAATCATGAAAAAACATGTATAATTTCATGGACTGAGTAACAATGATCATAACTTGTAATTTAGGAACTCATGGAATTCAAAGTATGTGTTCATGGATTACAGACAGATTCATGATAATCATAGTGACATATCATGAATACAATAATGAATTGTAATAGAAACATGATATACATAGTATTACATGTAATTAGGGTTATCATGATAAGAGAGTAAAAACCCTAAGGTATGGAATTTTCATGTCTCCCGCGAGTAGGAAGAGTTCGGTTGTGTTAAATGTAAGAGATATAGGTATATCACAGTTTTGTAGTTTGGATAGGTTTTAGTTCACGGTTTGTGTATACCTTGTAGTCCGTGATTAATCTTGTATTTTAGGTAATATTTTAATGTAAATATTACATTAATTAGTATTGTACACTTACCATAATTATAAGAGTCTTGTACTACTAGAATATGATTTTTGGATTAGAGTAGGAATATGATTCTCCTATTACGGGAATTGTAAATTGTATATATTTTCTTTCATTAATGAAAATAATCACGGAATTATTTTTTTTACTCAGGAGAAGAAGCAGGGAGTCCGGAACAAAGCAAGCGGACCAGGCTCGGTTGCTTCACACAACTGACTCCCACCCCAACAACCCACATCACACCCACCTTCCTCGAGCTTCACAACACTGACATGAGGGATTATTACCTCTGAGAACCCTTCTCATCAACTATACTTGCACATTGAAAAGTCTAGGGTTGCGTAAACAAATATACCTTATGTTCCCGTCTCATCTTCCTCACTTGTAACCCTAACAACATTTTCTGCTCTCAAGCTTTGAATATAACACATTATTCGTATGGTTCCTTGATTGGCCTAATTCCATTATTTTTTGTTATCTTGCTCATATGTTTCTGTTTTTAGCCTTTGAGCTCATCACGAACACATACAGGGTATTAAGGATCGAACTCGATTCACTTGTCTTTTAACTTCATTTTCTAACAAATTTGATTGAATATCATAAAATAATTTTAGTGGTAAACAAACCCATCTAAATCTAACGGACATGAACGAATAGGCTAAAATAATGCCTCTGATGGAGGACTTATATCCCCCTGATTCCAAAATCCCCTTTCTATGGACCATATTAACATCAACAAGGTTGTTCCTAGACTTTATTAATTTAGACCTTTCTGTTTCTGAAGTATCCAAGACAATTAAGGCTTTATTGGAAATAACTTCCCTACCCTTTCCAGACCTGGTGGTAATTAGGGGTAATGATTGATAATTATGCTGAATAATAGTGATAACTTATGACATTAATGATTGATAGAGGTTAATTAATGTATATAGTGAATAGTGATTGTCAATAGTGATCAGTGATCGTTGTAGTAATGGTAGTTAGAAATAAGAAATATAAATGGTGGTTAGTGATAATAACTGCTAAATGATGTAATTGACAACATTGGTGATTGTGCGTAATTGATGGTAGGTAATGGATAGTTGTTAATGATGGGCTGTAACGATGATGATTAGTGATGAAAGTAGATGAAGTGTGTTAAAATGTCATCTTTACATAAATTCTTGAATGAATAATATTTTAATGATAATATTTTTAAAAAAATAGGTTTTAATCATTTTATTTTTTGAATCCATTTAATGATTGTAAAATAAAAATATATACATATTTAATCTGAATAATTAATATTGACCTAAAAATGAATATATTTGATGTTTGGATATGAAGACTAAGACCGTTTAACAAATGAGATTTAAATGTACCTTTAATTAATTATTTTTACTAGTTTTTTAGGCAGAAAATATATTATATTTAGTTATTTTAAAAAAACTATACCACATTAAATAAGAAGTAATAGTCCAAACTTAAAATAACATAAAACTAATGATATATTTGAGAAGATTCACAAGATTAGGGACCAAAGGTGCTCACTTTCAATTCATTATAGGTTAAAATGCTTAACTAGATATTTTAAGGATCAAAATCAATATTATTGATAGTAGAAGACCGTTTAACAAGTGCAAACAAATGAGATTTAAATGTACCTTTAATTAATTATTTTTACTAGTTTTTTAGGCAGAAAATATATTATATTTAATTATTTTTAAAAAACTATACCACATTAAATAAGAAGTAATAGTCCAAACTTAAAACAACATATAACTAATGATATATTTGAGAAGATTCACAAGATTAGGACCAAACGTGCTCACTTTCAATTAATTATAGGTTAAAATGCTTAACTAGATATTATAAGGATCAAAATCAATATTATTGATATTAGAAGGACTCAATTTGGCAACACAAAGTTTTGACACTGAACAAGTTACTTCCTAAAATTTGTGAATTTCACATTTACACCCGTTGAATTTTTTTTATAGTCAATTCTCCAAAACCCGCGACTTAACAGTAGATCCTCCCTGAATTTCCAGATCTCATACATTCTCGGCTTCAATGTCAATGGATTCCGAAGATCCGATGGACGAAGCATCATCACCGGTCACCGGACTTCTCCCACTGGCGTCGGCTTCACAACAGCCTTACGTCTCCGAACTCCTCTCTTTCACTCTCGATCGCCTTCACAAAGTACCGTTAAAATCGCTACTTTACGCAAGCTAGAAATGTAGTTGATTTGATTTGAATGAATTTTTAATTCGAATTCTATTTGTGCAGGAACCGGAACTTCTGAGAGTAGATGCGGAGAGAATTCGGAGACAGATGCAAGAGGTTGCCGTTGGAAATTATCGTGCTTTTATATCTGCTGCTGATGCATTGCACGCGATTCGAGAAGAAGTTTCTTCTGTTGATAAGCATCTTGACTCCTTGGTAAAATTTTCATCTTTTCATTGCTGAAATTTGTTGAATTGCTATTTTTGTTCTCATATGATTTAGAAGTGTAAATTTCTCTATAAATGACATGATTGTAATCCTAAGAACTAACTGAATAATGATTTAGTTCTCATTTTCCTTGCTGAAATTTTGTTAATTGATTTGATTTTGATGTGTTGAATTGCTATTTTAGTTCTCATATGATTTAAAAGTGTAAATTTCTCTATAAACGACGAGATTGCAATCCTAAGAACTAACTGAATAGTGATTTAGTTCTCATTTTTCCTTGCTGAAATTTTGTTAATTGATTTGATTTTGATGTGTTGAATTGCTATTAGTTCTTATACGATTTAGAAGTGTAAATTGCTCTATAAACGAGATTGTAATCCTAAGTACTAACTGAATAATGATTTAGTTCTCATCTTTCATTGCAGAAATTTTATTACTCCATGTGTCCCCAATTTATGTGATACTTTTCGAGATAAATGCATGTATTTTGACAAATATTTTATGATGTATTTTTACACCTAAATTGATATGTGAAATGATGCAACTTATAGTATGTAGTTTTCAAATATATAAATTTAATTTTAAAATATTGAGTTAATCTAATCCAATTTAGCTTCAAAGTTTAGTCAAATTGACTCTCGAAAAGTGAAAAGTATCACATAAATTGGGACACGGGTAATAATTGATTTGCTTTTGATTTGTTGAATTGCTATTTTAGTTCTCATATGATTTAGAAGTGTATATTTGTCTATAGACGAGATAGTAACCCTAAGGACTAATTGAGACTGGCATTTTGTAAATGATTTGCTCTGTTGCATTGTTATAGCTCGAATAGATTTCCAAAAAAAGTGTGACTGGAATAGTAGTGCATGGATTCTTGTTGGTTAAATCTCTTTCTAGAAGAATATTTAAGCTAACTACACAAAGCTTCTAGACGTGCCTCATAGTTGGCTCCAATGTTTGTATCATTTCAATTTATTCATTAATTTTTTTATCATAGTTTCTCTTTTCAACAAAGCACTATGTTAAACTCAAATCAAACAACCAAACAGCATTGAGATCAATAAAACAAACTCAAGTCATGGGTTTCGAATCCTCTACCGTAACAGAAATTGTTACTCCATACCAGCGGTAACAAACCAAAGAGAAGCACAGACGATATCTTCATGCTAATTATAATAACAATTGATAACGAACTTGAATGCTGCTAGCGTGGCTTGATTTTCTAGTCCGGCTTTTCCTACTTCTCTTGTTGTCATCCAAGTGTTTCTGTCTTTGAAGCTAAAAGCTGTTCTTTGCCCTCCTTCAATGAATTCTTAGAAGCCATTTTGTTATCCATCTGTAGAGGTCAAAATCATAAACCTTCAAAAGTTATAAACTTTTCCGAGTAGAGCTGGATAGGCCTTTTCCAAGGTGTCAACAACCTCTTCCTGGATTGTAGAAGGCTTCCAAAGAAAAAAGAATCATCTTAGCTACTCCTCTCCCTCTTGCACGGTATATTTCTTTGTTTGAGCACCGGTGGGCTCATTTCTGTCTCGAAATTGTTCAGTGTCTAGTGTGTCACACCTTCAGTAAAATTACTATATCTTGTATTAGGATAGTCCAAATTGCTAATTACTTGTTTTTTTGGAAAATAAACTCAAGAGATACGACTTTCTTAAATGTTATGACCAAACCAATTCTAGACTAGTATAGGTTAATTCTTGAAATTGAGTGATAACATGAAATATTGTTAAATATGGGCAAGTTCTCTCACTTCAATTAACTCAAAGTGCAGTAAAAATAAATCAAAGTAACCCATAAAATGTCGCGAGGACTTAGCAATTTTTTTAAACTAGTAAAGTTGTATTCCTCAGCATTGGTATGCTTGTCACACCCCAAACCATTGCCTGGGTGTAACACGACACTCGGTGGTGTCTGACTGCATGTGACAGAGCGAACTCATGGTTGTTTGAATCAACAGGGGACATGTAATGATGCAGAACGTAATATTTATACCGAGCTTCTGAAAAGTCTAACTGAATAATCATAAACGCAGAATAAGTCTGAAATATAAAAACGTAGCCATCATGGCTAACATAAAAGTGTGTTAAAACTGAGTGACTGCAGCTCTTCTAGTTTATGAAGCCTCTAATGAATACTGAAATACTGATTGTTTACCGGGATAAGGCCCCCAACATACCTGATTGTCTAATATGACTGAAAGACTGAAAATAATATAACGCCCCGAAGGAAACTGGGACTCACCAAGCAGTTGATACGAGAATCCTAGCGAGCAGATCCGTCGTCCTGTAAATCGTTGCCTGCACCGTGAGATGCATGCCCCAGGCAAAAAGGGATGTAAGTACATTTGAATTGTACTGGTATGTAAAACCAACTGAAAGAATAAATAGTTGTGGGGTGCTTGGGAAAGGGCAGCCCAAATCAATAAACATGTAATATATTGAAACATACTGATAGCTGAACTGCACAAGAGAAGTATAGTCATAAGTACCCTTGTTCTGAATGTAAAATCACTTGTTTTAACTGAGTTAATAATCTGTGGCCTCTGGCCCAATATAAGTGCACAAATTTGTGGCCTCAGGCCCAAGTATACATATACATAAAATGTAGCCTCTGGCCCAAATACAAGTGTTCAACATTTAACAATTTATATTAAGGAATTGAGAATCATATTGTAATGCATAACACTGGAATACTGAACATTACTATGCTGAGACATGTGTTCATGAACTGATTATGGAGTTTAAAACATTAACTGCTCATAAGCATACTGAGTTTTCATGACTGAGACTCATGGGATATCAAACATGAGTCTATACTGATTACATGCTGAGTTCACGACATTCAGAATGATAATCATGAACGAATTACCAAACTATATTGTCTAGAGAATACAAGTTTTGAAGCTCTTCATGAAACTAAGGCTTAAACTCTATTTATGAGGCAATTCATAATAGTCGTAAAAGAATGAGGTGTGGAGAGAATCATTAACATTCTTACACGTAGAGGGATAACCTTACATACCTCAATTCTGACATTTAAGCGTACTACAACGTTCGTCACCCTTTTTGACTTTAATCTATAGTAATATAGGTAATCAATATTAGTAATATTCCTCATGTTTTGATCATCTAAGCATTTTATCAAACACTTGGTGGGCATGAAGCTCCACAACTCTCATCAATGGTGTTTCTACACCCAACAACCCATTATCTTGCTTCTAGGCGGTTCTATAATCTCATATTGCTACAATCAATATCATTCTTCATCACCCAGATAGCATACAGGGAAGTAGATGCTGAATTTTTTCCGAAAAATATATCCCAACTCAAGAGGTGTATGCAGTAACGATTTCCATTAGATAAACAACACTCTTAATCAACAATCCTAACCCTACAACCGTTCATGCTTTTCTATCAACCCATCAACTAATTTCCCATGAACTTATAGTCTATAATCATCAATACAAAGTTATAATCAATTAAAGGACGAATGTATTACCTTTTTGACGTTCAATTCTCGTGAATTCGGATTCTAGGGTTCTTTCTTCCAAATGGAGCCTCAATCGATTATCTATGGATTTGAAGGGTTTAATCTTGTTAATAAGGTGTTGGGGAATTGAAATCAACTTAGAATCATCATTAAAACTTATCTTGAGATTTTGGACGAGTTCTATCTCCTATGTCATTTTTCTGTTTGGGGAAGTTGGAAAACTAAACCCCGGCCTTAATTATATAACAAAAAACGTGTAACTAAAAATCACGATACTCGCGGCACCTCTGCGTCTCGTGGGTGCCGCACAAGGCAAAAACAAGTGCAGAGAGGCTGCCTGCACACGCCACCTGCGCTACGCGGGAGTGCCGCGCACTGCCTTTAGTAAAATGGGCATAACTTTTTGTACAGATCTCCGTTTGGGCTGGTCTTTTGGTTGGAAATATATTTCAAAGATCTACAACTTTCATGTTTTAAGTTTTCTCAAATTCCCAACGAATTTTCACGCAATCCGGCTGGAAGGCGGACCTACCGTAAACTTAGTCGATTCTATCGAATATTATGCACCTCACTATTTGTCTTGATTCCGAAATAACTATTTCCACCCGAACTCATCCCGATGGAACTTCATATGGCTAAAATGTCACTTTAATACTCATTTAGCATATTCACACCTAACCCGGATTTACCGAGTGTTACAATGTGGCAACCTCCAAAAAGTGAGTAACCAAAAGAAAGGTAAAAGACTTATAGAAACCTAGTAAATCTACAATCTGATTTATTTCCTCATACAAAGTTGTTTACACCGAAAAAGTAAAGATACAATACAATTCTCTTTAAAATGTGTGTCGTACGAACATTATTTAACAGCTCAGGATGCTCTCTTCTCTCTCCTCTCTTTTACCCTTCTCTCTCATCTCTTTTACCCTTCTCTCTATCCTCTCTTCTCTTTCTCTGTTTTGAAGCTTCATGGTTCTTACTTCTTAGTGACTGCACTCCGGTGACATATTCAGATAGATCACTTTAAGATCTATCTTTTGACAGGGTCAGCCTTTCGGAATGAACAGTACTTCTGTCATGAACAATACTTTCGGCATGAACAGTACTGTGGCATATCCCAAATCTCTCCGGAAGCCAACAATAATCACCCACTGTGATTATTGCCAAAATCCCTTTTTTCAGTTTTTTGTCAAAAGTTTTTCTGACCACCCTCTCAACGACGACATACCTTCTCTCTCCTCTAAAATCCGATCACTCCCCAAACGTCGACGATCACTATTCTCAACATATAATACCTTTCCAGGCACATTCTACAATATCTATTCTAATACCTAGGAAAGAGAACATCCTTCTCTTTTCTCAACCTCCATCTTTTTCCAATGGAAGAAAATAGAATTTATTTCAATGCAGGCTTCAAATCTTTTGACATCACCAGATGATCTGATGGTCTGTCGGCAGAGACATTTGGTTTGACTGGGTGGAGAGAAGTTGCAACATGATGAGAAGATCAACTATGAGTCTGATGAGCATGAGTTGGGTTGGGTCTGCTCTACTCTCAAAGAAACATTTAAGGATGGGAAGAATGAGATCAGGAGGTGGAAAACCAAGGAGAAACTTTCAGAAATTTTCTGTACGAGAAAAGCAAATGAACATGGAAGTACATGAGTATTCTCTTGCTGCATGGAATGAGTATTCATTCAACGCTCCAAGCAACCTATGTTTGCAGAACCTCCCAGACTTGTCAAAAAAGATTTCCCTTTTGCCAGAGCAGTACGAGAGAGTAAATGGAAATCCAACACTCTTAGAGAATCGACAGTCACATCCAACAAAGGAGAGATATGTGTCACAGAGTCTCCAGGGGTCAAAGATACTGAAATTTTCAAGAGGTGTATTATTGGTTCTTTTGCTGCTGAAGAAAAAAAGATCCCCACTTTGTCAGATATTAGGAGATGGGAGATGGGTGGTGGTTACATGAAAAGCTGTGTTTGGGATCAATATTTATGAAATGGCCATCAATATGTTTCTATTTGAGTTCCCTAATAGGAACATGTCAGAACAGATCATTCAGAAGGAATGAAGGTGAAAAAAGACCAAATTGAAGCTCCAATGGTGGAACCCCACAGCCGGATGTGAACCATCGACTTAAAATGCAAACACCACTTGGATAAGAGCTTTGAGAATCCCTCTTCAACTATGGTCTCAGAGGATCTTCACTGAGGCACAATCACAAAAAGATCAACTTGCCACAGTATTTAGGCAAAATGATACAGAAATTGAAGAGTGGGTACTTGAAGATGCAGAACCAATTCAGCAAGACACGAGTTTAATTCGGCAAAAGGAGGTGACTACATCTACATGGGTAAAACAAAACATACTAAGATTGGGGAGAATTTTTGGGGTCGATTTCAAGGGACATGAGGAGGAGGCGTTGGAATTACTGATGCATTCCTTGGGCGAAAAGGGGATTTGCGCATCCAACGATAAGATAAATGGCCTTGCTTGCCTTTTGTGGACTCGAGGAAGAAGCCCCGGTTAGCTCCGTGCCAGCAGCCGCAAATTGATAGTTGCAGACATGCAAGGAAATTAGAAATGGAGAGTGTTTCAAAGAGGCCCAGATTCAAAGGCATCCAGGAACTTAAGGGTCTCACCACTTTTGATGTAATATTTAAGAGTGATGGGAAGGAAGGTAGGGGAAATGGGGAATGATGAGAACCATTTGTTATGAAGTTAAAATTGGTGTCATGGAATGTGAGGAGTTTGAATAGTGGGAATAAGAGAAGATTAGTCAAGAGTCTTATTTTCAATTGGAATTCTGATGTTATTTGTCTTCAGGAAACTAAGTTAGATGGGGAGGTTAAAGAGATTATCAAAGATCTTTGGGGAGGGAGATGGGTGAAGTTTTCATGCTTACAAGCTAGTGGAACCAGAGGGGGAATTTTTATGATGTGGGATAGTAGAGTGTGGAAAGGGGAGATTTTGGAGATTGGTGCATACACCTTATCTTGCAAGTTTGTGGCACTCCTTCAAATTTTTGAGTGTTATAACTGGAGTATATGCACCAAACTCCAGAACAGAGAGGGAACAAGTGGGATGAATTAGGGGCAATCAGGGGTTTGATAGATGGTCCTTGGGCTGTATATGGAGATTTCAATGTTACTAGATTCCCCTCTGAGAAAATGAACTGCAGAAGAAGGAGCACTGTCATGGAGGAATTCTCAGATTTCATAGAAGACATGGAATCGGTAGACCCTCAGCTTTGAGGAGGATGTTTTACTTGGTATAAGGGTGATACTGTAGAACAACATCCAAAATTGATAGGATACTCTTCTCAAATGATTGGGATGATAAGTTCATAAACATCAAGCAATCCCTGTTGCAAAGACTGGAATCAGATCACTTCCCAATTGAGCTGCAGTGTGGAATGTGGGAGCACAACGTCCTATTTTAAATTTGAAAACTGGTGGCTAAATACTGATGAGTTTGTAGAAAGAATCAGGGACGGATGGAGCTCATTTGTTTTCACAGGCAAACATGACTTCATTCTGGCCTACAAACTCAAAGCTTTAAAAGACAGGTTGAAAGAATGGAGTAGAACTAGCGAAAGAAATCTGGGAGCTCAAAAGACTCATATTCTGAGTCAATTGGCTTCTATAGATGTTGTGGCAGTGAGTAGAGTACTTACAGAGAAAGAATCAGTGTTGAAGTCTTCTCTTTTAATGGAATATGAAGAGCTTCTAAAAAATGAAGAAATTGCATGGAGACAAAGATCTAAGGCACTTTAGCTTAAAGAAGGGGATAGAAACACCAGTTTCTTTCATAAGGTGGCCAATTCACATAAGAGAAACAACAACATTGATCAGCTTGAGATAGAAGGAGAAACATTGGATGATCCAACAAGGATAAAGGGGGGAGATTATTGATTTTTACGAGTTTGTACTCTGAATCTACAGATTGGAGGCCTTCATGCAACCTAATTAATTGTCCAGTGATCAGTGAAGAAGAAAAAGCAGCTATACAGGGGGATTTTGAAGAACAAGAGGTGCTCTTATGCTTGAAGATGTGTGCCATGGACAAAGCTCTAGGTCCGGATGGCTACACAATGGGTTTTCTTATCAAATATTGGGATGTGTAATGTGTTGAAGCTAGATATCATGACCACTTTTCAAAATTTCCACTCTAATGGAATTTTTGCGAAAAGTCTAATGCTACCTACATTGCTTTAATCCCAAAGAAAACAGGTGCCAAGGAGCTGAGAGATTTAAGACCTACTAGCCTTATAGGTAGTATCTATAAACTGATCTCTAAGGTGCTCACAGAGAGGCTAAAAATTATTGGCAAGCTGGTAGATGTGCAACAAATGACATTTATTAAAGATAGACAAATTATGGATGTCATCCTAATTGCCAATGAAGCAGTGGATTCTAGAGTTAAACAAGGCAAGCCAGGAGTTTTGTGCAAGTTGGACATTGAGAAGGCATACGATCATGTTAACTGGGAATTTTTGCTGAAAGTACTTTCTTGTATGGGTTTTGGAAGGAAATGGATTAATTGGATGGAATATTGTATTTCTACTGTCAGGTTCTCAGGCCTTATCAATGGATCACCTAAAGGTTTTTTCCGGCACATAGAGGGTTTAGGCAAGGTGACCCTCTATTTCCTTTCTTGTTCACTTTAGCCATGTAGGGTCTGAATA
Source organism: Przewalskia tangutica (assembly GCA_029844215.1). Taxonomy (NCBI): domain Eukaryota; kingdom Viridiplantae; phylum Streptophyta; class Magnoliopsida; order Solanales; family Solanaceae; genus Przewalskia; species Przewalskia tangutica. The sequence goes on along the minus strand of CM056731.1, from coordinate 33,083,038 downwards.
ACATGATCAAAGTGGCAAGAACCAACAACTGGATTAGAGGTTTTGAAATTGCCACAAGCTCCAACACAAATGCCAACATGGAAATAACACATATGCAGATGTCACCTTAATTTTATGTGATGTTGATGTAGATCAACTAAAGATTTTGAGGACTATTTTGGTATTGTTTGAAGGAATTTCTGGTTTACATGTTAACGGGAGAAAAAGTCATATGTATCTATCAATGAAGTGAATAACATGGAAGAGTTGTCCAGAATTCTGGGAGGAGAAGTAGGGCCATTGCCAACTACCTATCTGGAATGCCTCTGGGTGTCAAATCAAAGTCAATGAACATTTAGAATTCAGTGATTGAAAAACGTGAGAAGAAATTGTCTAGGGGAAGTCACAATATATATCATTAGGGGGCAGAGTCACTGTCATTAACATTGTATTGGATGCACTCCCAACCTATATGCCCATTCCAGGAGGGGTTATCCATCCAAAGACTTGATAAAATTAGAAGGGATTTTCTTTGGAAAGGTAATCAAGACAAGAAGGTATTCCATCTAGTTAAATGGTGTGATGTGCTATTGGGAAAGAAGTAGGGTGGTTTAGGAATCAGAAACTTAAAGTTGCAGAATAAAGCCTTAAGACTTAAATGGCTATGGAGGTATTCACAAACACCTCAATCTTACTGGGGAAGAATCATCAAAATAAAATACGGGGAAGGCAACAAGTGGATGACCATAGGTGAACACTCCTTATGGAGTCAGTTTGTGGAGATCCATAAGAAACTTGTGGCCTTTCCTGAGGATCCACTCCACTATCAAAGTGAACAATGGGGAAAATACTTCTTTTTGGGAAGACAAATGGTTGGGTAACATTCCTTTAAAGGAGCTCTTTCCCAGCATTCATGGACTGACAGTACACCAACACAAGAATGTAGCGGAGATCTGGTCTGCTCAAAGGTGGGACATTCAATTTAAAAGAAACTTCAATGTTTGGGAAATTAACACATTGACAGCATCCTTTAAGAAATTGGAAGAATTTAAAGGCATAGAGGAAGGAGCAGACAAACTATGGTGGCAAGAAGACAATAAAAGCATTTACAAAGTGAGCTCAACTTACAAATTTTTTATCCAGGGGAATCAACAAGTGCAAACTTGGCCCTGGAAGCACATATGGAAAGTGAAGATGCCTTACAAAGTGGCATGCTTTACTTGGTTGGTGGCAAGGGAAGCTGTTTTGACTCAAGAAAACCTCAAGAAAGGGAAGATCTCTCTATGTTCGAGATGCTATTTATGTGGAAAAGAGGTGGAGACAATCAGTCATCTATTCTTACACTGTAGGATTACAACTCAGCTATGGAAAATCTTTATTAATCTAAGAGGTGTTGCCTGGGTGATGCCAAAAAGGATAATCCATTTACTTTATAGCTGGGAGGAGGCAGGAGTAGGAGCCTGAGGCAGATGGAGGATTGTCCCAGCATGCATTTGGTGGACAATATGGAAGGAGAGAAACACTAGGTGTTTTGAAGACATCAACAATGAAGTTCAGAAGATTAAATTGAATTGCATTAAACTTTTTTGTTTTTGGTGTAAATCTACCTTGAGGATACTGAGTACATAATAGAAATCCTAGGTTCTTGTTAGAATTTCTCTTCATGGATCAGTTCCAATGCTATGATGTAAATATGGTTTGCAGTACAACCAATGTACTGATTTAATACAACAATTACCTTTTAAAAAAACAATACAATTCATTTAACTTTCTGAATAGAATTGGATCTATCTTCAAAACATCTCCCATTTCTTTTTGTCCATACAGTCCACCAGATGTAGGCCGGTATTATCCTCCACCACCTTTTCTGACTTTTGCTCCCTGCCCTTCTAATCCAACAACTGGGCAAATCTGAGGTGTGCTCTGGCATAATCCATCTAGTATTAGTTTGTTTGAGGAAGATTTCCCAAGATGAGCTGTGAACTCACAATGAAGAAACAGATGTTTGTTAGTTTCCCCTGTTTTGTTCAGAGAAAACATCTGGGCACTAACTGCATCCCTTTCTTTTGTAAAACTTCTTGAGTGAGACAGGGTCTCTTTACCACTTACCATGTGAAACATTTCACATTGGTAGGTACCAAGCTTTTCCAAATGGAATTCCATTGGTATTGTGACCTTCCAACTACACCTTGCATCTCTATCTTGTATGCACTGTTAACTGCGAAACACCATCCTTGCTATGCTTCCATATAACCCTGTCTGAGGACTTAACAATTTTTAAGCTAAAAGTATCTGTTTTATCCTTAATTCCGTATAAAGATGAAGCATCAACTCGTCTTTTGGCCATTTGACACTGATTTTTTAAATAAAAATTTTCCTCTTTGCTTTGTGCAGAAATAAATTTTAGGTTTAACGGCTTCAAATAATTACAATTGAGAGAACTAATTAGCTAAATTTTCCCTTTAACTTTGCTACTAGATTTAACCAAATTGAGTCAAAATCTAGTATATATTTATCTGAACCTTTCAGCTTTTACATCAAATTTGGTAGTGATCAGAACCAAGGAACATCTCGTATGCTATCTTCGTTTTATCTCAACTCTATATGCCATTGTTTTTGGCAAAGCTTAAGAAGACTGCTTCACTGGTGATTCTTTATGTATTCACCTTTATATGCTCTAGTTGTAATGGCAAAACTATTAGCTAGTTTTTTTGCTCTTGCTTTCTTTAAGTGCTCAGTGTAACTGTGCAAGTGAGAAATGCAATTTCTCATTTACTGTAAAACCTTTAGGTAGAAAAGGGCGTAAACACTTATGGTTGTGTTTCTTGGTTTGCAGATCAATGAGATACCTAAGCTAACTTCTGGTTGCAGTGAGTTCAGCACCTCTGCAGAACATATCTTGGAGAAAAGGAAGATGAACCAAACATTGCTTGCAAATCATAGTACTCTGCTTGACTTGCTTGAAATTCCTCAGCTAATGGACACGTATGTTTTCGTCAATGCTGTAAGGATCACACGTTAGAATTGAAACTGTAACCATGATTTTGAAGGGATTAAATGTCAGTGGTACTTGCTAATGATGTAGGTTACCTTCCAAAGTGCAGTTTATGTATTTGACTAGTAAATTTGTGAGAGGATTGATTTTGGTGCAGACATTGTGATCAAGTTATAATATCTAACTTCTATTTTTAGACAAGGGATCTTAACCTAGTTGAAAAGACTTTTTACCTCAAACCATGAGCCATGAGGTTGGTGGTTCGAGTCACCAAGAGAGTAAAGTGAGAAGAGGTATTGTTTGGTTTTAGGTAGAGGGGTTCGGGTGTGGGGTTTAGCATATAAAAAGATCCATGTTTTTTGTTTATTTTGGGTGATGAACAACTTTGTGTTGTTCTTGGAACAATCACTGTTGTCATATCTGGAGATTCAGCCTGAATTGTCTTGGACAGCACAGCCATGCAAGTAGAGCTTGAAGAAGAAGCTTTATGTGTTTCTGAGCATAATGTGTATAAAAATTAATATTTCATATTAGTGAATGAACAGTATCGTATATTTTACTTTCTGTGCTTTGGTAGTGCTAGACTTAAGTGGTCTCTTAATTTTGCAGATGTGTGAGGAATGGAAACTATGATGAAGCTCTTGATTTAGAAGCATTTGTTTCCAAGCTTTCAACAATGCACCCCAAGTGAGTCTTTTTCTTTGTTTTTCTGTATGAACTGATTTAAACTGAATTTGATGAGAACTTATTAAGTTCTTATTGTTTCTTTTTTCGTCTTCCCCTGAAGGTTACCTGTCATTCAATCACTTGCTGCAGAAGTTCGGCAGACTACCCAATCTCTTCTCTCTCAGCTTCTCCAAAGACTTAGGTCAAACATTCAGGTGACTTCTGGCATAGATTATGTATATCTTGTTGCAGTACTGCTGTTGGCGCATACTTGAATGGAAGTTCTCCATAAATTATGAAGCTTAAGATCTTACTGTTTACAATTTATTGGTGCAGTTGCCTGAATGCCTGCGTATCATTGGATACTTGCGTCGAATAGGGGTGTTCAATGAGTATGAGATGCGCTTACAGGTGAGATTGATATATTTGAACAACACTGGATTATCCCAACACCTTTATCTCCCATTTGCTTTTGGTCTTCAGTTATTGCATTTCATTCTTCTGTTTTTACCAATAGTTGACCATGTTTTGCCCTTCAACAGTTTCTAAGGTGCCGTCAGGCATGGCTTTCTGGGATCCTTGATGACTTGGACCAGAGAAATGCTTATGAATACCTTAAAGGGATGATACAATGTCATCGGATGCATCTCTTTGATGTTGTTAACCAGTACCGTGCGATATTTGCTGATGATACTTCAGGGAGGGAAGAAAACTATGATGGTGGGCTTCTCTTCAGTTGGGCCATGCATCAAATTTCTTCCCACCTTAGAATTCTAAAAATGATGCTGCCGAAGATCAATGAAGGAGGTTCTTTATCTAACATTCTTGATCAGTGCATGGTGAGCACATATTTATTTGTGCTAAGCAGCTCATCTAATTTCATTTTGCTCAAATAAAAGGTCTATTTGGCTGTGATTGACCTTGAGGTCTTCTGCTTGCAATCACGACGAATAATAAACACATGAAAGAAAATGTATTGCATTTTGAATACAGAACAAAGGGAGATGTAAATTCCCAGAAATTGTTGGAGAAAGATAGTTTAAGTTTGTTAGAACAATTCAAGTAATTTGTTGCACTTTGGCCATCCTGCTAGAAACATTCCAGATAAAAAATTTGATATGATTTACGAAAGGCAAAAACCAGGCAATTTTCTCTCTCTCTCTCTCTCTCTCTCTCTCTGGTGGGGCAAGAAGGTGGGTGTGTAGCACCAAAGGAAAGAAGGATATTTACTGGGTATACTTGTGTGGTGAGCTAATCCGAAGAGCCATATAATTCAAAAGCTAGACTGAAACCTAATAGAGTAGCGTCGAATCCATCCCTTTATTTTCTTTTCGTCGCTACACTTTACTCAGTCAATTTCAATTTAATCTTTCTCCACTCTTTGGCCCCTACCTCCATGAAACCAAAGCAGATGGCATTAACTTTCCTGTCCTCTCCTTCTCTCACGTTAACAATGACAAATAAGCACTGGCGGATCCATTAGCAACATGGTGGTGCAGTTGCACCACCAGATTTTTAAAAAAAAATTGCCTTCTAGGCATAAAAAATAAAATAAAAAATTTGCACCACCAAATTTTGTCTCCTGGATCCGCCACTGCAAATAAATAGGCTGAAAAGTTCAATCACATGACAGATTTAAAATCTAAACTGACCTGGCTCTGATGGCATAAAATAAAGTAGAAATATCTTTATTGTATGTTCCATTATAGTGAGAACTAGTAGTTACAAGAGTATGCCTGCGGACTTTTTCTTATATTCCGTCCGTCCTGTTTTATGTGATATGCATGCAATTTAAGATGTTAATTTGACCATTACCTTCCTGCGCGCGAAGCAAATGGACATTGTGCCGTGGGTCAGTCTCGTGGTGGGGGAGCAAAGAGAGATCAGAAGAATTATTCACCTGGATCGGCGAGCCTTTTCAGCCCAAAATCTAAGAATCAATGGAATGTCTGAATATTAGTAATAGTAGAAAGTATGAATAACATCAAAATTTAAAATTTGCTTACTAAATGAGATTAAGTTCTTGAAAATTGTGAAACTTTTGTAGAATTATATTATTTTGAGAATTGTGTAAACATTTTCCAAAGCCAAGACTGTCATGTAAATTGCGACCGGCTGACTAGGGTAGTATGCTTTATTTTGGAGGGTTTTCTGTGTGTGTGTGGGGGGGGGGGGGGGGAGAGATTAACCAGGGATCAGTTCTTCGCTGGTTATTATCTACGAGTTTAGGTGAACACAAGTATGATTTGAAGCTATCAGAAATCAGGCTTAGTCAAAGGTTTTTCAATCTATTAAGGGGTTCATATTTCTTAGATGCATTGGAGAGATAGTTATTGCTTGTTTCGTAGCCTTGCAATAATTGTTTTTATTGTTGCATTTGTTATATACCTATTCACGTGTTTAAATCAAGCTTTGGGTTTTATTCACTGTATTGATGTTTTATTCCTTTGTTGTTGACAGTATTGTGCTATGGGGCTTGGTTGGGTTGGATTGGACTTCCGCGGCTTGCTTCCCCCTCTTTTTGAAGAGTACATACCTGATTGGTTCTTTGTGATTTTGGAATGTTAAACTTGGTCACTAAGCTAGTTCTTTTATGCATTTCATTTTCTGATGACTTTTGCAGGGCGGTCCTAAATCTATTTTCGAAGAACATGAATGCAGCTGTTGAGAATTTCCAGGTATATATTTTAGACCAGTGGTAAAAATCCTGTACAGCCTATATGGGAACACTTTGACCTGAAGTTATCTTTTGAAGTAAAGCAGCCTATCATTCTTCGCTCAGGATTGGTAATATGTATACTTTACTTATTCCAGTTGGTCCTTGATTCTCATCGCTGGGTTCCATTACCAGCAGTCGGCTTTCCTTCCAGCAGTTTGAGTGAAGAAAGTCATGAAGATGTTACTCCTCCCTCAAGTCTAATGGAGCACCCACCTCTGGCTGTATTTGTTAATGGTACGTTACGAGATCAGTTCACTACTTGAGCCCCTTTGCAAAGGTTTCCCTCTTGTTCATTGCCTGCAACTGTTAATGCACCAAGAAAAGGACAAGTACCAAAAGATGGGATTTCTAGGCCAGCATCAGAGATATCTAGTTTTGTATTAAAATTCGCCCTTTGGGCTCCTGCTGGAGTACTCTAATAAAGTAATGGTGTTATGGATAACAGAATGTCACCAAAAATGCTTAAATGTCTGTGAATCTGCCTGTGGTCTCGTACCAAGCAAATGAAAGTCTCTTTTAGAATCCTGCAAGTTCATTCTTTGGATTTTCCATGAATAAAAAAAGAACAAAGAATCTTATAGATTTACTCACTTTGCTGTAACTTGTGTGTGAGTTCACTCTGTTTCATCTTGTTGAAAATCGATTTTAAGCCATTTTTGGAGAAAACATGGTTGCTGGAACTTTTGAGTTCTGATGATGAAATCTGATTATCTATAATTGAGAACTCAACTATAGAACTGAAAACTGTTTATATTAGTCTAAGCATCTCTAATTTGAGTGAATGTATCTTCATTGAATGCTACGACCTGCAGGTGTGTAAAAGCTGAGTCTTTGATATAGGCCGAAAATTGAGCTGAATTGTTATCTTGATCAATATACTATTTGAGCTGATACTGTCATGACTAATGGTTTCAACCCCACCCTGCACCAATTAGCTGTCAGGTTCTAATCCCAAAGGCTTTTACCTAGTTTAACTTCCATTCCTCCTATTCACGGGCCCATCTGCACCAATAAATAATGAACAAAAGAAAGTCAGTTTGGCCACTGTAATTTGGTATCTCTAAGACGATAGCTTCACCAACTACTAAGAATTATTGACCTTTGCACTGATCAAATAACCTTTGGCTTTCCTTCTCAAAAAATTAACCTTTGGCTTTATGTTTATAGCTCAAAAAAAGGGAAAGGAAATAGTCGGCTTTATGATTCAACTAATTGCTAAGTAGTCTTTTTACACTAATCCAGTTATTTTGCATCCTCTGTATGTAATTTGCAGGTGTCTCTGTGGCAATGAATGAATTAAGACCTTGTGCTCCCTTAAGTTTAAAACACGTGCTTGCACAAGAACTGGTGAAAGGATTGCAGGCAGTTTCTGATGCTTTACTGAGATACAACACTACTCACATGCTTCGAGAGAACGAGTCTCTGCTTTTCCTATCACTATGTCGAGCATTTATTGAGGTAGCATCATATGAACTTGTTTGGCCTTCATGTACAATTGAGATTTGCGCAGCAGTTGACTCAAATATACAAATTATGTACCTTTCCAGGTTGCTTTCCCGCACTGTGTTACTTGCTTTGGCCGTTGTTATCCTGGTGGTGCTGCTCTTATAGGCGATGCCCAAACTCTTTTTGATGGAATTAGCCGATTATTGGCAACTAGAGAACTTCCAAAACCAGTTCGTAATTCAGAGGCCAAGAGTATATCAGAAAATGGTGAGGTGCCTAACAAGGAAAATGGGGAAATTCCTAGTACTGAACAAACTGAGAGTACCAACGCAGAAGAGGAACCCAACAATGTCCCTTCAGAAAATGAGGAGAAGCCTGGTAATGTATCATCGTGATGTTGAAGGGCATATGCATTTAGAAAGCCAGTTATACTGCATTTTCTGATGAAGTTCTATATAGAATCAGAAAGATGCTTGTTTTCCTGCTTCAAATCCAGGGAGTAACCTTTTCATCCAATGAGATAATTGTGGCGGCTGATTGTGTCTGATCAGATAGCTATAATGAGCACCACGTTTGTGCTCATTTTAAAGGAAGGTACTGCTCAGATGGAGTTTGGTCTGTAACATCTTTGGAAAAAGTTTCTTCCTGTCCCACCTCACTTATTCCCAGTGTTACTGAGAAATAATTGATTATATATGAGATATCAAAGTGTACTGAAGATTTTGTACATACGGTGATGCTTTAGGGTCTGCGAAGGCACTAAGTTGTATGAGCTCTAAGATATTGTTTAATTTTGAGAACCAAATGGGACTTGTATGCTTCCTTTAAGTAATTTAGTGTTTGTTCCATATTCTGTCGCAAATCTGAAGAATTTTTGGATGGATTTTTCTTCTATTGTTAGAATTGAGGATTCAACTCCCGCATAAAGTCGGAGTTAAAGTCGTGCTTCTTCACTCACCTCGTCCAATCTCGACATAACGCAATAGCAATACTTCTCCAACGTGATTGTCATCATAACTTGTTATTACAATTAAAACAGAAATCTGTCTCAATGACTACAGATTTGTTTAAAGCATATCAATGTTTTATTTTTTGGGTCACCTGCGAACAATATTTTCAAATTCACCGTTCTTTTTCAGTCTCTTCCAAAATAATGTCAACGTAAAAAAAACATAAGTATAATACTTGAAAAGGAAAAATAATGTACGCTTTAATAAGTAACTGCATAATCTGAGCAGGTAATGAATAGTAACAGATTTTGTGAAAATTGTACTACTATTATTATTTCAATGATTTGAGATAGTTCACATATACAAAAGGGCATTATACCCAACACTCAACGAACATGTAACATTCTCCAGAATTTATAAGACAAAAAATTATTGAATCAGAACCTCCTCCTATTCCAGCAGCGTTTGGTAGGACAAGGGTTTTTCTCAGGTTTAGGCATATCATGAAAGTCCACCATTACCATCCTTCTCTTTGCTCTATTTTGCTCCGCAAACCTTTCCTCTTGCTTGATTCAAAGTCCATCGCCAATCTCTTTTTCGAGTCTTTCCCAACAATATTGTAGTTATTCTGTTCCTTTCCTTCACTATGTCGCCTCTTCTGCCCGGAACAAGTACCAACGGACTGTTTGTCATGAGGAGGAGCAACTTCTACACCCGCGTTTCTTGGAACTCCTGTAGTAGTAGTAGTCCTGTTCTCGAATTCCTCGGTCCCTTTGTGTTTTTTGATGGATACTTGTATTTTCCTTGAATCCCCATTGTGATTCTTGGACATTGATGTTACTGAATTCATATTCTTGCCTTGAGTGTCGGCATCAATATCTGTCTTCTTGAAACTCTGTTTCTCTGATGTTACTGTAGAGTTGTAGTTTTCTTGAAACCTAGGACTCGTTTCTTTATGATGTTTTTCTTGAAACCTAGGACTCGTTTCTTTATGATGTTTTTCTTGAAACGTAGGATTCTTTTCATGAACAATTGCTTCTATTTGCTGCTCGAAATCTGCAGACAAAACAGCATCATCATATTCATCGTCGCCTAGTTTACCCGGATTTATCAACAGTTTCACTAATTCATCTTTGTGCTTGTCAAACTCTGCAGGGTATTTCCATTCAGCAAGACCAACAGCAGCTTGAATCAACTCAAATATATCAGGCTTTTTCTTTATTGAGAAGTGATTTAGAAACATTCTTTCTAAATCAATACGGATTACTACACCAACCATGACTCAAGGAGAATTTAATGAGAGAGAGAATTTAATCTTGGTTTTGGAAGATGAATGGGAGTGCTTATTTATAATACGAGTACCGCTCATGCTTGTATCCCACTCAAAGTGAGAAACACAAACCTTTTCCCTATGGACTTCTTTTATTTTATTTTTCCATTTATGAAACTTTTTTTCCCAAACTTTTCTTTAAACAAAAAATTAAAATTTAATGCAAAGTGTTGTCAGCTTATCCTTGCATACAAGTGTCGTATTATTATTTTTTGTAGCTTTTTGTTTTTTGAATCCTGCTCTTATCTATTGTTATTGTATTTCGATTATCATGTTATTTTGGCGGGTTTTCTGCTCCTTTTTTCGGACTACTCTATCATGTTTTTATAGTATTTTATAATAACTTATTAGTTTTCGTTATTTCTTTGCGTATAGTTTTGAATTGTCTGTCCTTGTGTCGAGGTCTACCTCTCTACCTTCCAAGATAGAGGTATCGTTTGCGTACACTCTACTCTTCTCGGACCTCACTTTGTAGAATTTCACTTGGTGTGTTGTTGTTGAAAAACTTAAAGGGGATACATTTTATTTAGGTGTTTACATTTTCTCTTATTTACATTTATATGATGATGATATGACCTTTCATGAGATGGTTTGGTTATATCTTGCGTCGATCTCTGGCTATATAGGTCAGTAGGTATAAAATCATGGTGAATGAAGGTGTTAAGCAAAAAAATGTTGATTTAAAATTACATGAAAGAAATTACGTCAAAACACCTATAATATATTGAAATTCATATAGGCTTAGCGAAAAGTAGAACACACTAGAAAGAAAAAAGTCTACATAAGCAAAAACAATTAGTTGAAAATATGTTTTAGTTATGTTAGTAAATTTACATTACATCATATGTTTTCTAGAATTCATTTAGCCTTATTAGACATTTTTATAAAATGAAAAAATATAGAGAATGATCGAAGAAATATTGGGAAGCAATGATTAGATAAGATATGACACAATTATAGCTTATTGAGGGCATGGTCTTAGATAGAAGTTTGTGGAGGATAATGATTATAGTAGAAAGTTAGTAGATAGTAGAGCATTGCCTCTCTTTTCTTTCCTTACTAGTATTCGTAGTAGTTCTCATGTAGTTTCTTATCATTTGATTTTTGTTACTATCTACTATCTTTATCATTTGCTTAGCGTACTATTTTTTTGTAGTTACTATTTCTTTTATCCTTTTGATCTGCTTTGGTCTTGTTGTATCATGAGCCAAGGATCTATCGAAAATTAGTGGCGGAATTAGAATTTTCACCAAGGAGTATGAAAAGTAACACACGCAAACTTAAAGGATGATAAACGGGGCGGGACAGGAAGGACAAGATTAACCTTAACCCGCTAAATTTTTACTTGCCTTGTCATATCTCATTTATTATTTTTCCTACTTTTTCTTGCTACATCGAGTCTTCTTAAAAAAATTGGGCGTTTTTCCCTACCACTTTGTAATTTTCTATTTTATTTGATGTGGGACTTTTTCACATACAATTGTTGCTACTATTAAGTATTAACACACAATTGTTGAAAATTCTAACATTAGAAGATAATACTAATAACATAACCTTCAAGTGGTAAAATAATTAAATTAAAACTACATTCAAGTCCGCATGGACAGCTCAACTGGTTCTCAAGGGGGATAATTGGAAAACTGGCCAAGATTAAATCCCGTCAACGGCAGAGTGGGGGTTACTTCTTGAAATAAAGGAGGGCCCCTTGTGCACAGCGTGGTAGTGATCTAACCTTTGAAATCAGTTGAGTTACCATGATTAACTCCTTCACAATCCTGTCAGACCGGGGTGTGGGGGCTCCTGGGGTAGGAGATCCACCTTTTCTGGAAAAACTACATCCAAAAAGAAGTGATGGGGGCTTTGGTTAAGCCCAAAGAAAGACAACACAATTGTTACACACACAATTGTTTAAAATTATAACATTATCAGATAAAACTAATAACATAACACAACACAAGCACATCTTAAAAACTAGTTTATTTCTACAGATCAATTTTTCCTTCATCCCAGACAATCCCGCTCCTAATATCCCCATGCCCATGATCAATTATCTGAAATATAAGGACAAACCCGCTCCTGATATTGTTGTCCGCAACGAATTCTTTCCAACCTCCTCCTGAGTCTTTTTTCTTTTTTTTATTGTTGGAAATTTACTAATGTGGAATTAAGATTATTCCATTATTAGTGAGCTCGAACAATTAGGATCCCGCACGTCAAAAACGTCGTTTTCACACACGTGCACACGTAATGTCAAGTATCGTAAATTTCATTAGTGAAAGAGATATTGATACGTAAGTAAATGTTTGAGACATAGAATGATGGACGGTTGTTGGTTAAACGATGAGTGTTCCACATTGTTAAATGAAGGAAGAAGTGTACGATGTGTAAAATAAGAAACGAGTCAGAAATCACTGCGGAGCTGCGACGCTTCAAAGGCAGAATGCTCGACGGGAAGCTGAAAAGTTTCTGACTTTTGGGCTAGTTTGGGGCATTGATTCTCTATTACTTGGCACATGAATTCAGTCATTATTTGGCTGAATGAAACCTCTCAATAAGTGTCATTACATGGTTATTGATTGCTATTAGTTGGCTAGATAAGAGGTCGTCTTTCTCACACTATAAATTGAGGCCCTTGATTGCCATTAGTTGGCTAGATGGGAGATCGTCTTTCTTACACTATAAATTGAGGCTCTTGGCTCAATTGAAGAACACAACACTTGCAATCAGAAATTTATGAATACTCCATCTCTAAGCTTTCTTTCACACACTCAAAATGTTCTTCTTTTCGTAAACACTTAAGTTTCCTTTGTTCATTTGTTTGATGTTGTTTTATCTTGGGAGACAGTTGTCCATAAACGTAAAAGGATATATACGGGGCAATAATGTCTTAAGGACATAGTGTTAACACTCGACTAAGCACAATTGTAACAAGTAGAGATTTAATGTCTCTTGATTTCAGGCTATCAAGATCAATGAGCTTATTGCAATAGAAACGAAGATCCAAGACAGCAGATCCACAATTGATACAAGACAGAAGATCAAGATCACAAAACTCATTGTTGTTGTCACAACTCTTGTTAGGCTTCAAGTCTGTTGTATTGTTATTCATTATTGTTTATCATTTCGAAACACTAGTAATAGTTAGTTACTATTCTCGCACATTCATTATGTAACTCACAAATACGACCAACAACTAAAGTTGAAGACCGCCAAAACTCACTACTACAGAGCATTATAGTGGTCAATGTTGGTGGAAGATTTTTATAGATCTTTTTGGGAACATACCATGAAAACATTAAGGTATTATTAATAGAGTAATGCTTAATAAAGATGATTTAAACCATATTAACATACCAAATCATCGTGGTTGATGTAAGAATCTGTTATACGCACTTCAAACGATCGACTGTTACCGATCATTTTTGTTTAATATATGGGAGTGTTTGATGTCACAATTAATCAAGTTAGTTAGATTAAAATCGCATTGACGTAGAGAAATTACTGAATCATAAATATGGGTGCACTCTATAACATACTACAAGGTTTGCCTTTCCCCGTTGTTATAATTGTTGGTATGTCTAAAAAGAGGGGAGGGGTTGGGTTATGTTGGGCGGGTAGATTATGGCCCGTCGTGTGATTTATTTTGATCCAAGTAAATTTTGGGTAGATTGAATCTTGACTCTGTCACAATATAATGTTGTGACAATATTTTTTTCTTGTTAAATTAGCCCTCTAAATTTTAATTAGTTTATTTAAGTGTTGAAGTACACTTTATGTTATTAAGTTTAGTTTATTCCTTAATAGTCCTTCTAATTTTAGTATTGAGAGAGGAGTCCTTTGTATTGCCATATATGGCTATCACTGTTACATGGAGAAAACATCAGAAAATATATAAAATCTCTCTCTTCTTCGATCTTCATTCTCTCATCTCCTCTGCAAACCCTTCTTATTCAGTAACAAAACCTTTGTGTTGTTATAAATGACATCAGAGCCACCGATACTGGCGATCACAACACCACCTGAGCTATAAATATTGTACGACGACATCCGGATGATTAAGACGCAACTGACGGTGTTCGTCGAAGACACCGACAAGAGATTCGAATCTCTTGAGCAAAACCAAAAGCGATTTCAGTCACAGCTCGCGAAACCAACAGAAGATTGGAGCTCATTTTAGCAAACCTGAATCTGACACAATTGGGAGGTTCAACACCAGCCACACCACTGGCGATTTCAAACCCTAATTCTCCGGCGACACTAGGGACCACGACGACATTAAGGGCATTAACAGATGGATCACTACCAACACACACTATACCAGAGGTCGACCAAGCTTCAGCTAATTTCAGTAATGTTGCAGTTGAAGAATTTTTGTCAAACGAGACACTATTGGCGCATGTTGAACATGTGACTGTTGTTGGGTCATCATTTGGAATCCCAGAAGTTACGTCGGAGGAGAGTATATCAGATGTAGTCAAACCATTGAAGGAAAAGATGATTTCCACTAATGCATAGAACTCAGAAATAATGGATAGTTCGTCATTCGATGACTTTGATTTAGTAAGTGGGTTTGAAAATTCTAGTAGCACCAGTACCTTCAATTCGATTGCCAGGTGACTTTCTTTCCCCCTATCTCCAAATTTGCAACTAATTCTGGCTCGTTTCACAAAGTTTGCATTTCTGAAACTATTAATTGTTGCGTCACTGTTGTGTGCAACAAAGATAATAGTCCCATGAATTTGGAGTGGGTGATTGAGGCGGAGGTACTAAAGGATAACAAAGTCGACAAGAATGAGATTGATTTGTCTCTGCAGATTTCACCCCTTGTTGTATATAGCAAAATGGGTTTTGGAACTCATGTGCAACAAGTGTTTGATGAAATGCCAACTAGAGAAGTAAGCGACTATTTTGACAAATTAGCTCGTGCCTCTGAAAATCTAACAGACACAGGTCAATTGGAGATGATGATAATGGCAGACATTGAACCAAAATCGAAGGTTGTTAAGTACCAGAAGTTCTATCGGAGAAGGGAAGCTCGACAGAAATCGAGCTCCTGAAGGGGGTGGAGTGTCATGTCCTTGAGATTCAGTTGGAACTAGTGGTGCGTCCACCTAATAATGAGGACCTTGACTGGCAGAGTGAGTGTGTCGACAATGCTTATAACCGCAATATTGATGTCAACGAGCATGTCTCTTCATCAGCATTACTTGAAGATCTCCAAGCTCTAAACACTCATGCAACTAATGATATGCAACTAATGATATTACTAGCAGAGTAGCTGACTCAATCATCAAGTCCGGAAGGGTATATTATCTTATTAAGTCAGTAAGGGAAGTGCGACTACTTTTACCTAGTAATTTAGTAGCTTATGTACTTGGTGGTGATACATTCAGAAGGAAAGCTAACAGTAGTTTGCTAGATAGTGCCAAACAATTGAAAAAGAAATGTTGCTCAACTCATGATAATCACATGTGTCTTGAAGGGAACAAGAAACCTAATCTTACTGCCTCTGTTTTTTGGGAATTCGACAAGATGGAATTGTTGGTATCACAAACGAAATTGAGCTGGTGCAGAAAATTGCATTTACTTATTTTTGTGAGTAGTACCATAGTGAAAATCTTACCTCTTGTGCAAGAGTTTCCGGGTGATGAAACTCCTACAATTATGATATTTCAACCTCTGTCAGGTCCCTATGTAAGCCTTCCTGCGCAGAAACTGAATGTCTTGTTGATTGACACGATAGACAATTTCTCTGGTTGTGAATTTTATTGTGCTTACCAAGGGATAATTGTTGTTGAGGAACATTACCTTGATATGTTGTGTGTGTCTTATGCGAAGTTGGAGGTGTATGATGCTATCGGAAGACAAGAGACTGATTCTTTGCTAATGTGTGATTCAAACGCCTCTATTAAGAGTGACAAAAAGATTTGGGAGATGATGGTCTTCGTTGTAATGCTACCACTAAAATTCTCCTTCTAGTGTTAGGAAGAAATCTTATAATTAGGGAATTCTCTAAGGCCCCATTTGATCCAGGTGTGGTTATTTCTTCATTCCTACAAATTACCCTTGAGGACAAGGATGTCGTGATGGGAAAGTGGTTTGCAAACTTTCTGTCTATTCATGTTCAAGACCAAACAGTCTATGCACATTCATCGGGTGGAATTTCATGGGCAAGGAACCTCTTTGAGCACATCTCTATTGCTATTGGATTACATGTTGTAGGAGGTGGTCAACTTGAGCACATCTCTGTTGCTATTGGATTACATGTTGCAGGAGGTGGTCAACTTGAGAAATGTTTTACGACTTTCACAATGCTCAGTAGAACTGGAATAGAGGAAATTAAGAAGGATGTTGTCCTTGTGTCCTTTGAAGAGATGGAGAAAGAACTCATGTTTGTACTTATTATTCTTCAAGCTTATCTTGGTTTCCATAAGCACTACAATGAAATTGAAGCAGTTGTTAATGAACTGATCAATGTGGTACACATTGTTTTAGTATTTATAATGAAATATTTGCCTTGGGAGAATGGATAACTCATGTTGAATCTTGTGCAAGGCTACACGAGCCAGCCCGAGAAGTCATAATTGGGAAGTACACAGGTTCTTCACAGAACATTGCTTGTGCATTACAAAATCAATTTAAAAATGCCTTCATTCTTCTCAGTTCTTCCTTTTACTCTCTAGTTCCTACTCTTTCTCTTGATCCCTCAATCTCTGTATTTCTCTATCTTCTTGTTCTCCTGATTCTTCCCAACATGTTAAGCTCATTTGTTATTATCCTAAAATTGCTAAATCTTGATGTGTGGAGAGTCGTTGATCAGACAAAGATAGGACGCTGGGCTGTTATCAATTTTTCTGCACGTTGTAATATACAAGGGCTAGTCAGTGATCTGATTAAATGTGGCAAGCAGAAAGGAATTATGGTGGAAGATTCATTTGATGTTTTTGAAGAGTCTCCACAGGTTAGAAGGGATCCACCACTTGTTATAGTTGAGGAAATGTTTGAACAAGTCTAGTCTAAACTTCCCGGGGCACCAAAATTTCTGCTTTATTTGTTTCTTGAGAGGAAAAACTGTGATGTATACGGTCCTCGGAAGCGAAAGAATCTGGCTGAGTATGATATTATTACCCAATGTATAGCTCCCACAAGAGTCAATGATCAATATATCACACATGTGCTCCTGAAGATAAATGCAAAGCTCGGTGGTTTAAATTCAATATTGATTGTTGAACATTCTTCTTCGATCCTTATGGTATCTAAGGTTCCCACCATTATTCTCGAGATGGATGTTTCCCATAGCTCTACTGGCCAATCTGATGTCCCGTCAATTGTTGTGGTTGTCAGTTTAAGGCAGTGACCTTCAATATCTCGTTACAGAGCTTCGGTTCGTAAGTCTCCTAAAGTGGAGATGATCGACAACTTATTTAAACATATTTTCGTCACTGAAGATGAGGGAATAATGAGGGAGGCCTTGCTTGAATTTTATGTGAGCTCTGGAAAAGGGAAACCTGGGCATATAATTATTTTCAGGGATAGAGTCGGTGAATCTCAATTCAATCAAGTGTTGAATGTTGAGCAGGACTAGATCATTGAGGCTTGCAAATTTCGGGATAAGAAATGGAACCCCAAATTTGTGATGATAATGGTGGTGATAGTTGCCCAGAAGAATCACCACACAAAGAATGACCCGAGCAATGTTCCATCAGGCACAATTATAGACAACAAAGTATGTCATCCCAGGATTTATGACTTTTATTTGTGTGCCCATGCGGAAAGGATTGGTACCACTCGTCCTACTCACTACCATGTGTTATTTGATGAACTTGGTTTATCGGCTGATGATCTTCAAGAGCTTGTGCATAATCTCTCTTATGTGTACCAGAGAAGCACCCCTGTTGTCACTCAAATCTTAGTTCAATGGGCTAACCTCCTATCAGAAGAAGCTACTTGGGAAGATTTCCATTTTATCAAATCTCAATTTCCATAAATAGCTTCATTCTGAAGGCAGAAGTTGATTCTGAAGAGGGATGGAGTGTCACAATACAATGTTGTGACAATATTTCTTTCTTGTTAAATTAACCCTCTAAGTTTTAATTAGCTTATTTAAGTCCTGAAGTACACTTTCTGTTATTAAGTTTAGTTTATTCCTTAATAGTCCTTCTAGTTTTAGTATTGAAAGAGGAGTCCTTTGTGTTGCCATATATGGTTATCAATGTTACATGGAGTAAACATCAGAAAATATATAAAATCTCTCTCTTCTTCGATCTCCCTTCTCTCCTCTCCTCTGCAAGCCCTTCTTCTTCAGTAAAAGAACTTTTGTTTTGTTACAGACTCAATAATTAATTTAATTCATTTTGACTCACCCAAATTTAATTCAACCCCCCATTTTCCACCCTAAAATTCACGAGTAGCCCAATAAAGAGAAATAAAACAGTTCTTGACAAATGTCTATTGACCAAATCGCACGAATTTTCCTTCAATTGGGTGTCTTTAATTTTCCCCTTCAAATGGGTTGATTTTTACTTTTGCCCTTTAACATTTGAATTTATGTTTTGTGCAGCATAAGTTTTTTAAGGGCAAAAGTCATGCGGGACATAGCTTATAAATATTATGATATGAAAATATAAATATGTCTCGCAAAAAAATTATTTGATGTCAACTAGCTACCAATCACCAAAATAACAACAATTTGAGAGGAAGTGCATCCCAAGTTAACACATCGCTCATTTTATCAAAACTTGAAGCAAGGCAATACACACGCGATCTCCTTGTCAAGCAGTTTGTATCCTCATTGAAAGAAAATGTCTTTGATTGGTACATCGATTTAGAGCCATGATGAGGAGCAAAAATTAAAGACCATGACCAAATAGGGGCAATAGTGCCCATGACCCATGTCTATAGTATGTTTTTGAAGTTGTTTTTCTACTATATTTTATTCTAGAATTAAGTGTACTGCATAACGAATAAGATGATTACTAATATTTAGGTGGTGTTTGACCAAACTTCTGGAAGTGAAACACCACTTTTTCAGAAGTAGAAACACTTTTTTTCAGAAGCCAAAAAATGTTTTTAGATGGGAAGAGAAGCAGAAACATCAATTTGGTGCTTCTCGAGAAGCTCTTTTTGCTCATTAAATGAATTTTTTTTGGACCCATCTACCCTTTTCTTTTCACAAAATTCCTTTTAATCTCATATAATATTCTCATATAAAATAGAAATTTGAGAATGGGTAGGGCGGGGGTAAGAAAAAAATTCATTTTTTTTGTTGATAAAAGTAACAAAAAATATGAAATAGAAATTTGAGGATGGGTAGGGCAATGGGGTGAGGTGTGGTGGGCGGGGGATAAGAAAAAAATTCATTTTTTTTTAATAAAAGTAACAAAAAATATGACATAGAAATTTGAGGATGGATAGGGCAATGGGGTGGGGTGGGGGTAGGGCGGGGGGTAGGTTTAGACATATTTGAGTCATTGACTATCATATTGTCGTTACATTTCTTATGTACAATATAATATTATTTTTTGATTAAATATTGCAATTAAATATTTTTTAAAAAAATTATTAAATTGTAAAGATATACTAATTTTTAGAAATATAGGATAGAAAAGAATATTTTTAATAGTTTTAAATCGATTAAAATGAATATTCTAGTAAATTTGCATAAATGTTAGTCAAACAAGAAACTGTTTCTGTTTCTCAGAAGTACTTCTATAACTATTGGCCAAACACTCTAACAGATTCTGAAACAATTTCTGCAGAACTACTTCTAAGAAACAAAAACACTTTTCCAGAAGCTTAGCCAAACATACCCTTAATAAAAAAACAATGACCATACGCTAAACAGTTGTTAAACTTATCTGTATTCAATTTTTGTTGTCTTGACAAGTTTGAAATGCTTGGCATGTGCTTTCAAGAGCTATGTTTTATGTCAATAAATTTTGATATTCTTATAAGAGACTACTGGCCTGTTCCTAGTATAGTGTTGTTTTTTTCGTTGATATAGAGGACTTTACAAGAAATTGAAGACAGTAAGGAGTGCTTGTTTCGTGCTAATTAATGTATTTGTTTGGTTGCTCTCATGCTCATGATGCCAAATTCAACATGCCAATAAACCTTCCTTACAAAGTTCTTTAGTGTAAATGCTATGTAAACAAAATTTAACATGTTAGGAAATTAATTATTATACAACGAATAATAATGTGTTAAATGTTAGGTCGAGGATTATATGATCTACTTATCTTTAGTTATTTTTTATCCATGCATTATTTATACATATTTTCTTATTCTACATTCTATTCCAAATAAAATAAAGCTCCTTCCTTGGATGGATCATAACTTATACAAAAGATAGTCTCTATAAAAAGGATCAAAGCGCACTGAAAGAACCTACCGATTCTTGCCAGTCATAACAACCAGAACGGGTTAGCCTTCGTTTGCCCCATTGGTGAAGTCATAAGTTGTGGTGAATCCGTGTCGCTACTATAAAGTGCTTTCCATAGTTCAATAGAGAAAAGTACTACAAGAAAAACACCCTATGGTGACGGGTAAAACCCGTCATCTAACCCCTAAAATGACGGTTCATGTAAGTGTTATCTTTGCCACTGTCACAAATGGATGACGGTTCTGGAACCGTTACACGACATGTGACGGTTTTTACCCGTCACATAAATGCCACAAACGGATGACAGTTTTTACCCGTCACACGACATGTGACGGTTCAAACTCGTCACACAAAAGTCACATAAATTTAAATTTTGATTCATTTTTTTTTAAATTTCTATTAAATTAATAATTTATTTTAATATGGCGGGGAAATTAAATTTGGCGTGATTTTTTTTTTGGCAATTTAATTTCAATATTGCAAATTGAGTGCACCGATGAAATGAATTAAAAATTTAAATAATACCAAAAATATACATTAAATAGTTAGAATATGTTGTACAAAGTCTTCCCAAAATGGATAATCATTCAAAGTGCTATTAAAGTGTTCAATTAAAGACTAAAACATTGTTAATCAAGTATCTTATCAATCTAAAATTTTCACTCATCAGACTTGATTGGAGCGTCCCTCTTTCCTTCTTGTTTCTGTCAATCGTAAAATTCCCCTTGCTTGAAGTTTTCTGAGCTATTTTTGTCGCATCTTCAACAGATGTCCCTTTGCTAGAAGTTTTAACTGTAGCCTTGTGCGCCTGATCTTCAGCTTGCTTTACTTTTTGGCTGCATTTAGCAACTGAATCTATCACAATTCCAATTGACATCTTTCTAGATTGACTGGATTTGTGGTAATTGCTGCCAAAACTCCAAGCGTCAATTGCAAAGTCCTGACAAGAACAAAATAAAGACAACTCAACATCTCGCTTTCTAAGCATATCAACATGAGAGGGAGCTATTTTTTTGGTCGTAAGAAATTTTGAAAATTGAACTCCACATAACACTGATAAAATTTGAAATTTAAAATTTTCGGCAAAGCCAACAGACAATAGGGACAGAGCAATGTGCTTCCAGCGAGATGCCATTATAGCATTCAAATGAAATCTGCAAATTGATTCAAGTAAATAACCCCGATTCAAACCACTTACATCTTGTAATTTTGGCTTCCTATTAACGTCCATATTAGCAAATTCAGCTGATCCAGAGAGATAGGGTTGCCTGAGTACTGAAAGTGAAAGCAGAAAGAGTGATTAATCAAGTTTAAGCACAAATTTCACCGTCATATTTTTTTATATTATTGCTTGCCTTCACACACACACGATATACACACTTAAAATGGAAGCTCCGTACACCCTAGGTCTCTCTATAACACACACACACACATGCCAGTAGAGCAGAGAATAACTGAGAACTTCAACTTGTAATACTTGGTAATCGGTATCTCTGGTATATTACAGATAAACTTCTAAATTTTTAAACCTTAACCCGAATCACAATTTGCTTAAGATTAACGATTTTTGGTACTAGTACTAATTCGTCTTTCATAAACAAATAGCTAAAGCTCAATTAGAGAAGAAGATGAATCACAGACAACAAAAAATATTAAAAGCTTCTAAGTTCATGTTAGTAGATGATGGCTGACACGTAATGATTATAGAGAACCATATGATGCAGGTTCTCTATTTTTTGTGCACCACTTGTATAAAGGGTGTTTACCCACATCAATAAATTCGTTACTTATCTAGTAAATAAGTAAATACTCACAATTGAGACAACTTCTAAGGCAGCACCCCCACGAAACAACACCATACATATACTCTCATAAATTCTGTTTTAAGCCAACACACGTATGAAGCACCAACTAGCATCATTTTCTCTGTCCATCTCACAAGCAACTAAGGGAAGCATTTGTATGTATTTTATATATTCTTCCAATTTGCTTGGGATTGAAGCGTAATTGTTGTGTTGTTTATAGGTTGCTCCAACTCTTATAATGAACAGACTGGGGGGTGGCTTCTCCGTATGGGGATTAGAAGACGAGACCAAGACCAGATCCCTCAATGTTTGCTGAACCATCCACAACGTACAACTAATCTCAAACTCCAGCCACACCCCTCTAAAATAGCAAAAAGCTTAGAAGTCTAACAAAAAAGAAAAAGATGCTGGCAACTTTACTATTTCTCTCCTCCTTGCCTGAGGACACATTATTGAGTTGATAAGCCAAATTTTTTCTCTGAATGGAATCCTACTATTTCTTGACTTGGTTAAGTCTCCTATATAGATACGCTGAAGTCCACAGAAGAACAGTAAGCTTCATCATCCTCTCAAACATCATAATCCATATTGAAAGAACGTCAAAGTTGCAGCTCCATTAAGATGTAGACATGCCATTTTTTTCTCTTCTTGTGTGTGCCTGTGTGTGTATATGCAATCACTGTGCCCAAGGAAATTACGCCACATTATTTTTCTTTGTTTGGTTCACTACAGGATTCATGAAAAAAGCCTATACAGAACACATGCATTTATTCGTCTCTCAACTACTCTACAGCCAATGGTGTATAAAGTAAATATCTCAAGAAGTAAATTCAGTACCAGAAGGTGGCCTCATCAACTGTACTTGCATAAGCTCCCCTAGCTATTAGTAGACCAATAGTGGCTCGTGTAAGCAACCTTCCCTACAATTTTAGCAAACATACTGAATTAAAATACAACAATCATGCAGAAGAAATTACTAACCCTTGCAAAAGCCCAAGTACATTAGAATAAAGCTCCTAACCTCGTAAACGATTATCATGTGCCACCTTCTAAAACTCGGGCTATCAGTATTTATTAAAAAATATTTCAACAAAAAATATTAAAAATTAGGCAAGTAAGCAACATTATGAGTCTTAGCCAAAGTCCCAGCAATTTCTTTAGAAGCTTCAATCCTTCTAAGTTCAATCAATCCCATACCAGCAACAGTAGTAGCATCTGAAATCAGCTTTAACTTTAACTAAACCAAGCGTCAATCTTAAATATAATTCTTAAGACTAATATTTTTAAGCTATGGAAACTAAAGTATCCCTTAACAATGAAATTAACAATACTCTGGATTGAACCTAAAGCATAACTAAGCCTCTAATTTAAAACTGGAACAAGCAGTAACTATATGAAACATATATTGAACTAATCTACTCAAGGCAAACATATAATCGATACTAACCCTAATGTTGAAGTTAATAACAGAGAAGTAAAATGAAAGGATGTTACCTTTTGTCGAGCAGCCATGAGGGTGACGAGAGTTGAGTTGATCACATTTCACCTTCGAATTTAAAACATAAATTCTAATCGAAACTCAAATTTAAAACATAAAGGAATTCAAGAACTGGGAGGCATTTTTTGAAGAAAACCCGAGGCCTTAGTATCTAATCCTAATCGGCCAAATTAATTCGTTTTATCCCCTTTCCAGGTCTCAAATTTGTGGTTGAGAAGTGAGAAATGGATGGGGTCCCCAATTGCTAGGGTTTCAGCATGTGAATTCGATGTGGCACTGACCCAAATTCTAATCAAAATACCTATACATGAGCTTGATTTTGTAATTCTAATAGAAGATTCTGTGATACGCGATAACGGTGGATTTGGAACAAAGTGTTTCTTCTTGTTCCTTGTTGAGGACTTTGCCTTTCGAGACGGATTCTTCCATTTGGAGGATTCAGTTTTGTTTTTGTGAAGAGCACGAAGGCGTTTGTTGATAAGGTTCAGTATTGGTCCGTCAGAGAGTTCTGATGTCGGTGTAGATGTCATTTCCGCCGTGGACGGCGGTGGATGAACAAGGATCTGGGTGAGCAAATTGCCAAAATAATACTGTCTAAAAAAATAATTTTCAGAATATATTCTTTCAATAATAATTTTCATTTTACTATCATCTTGTCACGTGAATTGTCACGTGGATTGTGATGCCACATGTACAATTTTATTTGCCTTTTTTTATTATTTCAACGAAGGCAGCAAAGATCCATTTCGGACCCATACGAGAGAGTGAAAGAAGGTCGATTGATGTTCAAAGGAGGTGTAGTAGCAAGTCGTAGCAAATCAATCGACAAAAAGAACAAGAAGAAAAAGAAGAACAAATCCACTGACAACGTCATTTCGGATGAGCCTTTAACAGGTGACGTCGCCGTTGCCGCTACCAAACCCGACGCTTTCAAAGATATTTACACTATTGACGCAGCTAAGCGCAGGAAATACGATGACTTGTTCCCTGTTGAAGCCAAGAAATTCGGGTATGACCCGAATGCTAAAGTTAAGTTCGGTGAAGATGCCCTAGATGCCCGGGTTACGAAGAAAGCTGATCGTTACTGTAAATGAATCTCTAGATTCTTAGATACTGTTTGTTTAATCTTGTACCTATAATTTTCAGTTACTTTGGGGCTTACTGATAGCTTTATTGCCTGCATTGATGGAATCGTGTTATGCAAAATAGTTAATCTTTGATTATTCCCCCAAATTTGCATTGAAAAATCAATTTTTTTAAAAAAATAAAAATCTACCGACCCGACCCGAGAAGTTCTGACCCGAGAATATGATCAATGAAAAAAATTAATATAATAAATGTACATGTGGCATCACAATCCACGTGGCAAGATGATAGTAAAATGAGAATTATTATTGAAAGAATACTATTTTTGAAATTATTTTTTATACATTATTATTTTGACAATTTGCTCGGTCCGGAGAGGGCTTGTGGAGTGGGGAAGTAGAGGAATCGACTATGTGGAGTGGATTACCTTTCCCAAGTTATAAATGAAAAAATATATTTTACTTTTTCTTCTTTTTTTCTTGCAAGGTAATTTGGTTCATCTACTAGGTTCCTACTAGTATAGGAAAGTAAAATGCAAATTTATAAGGTGAATACTTTATAATTTATTAATCCCAACATCCAACTAAAAGTTTAGATTTTTTAATTGGATTGTCTTTGAATTTAGTCTCACTTTCACAAATTAGAAGTAGAATTGATTTATTTTTTTCCAGATTAATAGCTAAGATAAAATAAGAAAAATCAAACGAACGAGAGTCAGTGAAGTGGGGAAAGCAAAACCTAACTGTGTGAGCGTGAAGACACTTAGTATTTTTACAGAGTTTTTGATCTTTTATTTTTTATAATGTTAAAACGAAAAACGTTTGTTTTTATTAAAAATAAATTTTAAAATGAAATAAAAATTGTGTAAGTCTTAATTTGAATTAAAAAAGTGTTAAATAAATAATAAAAATGTTATCGTTTTAATTAGTCACACGCGTCAATTTTTGTCAATTTAAAACACAAGTCACTTATTTATGTGACTGATCGATGTATTTTATAAACACCTTTTGACTCATTTTTAGTTAGTATTTTACTCATTTCATTTATGTTTAGTACAGTATTAGGGTCGTTTTCCTTTCTTTTGTGTCACAGCGGTCAAAAATGGAGAAATGGCGAAAAGGAGATGAAATGAGCATAAATGAGATGGAATTGCACACTAAAAGGGCCAAGAAATGAAGTCTAAGTTTCGAAATTATAGAGAGATCGGATGAAATCGGACGAAAAAAGAGCGGCGAGGCGGAATCCGCGAAAAACGTCCACCGGCCATGCGGCACCCAATGTCTTTGGAAGTTGAAAGTTGCGAGGTTTTTGCGACGCCAGCTGGTTTGCTGGCGACGTAGGATTTATGAAGTTCTGGGCCGAATTTGACATGTTTTCAGAGTCCTAAAGGGATAATTTTTCCTACCTAAAGGGATAACTTTTCCTACCTAAAGGGATAACTTTTCCTACCTTAAAACCCTTACCTAAAAGGATTCTAATAACTTTTCCTACCTACAAATTCTTAACCCTTCACCTAAAGGATTCTTGGTCTATAAATAGTCTCTACATCATTAGAAGAATTCATTCTCCATTCCACCGTTCACCATTCTACATCCATCCATCCACCATTCCATCTTGTAAATATTCCACAACACAACCCTTGGATGCTAGAAGGCTTGGAGACTCGTTCTTGAGTATTTTCTCCTCTTTCTTTTTGCTTTATTTATTTCAGTTCATGTATGGAGATTGTATTAGTTCTTAGCGTGACAATGGCTAGGAGCTAATTACTTTATTAGGGATTTCCTTGTGATTCTCTTGAAACTCTTATTCATGAATTAATAAATTAGTTGATTTCTTCTTCACTTATTGTTGAGATTTATCCAATAGATGATTTGATTGCTTGGTAATTACTTGATCATTAATTATCATTATTTATATGATTTCTAATCAAACTTCGAAAGGAGGAGGTTGTGACTATGTTGTAGTTGGGTAATCATAGGTCGAATTGGGGATGAAAATACCTCAATTACTTGTGTAGCGTTAAACATGAGTTTTTGTTCTTAATCCACCTATAGAGTCATCCTTATCACCGAAAGGTAGAAAGGAGCGCTACTGGGGTTGAGTGTTTATATAGCCTTAACGGGAGTATAAAACGGATTAGTAAACCTGCTATCTCAAATAGAAGAAGAAGTCAGTCTAATTGTATTAAGAATTGAATATAGTGGATAGTTGATGATCTTGGAAGCCCTAATTATCCATCATAACTGATTTAAATCAAAGTATTTTTATAATTAGTTTATTTCCTGCATTATTAGTTAGAATTCCAATTCAATTTACGTTAACCAAATAGATACCATAGGATAGATAATCGGTACTTGAAAACCAATCCTTGAGGACGATATTCGGTCTTACCTAGACTATATTACTTGTCACGATAACGTGCACTTGCGTTAAAGTGTGTGTATTAAATCGCGCATCAGTGACATTTCACAAAATCGTCACACAAACATCACAAATAAATAATACTTAAAAAACTGTCACACAAACGTCATAAATAAATAATACTTAAAAAAATCTGTCACACAAATGTCATAATTATATGACACTTAAAAAACCTGTCACATGAATATATAAAAAAAGCATAAATTTTGTAAAAAGATGTGACACTTGTATTTCTGTCACATGTGAACTGTCAACATAGCTTATTTTTCTTGTAGTGAAGAGAGAAAAGCAGACCGATTTTCTTTACTTTATTATGAAACTTAAACATGCAAGCAGTAATCATGTGAAATTTATAAGGATGCATGGTTAATTGTTGTACTATTAAGTTATGTCGTGTTTATTTTTCTTGTACAACCAACCAAGCATGGTAGTAACTTATGTGGAAGTTTATGCGAGAATTGTTTTAAGGGGAAAGAACGTGTGTGTCCCCTCAAACCAAAATAATTATCTGTCTATATTCTCATTATTTTTGTACTCCCAAAAAAATCAAAATTATTTACTCGAGATGTCTCCAGATTATGATATCAATATATATATATATACTGAGATGATATCATAGAAGACTGCTTCAGTCATTCTCTTAGTCCTCCGTGATAACATCTCAGTATATTTATATACCATGATGATATCATAGATGATCATGTTCATTTATGTAAAAAGACACTTTTCTCGAAAAAACTCTCTATGATAACATCATGTTATATACATATATTGTGATGGTATCATGGAGGATTGTCCTCCAATGAGACACTCCTCAGGATCATGATACTATTATGATATATAAATATACTGAGATAATATCATGGAAGACTGCTTCAATCCTTTTCTTAGTCCTCCATGATACCATTATGATATATAAATATACTGCCACGATATCATGGAGGAAGTATTTTTGGGCTAGGGGTATGTCGGTTAATTAGTTTCGATCGATTGGGTAAAAATTGGAATTAATTTAGAAGGACATGAATCGGATAATTATTTTCTGTTTTAGGGGCATTTGGTGTTGTTTTAATTAGTGTAGTAGACCCAATTACCCTTAGAGTTTGCAAAAACAATTAAGTTTGAAATGCAATTTTTTTAGTTTTTGAAAGAAAACAAGTACATTTTTATGATGATTTTCAAACTCAAATTTTAAAATCTTTAAGAACCAAAAAATAAAAAATCGAGTTTACAAACTTTAGTTTTTACAAACACAGAAATAACAAGTCTCCTTACAATTTAAAAAAAAAAGAAAGGAAATTGAAGATATTAAGTTATAGGCATAACAATGTGAAGACTTTTTTACAATATTATTATATTTTTAGTTGTTGTCACGAGTAGGTCATGGTTAAAACAGCTCATTGCAGAAATATGAGATAAGACTGCGTACAATAGACTCTTATGGTCCTCGCCTCATTTAACTCCAGCATGTGAGAACATCGTCGGTATGTCCTTTATTACTATATTTTGAGTTATTATAGAAGATTGTATTGTATTTTAAAGGTTAATGTATATCAATTAACCTTTGTATAGAAGTCATCTTGCAATTACATTTTGAGTATTTAATAGTGTAAGAGATCTTTATTTTATATATAAAAGATCTGAAAATTACATATTTATAAATTTTTGGGTAAGGATTATTTTTTTCTCTTCCATTGTAAATTGATTTTAAATCTTTTTACTACTTCAGTGCCCGTACCATGGAGGCATACAAGACACAACAAAATAGTTCACAACCGTCAGATCATCAAACCCGCATCTCATCCCTCCAATTTCAAATTTCAAATTTCAAATTTCAAATCACCCAACTTTACCGTTATAGCGCGCCTATATATAATCATACTAGTATAAGCCCTAACTTCCACAAGACACCATCTCTGTGTCAATGGCAACCAAAAAACTCCCACTTCAATCAAGCAACAACGCTAACATTCCAAACAACAAGACAATCGAACAAACCTACCAAAAGAAAACACAACTCGAACACATCCTTCTTCGACCTGATACATACATTGGATCCGTTGAAAAACACACACAAACACTCTGGGTATGGGAAAATGACTCGATGATCAATCGACCGGTTACCTACGTGCCTGGTTTGTACAAGATCTTCGATGAGATCCTAGTGAATGCAGCTGATAATAAACAGAGAGATCGTAAAATGGATGCAGTAGAAGTCGTTATCGATCCTGAACAGAATTTTATTAGTGTTTATAATAACGGTGATGGTATTCCGGTAGAGATCCATCAAGAAGAAGGTGTGTATGTACCGGAATTGATTTTTGGGCATTTGTTGACTAGTAGTAATTATGATGATGCTGAGAAGAAGACTACTGGTGGAAGAAATGGATATGGTGCTAAGCTTACGAATATCTTTTCAAATGAATTTGTTATTGAAACTGCTGATGGAAAGAGGCAGAGGAAATATAAGCAGGTAATTTCTCACATTTTTAATGCTAATTATTGCGGAAAAAGTATTTGATTTCATGAAACACTAAATTAGCAGCAATGTGCATTTTCTTTTGTGCCGGAAACTTTAAATAAGTAATGACGAATATGCTCTACACTGGGTATGTTGTTGTAATGACGAATATGCTCTACACTAGGGTATGTTGTTGTTGTAATGACGGATATGCTCTACACTGGGTATGTTGTTGTTGTAATGACGGATATGCTATACAATGGGTATGTTGTTACAATGGGTATGTTGTTGTTGTAATGACGGATATGCTCTACACTGGGTATGTTGTTGTTGTAATGATGAGTATGCTATACAATGGGTATGTTGTTACACTGGGTATGTTGTTGTTGTAATGATGAGTATGCTATACAATGGGTATGTTGTTACACTGGGTATGTTGTTGTTGTAATGATGAGTATGCTGACTGTGGGAAGGTTTAGGATATCTACTTTATGTTATAGACGAATCCATTTATATGTAATTATCATCGAGATAGTTAGGATTATTGTGGGAATTTTAATTTCTGATTTCATGAAACACTAAATTAGCATCAATATGCATATATTTTTATGGCGGAAATTTTAATTAAGATGAATGTAGTGACTGTGACTTTAAGAGCCTCTTTATCTCTACGAGATAGGATAAGGTCTACGTATACTCAAATGGATTTACTAATTATATCAAATTATAATTATAAAGATAGTTTGGATTGTGGAGTTTATGCTAATTCGTTATAGTTCTTTAAGAGGGTATATTAGCCTAGAACTTAGGATTATGATAACGGTTTGATGTCGTAACTATACTTTTAAACAAATGAATTTACTGATGTTTAATTACAAATTTTCAAGGGAATTCAAGAGCTTAGTAAAATAGGATGATAGAATTTACATCTCTAATTGTAATCCTTAGAGCCAGATGAAGAATTAATTAGGACAATGGAAATTAGGGATTTTTGATTAAGCTTCTTTTTTCCATTGCCAATGAGGATGCACTATGGCTCTTTCTAGTTGCTTTGATGCTGTTTCTAAACAAGTGAATTTTGTGTACTGCCAATGAAGGTTTTCTCTAACAACATGGGAATGAAGTCTGAACCAGTCATAACAAAATGCAAAGCAAGTGAGAATTGGACAAAAGTTTCATTTAAGCCAGACCTGGCAAAGTTTAACATGGAACAACTTGAAGCTGATGTAGTTGCTCTAATGAGAAAGAGAGTGATTGATTTAGGTGGATGCCTTGGAAATACTGTGAAGGTGAAACTCAATGAACAGCGCATTCCCGTCAAATCATTTGAAGAGTATTGCAAGCTTTTCTTAGATTCTACTGATGCGAAAAGGTGAAATGTTTCTTCTAATCTTTATTTCTTTTTCAAGCTTTTTACTTTGAAATGTATGCTAACATTTACTAATTTTGCAGGGAGTCCCTAAAAGTTAAAGACGCAGACGGAGTATTAAGGTGGGAGATATGTGTGAGTTTGAGTGAAGGACAATTTCAACAGGTACTGATGACATGTTGCTTGAGCCAAAACTATTGTTGTAATCTATGAAATATTTAGGACTGAAACTAACATTGTCTAGCATGATGATTTGGGCAGGTCAGTTTTGTCAATAGCATCGCTACAATTAAGGGTGGAACTCATGTTGATTATGTGGCCAACCAGATAGCAAACCACATAATGGGTGTAGTGAACAAGAAGAATAAAAATGCTAACATCAAAGCCCACGCAGTGAAGAACCATTTATGGATGTTTGTTAATGCACTCATTGACAATCCTGCTTTTGATTCACAAACTAAAGAAACCTTGACCCTGCGTCAGAGCAGTTTCGGTTCGAAATGTGAACTTCAACCAGATTTTCTGAAGAAAGGTATGTTAGTACAACTACAGGTCGTTCTTTTCGAAGCTTGCGAAGACCAATTATGTTATTAGTTTTATTAAGCATGTGTTTTTTATTATTATTTTTCCGATTTTACTGCAGTTGAGAAGAATATTGGCATTGTGGACACTCTACTCTCTTGGGCAGACTTTAAAAATAGCAAAGACCTTAAGAAGACGGATGGAAAAAAGTCTGACAAGGTCAAGGTGGAAAAGCTAGAAGATGCTAATGATGCAGGAGGGAGGAATTCCGACAAATGCACATTGATTTTGACTGAAGGAGATTCAGCCAAGGCTCTAGCTGTATGTCATACCTTTTTTACTTTCTTTAATCTCATTATGTTAAATACCACCTTTGATATGTTTCTAACAGAACTGAGCTGTTTCACAGATGGCTGGAATATCTGTTGTTGGGCGAGATCACTATGGTGTGTTTCCTTTGAGGGGTAAACTGCTAAATGTTAGGGAAGCAAGCCATAAACAGGTTTCAGAAAATAAAGAAATTGAAGCTATCAAGAAGATTCTTGGACTTCAGACAGGCAAAGAATATGACAGTGTCAAATCGCTCAGATATGGTCATCTAATGATTATGACTGATCAGGTGCCCTTTCTTTCCGCAATATCCATCTTTCTGCATATGTTGAATGGTTTGTGGTTTTTCTGTATTCTCCGTGATTGAACTATATTTTATACTTGTGCAGGATCATGATGGTTCACATATCAAGGGTCTCTTAATTAATTTCATCCACACTTTTTGGCCGTCCTTGTTGAAAGTTCCATCTTTCTTAGTGGAGTTTATCACACCAATTGTGAAGGTGAAATTTATACCTTTTTTTTAAAATAGCCATCAGGTTCAATAGATCTTTAGTAAATACATGAGTTTGAACATTGTTGTTTTGCAGGCTACTCATAAAAGTGGGAGGATACTATCATTTTATACCATGCCTGAGTATGAGTCATGGAGAAAGAGCTTGGGTGCTAGTTCAAGTGGTTGGTCTATTAAGTACTATAAGGTTTGTCTACCAAACATTTCATGGAACCATCAGATGTGGCTTTCTGCTAATTGTTCTCTTTATTACCTTGATAGGGGTTGGGAACAAGTACCTCAAAGGAAGGAAAAGAGTACTTCCAAGATCTTCAGAAACACAGGAAAGATTTTATCTGGGCAGATAACCAAGATGGGGAATCAATAGAACTTGCTTTCAGTAAGAAGAAGATAGAAGCAAGGAAGAATTGGCTTAGACAATTTGAGGTTGGAACCAATAATATTTATATCTTAGTATTGATTATAATACATCCAAAATCTCCCGATTTGACTCGTCAATCTCTATTTTTTCTTATACTCTGCAGCCTGGTACCCATCTTGACCAGAAAGAAAAGTACATATCATACACCGAATTTGTTAATAAAGAGCTTATTCTGTTTTCAATGGCTGACCTTCAAAGGTCTATTCCGTCAATGCTTGATGGTTTGAAACCGGGTCAAAGGAAGATTCTGTTCTGTGCATTTAAGAGGAATTTTGTTAAGGAAGCAAAAGTTTCCCAATTTTCTGGTTATGTCTCTGAGCACTCCGCATATCATCATGGTGAGCAAAGTCTTAGTAGCACCATCATTGGCATGGCACAGGATTATGTTGGCAGTAATAATGTAAATATTTTGCAGCCAAATGGTCAATTTGGCACTCGAAATATGGTGAGAAACTAAATTTCGTTTTTTTAATCTTACTTTTATATCACATAATTCCTTTGCTATTCACTTATTAATTGACTGCACAACCTTCAATTGCAGGGAGGCAAAGATCATGCAAGCTCTAGGTACATTTACACTAGGCTTTCACCAATTACAAGATTTCTGTTTCCCAAGGATGATGATACCATTCTTGATTACTTGAATGAAGATGGGCAATCAATTGAACCTACTTGGTAAGTATAATGTAACAGACAATTATATACCTTCATATTTAGTGTAGAAAAATCAAACGATTGCAAATTACTGAATCTTTTTACTTAGGTATGTACCAATCATTCCAATGGTACTTGTGAATGGAAGTGAAGGTATAGGGACAGGTTGGAGTTCATATGTTCCAAATTATAATCCAAGGGACCTTGTTGCTAATGTAAGGTGTTTACTGAATGATGAGCTAATGGAGCCAATGGATCCATGGTATAAAGGTTTCAAAGGAAAAATAGAGAAAACAGCAACGAAAGAAGCTGGAGCTACCTACACTGTCACTGGTATCATAGAGGAGGTTAATGAAACGACTCTTAGGATTTCTGAGTTGCCAGTCCGGAGATGGACAGAGGATTATAAGCAGTTTTTGGAATCCATGACAGTATCAACTGACAAAGCCAAGGATGTCTTCATAAAAGTACGTCCATCGATTTAATCACGATTTACTTTTTTTCGTTTGAAAAGTACTCCAAGGTAGACAAGTAATAAGGATCTTTTTCATGCAGGAAGTCAGAGCGTATGGTGATGAGAACTCTGTATGTTTTGAAGTGATCTTGTCTGAGGAAAATCTGCTATTGGCCCAGCAAGAGGGTTTGCTTAAAAAGTTTAAGCTGACTACTACAATAAGCACCAGCAATATGCACCTTTTCGACTCTAGGGGCAAAATTAAGAAATATGACACCCCAGAAGAGAGTACGTAATTCCCACTTGATTACATTAGTTTAGTAGAAAATATATGCTGTTGTTTACCGTTTAAATTCTTTTACTGCAGTTCTTGAGGAGTTCTACCATGTACGACTTGAGTATTATGAGAAAAGAAAGGCAAGTTAATGAAATAACTGAAAAGAAATACATTTCTTCCTCTTGAATGCTGGCCATTGACTGTATACTTGTAACTTATACAGAGAGCTCTATTGGAGATTCTTGAATTGGAGTTGCTGAGAATTGAGAACAAGGTGAAATTCATCCTTGGAGTTGTGAAGGGCGAAATCATTGTGAACAACAGGAAGAGAGCTGATCTCTTGCTTGAATTGAAGAATAAAGGTTTTACACCTTTCCCCAAGAAAAAGGCTGTTGAAGCTGTTGTTGCAGATACAACTGATGATCTAGAAGATAGTGAAGAGAGTCCAGAGGAGTCAAATAGAGGAGTTAGGGCAAGTGATTATGACTACTTGCTGTCGATGGCAATAGGAACATTGACTCTTGAGAAGATTCAAGAGCTGTGTGCTGAGAGGGCTAAACTGAATGGTGAGGTTGAAGATATGAGAAATGCAACTCCAAAGGTTTTGTGGATGAAAGATCTTGATGTCCTTGATAAACAGCTTGATGTATGCCACTCAAAGTTCCTTCATTCCAACTTTTGAGAATACATTTCCTTACTCATCTTAATAAGTAAACACTTTCGTTTATATTCTTCAGGAACAAGATAAAATTGATATCCAGACTGAGGAAGCTAGAGAGAAGATCAAGAAGAAGGTGATGAATGCAGCTGGGGTTAAGGCACCCAAGCCTAAACCCCGAAAAACTGCTAAGAAGGCTGCTGTAGTGGAGTCTACTGCTGAACCAATGGACGTGTCAGTTGGTTCAACGGCGGAAACAGGTCAGTATCTAATTTTCATCGCTTTTGCTGTACTCTTACTGGATTATATTAATATACTGATTGGGTTATCTTCTGTTTTCCTATCTAGCCAATGTTACTGAGGTTGTGAAACCAAAAGGAAGAGGAGGTCCAAAGAAAGCTCCTGCAAAGGTGTGGAATCAGATTAGATTTTGTTTCAACAAGGATATTCTTTTCTTTTATTATCATAGTCTGCTGATATATGAACTTTCAATACTATCATTAGCAGGCAAAATCTATTGCTGTTGAAGATGATG
This sequence comes from Przewalskia tangutica, assembly GCA_029844215.1. Lineage (NCBI taxonomy): Eukaryota > Viridiplantae > Streptophyta > Magnoliopsida > Solanales > Solanaceae > Przewalskia > Przewalskia tangutica. The sequence continues at coordinate 33,047,567 of CM056731.1, read as the reverse complement.
AAGTGCTAGCGTTGAAAGACAGACTTGCAGCTTACAACCTTAACTCTTCTCCAGATCGCTCAGAAGGTAAGTCAAATCTGCTGTAATATATCATAGGAGGTAGACCATTTTCATGATTGTGTTTTTTCTTCTACAACTTATGAGAACTTTTCCTGCAGTTATGGATACTGAAGCGCCAAAAGCTCAAAAGAAGAAGATTGTGCCATCCAGTGCAGATGTTTCTGACGATGAGGCTGAAATTGAAATTAGTGATGATGATGATGAGTTTGAGCCAGAAGTAGCTGTGGAAGCGAAAAATAAAGGAGGAAGGAAACCAGCAACTACAAAAGCAGCAGCAGCTAAACCTCCAAAGAAGAGAGCACCAGCTAAGAAGAAATCACAAAGTATTGGTCAGAGACTCATAACTGAAGTTCTGAAGCCTGCAGAGGATGCTGGTGTCTCACCAGATCGAAAAGTGAGGAAAATGAGGGAATCTCCATTTAACAAGAAAAGTGGAGCTGTTCTTCAAAGTCCTGTTTCTTCCTTGGGCAGTCTAGAAGAGCAAGTCAGCGAAGCTGTTGTGGCTCCAAAAGCTAGACCACAGAGGGTAAATCGTGGGAAGAAGACAACCTATGTTATCAGTGATTCTGATGATACTGATGAGGAGGAGAACAATGATTTTGAACCTTCTGATGATTCTGATTCCGATGGAGATGATGATTAGAGATTTCAGAAATTTGAAGTGTTCCCTTAAAATCTTTGTAAGTTTGAAAGGCAAACTGACGTGTGTTGATTTTTAAGCCTAGTGTAAACCAATGAGCTTGTTGGTTTCTTGAAAATTTGACTGCTGCTAACAAATCAATTTGCCTTTAAGACACTTGTTAATTCTTATGTTTCAGACACTTGCAATTTGCTTTTGATTAATTGCAGTTAAGTCTTGTTGCACACGAGACTTTGAAACGTCTGTATGAAGAAAACTCTTTATGAACTAATCCGAAAGTTTATATCCTATGAATGTATGTATGTATGTATGTATACGTACACGATTTTTCTGTCTTGTAACAAAAAAGAAGCTAATTCTTACACGATTTTTCTGTCTTGTAACAAAAAAGAAGCTAATTCTTTCATTCTATCTCTAAATAAATATAACTTAGGAGTAAATGAGGCGCTTGCCTTGATGTTCTTATTGATGAACAACCATAGTAATTGTGCAGATTACATCCACATTCGTTTTACATTGCTTTTGCAGAGTGGATCTGAATAAGCCAGGAAGGGGTTGGATCTATTTCCCCCTAATGTGAGAGGAAGAGACAACTCACATTAGACACCACATGAATAGGTCAAATGGCAAACGCACTCAGGGTGCGTCTAGCACAACCAGTGAAGTAAGTGAAAATCATGGGAGACTTGGGTTCAAATACGAGTGATTTCTTCTCACCTACCTAAATTTTGATGGTCAAAATCACCCGATAACACATGTTGGTTGTTGGGACCGATAAAATATTTTAGGTGTTCACAAGCTAACCGGACACCACCGTTGTATATACAAAACAGAGATCTAGTGATAGTCATTTCACTTGTTATAGAAATCCCTAGATAAACATAATCCAGAAACTAAATTGCTCTTCCTCAACAATTATATTCTCAACTCCAACATAATCACTTAGCTGAAGTAGTTTAGAAATGATCAATATAAAACTCCCTATTTGAAAAGGAACTCATTTGGATACAAGGAGCCAGGATAATCAAGTACTGAAATCTCTACTTTCCTCGTTTTCTCATCTATCCATAACTGGAGTTCATCTGTAACATAAAGACATAAGGTGGTCTCTGTACAGATTCTGGTTAGCAGAATACAAGGAATACTAGACTAAAGAACACCTTTACAAGTTAATATACTTTAGGTGTTTCAAACCTTGCAAATACTGCTAAAGAAAAAAACAAGGTTGCCCTAAACCAGATGCTACTAATTAATCACACACTTAGATTCCTTCTAGTAGCTTCCATTTTCAACAACAGATCTTTGATGTTATTTTCCATTCTCATTTTCATATTGAAGTAGTCCTGACAAGCTATTTCTAAAGACTGCAACTCTTGCAACTTTTGTTTCCGCATATCCTCAGCTTCAGCCAATCGCAATTTTGTGATTCGAGTTATGTATTCTTCTTCAATTCTTTCCCTCTTAGTTACAGCAATGCGTTTCAGAGCATCAGCCTCTTTCCTAGCTAAATCAGCTCGTGCTTGGAACATTTTAGCTTCTGCCTGTTTGATTCTAACAATGCTCTCTAGTTCATCAAATACTGGTCCCTTTTCCATACTTGGCTGGAAACTCGAGTTCATCGCCTGCTTTTCATTCCGGAGACTATCAAAACTTGAAGGCAAACCTGTAGGCTTTTCCACTTGAGGAGCCTTCTCTGAACTAACAGATTTCAGCCACATCGCTCCCTGGCTGGGCCAAGCAATGCCATTGTTCCCTTCGTGATTCTTTGTTGATGACTCATTTCCTTGACTAATCGGAACATTTTCAGACTTGACCGAATCAGGCTCTGCATTCACAGTCAAAATGAAGCAAGTGAACATCCTTGTCAAATTGAGCATTAACATTAGGACTTGGGAGTGACAGAACTCGACAGTCCCAAGGACGCCCACGGTTAGGAGAGAGGAAACAAGTGAAAAGCCATTAAAGGAATGTTTCAACTAAAGAATTGAGGATATCTCAATTTCTATTCCTTGGTAAGTAATATGATAACCCATAATCCATCAGATTTAACCAACAGCCAGTGTGGTAGGAATAATGTCACATGAGTAGAAAAGTAAGTATTAGTCACGTTAGGTGTCTTTGGCAAAGCATAACCACTCGTCTAACTATGATGAAGTCTTTATATATATTTTTAAAAGGGAAAAGGTGCAAATATACCCCACAACTTTGTGATATAGAGCATATATATCCCTCGTTAAAAAAGTGGTGCATATATACCCCTGCCATTACACGATGCAAATATACCCTTTTGCTAACGGAATATTTTTAAAATATCATTTAGCTTATTTTGTTATTAAGAAAATGACATGTGGCTTTAAAAAAAGTTTACCCATTTTTTAGTAGATTTATTTTTGTAAAGGTACATGACAATTTTTTTCTGAGGTCTGGTTCGTTTAAAAAAATGGGTAGACTTATTTCTTTTAAAGTCATAAAGATATCTTTTTAAACGAACCAGACCCGACCCACCAAAAACAAAAAATTACCACGTGACTTTAAAAAAATAGGTAAGACTTGTGACATTTTTTTAATTAAAAAGTAAGCTAAATATTTTTAAAAAAAGATTTGTTAGCGAAAATGGTATATTTGCACCATTTGTGTAATTCAGGGGTATATTTGCACCATTTGTGTAACGGTTGAGGTATATATGCACCACTTTCTTAACGAGGGGTATATCTGCTCCATATCGCAAAGTTGAGGGGTATATTTGCACCTTTGTCCTTACAAAAATGACCTAAATATAACGGTTGAATACATAGGATTCGCATACGACCTCTACCAATTAGAGACAGTTTGATTGATTGATGCAGGAAAAATGATATAGAAGGCAAAAATTATAAATTAAATGGATTGGAGAGGAGAAAATAACCTTAGTATACCAATTTAACTAAAATAAGAACAATAAAGTTAACAAATAATTGAAGATTCATTTAGAATTGCCAATAGTAAAATGGATTATGACTATTTGGTTTGACTGTATGGAAAACATTGCAGTATCTTCTCTAATATAAGAATAGTCAAATAAATTTCAGTTACTGAAATCTATGAAAAGCGTTTACAATGACATTGCATGGAAACATGTCAAACAGTTTGAAATGCCTGGAAATGTTAACTGTCACCGAAAACAGACAGTGATTACAAATCTTTTATCAATTATTTACACCACAAATAGAAGTCCATAGATGAAAAACATTGAGATAAGTGCATTATGCACCTGAAGCAAATCCATTCTACTCTTTATTCTTTTGATCAGACATTTTACTTTCTTTTTTTCTTTCAAAATAAGTGAAGCAAACCCATTTTACTTCCAGACTGACATAGACAAAAGTAAAGACATGGGTACATTTCTTGGCATGGTACACCATTTACTCGGATGATCCTTAATTTCCAATTAGTAACGAGGAATAGGTAAATATGGAGCTCATTACAAGGGTTTGGTTCAATTTCCCACCTTTTCCTGTTCTCGGTGCCACGAAACTTGATGGGTTGGGTGGGGCCATGGGGGCTGGTCAAGTAGGATAAGACAGAAGATGATTAAGGGAGAAAGGAGGTAGGGTAAGATAGGCGGCTTAGAGGGCTCAGAAGGCAGTCCGATACAATCATATTCTTCTATTAATACATTCTCTCCCATTTCTTTTGTTTCGACCCATGGACTGTATCATCCATCACTCTACTAGAGGGGAATGCACACAAATAGCATCTCACAACTCCAGATGAACTGCAACTTTTATACTAAAGCTTTATTACGCCAAACATCAACAACAATAGGGCATGTAGAATTTCAGACAAATAGGACAGTACATAAGCCACCATGTACTGGTCACAAGTATGTGGTTCCCATACATATCAATGCTAAGGGCTTCAAACAAAAACTTGCAAGTTTACACAATTTATATCATATCATGGAATATATGTTGTACTTGAAACATAGTATAAGCTTTAAGACTTCAGTAACAAAGTTACCAGCTGAGAATCCATCTTGAACTCAAATTACCAATTCAGTTTCAAAAGAAAAGATCATTTGCAAGTAAAGATGTAATATCAATAAAACCTGATTGACGGTCAAGAGCTTACCAGTCAGGAAGAAATGCATAATTTGACTTTGAACTTCTTGAAGGTCAGCCTTAATTGCCAATTTTGACAGCATATAATTAGCAATTTCATGCAAGCGTTTCCCTCTGACATCCTCACTGGCACCGAAAATTCTTTTCACATATTCAAGTTCCTTGGAAAATGCTTCTGCCGTCCATTCCTTTGCAAAGTTTTGGAAAACCTCTTTTACAAAGCCAAACATTTCAGATGGATGGTTACAGGCAACACAATGGAACTGCATCTCAACATTACCCTTTGCACCAGAAGCACTACGTCCATTCCTGATGTAAGATTCGCGTAGCCCACAATCAGAGTGACACCAATGCAGACATACATCACATCCAACCCAGCTACACGTATTAGATGCCATGTCAAACTTGGAACACACAAGACACATGCAAGCACTACAGAAACCATTCTTCTGTGAGCATACTTTGCACTCGCATTCATCCACAGGCAGCGAAGATCGACAAGTGAGATTTCTACATCTTAAATTCAGAAATATGTCTGCCAAATCAGATGATGAAACATCATAACTTGGCCTAAGAAATTCTTGGAGACCAGTTTTCAGAGCCACCAACAACTCTAGTTGACTCCTGTGGGATTTCAGTAGTGTATCCAAAGTGATGTCAGACCTATTCTGCAGTGCCTTTTGCAGAGCACTAAGCTGCCAGTGTTTACCAGGATTTGTGATGATGTCGGAGACAGCCTCCTTCAGATAAAGCAAATGTTGCCCAGAGATCTCATTAAACCTCCTGGCAGTCACATGTATTGGTTCAGAAACCATGGTGGTGATTACTGATTCAATGAAGTCCGCTCCAACAGCCAATTGGAGCTCTTTGCCATCAGAACCACTGAACCTATAAAAGCTACTATTTGCTCTAGTTAATTGTTTCTTATCTTTATTATATTCTGATCCAGTTTCATGAGACCCAACACTCTGCGTGGGAGATCTAGCTCCATTTGGATGACGAGATGCTTTACCAGTACTTAGTTGCCTGTCCAGCCCAGTAGGTAATCTAGAGCCTCCATTTGGAGCTCTGAGAGGTTTTGCTACAACTTGACCACTAGAATTTCTTTGAGATGCTTGAGATTGCTGATACAAACCAGTTCCATTTGATAACATGCCTTGACAATTTGGGATGTCATTATTCTTCGGCTCATTTGAAGCAAGGGCTTGCCAATCAACACCTTGAAAGAGAGGGCGACTTTTAACAGATTGCTCAAAATCAACTGGATCATGTGTCAGTGAGCAGCTAGGATTATGAGTGAAGTGCTGTGATCCTGAAAAGGACATAGACATGGTATATCCATCAGAATTTGTGTGAAATGAGCTGGCAAAGGATTGGAAACTCCTTCCTTGACTAGGAGAACCAGGAGGCTGGTCTTCATTCTGTGCACCAATAGGCAACAGGACATTTGGCAAGCTAAGAGAAAGCTCAAGTGGTTCCAGACCAAACTTTTCCTCTTTGGTCAAGCATTTACTAAATTTGTCTGCTTTCTCAGGTTTTTTGACAGGACCAGACAAGAACAACTCAAGGCCCCTGGTACTAGGTCCTTCCATATCAGAGTTTCCACAAGGTACAATGCCTCTTGGCTCGTTATCCATCCTCAAACCATCTGCAGGAGGGACTGTGATATTACCAGGCGAAACAGCGATACTTTTTCCCTTGTCCTTGACACACTGTGATACATCTTCATGTGCAACAGAAGAAACGGAGCCTGGTGGTCCACCTTCCCGAATAAGCTCCCTATTTAATTCACGAATCTCAATACGATTTATCTTAGATTCAGCATCTCTGTTCTTCTCCTCCCCTTGTTCCCTTTTCTTAGGTGGTAGCTTCTCAGCATCTACATTCTTTTCTTCTTCCCTAGAGCCACTGCTTTTCCTGGCGGACTCATTCTTTTCCCCAACATGATCTACTGCAGTCTCAGTTCCATTTCCCATTCCACTGGGGCCCATTGAAGTGCCGTGATCAGACAAACCATCACCGTCCTTACACATGTATTGGACATTATCCGGCTGTGTCTCTTCAGACTGCTCAGCTGTGACAATTACTTTACTGAGCTCAACCTTCAGTTCATACGAAGAATTCACCCCATCATCTCGCCTCTTACTCTCAACGTGACGCTCACTCTCATGCTCCATCGGTGAAGGGTTAACCTCACCGGTAGCTTCATCTTCAGCAGCAGGCTCAGTGGCAGACGATGGATGATCAGGCTCCACTTCCCCCTCTTCCATTTCACTGCTATGTCCACCATTCTCCATTAGCAAGCCGTCACTTTTCTTAACTTCAACACTCCTTGATTGCTCACTACCAGAGTCCTTTGACCAAGCAGGTGATTTTGCATCTCTCCATCCCGGGGGTGACTTTGCCTTCCCAACATCTTCTGATTCTACTCTACTTCCTCTTGCTGAATCCCCACCACTCTTCGTGCCCTCGTCACTATCTTTCCCGCTACCAAACCTGCGCCATGACGACACACTCCCCTCTCGCCTGGACCTATCCCTCTCCGATCTGACCCCCTTTGGGAATTCCCTCCTTGGTCCAGAAAAACTCTCTGACCTATGAATCCAGTCAGCACCATATCCACCTCGTGGAGAAGAACTTAAAACCCCTCTTTCGTTACTATGACTGTACCGATTGTAACTCTTCCGCCTCTCATAGTTGTCCACATCATAATCTGATCGCTTCTTTATCGGTCTCAGACTCTCGCGGTCATCCTCAAACCGATCATATCTAGACGACGAAGAAGAAGACAACCCCTTCCTCCCGCTCTCAGGCTTGTAATAAAAGTTCCGATTGGAAGATGAACGATGCAAACCTGGATCCTCCTCCCTTCTTGCCCAATCTTTCAACACACCTTTGTCCCCAGATGACTCAAGATCCTCACTAGACCTCATTCTCTTCATTGTGAGCTTACAAAACCAACTTCCTACAAGTCAAAAGGTTACATTCAACTTTAATCAAAACTAAATTCATCTCTTCTAAATGCATCAGACCAAACAGAGAAAACCCCTTCAAAAACCTAATTACCAAAGGTACAAAAGCAACAATAACAAAAAGAATAAATCTTTCAGCTCTAATCAATTCTGAATATTCAGCAAAAAATAGAAACTCAAGCATAAACAAGCCCAAACAAAATTTCTTCAATATCATCATCAAACACATATCTCCAAGAGAACTATTCTAAATTCACCAAACAAAGTATACAAAGAGATAAAAGCTAAAGTACAATAAACCCATAAACTATAAAAAAAAAAAAACATCTTTTTTCAATCCAAATTTCAAGAATCCAAAATGGGGTTTTTCAAGATTACAACTTTTTGCATCAAGAGAACTCAGATTAAAAAAAAACCAATCTTTTTCAATTCAAATCTCAAGAACCCAAAATGGGGTTTTCAAGATTACAAGTTTTAGCATGAGGAGAGCTGAGATTCAAAAACCCATTTGAGAAGATGTTCATATTACCACAGCAGTCCAGTCCACTGGAGTAGCTTCAAAATGGAACCCTTTTGTTCAAAGATTTAGAGCATTTTCTTGTGTATATTCTTTCTTCTACACCTAGTAGAGAGAGAAATGTTGAGATTAGTCAACGGGAATTTTAACTGCTAGCGTACTTGGGTTGGTCTTTCTTTTGTGGTGGGGTTGGGGGTGGGGGTGGGATGTCAGGAGAGAAAAGGAGACTTGAATACGCAAAGTGCGTAGAACGCATCGGTCAGGGGGATATATTGGGGCCCTTCGGGGCATAGTCAACAGAAACACATACGCTTATAAGACGCCCGATACTGATAACGCGCTCGATTTTCCGCAGACGCAAAGAATTCTCGCATGTTGGGAAATTTTGACTGTCTCATCGATCAACAGACGCTCTAAACTACCACCTGAAAGACATCCCGCGATTTACTGGTCATGTTGTTAAAGGATCGGTGTCATCACCTCGAGAACGTCTGAATAATACCAGTGAAGTAGTCTGAAAATCTCGATTATAAAAAAAGAAGATATATTGGAACCTACAAACTTTTCTACAACCTCTCCTTGTATTTTCAGGTAATACTAATTTGCTTATCTAGAATTAGAGAAAATGATCAAAATGGTCCTTAATGTATAAATATGAAGGAAATGATCCTTGGGGTATGTTTGGAAAGCTATCTGGTAATTGAAATTGGTGATAGTAATTACACATCCTAATAATTACATAATATAGTAATTATGGTGACTTGCTTATTTGTCATAAGATTATTACACTATAATTACAAATTTGGTTGCACAAGTATAATTACACATTTAAATATTTAAAATTTTAAAAATAAATGTTAATTATCGAAAACTGAATGTTAATGTTTGACAAATATATGTTCACATAAGAAATATTACTTAATTTTGTCTATCATTGTGCATTCATGTTATTTCGAATATATAGGACTAAATAATTATAAATTTGTAACTAGTATTGCAAAAAATTGGTATGTATATATAAATAATACTTTAATTGAATCAATTAATAAGAACTTTTCATGAAGCATACATTTTGCAATAACATCACGGACAATATGTTTGACAAAAAAAAATTACAACCATAATTTCATAATATATGTAAATGCTAAAAAAGTAATCTATCAATGTTAACATCACTCAATATAAGCTAAATTTGCATATAACATCATCCAACAATGAAATTTAACTTCAATGACATCACTAGTTCGTTATAAGTCAAATTTATGGATGACTTATCATTTCTATGATTAGGAGGTGTAACTTTAAAAAAAAAAAACTAGAATAATAACATAGTAGCTGAAATTTAAAAAATAAGAAAGTTAACATAGCTAAGTGAAATAAAAAAAGCACAATACGAGAAATTATATAGAAGAACGTGAAGTAAAGATTGAGAAAAGAGAAATAAAGATAATAATATAAAAAGAAAAATATTTGATAAAAATAAGAATTTAAAAGTTAAATAAAAAATAAATCAAAAAAGAAAAAAAGAATAGATATAAAAAAAATTAAAAAGAAAAAAAAGAATTTCAAAAAATAACCTTGTAATTACACCACATAATTACCTGTAATTCTCAGCCCCCTTCCCCCTTGAGAATTGAATAGTGTAATTACAACCCTTCAATTACACTAAATTACATGTTGATCAAGTAATTACATGATCAACAAACATATCAAAATTGTGTAAGTACACCCAATTACACTGAAATTCAATTACAGGATGACTTTCCAAACATGCCCTTAACGTATTTCAAAAAGTGATCAGTTTGGTCTACGACATATAAGGAGCAGTTTGAACATTTGGACATGCGATTTCATCTCATGAAATGAAATTTTAAATTATCCAAAAAGAGATTATTTGGAATTTCAAATCATGATTTCAATTTTTTTAAATGTAAAAATTGATCCATAAGTTTATATTTTGTAAAAATAGATCCATAAGTTGATAGATATGTTTATCAATTATTTATATCAAATAATAAAAGATCTACAAAAATTTACTTTTATCAACCATGTGAGAGGATTATATTAAAGAGTAGTTACGCTACAACTCATGTTCAATTTTTTATTTTTTTGAACAAAAGTTTGATCAATTGATGTTATATTTTTTTAGAAAGATCTTCTAGTAACGTATTAAATTTGTTATGAACTATGACTTGCTAATTTGGTAAGATAGTATAAAAATTGAGAAATTTTGATCTTTTTCACAATTTGTGGGATCCTTTTTTCTGGTGGATCGGGTCTGATTTATTTTAGAAAATATATCTGTAGCTTTAAAAAAAGTAAGTCTACCCATTTTTTAATGAACCAGATCCGATCCACCAGGATTTTTTTTATCATGCGGTTTTAGAAAAATATCTCTATTAAAAATGGGTAGACTTTTTTTAAAGCCCCGTGACATTTGTTTTAATTCAAAAATAAGATAAACGATTTAAAAAAAAAAACTCGTCAACAAAAAGGGTATATATGCATCATTTTGTAACGACTATGTTTATGTCCACCACTTTTTTAATGAGGGACATATCTGCTCTAAATTACAAAGTTGAGAGGTATATTTGCATATTTTCCTAAATTGAATGGCATATGTGTTAAATTTAATGATGTAAGGGGCTAAAAGTGAAAATTAAATAAGTTGAGTGCTATAAATAAAATATACCTTGAACGAATTAAAAATTTGAAACGAGTGTGTGTGTGTGGTGCATTGCGCGTAGGGCGCATTTTAACAAGTAGTTATAAGTCAACTATGTTTGAAAGTTAAAGTGCACCACTTTTAACTTTACACCTCACCATCTAAAGTCTAAACCAAAGTGAATTAGACCTTTGTCTTTACATTTTAAAATAATCCTTCAGTTTAAAAAAGATTAACCTAATTTGATTTGTCATACAATTTTAAAAATAAAAAAGACTTTTAAAATGTGTAATTCGAAATAAATTTTAAATATTTATATAACTATAAATAATTAAATTATTTTTATATATAAAAAATATCAATTTTGTTTAAACAAACTAAAAAAAATATGTGTTTCATTCTCCCTTATTGTTTATCTCTTCTAAAGTCACTGGTGTCCTTTGCATTCCATCTATATAAATTATCTTGTAGTATAACTTATCTCACCATATTATAGTGCTTATTTTAGTCTCATAATTATAATTTTGAAGAACATCTATTCCAGAATGGTAAGGTCGTACAATAGACCTTTGTGGTCCGATTTTTCCCGAACATCACGCATAACAGGAGCTTAGTGGACATGACTTCCTTTTAATTATAATTTTGAAATATTCAAGTTTCAAACCAAACAACCTTTTATCGTTTGGTGCATGGAATAAGAATAAAAAATTTAAAATTAACTTTATCCCATGTTTAATTTGTAGCTAATTTCGGATTAACTTTCACACTAAAATGATGTAAGTCTATGAAATATCAAAAGACCCCCTTAGTGTTATTTTATCTTAGAAAAATTATGTTCTTCTTTTAAAGTGTTATAAAATATTGAAGATTCATTACTAATTTATGGTTTAAATTAAATAGATACTATTTCATTTTTGGCCAAATACATAAGTGACCCCTTAAAATTGTCATAATTTTTCATTTGATACCTCAATTAAGACTTGTTCGTATTAGACACTTAACATAAGTTTAAAATATGTCAATTAAATCAAGTATGTGTGATTCGCAAAGTGCTGAGGTGGATAAGTGCCAAATAAATTGAAGACACGTGTCATTAGAAGAAGACATGGAGAAAAAAATGAAAAATATTATTAAAACTTTTGAAGAAAGACAAAGTGAATCTATTGATTTTTAAAATTTTAAAATTGAAATGTAATAAGTAAAAATGTTGGGTTGGTATTAATTTGAATACAAAATAGAAAAAAATCATCAAGTAATGGTGATCATCAGGGTTTCGTGATTAATACTGACGATTTGTCAGAATTTGTGATCATAATTCTGGTAAGTCATCAGGATTTTATCACAAATTATGATGATCTGTTGATAAGACAAGTTTTTCCATTAATTTGAATTTAGGAATTGGCCAGTAATCCTATTGATTATTGCGACAAAGTAAATTTGATTGTGAAGTTTAAATCTGGACGATTTATTAGTATTTTTCTACTTAATGTTGGCAGCAAATCCATTTTTTATTAGTCTTGCAAATTACCCTTCCATCTTGTTTGACACTGTTTTTTGTTAGTCCATCTAGAGAAGATGATAATTTTTTATATTCTCTTAATGATAAACTTTTAAAGCTACATAAATTATATTACATATAAGCTAGTTCACAAGATTCAAAAGTTATATTGTCGTGTTTAATAAATTTCTCAAATATGAAAAATAAATTACAATCATAAAATAAATAAATAAATAAATAAATAAAAGTAAGTTTATTTATCTTGAATCTTATCCTAATTTTTATCCACAATTCGAAGACTACAACATCGTGCTTCTCAAATGTAGAATGATACAGTCCTCCTTGTGATGTATTTGATCATCAAGAATGTCGGACAACACTTCGGTATTTGAGTTGATATTGCGTAAGTGCTCTTCTTAATCACTTCAACTTTGAGAAAGACAATATTTAATGTCTTAATATTTTGTGAATATTAAAGAGTTTATGAGGTATTCGAGATGCGTTTTCAAGAAAATATGCACATCTTTATATATGCGTAAGTTAAATTTGGAATAGAGTAGCCTGCAAGAAATCCTTAATGGACTTTGGGCTAAGAGACCATGAATTGGACTTGTCTTGTAGAAGTCTGATTAAATCCCTTAAATATTTTATGTCTACAAGTGTCTTCGACTTCAGCACTTGTCACTTTGTCAGAGTGTAGGTTGAAAGTATAGTAATGTCCTAGAGACAATCTGTATTAGGACAAATGTACTTTATACACATTCGTATTTATATTAATGGAGATTAATATTATGGCATTTGCAGTTATTGAATTATTTGTTGATTGTCTGTAATATTTTATAATTGTATCCCTAGAGGTTACATGGTTATTAATATTGTGAGAGATTAATATTATAACGTAACTCTTAAACTGCCTCGACTAATGATCATCGAGAATGGGATAACGATGATATGTGATACGTCGATATGTGGTTTGCATCATATTCTTAGGGATGTAGTATGTCTCACCTGCTACGAGTTATGACAACTCGTGATGGACACATGGATACTTGTAGAAGTATTGGTATACCCTGCTGATGTATTGTTTGTTATATATGTCTAAAGTGGCATCAACGTGTGAGAGATAAAAGTCCTTAGACTTGAGGTCGATACGCACCTTGTTTATAGAGTAATGTACTTTGATCCTGTCCTAAGCTCAAATGTCTTATATGTTGAGACGCGACTTGTATTGGGTATATGGCGACGTAGATTAAATGTGGTAGTTGAGCCAAGATTAGGATTTATTCCTCGAATGTATCTTCGAGAGAACACTCAGATTCTCATATGGTATTAGGTTGACTAAGTCATTGACCAATGCAGTAGACATATCTTTGATATGCTCTTGTTGTCAGCTAATATAGATGAGATATAATGATCAAGCCATTTGGATAGACACTTGACAGATCCTAAGCTTGATCAAGTGTGTCGTGAATGAAATGATTTTATCTACCCACATAGAGGTTCATTTCACAGGTTTCGTGTAACTATACTTCACATATTGAGTTATGTCACGATCCGACGGGCCGCGACTAAACGCCCTAATGACGCCATTATACTAACATGTCACATAATCAGACTGACACTAAGGACAATATAAAATCCGGCAGCATAACGCTGCAATCATAACATACGTCCGAATAGGCAAGCCAGCAAGACTGCCTTTACACATGAATAACCATGTCTCCTGAGGAGTCACATCTAAATCAACATATTAAATAGGCGAGCCGACAAGGCTTCCACTATATACAGGAACATCCCAAAAATAGAGTACAACCACACATATACAAAAACACATTTACCACCCACAACCGTCTACAGACCTCTAGGAGTACAATAATGACTTATGACGGGACTTGGCCCCATCGTGCCCATAAATATACATAAGTCGGAATAAAGTTCTGTACCCAAATGACAATGCTCTGAATCAAAGGAGCTTTCCAACCAGCTGATCAAGAACCTAGACCGGAGGATCACCAAACTGAGCACATGTACCTGCGCATTTAACGCAAATTTCAAAAAATGGGGTCGACGAAATAATATACTGAGTATGTAAAAAATGAAGTACTGTAAGAAAGATCATAACTGACCAGAAGATATCATGAGACAAATATAATAATCAAATTACCATTTCAACTGTGTCATATACAAATGAGAGTCAACCGTGCCTTATAGAAATGAGAGTCATATCAAAATTATGGATGTCTGTTCATAGAATCATCATGTCTATATACATATAATGTGTCCCGGCCCTCTAGTGAGGGACTCGGTGGAATCATCAGTATAACGTGTCCCAGCCCATTCTGGGACTCAGTGGAATCATCAGTGTAACGTGTCCCGGCCCATTCTGGGACTCGGTGGAATCATCATCATCATATATATTCATATAACGTGTCCCGGCCCACTAGTGAGGGACTCGGTGAAATGATATAGTTACATCAAGCACGAATAGAATATCATGAGAAATCATATGCAACTAAAATCCTCATTTGACTCTCCACGGAATAAGTAAAAGGTACTATCATATCATGTATCATTTTAAAACATCATTTGAAAACTCAATAAAATTTAAATGAACTTTTTACTAGAAAGTCAAAGGCACTTCTCCCGACTCATATCTTTAGGAATTAAACTGTGTAGAAATCATGTACGTCCACCGTACGTTCATTAAATCATGCCAAAAAGAAAGAAGGAAAAGTTTCACATACCTTTTAGTCGAACTAGCCAACTCAATATTTGAATACGTCTCGTCTAGTACTTCAACCTATAACAATAGTAATATGTCTATTAACTTCTATGATTTCTAGCGTAAGCTATATCGAGTGACGACTTTCTTTTCTATGGAAATTTGGACAGCATTTCCCCTATTTATACGCGCTTCCACAACTTCCACAAATGCCAACAATACCAATTAACAAGTCACAAATCAAGGGTATACTAAAATAGTTCTACTTTCATTCATGGATTATGACCAAAACAACAACCAAGATGATTAATACACCTATTTATCATGTTAATCCAGCTTCTCTAATCATGTTTAAATAGCTCATTAAAACAACCCACACTTTAACAATAACGAGAGTGGAATGTGAAGATTTTCTATACCTTAATTCCTTTAGGACACATATCCACAATTACACCAAAGTATATGCATATACATAGCTTATAATTCCAGCATTATAACATCAACAAAGCAACCCCTAAAATACAACACAACGATGTCCAACAATTTCCTACACGTCTCGGCCAACAATGCCCAAAACTCTTCTTCTAATTCCTTAAAATCCAATTCATATTTCAACACTTCCAAATAACCAATTATAACTTAAACTTCAAGGTTTTCTTCCAATTTTCAATATGCAATTAGTGATAATAATTACAACCACAACACACAAATCCAAAGGATACAAAACAGCCCAACAATCGATTAAACAACATTAACAACCACATGCATTCCCTTATTTCTAATTTCCTCCTTAACATGAGTTCATCTCTTGAACCACAACAACATGCAATTCCAATTATTCAATGAAAAGAAGAATTTTACCTTAAAATGAAGCCAAAATAGTCCTTAACAAAATCGGTTCAATTGCCCAATTCTAACACTTCTTCAACTCCAAATCGTCATGCATGAATTCTACAATGTTAATCCATCATTCCTTACTAAATTTTCTCCCAAAAATTTATCCAAAATCTGAAATTATTGGCCTAATCTCGGCCCAGCAGTCCCCGAATTGTTACACCTCATAAGTTAAGACGAGGGTTAAGAACGTCATTAGGAATAAATATCCGAATTTAGGAAAGTAAGTATATTTTTACGTATTAATACGTAATAATTTAGGTTATAACAAGGGGATCAATGGAAATGGAAAATGATAGTCATATATATATTCTCGTTAAGAATACGAGACCTTGTGGAATGTCCGGGAATTTAAGGAAACAAAAAGCAAGATTTAAAGGAATAGACTAAGGTTTACTACTTGGGGGATTTATTTAGCCTAATAAGCACCTAAAGGGTTAAAGTGTAAAAAGAAAAGGGACCTAAATGCATTTCTTTAAAATAATTACAAATCTGAAAATTTAGACTTAAAATGCCCTAACACTTCATTTTTCTCTTGAACACAAAAATCAAAACCCCTCTTCTTTTCTCTCCCTAGTTTGATCGAAAAACACCCCCTTTGCAAGAGAAAAATCCAAGCTTTTACTCCACTTTGTTAGACCAATTATCCTACACAAGTAAGTCAAGAACTAGAGCAATTCTAGCACCCGAAAATAGTGGGTTCGGCCACCCCACTGCTGCCGATTTTGGAGCAGTTTTTTTAAAGAGTTTTAGGTAAGTTTTAGCATGGTAAACATGTTTAAATGATGGGTTAACATTGTGGGATTGTTGCATGGCAACTTGGAGTTGAAAAGGTGAAAGATTAGTGAAGAAAAATCGATTAAAAAATAGGAAAAGTGGGCTGGGCAGTGAGCAGATTTTCGGGACTGTTTTGGACGAATTCGAGGTATAAAATTCTTCTTTTTATAGTTTAAATGAAATTGCATGTTGTTGTAATTAAAGATATGAATTGGTGTTAAGATGAAATTGAAAATATGAAATGCATGTGATTATATTGGGATATATACGTCGATTGGAACTGTTTTGTATAAATTAAGTTTGATTGTTGTATTGTAATATGGTTACTTATTGCATGATGAACTTGAAAGGAAATCTTGATAGTTTAAAGTTGTAATTTTTATATGGAATTAGTGAAATACGAATTGGGTATAAGGAGTTAAAAGAAGAGCCAAGGCAATGTGTTTTTGAACCATAACATTTAAGGAATTGTCGGACCTCGTCGTCGCGACTTAGGGGCTGCTTAGGGGCTGATTTGGTGGTGTAATAATGCTGGGAATTTCATCGAGAATATGCATAAACAATGTGGTAATTGCTTACGCAAGTCCTAAAGGAATCAAAGTATAAGAAAGTGTAGAAAAGCTTCGCATTTCCCTCTCATTGTTAACTAAAGTGTGAGTTGTTCTCATGGACTATTCTTTAATACGAATTAAGGGTTGGAATGACATGAAATAAATGTATACATTCCCTTGGTTATTGAAGCTGATAAATTGAATGTTTAAATAATTTTGACTACATATGGAAATGGTAGTGGTTATTAGTTTAATTTGAATCATTGGGTTGATTTGGATTGTTGGATTGAATTGGATTATTGGTTGGATTTGAATTGTTGGTTGATTTAGATTATTGGTAAAATTGTGGATACGCACATAAACAAAGGAAATGATGTCCAAATTTTTTATAGGAATAAGGGAGTCATTATTCATATAACTTACATTAGAAATCATGGAATTGACGAGCGTATCATTCCTTATTATAGGTTGAAGTACTAGACGAGACATACCTTAATATTGAGTTGAGTAGTTCGCCTAAGAGGTATGTAAAACTCTTCATTCCTTCTTTTTGACATGATTTTAATAAAAGTACGGCGGACGTACGTAATTCCTATAAGTTCAATTTTAATGGATAATTGTTGATTAGTGTCTAAGATTTTCAGTAAAAGAGTTTATTATGATGAAATTATCGAGAGTCAAAGATGATTTTTAATTGCATATGGTTGCTCATGATATCTACTCGTGCTAAGTATTATTGTTTCACTCCACCGAGTCCCGGGCCGGATCATGTTCGTGCGCAGCTTTACAGAATTCATCGAGTCCCTCACTAGAGGGCCGAGACACGTTATATACATATATACATATTTTATCGAGTCCCTCCATATAGGGCCGAGACATGATATGCGCACATATACAGACTTCCATCGAGTCCCTCACTAGAGGGCCGAGACATGTTATACAGATTGATATACAGACATAGACATAGTGACAGTATGAACAAACATTCATGATTTCTGATATGACTCTCATTTTGTTAAGCTTGATGACTCTCTATCTTTACTTGACACAGTTGTAATTTCATTTTCAGTATTTCATATTTTATATACTCAGTACATTATTTCGTACTGACCCCTTTTCCTCGGGGGGCTGCGTTCATGCCCGCAGGTTCAGGTGTTTAGATAGGTGACCCTCCAGTTTAGGGCTTCTGTACAGCAGTTGGAGAGCTCCTTTGTTCCGGAGCCAACTATTTTGGTACAGATCTTCATCTTTCAGACTTATGCATATTTTGGGCACGACGGGGCCCTGTCCCGTCATATGTCAGTATCACACTCTTAGAGGTCTGTAGACAGTTGTGGGTTGGACGTTTGTACCTTGTTTTGGTTTTGATGTTATTATACCCTGTGTTGGGGCGTTCCCGATTATACTTATTGTTATATAGTGGCAGCCTTGCCGGCTTGCTTATTTTGATTATTCCTTTGTGTACATAATGTTGGTTGGTGACAACCTAGTCGGCTAGCCTATTATAATTGTTGTTCTGTTGTTGATTTGGCAGTCTTGTCGGCTCGCCCATTTTAGGGAAATATTGTAAAAGCAGCGTTGTGCTGCCGAAATTTTTATAGATCTCTGTATTAGATGGATTAAGAGTAACATGTCAGTAATGACGTCCAA
Organism: Przewalskia tangutica; assembly: GCA_029844215.1. Taxonomy (NCBI): domain Eukaryota; kingdom Viridiplantae; phylum Streptophyta; class Magnoliopsida; order Solanales; family Solanaceae; genus Przewalskia; species Przewalskia tangutica. The sequence continues at coordinate 33,028,521 of CM056731.1, read as the reverse complement.
TTAGAACGTTTAATCGCGGCCCGTCGGGTCGGGTCGTGACACGAATCCCTCACTTTCTCCCTCTTTTTTGTTCCCTTGGCTTTATAAATTGTGGAGGAACTTTAATCTTGAAAATGGAGTGGATTGAATCTTAAAATTTTGCTATGGAGGGGATGTATTTTCGGCTGAAATGGGGAGGAAAGGAGGAGAAAAGAGGAATTTTCTTTTGAAATGAAAATGTAAGAGTTTGAAAAGTTAAAAGCAAAAATCGGAATTTCTTTATTTGCACATTTGGTCCCAAGTCCCCCAATTAATAAATCTTAATCTCACTACTTTTAAATCTTAACTCACGCTTCTTTTAATTTCCGAGAATTTCATAAGGTCTCGTATTCTCCATGTCGTAATTTATATAATACGTTACTAATCCATAACGGGATATATATATATAACTATCATTTTCAATTTCCATTGTCACGCCCAGACTAACCAAAAAAATTCCGGAATCACATCTTTCGTGTACTAACTTTCGGATTAGCATATATAAACATACCTTGTAACCAATATTCGTATCTTATTTCCTTAATTACATTCTTAATTATCGCCTTAATCTTACGAGGTGTAACATCCTTCCCCCCTTAGAAATATTCATCCTCGAATGTTCATAGTAAGTCTTGTGCTAGAAAAAAATTCGACAGAGTCTCCTTCATAACTATGCCTATTGATCGGTGTATTTTATATACATCTTTTGAGTCAGTTTTAGTTAGTCTTTTGTCCCGTTTTGCACATATAAGTGTCGTATTAGGATAGTTTTCCTTTCTTTTGAGTCAAAGTGGTTAAAATGGCCAAATGGCGGAAAAGGAGCTAAAAGAGGGCAAAAGAGGAGAGTCCAGAGCTAAAAACAGAGAAAGTGGCGAACGAGGCTGAAACCCAGACCAGCGCCGCGGCGCCTCCTGCAGTCAGAAGCAGGGCCGCGACGCCCACTATCCAGAGAGGTTGCAGAAGACTCAGCGCCGCGGCGCCTAAACACCCGGTGCTACAGAGTTGCAGCGCGCGCGACTCGCATAGAAATTGGGCGCGACGCCAAATCACCCGACGGATTGCGTGGTTCGCGCGCCATGTCTGCGAGGCCGCGCGCCGACGCGGAAAAATTAGGTTTCCAGACGGATTTTGGGCCAGGCTTGCAGGGAAAAGTTGAGGCGGTTTTCAGCCTATAAAAGGAGAACCCTAGGCAGTTTTTAAGGGTTCCCCTTCTTGCACAACACATGGCTTTCTTGCTTGGAGATTGGAGACCATAGTTTAGTAATTTCTTTTCGTTTTCTTTACTTTATTTCAATTTTTGTATGATGAACATGAGATTAGTTCTTGTCATATCAATGACTAGGAACTAATTCCTCTATAGGGCTTTCCATGTTGAATCTCTAGAAACTTATGTTATGATTTAATGCATGTTTATGGTTATTCTTCTTCTTGTTGAGATCTATCCAATATTTGAGTTGAATTCTCGGTAATTAATTGACAACTAATTATCACTATATGATTTCTAATCAGACTCCAAAAGGGGGGGATTGTGAATATGCTGTAAGTTGGGTAGACATTCTTGGATTGAGGATGAAAATACCTCAATTATTTATGTAGCGTTAATGAGAGGCTTAAAAACTCTAATTTTGTGCATTGTGCGTGACGGTTAACTAGGTTCTTGTTCTTAATCCTCCTATAGAGTTATCCTTATCACCGAAAGGTAGGTAAGGTGCAATACTGGGGTTGAGTGTTTATATAACCCTAACGGGAGTATAAAACGATTTAGTGAACCTGCTTTCTCCAAAAGAAGAAGACCATAAGTTATTGCATTAATAAGTAGCATAAGCGGATAGTGAGGAGACGTGGAAGCCCTATTCTCATCACAACTAAAGTAAACCCTTATAGTTAAATAGCTTTTATAATTCTTAGTTATAAACAACAAATCGAAATATCAATTTACCAAATAGATACCAAAAAATAGATAGTTGGTACTTGAACCCTAATCCTTGAGGACGATATTCGGTCTTATCAAGACTATACTACTTGTCACGATAACGTGCACTTGCGTTTAAAGTGTGTGCATCTTACCGCGCACCAAGTTTTTGGCGCCGTTGCCGGGGATTAGGCATAGTTCAATATCAAATTTGTCTATTTTTAATTTCTAATTTGGTGTTTAATTGTTATTTTTTATTTTTACGTTTTTATTTATATTTTCGAAAAGTTCGGGGTGCCGTGATTCTTTGTTGGTTTTGATTTATCTCAGGAATCTTTTAGATATGGATTTTTACTGTCAATATGATAGAGAACCAACCATAGAGGAAGAGAGGGAGGAATTACGAGAAACTATACTCAGTCTCACGAGGTACCAAAATCAGTTCATAGACGAAACGAGAATGGCCATGAAGAAGTTGGAAACACAAATAGCAGAGCTCGCGATCATATTCAACAGCGAAACACATGAAGAGCAATCTGCACTGGGTAGGCAATGAGAAACACAATGTCGTGCAATTGACCTGAAGGATGCCGAATCAGGGGAGATAGAGAGTTCGCAGCAGCAGTGGCCGCGCCGATGGCGTGGTCATGCGCGCAAGATTCTCGAGACAATGCAGCAAGAGGCAGCAGAGAGTGAGCGCTGGCGCCTAAGACGGCCGCGCGCCGTAACCTGAAGCGAGACTTTGCGTGGTTTGTAGAATCGCACCCTGTGATAATACCATATCCCCAGAAGTTAAAAACATGTACTCTTGACAAACAATTCTCTAGATTCGTGGAGGTCCTCAAACAATTGCAACTCAATATCCCGTTTGCTGAAGCATTAGAGCAAATGCCGAGCTACGTCAAGTTCATGAAGGATGTGCTTAGCAAAAAGAGGAGGATAGAGGACTACGAAACAGTGATGTTGACTGAGGAATGTAGTGCCATCCTACAGAGACAACTGCCTCAGAAGTTACAAGATCCTGGGAGCTTCACCATCCCATGCACCATTGGAAAGTTTGAATGTCAAAAAACATTGTGCGACTTGGGAGCAGGCATAAATCTGATGCCTTATCTAGTTTTCTGCAAACTAGAAATGGGAGAAGTCAAACCTACAAACATCACTTTGCAGTTAGCTGACCGCTCAATTGTTCACCCGAGAGGAGTCATCGAAGATGTATTAGTGAAGGTGGACAAGTTCATCTTCCCCGCCGACTTCGTTATCTTAGACATACAAGATAACGATGGAATCCCCATCATACTTGGCAGACCCTTCTTAGCCACAGGACAGGCGCTCTTTGATGTTCACAAAGGGAGTCAAGCTTCGAAAGAGACGGCAAGAGGTGATTTTCAATGTTTTTCGAGCAAAGAACTTTTCCAGAGGCCAAGGATAACCGCTCACCATTGATCTTAGCGAAGAAGCGATCGACCAAAGAGTTCTGGATATGATGATACGCTGTTAAGATCACCACGTGGGATGATGATAGTAGAAACGATCCAGATCGATGAGTATGCAAATTGGATGAATGCTTATGAAAATGGGATACAAGGAAGTATGAAGAGCTCGACAGTACCGGAAAGATCATTACCATCCACAGAGAAGGCTCCAGGACTTAGAGTTAAAAACCCTACCCAATCATCTACAATACCAATACCTAGGTGAAGAAAAAACCTTACCGGATCATTTCATGCCACCTATCCACCAAGAGATTGATAAACCGCTAAGAGTACTAAAAATCACAAGCGGGCCATGGATGGACATTAGCAGACATAAAAGGAATAAGTCCATCAACAGTAATGCATAAGATCCGCCTAGATGAGGAGAGCAGACCATCCATCGAAGCCCAGAGGCGACTGAACTCAAACACAAGGAGGTAGTAAGAAAGGAAATCCTAAAATGGCTCGACGCAGAGTAATCTACCCCATATCCGACAAAGACACGGGTAAGTCCAGCATGGTGCGCCAAAAGGGTGGAATAACAGTGGTGACCAACGAAAGAAACGAACTCATTCCCTCAAGAACGACCGGATGGAGAATCTGCGACTATCGCAGTTGAATAAAGCAACTAGAAAAGACCACTTCCCGCCGCCATTCCTAGATCAAATGTTGGATGACTCGCAGGCATAACTACTATCGCTTTTGGATGGATACTCGTGGTATCACCAGATTGCAATAGCCCCGTAAGATCGTGAAAAGACAACATTCACTTGCCCTTTGGTACATTTGCATTCGTAAGAATGCCATTCGACTCGCAATGCACCGCAACTTTTCGAGGTGTATGATGGCAATTTTCTCGATATGGTAGAGAACTATAGAGATCTTTATGGATGACTTTTTGGTCTTTGAGCATCATTCGATGAGTGTTTAAGGCATCTGTAAGCAGCGTTAAGCCTGCGAAGAATCTAACTCAGTCTAAACCGGGAGAAGTGTCACCACGGTAATGTAAGGAATTGTATTAGGACACAAAATATCAAGCCAAGGTATTGAGGTGGACAAGGCAAAGATTTCGATGATCGAAAATCTACCACCTCCGAGATCAACAAAAGGAGTCAAGTTTCTCGACACGCAGCTTCTATGTAAGATTCATCAGGATTTTTCGCGTCTCAAAGCCTCTTTCCACATTGCTAATGACGGGGGTTGCCTTCGACTTCAATAAAGAATGCTTATCCGCATTTCAAACGCTCAAGGAGAAGCTTATTTCAGCACTCATAGTCATTGCACCAAACTGGGAGCTCCCATTTGAACTAATGTGCGATGCAAGCGATTATGCAATTGGAGCAGTGCTTGGACAGAGAATCGACAAGGTATTTAGATCCATTTACTATGCTAGTAAAACTCTAAATGACGCACAGTTAAATTATGCAACTACCGAAAAGGAACTGCTAGCAATAGTATATGCATTTGAGAAATTCAGGCCGTACTTGATTGGGAATAAGGTGATAGTATACACTGACCACTCTGCTATAAAGTACTTGATGACAAAGAAGGATGCAAAGCCTCGCCTCATTCGATGAGTCTTACTTCTACAAGAATTTGACGTGGAGATTCGTGATAAGAAAGGAATGAGAATTCGGGACCAACATCACTTGTCAAGACGAAAACACAGAGAGCCGAACACCGAGGATGTGCAAATAAACGATCACTTTCCGCATTTAACAACCGCTTTCGAGTAAGTATGAATTCTAATTTACCTTGGTACGACTTTGTTAACTTTCAGCCTAAAGTACTACCCCGCACTTGTCAAGACAGCAAGTGAAGAGGTTTTATTCGTATAAAGCATTACTATTGGGATGAACCTATGTTATACAAACATCGCACACCAAGTCATCAAAGCGATGTATACCGTATAAGAGATGCACTGTGTTCTCACCCATCGCCACACCCTATCATGGTGGACACTTTGGGGCATCAAGAACACGCAAAGGTATCGCGAATGCGATTCTATCGCCAACACTTTAAGGATGCCCATACCTTTGTGAAGAGATGTGATAATTGTCGAGAACAGGAACATCTCAAGACGAAAGGAAATGCCTTCGCAAGGATATTGGAAGTGGAACTCTTTGATGTGTGGGAATCGATTTCACGGGCCATTCCCACCATCCTTTGGAAATCAATATATCCTTCCGCAGAGACTATGTGTCCAAACGAAGCAAGAAGTGTACAAAAGAAAACGACAAGAAGACTGCTCAAAAATTCCTTCAAAAGAATATTTTCACGCGTTCGACACTCCAAGAGCTATCATCATGCGACGGAAGTCATTTCGCAACAGTGAACTCATTGCTTTCCGAGATATGGAGTTTACCATCGCACTACAACTTCCTACCACCCTCAAGCTAACGGGCAATGGAAATGTCAAATAGAAGTAAGAGCATATTAGAAAAGACGGTGAACGGCTCGAGGAAAGATCGGTCTATCAAATCGACGACGACGTGGGCATACCTGGACAGATTCAAAACACCAATGGTATGTCACCTTATAAATTAGTTTTTGGTAAAGCATGTCATTTGCCAAGAGAGTTGGAACACAGAGCGCATCGGGCAATGAAGAAGTTAAACATGGACGCCACTACGGCAGACGTATGAGGCTACTACAAATGGCGAATTAGATGAATTCGTGCACAATGCCTATGAATGCAAAGATCTACAAGGAACGAACGAAAGCATGGCACGACAAGAATTTGATACCAAAAGACTTTCAAGAAGGACAACAAGTGCTTTTATTCAACTCAAGGTTGAGATTGTTTCCAGGCAAGTTAAAATCACGTTGGACAGGACCATACACGGTGGTAAGAGTATTCCCATATGGAGCAATGAAATAAAAGGAGAGAGGAGTCGCTTCAAGGTAAACGGACAGAGATTAAAACCCTATCTGATCAATGAAATGGAATACATGAACTTGGTAACTTCTCATACCTTAGAATAATAAGGAACTTGCGTCCGGCTAAAAGACGTTAAAGACAACGCTACTTGAGAGGCAACCCAACGTTTTCAATTATGTTATTTCAATTCCTATCCTTAGTTTATTTTATTTTGTCTTGAACAATCTCACGGTCTTGGGCTCTTGTGTTTGTGTTGTGTTGACAGGTGAAAGCCAAGGATTTGGAAGGCGAAAACCGAAGAGAAGCAAATGATCTCCAGAAAATCGCCATAGCCGCGCGCCGTACAGGCCGCGACGCTAAAATCGTAAGACGCCAGAAATGAGCGCCACGGCCCCATTTGCAGGCCGCGTAGAAAGTTCGTAACCAGACAGAGTTCAGCCGCGGCGCCACAACGACAAATATGAATTCTGGAAGACACCCTGATCCGAAGGCCCTATCGCCAAATCAAACACCAAGAGCTCTCCTCCCCTCACGGAATTCAAAGTATTATCCACCGCCATCACCACCATTTTATCCAAAGTTTGTAAGTGTCTTAATTCTTTTATTCTTTTTGAGTCTACACACATTGGGGACAATGTGTGATTTAAGTTTGAGGGTGTTTTATTTGTGTCTTGTTTTATTTGTGTCATGTTATGTTTTATTTAAGTCTTTTTGATTGTTTTATGTTTATTTTGAGTCACCAATTTTTTTTCTTTTTGAGTCATAATTGTCTGTCAAAGATCATGTATGCTGTAGTTGCTAGAAACACCTAGTGAAGTAAGGTGGAATAATGTAACGGAATTGAAGCAACTATCTAAACACTTAGGTTAGATATGCCAAAAACTCACAGAATCTGTCTAGTTGGAATTTCTTGCTTGAGTTATGCATGCTAAATGATAAATACTTATGTGTTATGATTACTTGCTATTTGAGGCGAAATAGTTAGGATATGCATGTTAGGGAGATGACTCAGACATTTCTTTGATAGCCAATTCTTACCATTCTTTTCTATCCCGTACTTTAAAAATATCCCTAGTCAGCCCCATTGAGCCTAAATTTGAAACTTTTTATTTGACACCCTATATTCCCACAAATTGTACCATAAGTGAAAATATGAAATAGTGGAATACATTGTGTTAAAAAAAAAGACAAAAAGAGTGAATAAGTCTGTTGCACCCCAATACAAAAGTAATAAGAAATAGGCAAAAGCCTAAGTTTGGGGGTACTTGTCATTATTATATACTTCACTCTCCCAAAACAAAAGAGGAGAAAGATAGAATCGAAATAAAGAAAAGAACAAAAAGAAAAGGGAAATACTGAAAAGCTAAAGAGCTTATGGTACACAAAAATGAGCCTAAATGCCTATTTTTACCAACCCCTACCTAAGCCTACATTACAACCCTTAAAGTCCTGAAGATCTCTTCTATGCATATCCAGGATTAGTGGAGAATAGCAAGTAAGCATGCCATATGATTTTTGAATTTATATGCATGATTTAGTATATTGACTTCCATTAAAGCATGATGAATATGAGTTTGCGAAATATCTAGCTTAATATGCTGAAATGTCATGCTATATGTTCCTGCATATTATTTTGCTAACCTTCATGTTTTTCTAGTTAACACTAATGCAGCAAAAGTAATCAATGGCAGTGAGTCTTTTATTTTCGTTCTTTGAGTCTTTTATTTCTTTCTTTCTTTCTTTCTATCTTTGCTCGAGGGCAAGCAAAGGTTAAGTTTGGGGGTATTTGATCGGTGTATTTTATATACACCTTTTGAGTCAGTTTTAGTTAGTCTTTTGTCCCGTTTTGCACATATAAGTGTCGTATTAGGATAGTTTTCCTTTCTTTTGAGTCAAAGTGGTTAAAATGGCCAAATGGCGGAAAAGGAGCTAAAAGAGGGCAAAAGAGGAGAGTCCAGAGCTAAAAACAGAGAAAGTGGCGACGAGGTCGAAACCAGCACTGCACGGCCGCCTCCCGCAGGAAGCGGTAGCGCGCCACTATCGAAGAGGTTGCGAAAGCGCTGCCGCAGCCAGCAAAGCAGGTCGCGACGCTAAACACCCGGTGCTACAGAGTTGCAGGCCACGCGCCTCGCACAACAGAACTGGCGCGCGCCAAATCACCCTACGACCGCAGGTTCCGGCGCCGCGACTGTCTGCGAGGCCGCGACGACGCGGAAAAATTAGGTTTCCAGACGGATTTTGGGCCAGGCCTGCAGGGAAAAGTTGAGGCGGTTTTCAGCCTATAAAAAGAGAACCCTAGGCAGTTTTTAAGGGTTCCCCTTCTTGCACAACACATGGCTTTCTTGCTTGGAGATTGGAGACCATAGTTTAGTAATTTCTTTTCCTTTTCTTTACTTTATTTCAGTTTTTGTATGATGAACATGGGATTAGTTCTTGTCATATCAATGACTAGGAACTAATTCCTCTATAGGGCTTTCCATGTTGAATCTCTAGAAACTTATGTTATGATTTAATGCATGTTTATGGTTATTCTTCTTCTTGTTGAGATCTATCCAATATTTGAGTTGAATTCTTGGTAATTAATTGACAACTAATTATCACTATATGATTTCTAATCAGACTCCGAAAGGGGGGGATTGTGAATATGCTGTAAGTTGGTAGACATTCTTGGATTGGGGATGAAAATACCTCAATTATTTATGTAGCGTTAATGAGAGGCTTAAAAACCCTAATTTTGCGCATTGTGCGTGACAGTTAACTAGGTTCTTATTCTTAATCCTCCTATAGAGTTATCCTTATCACCGAAAGGTAGGTAAGGTGCAATACTGGGGTTGAGTGTTTATATAACCCTAACGGGAGTATAAAACGATTTAGTGAACCTGCTTTCTCCAAAAGAAGAAGACCATTAATAAGTAGCATAAGCGGATAGTGAGGAGACGTGGAAGCCCTATTCTCATCACAACTGAAGTAAACCCTTATAGTTAAATAGCTTTTATAATTCTTAGTTATAAACAACAAATCGAAATATCAATTTACCAAATAGATACCAAAAAATAGATAGTTGGTACTTGAACCCTAATCCTTGAGGACGATATTCGGTCTTATCAAGACTATACTACTTGTCACGATAACGTGCACTTGCGTTTAAAGTGTGTGCATCTTACCGCGCACCACCTATCCACCTATATTCAGCAAACCACAGATGCCACACAGGGCCATAATATACCACACATATACAATTCACCAATTACTAATATCAAATAAGGGATCGAGTTGAATTACCTGGAGGCACAAGGAACAAGTGATGATACTTCTTCATTTCATCTTCTACCTCCCAAGTCATTTCCTCCCTATTGTTGTTTCACCACAATACATTGACGGAAGCCACATCCTTCGTCTATAATCTCCTGACCTGGCGATCAAGTATGGCGATGGGATTCTCCTCATACGATAACTCCTCTGTCACCTGGATATCATTTACTGGAAAGATTCTGGAAGGATCACCAATACACTTACGTAGCATCGATACATGAAAGACTGGATGTACCGCTTCCAAATCAGAGGGTAGATCTAACTCATAGGCAACCTTGCCTATCCTACGAATGATATGGTAATGCCCAATGTATCTTGGGCAAAACTTTCCTTTCTTACCGAACCTCATCACACCCTTCATAGGTGATACCTTCAAGAATACCCAATCACCAACCTGGAACTCTAAGTGTCGACGTCGATTATCCGCATATGACTTCTGTTACACCTCGTAAGTTTAAGGCGATAATTAAGAACGTCATTAAGAAAATTAAAATACTTAAGGATGTGATTCCGGAAATGTTTTTGTTACAACGAGCTGACAAGGGAATTGAAAATGATTGTTGTATATTCTCATTATGGATTAGTAACATATTATAAGAATTATGAATTAGTAACATAACATGGAGAATACGAGACCTTATGAAATTTTCGGGAATTAAAGGAAACGAGAGTTAAGATTAAAAGAAGTGGGATTAAGATTTATTACTTGGGGGATTGATTTAATTTAAGTAGACAACGAGGGACTAAAATATAGTATTTTAGGGACCTAAGTTTAATAAGAGAAATTCAGTTTTTTTATCTATTAACCCTATGTTCATTATTTTAATCCAATTCAAAAAAAAAAAACCACAACCTACAATTTCTTCTCTTTTCTTTTCCCCCTAGCAGCGGTTTTTCTCCATTTTCTTTAGCAAAAATGGAAGTTCTTCTTCTCTAAATTCCTCTCCTAGATTAAGTTAATTTTCGTCCAATTTTCTAAGCTAAAAATCGCAAAAACTGTGGTGAAAAACTGCCTCAATGAACCATGAGTTTCAGTCCAGAAATTCTCATTTTTAGAACGATTTTTTGGAAGGAAAACATGTATAAATGATGGGTTAACATTGTGAGATTCATGCATGTCAAACTGGAGTTGAAAAAGGTGAAGAATAGGACAAGAATTTGGGCAAGAATCGATAGAACAGTGAGGAAAGATTAAGGGACTGTTTTGGACAAATTTAAGGTATAAAATTCTCCTTCTTATGGTATAATTGGGATTACATGTTGGAATTCAAGAAATGAATGTGTGTTAAGAGAAACTTGAAATTAGACAATGCATGTGACTAATTTGGTGTTGTAGCCGATTTTAGGACTATTTTGTATACATTGGATTTAAGTATTGTTGTTGTTATTATTGTTGCTAATTGCATGTTGAGAATTGAAAAGAAACCTTGATGTTTAAAGATATATTTGCTATATGGAGTTGTTGGAAGGTAAGTTGGATTAAGAATTAAGAAAAGAGTTATAGAGTTGTGACATGTTGTGGCCGAAATTGGCATGAAAATTATTGAACATTATTGTGATGTATTAAGGGCTGTTTTAGTGCTGAAAATATATGTATAAACATGTATGTATGTTGAGGTAGTTACCTATTCATGTCTTGAAAGAATTAAGGTGTATAAAATTGTTATTTCACATTCTTGAACTCTCAATGTTGCTAGAAGATTGGACCGCTTGAATGGCATGTTTTAACGGGACTAAAGGATTGAATGAACCTGATGAATATGTGTGTTAATCACCTTGATTGCTATTTGGTTATATTCCATAAGTGTAAGGGGAGAGGATGTATTATGGTAGCATATATGAAGTATATGAGACTAATTTTGTAATATCTGGAATTGTGACTTGTTAATTGGTATTGTTGGCATCAGTTGTAAGTTGTGGATGTACATATAAACAGAGGAAGTGCTTCCCGAATTTTCCTAGAATAGGGAGTCGTCGTTCGTTATAACGTATGCTAGTAATCATAAGGTTAATGGACATGTTACTATGATTATAGGTTGAAGTACTAAACGAGACGTATTCTGATATTGAGTTGACTAGTTCGACTAAAAGGTATGTTAAGACAAATCCTTCTTTCTCTTGGCATGTTCTACGTATGAACTATAATTGTGGTATTGTTCCATAAATTATTCTACTCTTAGAAGTTAAGAAATATTCGTGTTATTGATTCTATGCTAAAAACATGTCTAAGTTGTTCCTATGTCCTTATTAAGGCATATAGGAAAGGTGTTGGTATTCATGAGAGTTTTTAGTAAGCATTGAAGTCAATTTGACTCTGCTAATCTAAAGTAACTGATAAGTATTAAGTGCTGAAACCGGTTTAATAAATAAGAAGCTATATCTTTAGTAGATATGCTAAAATAAGTCATTGCAGCGTTAAGTGAATAAGATATCGACAAATAATTATATTAAAATGATTAGAATTTCATCTGCATAGAAACTAAGATATAACCAATTTGTTTTACATTTTTTAGTTCACAGCTGATTAGATAAGATCATTATAAAAATATAACCTACTATCGGCTCATATAATGAATTAATTAGACAATTAGGATCTGTTATCACAAATCAGATATTTTCATAATGTTAGCCAGAAGAGTAGGATATTATTGTCAGCCAATAAATTCATGAAATGTTTATGGTCATTTATGCATTTATATTTACGTTTACATTGAAATTCATATTTTTACCCAAGACGATATGATATGAGTTGGTGCAGACGACAAACGGTATGTGAAACTCTTCCTTATTTCTTTGACATGATTTATATGAAAGGAACGTATGGCGGACGTACATGATTCCTATACAGTCTAAATCCTAGGAATATGAGTTATGAGAAATGCCTTTGATTTTCTATTAAAAGTTCATTTTAATAGGTTGATTGAGAGTCAAATGATGATTTAAATAGCATATGGTTGCTCACGATATCTACTAGTGTAAGGTGTTACTAATCCATTCCACTGAGTCCCTCGCTAAAGGGCCGTCAATGTTATATATATGATGATTCCATGGACATGCATCCATGATGCGGGTATAGATACCCATGATAGTATATATATGATTATTACATGGACATGTATCCATGATGCGGGTATAGATACCCATGATAGTATATATATGATTATTCTATGGACATGTATCCATGATGCGGGTATAGAAACCCATGATAGTATACGTATGATGATTCCATGGACATACCTCCATGATGCGGGTATATATACCCAGGATAGTATATATATATATATATATATATATATATATATATATATATATATGATTATTTGGACAGACACTCATGGTTTTGATATGGCTCTCATTGTTATAAGACACAGTTGACTCTCATTTCATAAGGTACAGTCGTATTGATATTTGGATTATTATATTTGTCTCATGTTATCTCTTGGCCTGTTTTGATCTTCTTTACTGTACTATATGTTTTACATACTCAGTACATTATTTCGTACTGATCCCCCTTTCCTCGGGGGGCTGCGTTTCATGCCCACAGGTACAGGTACTCAGTTTGGTAATCTGCTAGTCTAGGGTTCCATAAGTACTGTTATAAACCTTTTTTAGCACACTACCATGTATAGTATGTCTCTGATGATCTTAGTTCTGTCAAATCACATTCTAATAGTTACTGCTTAAAATCCCTTATCTTAGTCATAGTAACATGACACTTCACTGTGAGTGATATCTCCTTAATACCCAGTTGAAATCACTCATTATTGCCTATGGACTTGTACCTGGTCATGTAACCTTCCAATATCTATCCACATTTCCCTTTTAAGAGCCACATCATTAAACGCATACACCAAGGTCATATGAAAACTTTTCTTTATACCCCTATGTGTAACCCTGCAGTGTATCAATTATTTTGTATAGTTTTTTTTAATATCTACCTCATAGAGATGAGGCTTCCACAATAACCATATTCCTTCTTTTAATTCCTTAACTGAAAATATGAACTCCAGAGGTTCGCTGCACGTCCTTGCTTTGCTTTTTCATTTTTGCGCTGAACACTACTCTTTACGATATTTAAATGCTTGACACAACTATACACTAATAGGGTGCTCATCATTCTCAAGTTCTAGGTCATTTGCGAAAGAACTCAAATAATCCATATGTACAATACTTCCCAGTACTCGGTCCAAAGTAAGAAAAACGCTTTCATTCTTTTATCTCAACCTTATCATTCAAGAAGTAATAACCCCTTCTTATTCTTACAGTGGAATAATATTCTCTTGCAGTTTGTTACTTTCACAAATTGACACCTCATTCATGGTCTGCGAGGGATCTCACTTCACTACTCGTAATTATAAACAACTTCATTTCTTTTAATACTTGTTCACTCATTTCTTACTTGTCGTACTTTTCATAATTCCAACATATTCTATTATACATACGTAATCTCGGACTTAGCTCCTGGTTCCAATCCCTAATGATACCATCCCTTAAGTGATGAATTGTTAACTTATTCTCTTATTTCGTATGTAAAAGACTCTGAAGAGTTACCTTACCTGACGTTGACCTAGTATCTCCAAACCTGGTCATCATACTTCTATTCCAATTCTTCCACTTCTCTTATGGCTTGAGGCACCAAGTCAAGTACGAATAACTCTGATTTGCCCTTCCGGGCTACTGTCGCTTTTTTTGGAGACATAGTTGCAATCACAATAATTCGTTAGGGAGAGGTGAATTATCCTAATGACATAGCTCTATTGCATGATCTATGAGATGAAAGAATAGAAACCAATCCTAAATGTCCTGCAGCCTCCTGCGTATAAGTATGATGCACAATATACTCATACACAAGACTCTACTAGACACTGTCTGTAGACATTCCGAGGACTAACAACTCTAATATCACTTTTGTCACGACCCGACCCGACGGGCCGCGATTAAATGCCCTAATGACGCCATTACACTAACATGTCACGTAATCAGATTGACACTAAGGACAATAGAAAATTCGGCAGCATAATGCTGCAATCATAACATATGTCCGAATAGGCAAGCCGGCAAGGCCGCCTTTACACATGAACAATCATCTCTCCTGAGGAGTCACATTTAAATCAGATATACGAATAGGCGAGCCGACAAGGCTGCCACTATATACGGGAATCTCCCAAAACAGAGTACAACAACACATACACAAAAGAAGGTTCACAACTCTACACACGTACAACCCACGACTGTCTACATACCTCTATGAGAAGGATAACGACATATGACGGGACAGGGCCCCGTCGTGCCCCTAATACATACATAAGTCTAAAAAGAGGTTATGTACCAAAAATACCAAGCTCTGAATCAAAGGATATATGATCATTCTCTTGGAATAGTTATGTGGGAAGTAGGCATAAAGACTCAGTACAAGTTCAGAAATTTTAATATATGAAGGAGGGATCCTGAATTTCTACAGACAGTAATAGAAGGGTGGAAAATAGATAAGAGAGGTACAAAAGTATTTGAACTAATGGCAAACTAAATAAGCTCAAAGAGGTTGTTACACCGGTAAGAGATTCTGTCATAGCTAAGCGAATATATAGTAATTGATGAATTGCATGTGTGTTATATTGTGGCCTTGTGTGACATCTGTTGGGTTGCTGAATATTAGTGGATAGACATAGTTATAGAGGAGACTCTGCCGAAATGTTTTCTAGCATGAGACCTATAATGAACATTCGAGGACGAATGTTTTTAAGGGGGGAGGATGTTACACCTCGTAAGTTTAAGACGATAATTAAAAACATCATTAAGGAAATTAAAATACTTAAGGATGTGATTCCGGTAATATTTTTGTTACAACGAGCGTGATAAGGGAATTGAAAATAATTGTTGTATATTCCCGTTATGGATTAGTAACATATTATAAGAATTATGGATTAGTAACATATTATAGGAATTACGACATGGAGAATACGAGACCTTATGAAATTCCCGAGAATTAAAGGAAACACGATCTAAGATTAAAAGAAGTGGGATTAAGATTTATTACTTGGGGGATTGATTTAATTTAAGTAGACAACGAGAGACTAAAATGTAGTATTTTAGGGACCTAAGTGTAATAAGAGAAATTCAGATTTTTTTATCTATTAACCCTATGTTCATTTTTTTAATCCAATTCAAAAAAAAAACCACAACCTACAATTTCTTCTCTTTTATTTTCCCCCTAGCAGAGATTTTTCTCCATTTTCTTTAGCAAAAATGGAAGTTCTTCTTCTCTAAATTCCTCTCCTAGATTAAGTTAATTTTCGTCCAATTTTCTAAGCTAAAAATCGCAAAAACAGTGGTGAAAATCTGCCTCATTGAACCATGAGTTTCAGTCCAGAAATTCTCATTTTTAGAACGAATTTTTGGAAGGAAAACATGTATAAATTATGGGTTAACATTGTGGGATTCATGCATGTCAAATTGGAGTTGAAAAAGGTGAAGAATTGGACAAGAATTTGGGCAAGAATCGATAGAACAGTGAGGAAAGATTAAGGGATTGTTTTGGATAAATTTAAGGTATAAAATTCTCCTTCTTATGGTATAATTGGGATTGCATGTTGTTGTAATTCAAGAAATAAATGTGTGTTAAGAGAAACTTGAAATTAGACAATGCATGTGACTAATTTGGTGTTGTAGCCGATTTTAGGACCATTTTGTATACATTGGATTTAAGTGTTGTTGTTGTTATTATTGTTGCTAAATACATGTTGTGAATTGAAAAAAAAAACTTGATGTTTAAAGATATATTTGCTATATGGAGTTGTTGGAAGGTAAGTTGGATTAAGAATTAAGAAAAGAGTTATAGAGTTGTGACATGTTGTGGTCGAAATTGGCATGGAAATTATTGAACATTATTGTGATGTATTAAGGGCCGTTTTAGTGCTTAAAATATAAGTATAAACATGTATGTATGTTGAGGTAGTTACCTATTCATGTCTTGAAAGAATTAAGGTGTACAAAATTGTTATTTCACATTCTTGAACTCTCAATGTTGCTAGAAGATTGGACTGCTTGAATGGACTATTTTAACGTGAATAAAGGATTGGATGAACCTGATGAATAGGTGTGTTAATCAACTTGATTGTTGTTTGGTTATATTCCATAAGTGTAAGGGGAAAAGATGTATTATGGTATCATATATGAAGTATATGTGACTAATTTTGTAATATCTGGAATTGTGACTTGTTAATTGGTATTGTTGGCATCAGTTGTAAGTTGTGGATGTACATATAAACAGAGGAAGTGCTGCCCGAATTTTCCTAGAATAGGGAGTCGTCGTTCGTTATAACGTATGCTAGTAATCATAAGGTTAATGGACATGTTATGTTACACCCCGTAAGTCCAGGACATGTATAAGAGAACGTAAGTAAGGAACATAAGACTTGAAAAGGGTACGAAAGGAAGAATTGTTTTTCCGACGG
Organism: Przewalskia tangutica; assembly: GCA_029844215.1. NCBI lineage: Eukaryota > Viridiplantae > Streptophyta > Magnoliopsida > Solanales > Solanaceae > Przewalskia > Przewalskia tangutica. The sequence goes on along the minus strand of CM056731.1, from coordinate 33,011,469 downwards.
AAAATCTTCCGAACGTCGGAAAGGAAAAATGTTCGTTGGTGAGAATTTGATTCTCAAAATGCATTAATTGAAGAGTATGGAATGTATTATCATTATGGAAATTTATTTATTTATTTATTTTTACGGATTTGGTCACGTGGGGCCCACCCGAGGAATTTTACGTTTTGTGGGACCCACGAGGGTTACGGAATTTTATGGACGAATGGGAGGGCAACACGTGGCACCCCCCCACTATGGTCTTGGACGAAATATTCAAGGGTAAAATGGTCATTTGACCAATGTATAGATGACCAAGTCTTGCTAATTAAAGAGCTTGAGATAATTGACTAGTCAAAGGGCCACTTGGCTTGATCCCTTCCATCAAAACCTAACAAGTGTTATAATCTAGACCCTCCAATGTGTTATATAAGCACCCTAGTAGCAAGACTTGTCTTCAACACTTAGAAAATTTTTAGAGAACTTTGAGCTTAGCTAGATAGCTCTTGGCTTTGTCTCATTTTTCACAAGAAAAATTTGTAGTTTTGATCCATTATTCACAAGGCTTTAACCCAAGGTCCCTAAGGGTATTGTAAGGATATCTCAATAGAAAGATCCCGGAAAAACCGCATTTTTACGTTAGTCGCAAGGCGGAAACCCAAGGTGTTCTTCAACTTTGAAGTTGGAAATAGAAGAGGAGTTTTTCACAAGCTTCTAAGGGTTGCAAATAGCGGATTGGAACGTCAAGAAAAGGAGTTGGAGTTGCTAAGGATCGACTTAGGGTTTTGGATCATTTTGAGCTTAAGGAGGTAATAATCTCCGTCTTGCTATTATAATTCAAGATTTCATGTTGTAGTAGTTAGAAATGATCATGTGGATTATATTATGAAGAATGATATGTGTTATGGAATATTTGGATGGAATCCGAAAGTTGCATGATTTAGCCTTTAAGTTTGTAATTCAATTTAGTTACTAGTTTAGTCGTCGCATGTTATCTAAAGAGTTGATTAAGGTGGTTATAATTGCTAAGTTGTTTATGACTATATAACATGTTAGACCTAAGAAGTTGTATTGAAAAAGAATTGGAAAGAACTTTGTGTTATTGAATAAGTTAACCGAGAATGACCTTGATTAAGGACTTAGTTGGTATTAATTGTGGGGCGGAATTTTACACGTATTGTAAGACGTGTAATCCCCTTTGATTTGGTTGTTGTATTGAGCCTTAAATGTGGCGTGTTTGGTTATTGAATTCGGCCTTGAAAAAGGTGGCAAAATATGTAGAAACAAAGGAAGTGTTGTCCGATTTTCCGTAGAATTTAGTGACTTTGCACTTAGAATATTCTACGTTCGAAGCTAAAGGTTAATGGACGTATTGTGGCCATTATAGGTTGAAGTACTAAGTACAGCGTATTCTACTTGAAGGATGAAATAGCTATCAAGGTTGAAGTACTTTGGAGCATTTTGCTTTTTGTCGATAATCGTCGCGAGGTATGTGAACCTCTTCCTTCTTTTGACATGATTCTATGTATGAAAATACATGTGGTACTATTTCATGATTCCTTCTACTCTTAGAAGTTAAGAGGTATGTATGTTGATTTACTCTACGTAAAGGTTATGTCTAAGTTATCCTAAGTTCTTACCAAGTCTTATGGGGGATGTTGGTAAGAGTCGTTAGGAGATATTTGGAGCCAAGTTGACTTGGCTAAGTTACGACACAAATGAGAATAAGTATCGAACAAGCCACTGCAGCGTTAATAAAGGAAAATGTAATGACAATCAATTAAGTTAAAATGAGTAGAATTCTCCATCTGCATAGAAGCTAAGATAAGACAAAATTGTATTACATTTTCTAGATCATGACTACTTGATTAAGATCGTTATAAATAAGTATAACTTATTCACAACGCACCAAAGTATATGTTACTTAATTTATAAGAATTTACGTAAGAAGTTTTAAGACTATGAACCTCAAATTTTTAAAAGGGTAAGGGACTTTATTTTTCAAGTTATGGGACTTGATTCTTAAAGGAAGAAATGAATTGATTTAAAAGCATAGAATACTTGATTTGGAAAGTATTGATTTCTTGTCATTCTAAAGTTAAGAAACTTGTTTTCTTAAAAGTTAAGAGACTTGAAGTATTTTGAAAGCTATGTGATTTGATTTGAAAGTATAAGTCTCTTGGTTATAAAAGGGATGAATTTGTCTAGGACATAAAGAGTTATAACGGCTTTATGGGAAGTTGGTTATAACAACTTTATGGAAGATTAAAAGAATGGTTTTCTTCAGTAATGTAAGCAAAGAAATGACTTGAAATAAAGAAGGGCAAATTGTCTTAATGGTACCAATTGCTTAAGGTTTTAAAGAAAGAAGTCACTTGATTTAGAAGCCTGTAAATGTATTTCTAAAAGGTATTGTGACTTGTCTTGAAAAGTAGATATGACTTGATACTACGGTTATTAGTATCTTGGAAGTTTTATTTGAAAAAGAGTCATTCTAAAGGAGTAGAGGTACGTAGTACGTTGGGTTAAATTCCCGGATTTTATAATGACATTATCGCGTCCCGTAAACGGGCGCAAGATACCTTTATGGCGCACTATATGACATTATCGCATCCCGAAATGGGTCGCAAGATACCTTTACGGGCGACTATATGACATTATCGCCCCGAAAGGGGCCGGCAAGATACCTTATGGGCGTACTATATGACATTATCGCCCCGTAAATGGGCCGGGCAAGATACCTTATGGGCGGACTATATGACATTATCGCGTCCCGAAATGGCCGGCGATACCTTTATGGGCGGACTATATGACATTATCGCGTCCCGAAATGGGCCGGCAGATACCTTACGGGCGCACTATATGACATTATCGCCCCAAACGGGCCGGCGATACCTTATGGGCGACTATATGACATTATCGCGCCCCAGAATGGGTCGGCGATACCTCTATGGGTAGACTTATGTGACTTTATCGCATCCCGCATTTGGCCTGCGATAAAGGCGTCCCTCCATAAAGGGCGGATTATGTTATGCAAGGTAAGTAAGTTATATGGTAATGAACTTGACGGTTTTTCCAAGCATGCGTAAGAATGTGACTATAACTTTTATGTAAAACGGGAAAAGATAATAAGGTACGATTAAGTTCACGAGATGGTAATGACACGGTAGGATCCGGTATTTACCTTTTTATACTTGCCTCGCCATTCTTTTGTACGCTTATGATTTGTTTATCGTACCTTATTTTTCGCTCCATATTCTGCACTGTTGTTATCGACCTTCTTCGGGCCGCGTCATGTCCGCAGGTAGGTACACAGTTGTGGATCCGCGAGCTTAGGATCCTGGTTCAGCATTTGAGATGGCTCCAATGTTCCGAAGCTTGTCGTCATGGTTATGTATATTCAGGGGTACGGCGGGGCCTTGTCCCGTCATAGTATTTGTCCAAATCTTAGAGGTCTGTATTCATCTGTGGACTGGACTGGCTAGAGTTGTTTTTACATTGTTAAACAGTGTAGACCCTTTCGGGAAGTTTTTATGTTATGGCAGCCTTATCGGCTTGGCCTTAGTTTTTGATAAAAGAAAAAAAAAGTGTTATTTATCTTCCGCAGTTTATTATGTTGTATGAATAGAAGGGTGCCCAGGTAGGGCACCAGTCGCGGCCCGGGGTCGGGTCGTGACATGTTACTATGATTATAGGTTGAAGTACTAGACGAGACATATTCTGATATTGAGTTGGCTAGTTCGACTAAAAGGTATGTTAAGACAAATCCTCCTTTCTCTTGGCATGTTCTACGTATGAACTATAATTGTGGTATTGTTCCATAAATTATTCTACTCTTAGAAGTTAAGAAATATTCGTGTTATTGATTCTATGCTAAAAACATGTCTAAGTTGTTCCTAAGTCCTTATTAAGGCATATAGGAAAGATGTTGGTATTCATGGGAGTTTTTAATAAGCACTGAAGCCAATTTGACTCTGCTAATCTAAAGTAACTGATAAGTATTAAGTGCTGGAACTGGTTTAATAAATAAGAAGGTATATTTTTAGTAGATATGTTAAAATAAGCAATTGCAACGTTAAGTGAATAAGGTATCGACAAACAATTATATTAAAATGATTAGAATTCCATCAGCATAGAAACTAAGATATAACCAATTTGTTTTACATTTTCTAGTTCACAACTGATTAGATAAGATCATTATAAAAATATAACCTACTAACGGCTCATATAATGAATTAATTAGGCAATTAAGATCTGTTATCACAAATCAGATATTTCCATAATGTTAGCCAGAAGAGTAGGATATTATTGTCAGCCAATAAACTTAGGGAATGTTTATGGTCATTTATGCATTTATATTTGCATTTACATTGCAATTATATTTTACCCAAGACGATATGATATGAGTTGGTGCAGACGACAAGCGGTATGTGAAACTCTTCCTTCTTTCTTTGACATGATTTATATGAAAGGAACGTATGACGGACATACATGATTCCTATACAGTTTAAATCCTAGGAATATGAGTTATGAGAAGTGCCTTTGATTTTCTATTAAAAGTTCATTTTAATAGGTTGACTGAGAGTCAAATGATGATTTAAATAGCATATGGTTGCTCACGATATCTACTCGTGCAAGGTGTTACTAATCATTTCACCGAGTCCCTCACTAAAGGGCCGATAATGTTATATATATGATGATTGCATGGACATTCATCCATGATGCGGGTATAGATACCAATGATAGTATATATATGATTAATCCATGGACATGTATCCATGATGCGGGTATAGATACCCATGATAGTATATATATGATTATTCCATGGACATGTATCCATGATGCGGGTATAGAAACCCATGATCGTATACGTATGATGATTCCATGGACAGACCTCCATGATGCAGGTATAGATACCCAGGATAGTATATATATATATATATGATTATATGGGCAGACACTCATGGTTTTGATATGACTCTCATTGTTATAAGACACAGTTGACTCTCATTTCATAAGGTACAGTCGTATTGATATTTGGATTATTATATTTGTCTCATGTTATCTCTTGGCCTGTTTTGATCTTCTTTACTGTACTATATGTTTTACATACTCAGTACATTATTTCAGATCGACTTCTTTCCTTGTGGGCTGCGTTTACGCCCGCAGTACGCCTACTCAGTTTGGTAATCTGCCAGTCTAGGGTTCCACTCAGCTATTTTGGAGAGCTCCTTTGATTCAGAGCTTGGTCTTTTTGGTACAGAACCTCTTTTTAGACTTATGTATGTATTTGGGGCACGACGGGGCCCTATCCCATCATATATCGTCATCCTTCTCATAGAGGTCTGTAAACAGTCGTGAGTTGTACGTATGTAGAGTTGTGAACCTACTTTTGTGTATGTGTTGTTGTACTCTATTTTGGTAGATTCCCGTATATAGTGGCAGCCTTGTCGGCTCGCCTATTCGTATATCTGATTTAAATGTGACTCCTCAGGAGACAAGATTGTTCATGTGTAAAGGAGGCCTTGCCGTCTTGCCTATTCGGACATATGTTATGATTACAGCGTTATGCTGCCGGATTTTCTATTGTCCTTAGTGTCAATCTGATTACGTGACAGATTAGTGTAATGACGTCATTAGGGCGTTTTTTCGCGGCCCGTCGGATCGGGTCGTGACAACTTCTGTCGACTCTGGGCTGCTAATAATCTATCCTGAATGCGCTTCACCTTATCAACAGCTTGCTGAACCAAGTCTGGGTCGATCAACTTAGTCTCACCTACATCAAACCAACCAATAGGTGACCTGCACTTCCTCCCATATAAGGCCTCATACGGGGCCATCTGGATACAAGAATGGTAGCTGTTGTTATAGGCAAACTCTATGAGTGGTAAATGATCATCCCAGCTACCTCTAAAGTCAATAATACATGCTCTCAACATATCCTCTAGTGTCTGAATGATACGCTCTGCCTATCCATCAGTCTGAGGATGAAATGTCGTGCTAAGACTCATCTGAGTCCCCAATCCCTCTTGGAATGATCTCCAAAATTTAGCTGTAAACTGAGCTCCATTGTCCGATATAGTAGATGTGGGAACCCCGTGAAGTCCCATTATCCCTCTAATGTACAATCTCGTATAGTCTTTAGCTGTATAAGTAGTCCTGACTGGTAAAAAAAATGGGCTGATTTTGTCAGCCTGTCCACAATAACCCATATGGAGTCACACTTCCGCTGAGTGCGAGGTTGTCACGCCCCGAACCGACGGGCTGTGACTGGTGCCCTACCTAGGCACCTTATGCCCACACATCACATATAACCAGTGGAAGCTTAAGAAAACTCATAATCTTATAACTAGGGATCCTGTCCCCAAAACTGTCATATAACATCATAGGCAAGCCGGCAAGGCTGCCATTATATACACAATATTCAATATGAACTACAACTATACATGTCCAACTCACACATGACTACAGACCTCTAAGAGTAAGACAGTAACTATGACAGGACAAGGCCCCGTCGTACCCCTGAATATACATAAGCCATAATGGAAGACCTGTACCAAAATGACTAGGCTCCAAAACAATGGAGCTATCCCAAAATGCTGAGCAAGGATCCTAAGCTCGAGGATTACTAAACTGAGTACCTATACCTGCGGGCATTTAACGCATGAGGCGGGTCAAGACATAACAATGTACTAAGTATGTAAATATAAAATACAGTAAATAAGATCATAACTGGCCAAAAAATGACAGGGACAAGTATGAAAATCAAATACCAGATCCAACCGTGCCATATAAAATAGAGCCAATTGTACCTTTCAAAAATAGAGAGTCAACTGTACCTTGTACAAATAGAAAATCAAATGTGCCTTTCAAAAAGTGAGAGTCATATACTTGTCATGGATGTCTGTTCATATACTCTTGTACTGTCATAGGTATCTATACTCGCATCATGGATACATGTACATGGAATCATATACTGTCGTGAGTATCTATACTCGCCTCATGGATATATGTCCATGGAATCATATATGTCATAGGTATCTATACCCGCATCATGGATACATGTCAATTGAATCATATACTGTTGTGAGTATCTATACTCGCCTCATGGATACATGTCCATGGAATCATATATGTCAGAGGTATCTATACCCGCATCATGAATACATGTTCATGGAATCGTATACATCTACTGCCCGACCTCTAATGAAGGACGCGGTATTCATGGGTATCTATACCCGCATCATGAATACATGTCCATGGAATCATATACCTCTACTGCCCGACCTCTAATGAAGGATGCGGTGTTCATGGGTATCTATACCCGCATCATGGATACATGTCCATGGAATCATATACCTCTACAGCCCGGCCTCTAATGAAGGACGCGGTGAACATATGGGAAGATGCGCACGAATCTGCCCCGCCCATTATGGGACGCAGTGTAGTCATATAGGGTATTTGCCCAGCCCTTCCTGGGACGCGGTGTAAAGTCATATACTGTCCAGCCCTCTCTGGGACGCGGTAAACACTTAGCCATATACTGCCCGACCCTTTTTGGAACACGGTGAACACTTAGCCATATACTACCCGACCCTTTCTGGGACGCGGTGAACACTTAGCCATATACTGCCCGACCCTTTCTGGGACGCGGTGAACACTTAGCCATATACTATCCTGCCCTTTCTGGGACGCAGTGTACATGAGATAATAACACTTGCACGAATAGCTTTTCATGAGCAACCTTGTGCAATTTAAGTCATCTTTTGACTCTCAATAAAATATTTAAAATGACCTTTTATTTTAGAAAAAACGAGGCACTATCACATCTTTCATTTTAGAAAAGCCAAAGCACTATCACATCTTTCATTTTAGAAAAGCCAAGGCACTATCACATCTTTGCTTTTAGAAAAGCCAAGGCACTATCACATCTTTCATTTTAGATAACACCAAGGCACTATCATATCATGCATCATTAAGGATTAAGATCCAATAGAACTATGTACGTCCGGCGTACACTCACTTCATATAAATCATGCCAAAAGAAGAAAAGATAGTTTCACATACCTTATCGGCAATACCAACACAATAAGTAGAATACGCCTCAATAAGTACTTCAATCTATAATAACAATAATACGTATATTAACTCCATGCTTACTAGTGTAGGTCATATACCACGTAATGGTTCTCTTTTCATATAAAAAAATTGGGCAGTACTTCCCCTATTTATACATACATTTCCACCTTACAAATAAGGCCAATAACATCAATAACCAAGCACCAATTAGGAGCACAATCAAAGAGCAACAAGGGGATTTACACACCTATTTCTCATGTAAATTCAGCCTCTTAATCCATATTAAAACAGTCCACAAAAACAGTCCATATTCCAACAACAACGAGGGTAGAATGTGAAGCCTTTCTACACCCTTATTCCTTTAGGACTTACATTAGTAATTACCACATTTAAACGTGCATAATGATAACTGAATTTTCAGCATTTTAACACCACAAAATAGCCCCTAAAACAGCACAACAACGTCCCACAGTTTCATGCAGTTTTGGCCAACAAGACTAATATCAAAGCCCTTCATAACTCCTTAAGAACAAAGTCATATTTCAACACTTTAATATAAACAATTTCAACTATCAATAACAAGATTACCTTCATTTAATATCATGTAATAGGTGACGATAACAACAACAATAACCAACGAATCCAATATACTAAAAACTGTCCAAAAATCGGCTAGCATGCCAAAACTGTCCAAAAATCGGCTAGCATGCCAAAACTGTCCAAAAATCGGCTAGCATGCCAAAACTGTCTCATGCACTTTTTATTCTCCATTTCACTTAACACAAGTTCATCCCTTAGCTATAACAACATGTAATTTCCAATTACTTCAAGAGGAAGAAGAACTCTTACCTTAATTTTAACCAAAACAGTCCACATTACACGGCTTACTGCTTTTCCCTTGCGCCACTTCTTAAAGTTGCAATAACACACATGTACCTCTACAAGCTTGTAACAATCTTAATTTCTTGTTTTCCTTTCAAAAAGTTCATTTTCAAGCGTAGGGTTTCAAGGTAAAATCTCATCCAAAACCGTGTCCACTATTTTGGAAAGTTAACTTGGCTTAGAACTTGGTTAAGGTGCTTAGTCTTCGAAAATAACTTAATCTTGTTCTTCTTGGCTATGGAGATTTTGAAATTTGAAGTGAAGGAAGAGATATGAGGGTTTGGATGATCAATATATTTGTGTAGCAAAGTCTTGCAAGACTTGTATTAAAGAGGTGTACATAACACAACTGGAGGGGACCCTTGTAGACCCACTTGTCCACTTATATTCTCTTCACAATAATATCTCCCACACTTATCCAATCTTGTAATACATATATATAATTAGAGCTTTGTTACACAAGTGGGGAGAGACACGTGTCACCCTCTTATTCGTCCATAATTCTCTTCACAAAAATAATTTCATACTTAGCCCAAAATTCTTAATATTTCGATGGGCCCACAAAATTGTGAAATTTTCGGTGGACCCCATATTATCAATACCAAGACTTCATAATACAATACTAAGTCCATAAATCCATTGGAAAGAATTTAACTACTAGTTAATAAATTTTCGCCGTCACATTTTTTTTATCCAAAATTTTTTCATACTAGAAAATGTAAATATACTTTCCTTCCAACTTTCAAATCTTATTTCCTTACTTACGTTCTCACTTATATTCCCTGAAATACGGGGTGTAACAGAGGTAAGCCGGTAATGCAGTCCATATTAATCACTTCCCATTTAACTATCTTACTTACTAGTCTTAGCCTGTAACCTTCAAACATCTGCATTACGTGAGGAAGGTACTTTAGAATATTTTGTTGCCATGAAAATATGAGTCTACACATCTTATAGATAGTCATATTGATCTGATATATCACCCTGTGGATAGTCATCTTGCCTTCATGCAACACAATATTTCTCCACTTCCAAATCTACAGCATGGTGATAAGTGGTACATCTCCGAATACTACTTTGAACTTGGAGGGACACTAACCATTCACCACACTTGCAATACTTGTGTCACCTACAGAAACTGAGTTGTAATACCTACATCAGCGTTACCGTATCTCCAAAAACAAACAAATGATCCACGGTCTCATACTGTCTATTATCACCACAATAGCATCTAGCCTCCGTCTCTTTTCCAACTCTTCCTAGGACATTCCCACTTGTATTTTAAACTCCCATAATCTCTAGAATAAGAATAAAATCTAAAAAGGTAATCCTGGTATCCATATATTCTTAAAAACATCAGATTTGTGTGATTTTCTTCTTAACAACTCCCATGCACTTCCTAATGTAAATCTACCTGAAGTTGTCTTTATCTACCATGACATTTCACATCCTTCTGTTAATTTATGCAACTTCTAATTCTTGTGTGTTATGATCCACTATATCCCTAGAAAATAGCTGTTGCAATTTCTACAAATCCCATCTTCCATCTATCATAAGTTTCTTCACATCCTGAATACTCTCACCCATCGTGTATTTTGCAGGAACAATATAATGCAAAGTCCCTAGTTGTTGTTTTTTCACTCGTCCAACCCGAAATTAGCAGTTCCACTCCTTTTCTCCTACCATATCTCATGATCTATGCCATCTCTAACTTCCAACATCATTTCTATTGTACATTTAGAGGATAATGTCTCTTGCAATATTTGATCCACATAAAATTATCTTCCAATCTGTTTGATGTTCAGAATTTCACTAAAGTTTAGCATATAAGGCCTTAGACACATCAAACAATGATCTAAGCCCTATGTTTCCTTCATCTCTAGGTAAGCACATATTCAACCATGAGGACCAATGCCTCACACCACCTTCATCTATATTATTCCATTAAAATTTGCAAAGACTTTATGTAACTCATTTATGAAATATTTTGGAGACTTTATAGTTAATAATAGATGGATTGACATACTTAAAAGAACACTGGTTTTCAAAGTAGATTTTTCTTCAAATGATAGTAATCTTCATTTCCAAACTTGTAATTTATTCTTCACTTTCTTTATCAAATTTGCTATGGTATGACAGCTATATACAACCACCGAACAATTTCTGTACACCCGCTTAGCTATGACCTAATCTCCTACCGGTGTAACTACCTCAAACGGTTCTATCGACTCAGGTTATATTCTGATACTACTAGCAACAAATGGGGATATATATGATAAGGTAACCTGGATCTATCAATGCATATACGTCACGGAAAAAAAGATCGATAATATACATGTAACAATATCCGGTGACGCCTCCTGATCACGTCTACTGGCCAAAGCATATATGCGGTTCGAAGGACCACCAAAATTAGAAATTCCTCCATGACCTCTACCACGGCCTGCTGGCGTATGAATACCATTCCCTGTGGGGCGCATATCTATAGAAGATGATGAACCAGTGGCCGACCCAGTAGGCCGAGCCATACCACCTGTACTACTTACATAAGGACATTCTCTCCACGTACGACCTTGACGGCCGCAGGCAAAACAAGCACCAGTAGTAAGACGACATTCCCCAGGATGGGACCTACCACACAGGGAACACCGAGGAAAAGATGACCTCGACTGACTAGAACCCCTGTTCATCTCGGAACTCAAGCTCGACCGACTTCAATACTCGGACGGTCGAATCTTACGCTGGGCGTCAGAGCGAGCACTCTGGCTTTGGCCGACGAATATCTAACCTGCTACTGAGGCTGCAATCTGCATGCCTCGAAACTCACCCGAATAACCTGCCGACATAGCCCTCTTATGCTGGTCCCTGTCATGACCTATGTCTGAATGTCGCCATCTATGTCGGTCCTCAACCCCCTGTGCATAAGCCTGGATCCTAGCAATATCCATACCCAGCTGAAGAGCCACCGCCATACAACCATCGATCAAGTAGTGGTCCAACCCCATCACATAGTGATGCACCCTGTCTGTCATATCTGCTACAATAGTGGGTGCGTATCTGGCCAATGAATCAAACTCAAGGATGTACTCTCTAATGCTCCTACCGCTCTGCCTCAAGTTTAAGAACCTATCAACTCTAGCTCTCCTCATCTCTGGGGTAGGAAGTGGTCAAGCAAGGCCTCCGCAGAATCATCCCACACGGCTGGAGGAGCACCCCCGCCCCTAGCTAATTCCCACGACTCATACCAATTAATAGCTACGTCACGTAACCGATATAAAGCCAACGCGACAGACTCAGTCTTGGAAGCCTTTATTACCATCAACATACGTTGTATATGTCGGATGAACTTCTGTGGGTCATCCTCGGGCCTTGACCCGAAAAACTCTGGTGGGCTACAACTCAAGAAATCACGGACCCTCAAACTATCTGCTCTGGGGTGAACTCCTGGTCCCTGTCTATAAGTCTGCCCTGCCACTAACCTAGTCAGCAGCTGAACCGCATCTCTCATGGCTCGCCCCTTCGCCTCGCCGGTGAGCTGAGGCTTTGCCGGGTCTCGAATCGTGACGCCGCCTCTGAATCGAGCCTCTGGAGGTGGCGACATAGCAAAGCTCGTCGACTGAGGTACAATCTCTGGCATAGACTGATTACGGGACCTGATAGCTCTCTGAACCCGACTAGTATCCCCCGCTGTAAATTTTCCCTTCTGGGCCGATGTCGCCATCTTCGGAGGCATAACTGTAAACATTAAGTCGTCAGAAAGGGATTATCCTAATAACATAGCTTTATAGCACGATCTAAGAGATGAAAGAATTTAAACCCATCCTAAATGTCCGGCAACCTCCTGTGTATAAGTATGGTGCACAACATACCCATACACAAGACTCTACTAGACACGGTCTGTAGACATTTCGAGGACTAAGTGCTCTGATACCATTTTTGTCACGACCCGACGGGCCGCGACTAAATGCTCTAATGACGTCATTATACTAACCTGTCATGTAATTAGACTGACACTAAGGACAATATAAAATCCGGTAGCATAACGCTGCAATCGTAACATACGTCTGAATAGGCAAGCCGACAAGGCTTCCTTTACACATGAATAACCCTGTCTCCTGAGGAGTCACATCTAAATCAACATATCAAATAGGCGAGCCGACAAGGCTGCCACTATATACAGAAACATCCCAAAAACAGAGTACAGCCACACATATACAAAAACACATTTATCACCCACAACCGTCTACAGACCTCTAGGAGTAAAATAATGACTTATGACGGGACATGACCCCATCGTGCCCATAAATATACATAAGTCAAAATAAAGTTCTGTACCCAAATGACAAAGCTCTGAATCAAAGGAGCTTTCCAACCACCGGTGGCAGAACTGACCGGAGGATCACCAATTGAGCACGTGTACTGCGGACATTTAACGCGACCGAGAAAGGGGTATGTGCGAAATAATGTCTTGAGTATGTAAAACATGGCAATCGTAAGAAAGATCATAACTGGCCAGAAGGTATCATGTGACAAGTATAATAATCAAATTACCATTTCAACTGTGTCATATACAAATGAGAGTCAACCGTGCCTTATAGAAATGAGAGTCATATCAAAATCATGGATGCCTGTTCATAGAATCATCATGTCTATATACATATAACGTGTCTCGGCCCTCTAGTGAGGGACTCGGTGGAATCATCAGTATAACGTGTCCCGACCCATTCTGGGACTCGGTGGAATCATCAGTGTAACGTGTTCTGACCTATTTTGGGACTCGGTGGAATCATCATCATCATATATATTCATATAACGTGTCCCGACCCTCTAATGAGAGACTCGATGAAATGATATAGTTACATCAAGCACGAAGAAAATATCATGAGAAACCATATGCAATTAAAATCCTCATTTGACTCTCCATGGAATAAGTAAAAAAACACTATCATATCATGTATCATTTTAAAACATCATTTGAAAACTCAATAAAATCATTAAATGAACTTTTTACTAGAAAGTCAAAGGCACTTCTCCCGACTCATATCTTTAGGAATTAAACTGTGTAGAAATTATGTACGTCTACCGTACGTTCATTAAATCATGCCAAAAAGAAAGAAGGAAGAGTTTCACATATCTTTTAGTCGAACTAGCCAACTCAATATTTGAATACGTCTCGTCTAGTACTTCAACCTATAATAATAGTAACATGTCTATTAACTTCTATGATTTCTATCGTAAGTTATATCGAGTGACGACTTTCTATTCTATAGAAATTTGGACAGCATTTCCCCTATTTATACGCGCTTCCACAACTTCCAACAAATGCCAACAATACCAATTAACAAGTCACAAATCAAAGGTATACTAAAATAGTTCCATATACTCGACATATATCACCATTATACTTTCTTTCTCCTTTCGTTCATGATTATGACCAAAACAGCAACCAAGGTGATTAATACACATATTTATCATGTTAATCCAACTTCTCTAATCATGTTTAAACAACCCATTAAAACAGGCCACACTTTAGCAATAACGAGAGTGGAATGTGAAGCTTTTCTACACCTTTTATACCCTAATTCCTTTAGGACACATATCCACAATTACACCAAGGTATATGCATATGCATAGCTTATAATTCCAGCATTATAACATCAACAAAGCAGCCCCTAAAATACAACACAACGATGTCCAACAATTTTCTACAAGTCTCGGCCAACAATGCCCAAAACTCTTCTTCTAATTCCTTAAAATCCAATTCATGTTTCAACACTTCCAAATAACCAATTATAACTTAAATATCAAGGTTTTCTTCCAATTTTCAACAAGCAATTAGTGATAATAATTACAACCACAACACACAAATCCGAAGGATACAAAACAACCCAACAATCGATTAAACAACATTAACAACCACATGCATTCCCTTATTTCTAATTTCCTCCTTAACACGAGTTCTTCTCTTGAACCACAACAACATGCAATTTCAATTATTCAATGAAAATAAGAATTTTACCTTAAAATGAAGCCAAAACAGTCCTTAGCAAAATCGGTCCAATTGCCAAATTCTAGCACTTCTTCAACTCCAAATCGTTATGCATGAATTTTACAATGTTAATCCATCATTCCTTACTAAATTTTCTTCCAAATATTTATCCAAAATCTGAAAATTATTGGCCTAATCTTGGCCCAGCAGTCCCCGAATCCCTCACTGTTTTTCTCCCTCTTTTTTGTCCCCTTGGCTTTATAAATTGTGGAGGAACTTTAATCTTGAAAATGGAGTGGATTGAATCTTAAAATCTTGCTATGAAGGGGATATATTTTCGGCTGAAATGGGGAGGAAAGGAGGAGAAAAGAAGAATTTTCTTTTGATCTGAAAATGTAAGAGTTTGAAAAGTTAAAAACAAAAATCTGAATTTCTTTATTTTCACATTTGGTCTCAAGTCCCCCAATTAATAAATCTTAATCCATTTTTTTTAATCTTAACTCCCGCTTCCTTTAATTCTCGAGAATTTCATAAGGTCTCGTATCCTCCATGTCGTAATTTATATAATACGTTACTAATCCATAACGGGATATATATATAACTATCATTTTCATTTTCCATTGTCACGCCCGGACTAACCAAATTTTTTCCGGAAACACATCTTTCGTGTACTAACTTCCTGATTAGCATATATAAACATACGTTGTAACCAATATTCGTATCCTATTTCCTTAATTACGTTCTTAATTATCGCCTTAATCTTACGAGGTGTAACAAGTTCGTCTTCCGGCGCCGTCTAGGAGTTTCGTGTAGACCCTAATGTTATTAGTGTCGATAAGTGAAGGCATGTAGGGTAACACTAAGTCAATTGTTCCGTCTATTCAAGGATGTAATCAGAGAAAATATAAATGTTTGGTTTATAATCGAGATAATGATTGCTTAATTAAATCGAGATGATATTTCAAATTTAATTAAAATAAATGAGGTAGAATTGGATCAGGGTCACAGCTCAAGGGACCAAAGGCCGCGACGCCTCCCATTGAGCGCCGCGATGCCAGTTGTCCAGTGGGTCCGAATGACCCACCCTGTTTCGGTTTCTGGACCTGGCCCGCGTGGGAAACCCTAGCTGATTTTTTAGCTATAAATAGAGGGTTCCATCATTATTTAATACACCCAAATCACTTGAATTATTCTCTGCTGAAACATTGTCGGATTTCCTAGCTTTCTGAAAGTGTAATTACATTGGAGTCTTGACTTGCAAATCGAGGAACGGTTGCGTGCTCACCCTCGGTATACACTTGAAGAAGAAGATTCCAGATTTACAAACTGTGAGTGTTCTATCGACGCATTACATTTTATATATATTTTCATTATATAATCATCCATCAGTTTGACCGCCCGTCGGGTTTGAAACATAAATTTTCAAATTTCACTGCGTGAACAAACCCGACGAAACCCTTCATAGGTTTGATGAAAGTCAAAGATGATATTTGAAGTATCCATAAAAATAGAGCTTCCATCTTTGCATTTTTTCCATGCAATGTTATTGATTTTTTTGCGATCACCAAAATAGTTGACTCTATATTTTGCAGATTAAATTTATGAGAGAAGAGATAAAGGATAATTTGATCAACACTAAATGTATCAATTTGTTTGTAGCAAATTTTCTCAAATATAAAAAATAAATTGCAATCAAATGAGCCCTTAAAGTTATTTTTACTCAAATCTAAAACTTTCAGTGATAATAAACGGCTTAGGCTATGTTTGGCCAAGCTTCTAAAAAAATGTTTCTGTTTCTTAGAAGTAGTTCTGCAGAAACTGTTTCTAGAGAATCTGTTAGGGTGTTTGACCTATAATTATAGAAGTATTTCTGAGAAACAGAAACAGTTTCTTGTTTGACCCACATTTATGCAAATTTACTAGAATATTCTTTTTAATAGATTTAAAACTATTTAAAATATTATTTTCTATCCTATGTTTCTAAAAATTAGTATATCTTTACAATTTAATATTTTTTATTTATTTTTATTTAATTGCAACATTTAATCAAAAAATAATATTATATTGTACATCAGAAATGTAACGACAATATGATAGTCACTGACTCAAATATGTCCAAACCTACCATCCGTTTTACCCACACCTACCTCCACCCCATCCTCAAATTTCTATTTCATATTTTTTTTACTTTTATAAAAAATATGAATTTTTACCCCCCCCCCCCACCGCCTTAACCCCACTGTTACACCCCGTAGTTCCAGTGTATGTATATGAGGACGTACGTACGTAAATACGACATTAAAATTGGAAAGGAAGAAAGATGTGATTTTTCGACGGAAAAGTTTCCGAATTTTGAGAAGGAAAAATGTTCGTTAATGGGAATTGGATTCCCAGATTTGGTATTCGGACTTTTTGGAATATTTGAGAATTATGAAATTTTATTTTCGAAATTGGTCACGTGGGGCCCACGGGAGAATTTACGGTTTTGTGGGGCCCACTTTATTTTCGGATTTTTGGCATTGCGGATATTTTCGGAAGATGAAATATTTTGGACGAGTAGGGGGGCGACACGTGTCACCCCCGTGTGGCCATGTTGGCCGAATTGGAGAAGGCCAAGTGGGACGTTTTTAGGTGGACAAGTGGCCCATTTTTGTGGTGGCCACTTGTCCCATTTTTGTGGTAGCCAAATGGTTGGCCAACTACCCACACACATGTACCCCATCCTCACCACACACTTGCCTAGATCTTGGCCATTGATTTTCCTATAAATACCCCATTGTTTCAAGACTTATTTCATCCACACTTTGAGATTCTAAGTCACAAAATACTCCCCCTTTGTTGAGGTTCTCGTCCTACTCTCCCCCTTGGTGTAGGAAAAATTCTTCAAGTGTTGATATAGTCCAAATACCTTAGCCTAGTATCCTAGTTGTATTCCAAGTTATTTCAATACTAGAGCAGGAAATTCTACTTTATTCCTTTAGTCGCAAAAAAAGCCCTAGAAAAATCTTCATAAGCTTAGATGAAGTGTTAAGAGAAGTTATTTGGAAACTTCTAAGGGTTGCTTGGAGAGGGTTGAGCGTCAGAATCGAGCTAAACGTTGCTCAGATCGACTTATAATCTTGGATAATTTTGGGCTTATCGAGGTAATGATCTATGTCCCTATCAGTAATTGGAAATTACATGTTGTAGTAGTTAATCATTGAGTATAAGCTATATTGGAAGTATCATTATAAGAAATTGAATATTTACATTGACCGTATTTGCGATGAGACTTGTAGTATTATTGTGGAGTAGAATTGTACACGTCAGGTTAGGCGTGTAACCCCTGGAATTGTTGGTTTGGTAGCAGCCTCGTTTGAGAAGGAGTTTTATGTGGTTGCGGGGAGGTCTTCTGAATTTTCCGTAGAATAAGGAATCTTGTATCTAGAATTATTCTATGAAGAGAGCTAGAGGTTGATAGACGTTTTGTGGCCTTTATAGGTTGAAGTACTACGAGTAGCGTATTCTACTTGAAGGGTGGAAAAGGCGAGCAAGGTTAGAGTAATTTGGAGCGTTTTGCTAATTGTCGATAATCGTCGCGAGGTATGTGAACCTCTTCCTATCCTTTCTAGCATGATATTTGTGAAATATATTTAGTGCGGTAGACGCGTGTGTTTAAAGGAAGTTGATATTCCTTTTGTGTCCTTGACTTGATTCCAAAGTTAAGTGACTTGTTATGAAACATTAAGGACTTGAATTATGTTAAAAGTTGTAAAATCTCACTCATGATTAATGGGTGTGTGGTCTTTAAAGAATAAAGTTATCTTGATTTAGAAAATAAGAATGGTTTTATCATTGGATTTAAAATGATAACTTGACTTATAAACAACTTGATTTTGGGAAAGGAGAAGTAATTTGATTTAAAGGTATAGGTTACTTGTTTTTAAAAGAGTAAGACACTTGGTTTAAAAAGTATATTGCTACTTGACTTTTAAAGGAGAAGTGCCTTTGTTTTAAAAGAAGGTATGGAAATTGTTTTGGTTTTACTTTGATGTCTTTTGACTTGAGTTTAAATAATAAGAATGGAAGTATTTCAAAGAGTTATTAACCATTTTTAAAGAAAAGAAATACTTGGTTTTAAAAGCTTAAGTGTTATACTAGCTTTATGGGAAGTTAGGTATAACGACTTAAGGAAGATAGAAGGAACGGTTTACTTTTTTTTTTTTTATGAAAGTCTTGTATTGATTCTGGAAAGTGTAGTAAGATGGTTTGATAAGTAGACATGTTAGGATGCTACGTGTGTTAGTGTCTTGTGATGTTTGTATAAAGGGGTTTCCACTTGTTGTGCTTATGTTGTTTAACGATAATTTGTTATGTTAGTATTATATCACTCACTCTTGACATGATTAGGGGTTAAGCGCCTCCGTCTGGGGTAGACTCAAAGTCTGCATGTGACCTATGATTCGAGAATACCTCATGCGGGTTTGTGTGACCTATGCGGAGCTACGAGAGTTCGAGTTAGTGTCGGCCTTTATGGTCACGCGGTCTATGTGGCCACGCGGATCGCGAGTCGGGGCGTTGCGGGGAGTAGCTACCCTCGACGCGGGAATACCTCATGCGGGCCATCGGAGTGGCTTATGCGGGCTGCGAAGTTCGAGGACTAGACGCGCACATTAGATCTGCGGCGAGTGGCGGCTTCGATCATGTGGCGGTGCAGACAGATCTCGTGATATAGTTTATGACCTTGTTGGTGCTGTGGGTTTTAGTAGTCGGCTATGCCTTCGTACTTACCGTGCGGTTTTATTATGACACGGTAGGACACGGTGTTCATGTATTCCTTGGTGCTTTTATATCATAGGCTGGCGGTGAGGAAGATATTCCACGCATGATTGATGTTGTGGGCGTGAGACCCATAGTTGTATTTGAGTGATGACTTTGAGGCGTGAGTCACGACTTGACATATTCGCTTATTTATCAGGAATTGTAGTTTGGTTATCATATATGTCTCCGCTTTATATAGACTACTATGATTTCATTTATAGTATTTTGATTTCACATACTTGGTACTGTTATCGACCTCCTTGGTGCGTTCATCTGCGCAGTAGAAGTACACGATGTTGATCCTCGCTCTTGGTCACGATTCAGCGTTTGGGAAGCTCCGTTTCTCGGAGGCTTATCGGTGGTATAGTCCTCTGTCGTTGTAAGTGCTTACATTCAGGTATGGCGGGGCCCCGTCCCGCCATTGTTGTCATATCATTCTTAGAAGTGCAGTAATCTTGTTGTAGGCGGAATTGTAAAAAGGGATGTAATCGTTCTAGTTGTTATATATTTATGCCGAAGGCAATTTTCTCGAATAAGCTGTTTTACACTTCACTTTATTCATGTCTTGTTTTATATTCCGATTACTCGATGTATGGCTACTTGGGTGCCCGGTAAGGCACGATCCACGGCCCGGTTGGTCGTGACAAAAGTGGTATCGAGCGATTAATCCTCGGAAAGTGTCTCTGAGCCGTATCTAGTAAGTCTTGATTATCGGTGTGTTGTGCACACCTATAATCGTGAGGTCGCAGGATATTTAGGATTGGTTTCCATTCTTCTCACTCGAGATCGTGCCTTAGAGCCGTGTTATAAGTTGGATTCCTCGACGTATTCTTTTCACCCGTTATGCCTACGCAGCGCAACCAGAGCCCGAAGGGCAAGGCGGCGAGAGGCTACGAGTAGAAACCGAGAAGGTTACGGGGCACGCCCATTCATTATCCGAGACAGCTTCATTCGGGAGTTCTGCGACCGCTAGCCCAGAGAGTTTAGAGCGATGACGGTAGCTCGAGACCACGATACTGAGCCTCTAGTCGCGGCCAGAACAAAGGATATGAGTTACAAGGAGATGGCCCGATTACTAGCTAGTCAGTGGTGGGAATGAGACGGACGGAGCCCGTGGTTCCGCGATACGATGTTCACCCTAGATCCGATAGTTTCGAGGCATCGGGGCTTCTTGAGTTGCATCCACGAGTTCTATGGATTGAGGGTGAGGAAGATCATCGTGAGTTTATTCGACAATTCTGCGGATCATGAAAGTGATCGAGACCTCGAGGCATTTCTTACACACTTTTGCCCTCGGCGATGAGAGAGCTCGGGCGGATAGATTTATGAGGTTGAGGCGAGCAGGCGAACGGTTGGGAATACTGATGTAGAGTTTGACTTATTGGCTCGTTATGTCCCGCTTTAGTGGCGGACATGGAGGATAGAGTGCCGATATGTCACGGGACATGACGATTATCTAGCAGAGTTGTACAAGAGTAGCTCTTGATCGAACATGGACATTGCCGCGTACATGCTTACACGCAGATCGAGAACGTAGAGATCGGCGACTAACCAAGATCGCCAGAAGAAGGTCGAATAGCGAGGTCCTTTGGAAACTTTGAGCGGACCTTCTCGGTGAGCCCGGTTATGCGCCTCCGCCCGATCTGAGTGGTCCTCCGCGCACTTGGGGCGTTCGGTATTTAGGAGTTGGTCGAACTCGGGGTTTCGTTCACGATTTATATAGGTTCGGCCCGGCCAGTTGATTTTCCTCTATGTTCACTATGTGGTAGACGTCATCCCGTGAAATGTCGTCTTTTTACTAATGTTTGTTTTACGGTGGCCGTCGGGGCCGTGAGAGAGAATGTCCTAGTAGGAGGATACAGTGGGATGACTTAGCCTACCGAGTCGATTCGCATTCGATGGTTCAGAGAGGAAGGGTGTTAGCGGAGGAGGCCACCCCTCGATGTGGCCATTGTGGTAAGTGACATCGTGGAAGTGTCGTTCTTCGACAACTTGTTTTGCTCTCGGCGGCGGGGCCATCTTGCGAGAAATTATCCAGGCAGATGTGGCGCGGATGTAGAGACTCGACGCCGGGATCGGTGGCTAATTCATCATCTTCCCAGCTATCGCTGCGAGGCGAGGATTGATTAGAACGACAAAGGAAGTGAAGCGATAGATGCAGTATATCCTTAACCTCTGAGATTTGTATGTGTGATAAGATGAGTATACCTTAAGTGTTATGTTACGATAGCATTGTGTTAATTGTGATTAGAAAACATGGGTAGTTGTAAAGGGTAAGTCCGGGGCGATAAAATGGGAGCCTTAGAATTTATAATGATTGGGACCTTGGATGCAAGGCCGTCTGAGTGGATGATTTTACGGTTGGTCTTTGTCGAAGTACTCGGTATACGTGGTGTAATTATGGGATAATTCCATAGGTAGTGTGAGATGAAAGTGGTAGCTTTCATGACGTGAATTGGTAAGATTGTTCCGGATCGGGGAACGAGAGTTTAGTCTGAAGTGGGTCGGGTTGAGGCCGTATCGCGAGTCAACCCGCGGCCGAAAGTGGTAAGTCGATCGAGGTGGTCCGCTAGATGATAAGTCACGAGGGTGTTAGGCCCAAGTTTAGTTAACCATCGTGCGAGTTCGTGAGCGTTCGACCGATGGTCGGGCGATGAGGTCACCCATCTTGTCTTTCGATCGGGGCCGTTTACTCGGCAGGGTTATGCGAGATGTTATATCGGGAAGGTTGTAAGGTTGCGAGGTGCCTGCTTTCACCTTATGACAGGCAGTGGAGCCCAGTTTACAGCTGTTTCGTTTCTGGAGGTTTTACCAGGCAGGGTTAGGAACTCAGGTGAGTCTTAGTATCGCATTCTCACCCGGGCCAGTGTTTGGATTTCAGGGGTAGCTGTGAGGATTGTTTCCTCCTGTTGAGGGAGTTTTTTATAGCTACCATTTCAGTATTCGGACATCGCCTTATGACGCCTTGTAGGGCGGAAGTGTAAGTTCTTGGTCGATTGGTTCGATGTTGGCAAATTTGGATAGTTGGTTCATACTTGTTTGGCGGGATGTGGATAAGGTGAAGCTTATCGTAAGAGATTTTGGCGGCTCGAGTCAGCGAAGTCGTGCGGATAGTCGGCGACACTTAGAGTTCAGTTGACGTGGGCCTTCTTGAAGGTACCACCGGAAAGGGTATGACGAGATTTGGAACCGGGCGATGCGAAATGTGGTAAGTTGTGAGAAATAGTTCGAGTATACGAGAAGGGTACGACGAGTAAGGGAAGAAGCGAGCATGTGTTAAGAACATAGTTGTGATCATTTCGTTTGTAAAGTGAAGGTGCGAAGAGAGTATCTTTTAGCCCTTGGGTGGGAGTTTTTGTGATGTTAGAGGTGATTCCTCGTGGACTTTGATGTAAGTATTTGCGCGGGTGTTTTCTGTGGCCATGTGTGGCATTTGCAAACTGGTTAAGCTATGAGGAACTTGATCGTTATCTGTCTTGAGAAGGAACATTCGGGACGAATGTTTCTAAGGAGGGGAGAATGTTACACCCCGTAGTTCCAGTGTATGTATATGAGGACGTACGTACGTAAATACGACATTAAAATTGGAAAGGAAGAAAGATGTGATTTTTCGACGGAAAAGTTTCCGAATTTTGAGAAGGAAAAATGTTCGTTAATGGGAATTGGATTCCCAGTTTGGTATTCGGACTTTTGGAAAATTTGAGAATTATGGAATTTTATTTCCGAAATTGGTCACGTGGGGCCACGGAGAATTCTGATTTTGTGGGCCCACTTTATTTTCGGATTTTTGGCATTGCGGATATTTTCGAAGATGAAATATTTTGGGCGAGTAGGCGACACGTGTCACCCCGTGTGCCATGTTGGCGGGTGGAAGGCAGTGGGGCGTTTTTAGGTGGACAAGTGGCCCATTTTGTGGTGGCCACTTGTCCCATTTTGTGGTAGCCAAATGGTTGGCCAACTACCCACACACATGTACCCCATCCTCACCACACACTTGCACAGATCTTGGCCATTGATTTTCCTATAAATACCCCATTGTTTCAAGACTTATTTCATCCACACTTTGAGATTCTAAGTCACAAAATACTCCCTTTGTTGAGGTTCTCGTCCTACTCTCCCCGCGGTGTAGGAAAAATTCTTCAAGTGTTGATATAGTCCCAAATACCTTAGCCTAGTATCCTAGTTGTATTCCAAGTTATTTCAATACTAGGAGCAGGAAATTCTACTTTATTCCTTTAGTCGCAAAAACGAAGCCCTAGAAAAATCTTCATAGCTTAGATGAAGTGTTAGAGAAGTTATTTGGAAACTTCTAAGGGTTGCTTGGAGAGGGTTGAGCGTCGGGAATCGAGCTAAACGTTGCTCGGGATCGACTTATAATCTTGGATAATTTTGGGCTTATCGAGGTAATGATCTATGTCCTATCAGAATTGGAAATTACATGTTGTAAGTTAATCATTGAGTATAAGATATATTGGAAGTATAATTATAAGAAATTGAACCGTATTTACATTGACCGTATTTGCATGAGACTTGTAGTATTATTGTGGAGTAGAATTGTACACGTCCAGGTTAGGCGTGTAACCCCCTGGAATTGTTGGTTTGGTAGCGTGCCTCGTTTGAGAAGGAGTTTTATGTGGTTGCGGGGAGGTCTTTGCTGAATTTTCCGTAGAATAAGGAATCTTGTATCTAGAATTATTCTACGAAGAGAGCTAGAGGTTGATAGGCGTTTTGTGGCCTTTATAGGTTGAAGTACTACGAGTAGCGTATTCTACTTGAAGGGTGGAAAAGCGAGCAAGGTTAGAGTAATTTGGGCGTTTTGCTAATTGTCGATAATCGTCGCGAGGTATGTGAACCTCTTCCTATCCTTTCTAGCATGATATTTGTGAAATATATTTAGTGCGGTAGACGGCGTGTGTTTAAAGGAAGTTGATTTTCCTTTTGTGTCCTTGACTTGATTCCAAAGTTAAGTGACTTGTTATGAAACATTAAGGACTTGAATTATGTTAAAAGTTGTAAAATCTCACTCATGATTAATGGGTGTGTGGTCTTTAAAGAATAAAGTTATCTTGATTTCAAAATAAGAATGGTTTTATCATTGGATTTAAAATGATAACTTGACTTATAAACAACTTGATTTTGGGAAAGGAGAAGTAATTTGATTTAAAGGTATAGGTTACTTGTTTTTAAAAGAGTAAGACACTTGGTTTAAAAGTATATTGCTACTTGACTTTTAAAGGAGAAGTGCCTTTGTTTTAAAAGAAGGTATGGAAATTGTTTTGGTTTTACTTTGATGTCTTTTGACTTGAGTTTAAATAATAAGAATCTGAAGTATTTCAAAAGAGTTATTAACCATTTTTAAAGAAAAGAAATACTTGGTTTTAAAAGCTTAAGTGTTATACTAGCTTTATGGGAAGTTAGGTATAACGACTTAAGGAAGATAGAAGAACGGTTTACTTTTTTTTTTTTTATGAAAGTCTTGTATTGATTAGGAAAGTGTAGTAAGATGGTTTGATAAGTAGACACGTTAGGATGCTACGTGTGTTAGTGTCTTGTGATGTTTGTATAAAGGGGTTTCCTTGTTGTGCTTATGTTGTTTAACGATAAATTTGTTATGTTAGTATTATATCACTCACCTCTTGACATGATTAGGGGTTAAGGCGCCTCCGTCACGGGGTAGACTCGGTAGTGCATGTGACCTATGATTCGAGAATACCTCATGCGGGTTTGTGTGACCTATGCGGAGCTACGAGAGTTCGTGTTAGTGTGCGGCCTTTATGGTCATGCGGTCTATGTGGCCACGCGGTGCGAGTCGGGGCGTTGCCGGGAGTAGCTACCCTCGACGCGGAATACCTCATGCGGGCCATCGGAGTGGCTTATGCGAGCTGCGAGAAGTTCGAGGACTAGACGCGCGCATTAGATCTGCGGCGAGTGGCGAACGATCATGTGGCGGTGCAGACAGATCTCATGATATAGTTTATGACCTTGTTGATGCGTGGGTTTTAGTAGTCGGCCATGCCTTCGTACTTACCGTGCGGTTTTATTATGACACGGTAGGACACGGTGTTCATGTATTCCTTGGTGCTTTTATATCATGATCGCTAGCGGTGAGGAAGATATTCCACGCATGATTGATGTTGTGGGCGTGAGACCCATAGTTGTATTTGAGTGATGACTTTGAGGCGTGAGTCACGACTTGACATATGCTTATTTATTGTGATCGTAGTTTGGTTATCATATATGTCTCTGCTTTATATAGACTACTATGATTTCATTTATAGTATTTTGATTTCACATACTTGGTACTGTTATGCGACCTCGCCGAGCTGCGTTAAATCTGCGCAGTAGAAATACGCGATGTTGATCCTCGCCTTAGGAGTCACGATTCGGCGTTTGGGAAGCTCCGTTTCTCGGAGCTTATCGATGGTATAGTCTCTGTCGTTGTAAGTGCTTACATTGAGGTATGGCGGGGCCCTGTCCGTTGTTGTCATATCATTCTTAAGTGCAGCAGAAATCGTTGTGGCGGAAATTGTAAAAGGGATATGCTATTCTAGTTGTTATATATTTATCGCCGAAAGCAACTTTTCTCAGATAAGCTATTTACACTTCACTTTATTCATGTCTTGTTTTATATTAGTGATTACTCGATGTATGGCTACTTGGGTGCCGGGTAAAGGCACGATCCAGGCCGGTTGGTCGTGACACCCACATACCCCCTCCTCAAGTTTCTATTTCATATTTTTTGTTACTTTTATAAAAAATGATTGAAAATCTGAATTGTTTTCTTACCTCTCCCTACCCCATCCACCTACCCATTCTCAAATTTTCTATTTTATATTTTTTTTACTTTTATAAACAATTTATAAAAAATATGATTTTTTCTTACCCTCCCCATTGCTCTACTCTATCTTCAAATTTCTATTTCTTTTTGTTTGTTATTTTTATAAAAAATAATTGAAAATATAATTATCTCTACTTCTGATTAAGTACATGTTTGACCTAAGAAGTGTTTCTCAGAAGCTTAGTCAAACAGGTACTAAAACAATTGGAGATATCTCTTTGGCACATACAAAAGAAAGAGATTTTAAAAACTCTCAAGGCCAGTATCTGAAAGTCTAAACTATAGCTACTAAACTTCAGATCAGTATCTTAGCCCTTAGGAGAATAAAAAGCATATGTTTTAAAATGTAAGGAGTAATAGTGAAAATTATGTGAACATGTAGGCTCCACTCGTTTAAATGACAAAAATGGTCCAACTTGGTGGGTGGTAGCAATCAAGTGAATCAGAGGATATCTCCTTTTGACTTTTCAGGAATTGTTTTTTTAACTCTTGCAAGTCGCAACTTCTTATTATAAAGTTTAAACCATTCAACCCCATATTTCCAGCACAACATTCAAGGCAGACTTTGAGGAAAATCGGTAGTAATTTATTACGTTCAACGGCGAGTTCTTTAACAATAAAAGAAGAACGTGTTTAGTTTACTTAATGCACCAGTACACAAAACATCTCGTTTTAACAAAATCAGGAAAAAACAGTTTACTAGTGTGTTTGGATTAGTTTCTGACAAAAGTGATTTATGTTTGGATGCAATAATGTAAAAGTAATTTTTATAATTGATTTATGTTTTGATAGTTTTGATCAAAATTGCTTTTGAATATAGAATTATAAAAATGGACATACATATAAATAAAAATATACATATAAATAGATGGAAGTATGTAAATAAAAATTACAAATAGATAATAGAATTTAAAGTGCAATATAATACTTAAATATTAGTAGAATATTATTACAATACTAATTTAAAGTGCAAATAGTATTTAAATATTATTACAATACTAATTTTGCATGTACTCTATAATGTATTATTAAAAGGAATAATATTATACTTAATAGTTATTTTAAAAAGTATCTTGAAATCGGTTTTCAGTTAAAACTGTAGAGCACATTTTGCCGCATTTCTCGGGACTATCTTCATTTAAAATTCTTGGACTAGCTTCATTTATACTAATAATACATTATAGAAAAAGGAATAATATTATACTTAATAGTTATTTTAAAAAGTATCTTGGAATCGGTTTTCAGTTAAAATTGTAGAGCACTTGTCGCATTTAAAATATTAATAATATTCGGAGTATTTGAAAGAAGACAATAGAAAAAGGAGAAGGATAATCCAAATGAGTTGCATTATTCTCATTCCTAAGTACGAGAAAGGTCCTAAAATTAACAATATCATACTCAAAACAGAACATGAGTAGTATATTTAATTTTTTTTTAGTAATTATTTCTAGATATTTAAAGAGGATAATGAAAGTTGTATATTTGAATGTTTTTTTAGTAATTATTTCTAGATATTTAAAGAGGATAATGAAAGTTGTATATTTGAATTTTTTTATTAATTATTTCTAGATATTTAAAGAGAATAATGAAAGTGGATAGAGTTGTTGAAGAAAATTAAAGAGGGTAATAAAGGAAAGAGTAAAATTCAAATTGAAATTAATGGCAAAATTGATTCTGCCAGAATCAATTCTGGAGATCAGAATTTATTTTGGTCAGTCAAACATATCAATTTTCTGATTTTCACGAAAGTATGTACTCAGAATTACCCAAAAGTTAATCCAAACATGCACTTAATGTACCAACAACAAATTACAAACCTTTTGTGATATATACTATTTCAGTATTTTCAGTTCAGTAATTGCAAATGCTTTTCTTCTTCCCATAATTGCTAATAGGAGTACTCGCGTAGTTCTGAAATGGAGTTTAACTAATTCATAGCTAGCAGCCTAGCACCTAGCAGGTATCATGTTTCATTTTTGATAAATATACCTGTGCTATACACAAGTATACACAACATATACATTGCCATGTGTATACCGTGTAATAGGAGACCGTGTATATCACGGGTTTTAGGAGATATTTATTGTAGTTAATTAACATTGTACACTTACCATAATTGAATAATTATTATACAAGTAGAATAAGGTTTTGAGAGTAGAATATGAATAAATTTTTTCATATTATGGATATTGTAAATTGTATATATACTTATTCATTGATGAAAATAATCAATGAGATTATTTCTTTCATGGTATCAGAAGTCTAGGTCTAAACCACTTCTTCCAAATTCTCTCTTCCGGTGCCTCAGTTTCCGTGACCCATTCTCAGAATCCGTGCACTTTTTCCTCCTCTCTTCCTAAATTTTCTTTTGACCCCCTTATTCACCTATTGTTCTTTCGTTATGTCTACATCGAAGAACATGTTTCATCATGCCCTTGTTATTTCCAACATCAATAATCACATCCTTATTGTTCTTGAGATGGAAAACGTTCAATATATGACGTGGGCCGAATTGTTCAAAATTCACGCACTCTCACATCAAGTCCTGGATCACATAATTCCTCCGGCACCTGGCACAACTAATGTACCTACCCCCGAGGAGGATCCTCAGTTATGGATAACCCTTGATGCTACCGTCCTTCAGTGGATTTACTCCACTATTTCTATCAATCTTTTACAGACGATCATTGAATCAGACACTACGGCTATGACCACCTAGAATAGATTGCGTGATATATTCCAGAATAACAAACATTCCTGAGTTGTCACTCTTGAGCAAGAGTTTTCACAAGTCAGCATGAAATATTTTTCGAATGTTTTAGCTTATTGTAAACGGCTCAAGGAATTGGCGGACTAACTCCGTAACGTTGGAGCGCCTGTTACCAATAATCATCTTGTTCTACAAATGATTGCAGGCCTATAATGGCGTTGAGACTCTACTCCATCAAAGTAATCAACTTTCACCTTTTTATCAAGCCCGTTCAATGTTCAAGTTAGAAGAAGTCGGCTTGGCCAAGAAGGCGGCTACCGGCGCAAGTTTCGTGTCGATGATGACTACATCCGATAACTCTCACTGTTTTGTTGATAATTCCGGCCAAAACCACAACAACAGTAGCGGCAAGAAGGGTTAAAATCGTAAAAATAATGGCAAAAATCACGGAGGCAACAACAGCGGCGGCGGCGTAAAGATGCAATGCGGCGGTGGGCGCGAATCGGCCCCGCGCGCAGTCTCAACCGCCGGCCCGCTGGCGGTGGGCACGACCGGCGGCGATGGCCCAATCGATATTACCCGCCCGATTATTTCTGAACTTGGCCTCGGTCGGCCAATCTCGAGCCCGATTTCTCGGTCGCTACGATAACAACCAAGATCCGGGTCGTCGGTCGACATCTTGATTTGTTTGGGCCTCGACCCCCGCATGCTTTCAATGTTGTGGGCCCGAATCTGATCCCGATACCCATCGATATTGAGGCTGCCATGCATACACTTGGATTAAATCCCCAGACGCGAATTGGTACATGGATACCGACACCACTTCTCACATGACGTCCTACCAAGGTACTCTCTCATCTTATTTCAATTTGAACAAAAATCGTGACATTATTATTGATAATGAAAACTCAATTCCAATTCGTGGTTACGGTAATTCAACTTTGTCTCCCCCACATCCACCTCGTCTTAAAAAATATCATTCATGCCCATAACTTAATTAAAAATTTGATGTCTGTTCGCAAATTCACTACTGATAATTGAGTTTCTGTTAATTTGATTCATTTGAGTGTTATGTGAAGTATTTCAAAATGGGGATACCTCTCATGAGATGCAATAGTAGGGGAGATCTTTATCCAATCACAACCACCACCACTTCCTTGAGTCAAGCCATGCCGTCGACATTTGCTGCTCTAGCTCCTTCATTGTGGCATGCACGTTTGGATCATCATGGGTCGTCAATTATTTCTTCTTTGCATAAAACAATTTTATTTCTTGTAAGGGTACGCGTAGTACTCCAATTTGTCATTCATGTCCGTTAGAGAAACATGTTCGATTACCATTTGTAGCATATACTTCTTGTACTTTGATGCCTTTTGACATTATTCATAGTGATTTATGGACATTTCCAGTTCTAAGTTCTTTGGGCCATCGTTAATATGTTATATTTTTGGATGATTATTGTAATTTTTATGGACCTTTCCATTAGCGAAAAAATCTCAAGTTTTTTCTGCATTCTTAAATTTTAGAGCATTCATCTGTACCCAATTCGAACGAAAAAAAAAATATTCAATGTGATAATGACAAAGAATATGATAATGGGTTGTTTCAAAAATTGTTTAATGCTAATGACATAGTTTTTTATTTTTCTTCTCCTCATACGTCCTCACAAAATGGGAAAGCCGAATGAAAAATCCGTACCATTAATATATTGTCCGAACTTTATTGGCTCATGCTTCCGTACCTCCTTTTTCTTGGCATCATGCTCTACAAATGACTACTCACCTCCTTAACATACTTTCTACCACATGGTTAATATATGATTCTCCCCTTAAAATTCTCTATAATAAGAATCATTCGTATTCCCATCTTAGGGTCTTTGGGTGTTTATGCTATCCACTTTTTCCGTCACCTACAATTAATAAACTTCAAGCTCGTTCTACCGCTTGTGTGTTTTGGGTTATCCCTCTAATCATTGTGGTTACAAATATATTGATTTATCGTCTAATAAAATCCTCATTAGCCGCCTAATTTTTTATGAAACTCAATTTCTGTTTGCAAAGGTCGGTCGTCCCGTGCCTGGTTCGTATAATTTTTTAGATGATGGAGTATCACCATACGTTATGCACCACTTAATGGGCCAATTCGGTGACCACGCACCGCCAGCAGACCCATTGGATGCTGGCATGCAAATAACCACTACCCATCCCGTGATCGTCCCAGGTCCAGCTATTGGGTCGTTGGTCCAACCCACTACCGAGAGTGCTTCAGCCCCGATTTCTATTCCAGTCCCGAATCTGGTTTCTAGTGTTGGGCCAGCAGGCCCACTGCCTGTTGGCCAGTCCATCACCATTCCAAATTGTCCCTAAAATCCACTCAATTCTCTTCCGAGTCACAGACCTGTTACTCGTAATCAAAGGGGTATTTTTAAATTGAAAATACATTTTAATCTGAATTCTAATATTCTTAAATCCCCACTACCCCGTAACTAGTGTCTGCATTAAATTACCCGAATTAGAAATTGGCTATGAACGATGAATATAATGCTCTTATTAAAAATAAGACGTGAGAGTTGGTACCCCGTTCTTCTGGTGTTAATATTATTCGATCTATGTGGATTTGTACTCATAAAGATAATTATTATGGTTTTTTTTGCTATGCATAAGTCTCATCTTGTAGGTGATGGTAAAACTCAACAGGTTGGCGTGTATTGTGGTGAGACATTTAGTCTGGTAGTCAAATCGACTACCTTTCGCACTGTTCTCAGTCTGTCTTTTTCAAAAGTCTGGCCCATTCATCAGTTAGATGTGAATAATGCTTTCTTATATGGTGATCTTAAGGAGACATTTTACATGCATCAACACTTGGGTTTTAGAGACCCCAAATATCCTAATCATGTTTGTTTATTGAAGAAGTCCTTGTATGGGTTTAAGTATACCCCACGAGCTTGGTATAAGCGATTTGCAGACTATGTATCTACTATTGAGTTTTCTCACAACAGGTCTGATAATTCACTGTTCATATATCGTCGTGGTACTTCCCTTGCATATATTCTATTATATGGATGATATTATATTGATTATTTCTTCTAATGAGTTACACAAATCAATCATGACACTACTCGGTTCTGAGTTTGCTAAGAAAGACTTGGGGCTCTTGAGTTATTTTTTGGAAATTGTTGTCACTCGTCATGCAGGAGGGTTGTTCTTATCACAGATGAAGTATGTCAATGAGATAATTGAGAGAGCTGGTATGTCCTCGTGTAAGTCTACTTCCACTCTAGTTGATACTAAACGCAAACTGGATGTTGCGGCTGGCTCACCGTACGAGATCCCGCCTACTATCACAGCCTTGCAGGGGCACTTCAGTATCTTACTTTCACGAGACCTGATATTACGTGTGTCGTACAACATATGTGTTTGTTTATGCATGATCCTAGAGTTGAGCACATGAATGCGCTCAAATGCATTATACGATACTTACAGGGAACACTTGATTATGACTTGCATCTATATCCGTCGTCGGTCTCTACACTTGTCTCTTATACGATCTTTGGTTGGGGTCGTTCGACACCACCGCTCTACGTCCGTTCTTGTATGTTTCTTGGTGATAATTTGGTCTCATGGTCTGCAAAACGACAATCTACCTTATCATGCTCCAGTGCAGAGGCCGAGTATCGAGAGGTGTCCAATGTGGTTTCTGAATCCCGTTGGTTACGTAATCTTCTCTTAGAACTTCACTTTTCCATTCAAAAAGCTACATTGGTGTAATGTGATAATGTTAGTGCAGTCTATCTTTCTGGGAATCTGGTTCAACATCAGCGCACTAAACATATTGAGATTGATATCCATTTTGTTCGCGAAAAAATAGCTCGTGGACAAGTACACGTCTTATATGTCTCTTTCAGGTATCAATTTGCAGACATCTTTACTAAGGGTCTTCCCTTGATTCTATTTGAAGATTTTAGGGACAGTCTCAACGTACGAAGACCGCCCGCTATGACTGCGGGGGTATGATAAATATACCCGTATTATACACGACATATACACTACCTTCTGTATACCATGTATATCACGAAAATACAAGCCAAATAGGAGACCGTGTATATCACAACTTTTAGGAGATATTTGTTGTAGTTAATTAGCATTGTACACTTACCATAATTGAATAATTATTGTACAAGTAGAATAAAATTTTGTGAGTAGAGTAGGAATAGAATTTTCCATATTATGGATATTGTAAATTGTATATATACTCATTCATTAATGAAAATAATCAAGAGAATTATTTCTTTCAATTTTATCTGTATGACCGGTACAAGAAAAAACTATGGATACCTGATGTAGCCTAAACTGTCTAATGAATCTCATTTCTAGCTTATAACAAGCATAATCTATGCATACGCATTTTGTCCTCATTGTGTCAGCTGTAGCTTGTAGGGGAGAACTATTACTACAAGAGCAAGTGAAAAATATACTTCTAAACCAAGGGAAATTGCAATATCCAAAATGCATGTATCATTAACAAACATTTGAATTCAGAATGAGAAAATAATTAGCAAGGTGTTATCTTACTAGCAAATTACATCATTAAAACCTTAAATTTCTTCCCTATTTCTTTGGTTAGAAATTTTCTTCCAACACAAAAGTCAATGAAAAGGCTTCTAGAGCACCAGAGATGTGTTGCTGGAGTAAAATGGTGGGAAGTAGTTTCTAAAATTTGGCATCAACAATAACATCTCCTCCAAATTCAGTTAGTCATCCTTGCGCGCCTGACGCCTGAAAAGCATATAAAAGAGTGACAACAACCATTGCCAAATGACAATCAGCCAATTTCTCAACTTTGGTTTAGGCTCTGGTCTTGGTCCAAATAGTCCTTTGTAAAGTTCCTTTTGTTTTTGATAGACAGCCTTCTCGTGTTCTGCAATCAAATGTAATTCCCTAGCAATGGCTTTATCTTGTGGAGCAAGCTTACGTGCTTTAAGGAAGTCCTCACGAGCTGCATCAGTCTGACCAAGTACAGACCTAGCCTTTCCACGTCTAAATAATGCTTTTACATTGTTTTCATCTTCCGCTAGAACCTAATCATCATCAGCGAATCAAGCTCAACACTAGTAAAAAAAAAACTCTCCAAATAATGAGTTCAAGGACACAGGAGAAGATAATCCAAATAAATTTCATAATTCAGTCACCTAACTGCTGTCATGTATGCACCTAGTCCTGGAAGAAATTGGACGACTGTATTCTCAACGGTAAAAAAAATGAAAAATTAAATCATAGCAAACTAACAGGGCAAGGTCCTTAGCACAAATTATAAATTTATAGACCACTCTTCTACAAGGGAAAGCAATGCCTTGCAGATGCCTTTTTCCCGAGTCTCCATAAGGTAACAAAAAGATAGTAAGCTACAGAGACAAAAAAAAACTACGATAATTATCTACAGAAACAAGAGGCAGCACCACGTATATAAACATTGAAGAAGTGTGTGCTTACAATGCTACATTGTGCAATGGCCTCGTCATATCTCTGGAGCTTCAGCAGGCAGGCTGCCGTGTTCAAATGGCAGGGATTCTTTACTGCTAAAGCCATGTCACGGAACTTACCAAACAACTGAAACATGAAGTCATCTCCCATATATGCTATGGCCTATGGAACATAAATAGAATATCATGTACTATGAAGATAGAGGACACTTAGATGGATACATGAAAATATAGACGAATCAATTACAAGCAGTGGTGAGACCATTTCATACTGTTGCATAGCCTCCTCAAGTTTCTCTTCCTTGAATAAAGCATTTCCATCCATCTTTCTTCTATCTGCTGCCCCAATTCTCTCCTCTACTGTCATGTCACCTCGTGCTTTCCCCTAAATATATTGCACAGAAAATATTGAGCATCAGCACCTTTAAGTACAAACCAGAAATTAGTTGAGGAATAAATAACTCACTTCTCCTGACTCATCGAAGCCAATCAACTCGACTTCATACAAAACATCAGCTGTAGGTGGGACATTAGGAAAAGAGAAGCTTCCTTCTTTTCCATAGGCTAGTTCCCAGCCAACATGCAATAGAGCACGCTCACCAGATTTCATGCTGTTAACGCCAATAGCTAGGCCAGTCATTTCCTTTTTCTCTGCAAGAAAACAACAAGACAATACATCTCCTTTTATAATACAAGAGCCCGTTTGGGTTGCCTAATTGTAAATAACTAATAGAAGTTTTAAGCGCTGAAACTGATTTTATATATTAGCAGCTATGTGCTTAGATATAAATGTTGAAACTGATAATAAGCCGTTATGTTTGGCAAAAAAAATGATGAGAAGTGTTTTTGGTAAAATGACTAAAATGCCGTTGATTAAATTTATAAGTAAAAACTTTGTAAGGAAAATCAGAACGACGGGAAATGGAAAGGAGAGGAAATTAGAAGTTTGTTTTGGGAAATGTATTTGAGAATTAGAAAAAAATTAATGATAAAATAGTAAGAAACTTGGTCAAACTAAAAGTGCTTATAAGCTGAAAATAGGGATGTCAGTGAGGCGGGTAAATGCGGTCGGGTATGGGGATGGTTTGGTGGGTGGTGGGGCGGTATGTGTATCAAAAGTGCTACCCGCCATGGGTAGTGGGGCGGAGTGGATTTCGTATAAGACCCGCACCCGCTACCCGCACCGCCTAAATAATGGGTCTGCAATTTGTTTCCTTAGCCCAAAGTCCAAATATGGTTTAAAAGTGGAAAAAAAGAAAAAATAAATAAATAAACAGTTTAAATATGTAAGGATTGATTGAAGAAGCCATGAATGCAAATGTTAAACGTCATTTTTCCTGGGCATTGATTTCTTCCTGTATAGCATCTCTCCAGCAAGAATGCCGTTCCCTAAAAGGGGATTCGCGTAGAATAGGAAGAAATTCGTTGTCCAAAGACATGTTAGAATGGATAGCTCGCGGGTGGGATTGACGGGATAGATCACTATTGCAGCCGTTACACTGCTCTAATAACTCAGCTATAAGGAGAAGGAGAAGAGTTTTTACATTCCCCTCGCACCTTAGCGCTACCTCAGGTTTTTGAGAATTTCTTTTCCGTTTTCTTGCTGTAACGCGCATCCGTTTTCTTGCTGAAGAGTTGTATCAATCAATGTAGAATCTTTTTTTAGTTGCTTTAAAAAACCTTGTGGGAGCTGTTTTTTTAGTTGCTTTGTTAAATGAACTTTGGTACATTGTGGTATCAATCAGCGTAGAATGTTTTAATCAAATGTTGAAGAGTTAACTTACTGATGCAAGATTTGAGCTTTGTTAATTTTATTGATACAGGTGGTGTAGAAGTGTAGAACATACATTGATTAGTTGAATATTTTAGGTGGGTAGGTGAGGAGGGTAGACGGGTATGCGGGTGCAGGGTAAGTGGGGTGGGGGCAGGTGTAATCATATACCCTCCAGGCGGGTACGGGTGGAGGAATTACTACCCGTGATGGGTGGTGGGACGGGTGTGTGGGTGGGTTTTAGATAGCGGGTACGGGTACCTTTCCCCCGCCCCGCCCCATTGACATCCGTAGCTGAAAAGCCATAAGTTGGGGGTAACTATAAGTTCTTCATGTTTTTGCCAAATGCATAGATAAGGCAAAAGACGCTTATTAGCCAGTTTGACCAACTTATAAATTCAGAAATCCAATGGAACTTAAAAAAAAAAAAACTTCCTCAACTCTATTGTCACTTCAATAAAATTTAAACCATTTCGTGACACTTGCTTTGTTCCCACGAAGGGAAGCAGACACATGTGGAAGCAAGCTATCACTATATGTAATACTTTATAAGCATCAATTGCTAACTTACTGTCGCAAAAACTCAGAGGATAAGAAAAAATCAAAAGTAATGACGATGTATGGCCTGCAATATTGTAAATTGAATATATACCTTTTCCTATAACCAGCTCAAGAAGTTGTTGTTCACGCCATGTATCTTCAAACTTGTGCTGGGTGCTTTCAGCCCATGCCCTGTAATGCACTATAACGACAATTCTAGTCATCTTCTGCACTTGAGAGGGAAGGACAGACTCTACCTCACCAAAATTTGAATGATTATATAAGAAATACAACAAAGAGACTGCAAAACTAACTAGTGATTGCAGTGATGGACTGCACTGAATCTGTGTGGCATGAAATGGTCAATGCCGGCCACCATTAAAAGTATAAAGTTCAGCTGGGCCGTAAAAAGAGGGAAAAAGATGCAGAGCATGTAATGTACAACACTTGGCACTAATGTGGGTAGTTTGGAATGAAAGAACTAACAGAGCTTTTGAAGAGAAGGGAAAAACTTTGCTATACATAATACAAGTGATCCTTGTATTTTGTTTCTTGTTACTTTTTTGGTGCACCTATGAGATTCCAGTTAATAGAGATAACAGGACACTAAAACTATATTTTTGGTTAGCATCTCGGCTTATTGTATATCACTTGTATACTAAGAGGTTTGCTATCAAATGACAAATAATCATGATTGGAAAATTGAGGTTGATGATCCAGCCTTAAGCACTAAGGGTCTCCTTGTCACCCATTCTGTTGAAGATAATTACGGTGTCAAATTTCGCAGTATATGTCTGCTATTTTTTCTTTTATTTAGTTTTCACATTAATAAACACATAATTATTAGTTTTTTTTATATAAAGAATAAAGACGTATTAGTTGTGCAATACTCATCAAATTATTTAATAAAAAAATCAACGAGGATAACAATACCTTATTATAGGAATAACAATACATTTATTAACAATAGATGTGTCAGAAGACAAATGATAAAGAGTCATTTATGTCATTATATGTTTAGCGAATCACTTCTTATTTGTTTTCTCCATTTATTTCTAATAGCTAGGGTAAAATTGATTATAAATTTACTTGAAGGGGTACAAAATAAAGTTTCTATGTTTAGAATAGGAGAATGCAAGAGTTATTAATTCATATTTCTCATATTCTAGTGTTTTGAGATAAATAAAGTTAGATAATTATAAATTTAACAATAATTTGATCTTCAGGATAATAAAACAAATACTAAATATGTGACCAGGAGGTCACGGGTTCAAGCTAAACAGCCTCTTGCAGAAATGTAAGGTAAGGATGCATACAATAGATCTTGTGGTCCGCTTTTCCCCGGACCCCGCGCATAGCGGGAGCTTAGTGCACCGGGCTGCCCTTTTACTACATAAGATAAAGTGAAGTAATATAGGCCAAATGAATTGATAGGAAACATCAATAGTTTATGGATTATTCTACATTATATTACAACTCGTGCACTATAATTCATGTATAGGTTCTCCGCAAACCAAACAACAATAGTACTCAACTTTTTTTGACAGCAATCACATTCATGTTTTGTTGACGATGGTCCCTCCACAAGAAAACAAAGAGGTCCTTTTTGGTTTGGCAACAGAGATGTGATATCATGCATGACAATTTTTTTATCACAGAATACAGAGTTTCTTATCATAAAATAAGAATAGAGCATGAAAAGAAGGAATCTAGGAGACGGGTAAGAAACACTTGACGGAAGAAAGAAAATATATAAGCATGAGTTGTTCAGAACCCCCAAAGATAAAAGAAGCAGGTGTTATATATCCTAAACATATATAAGAAAATGATTGCAACAACTAGCATTAGGACAGAACTATTTAGGCAAACAAGATACTTGTAGTTTAGCCGAGGAGAAAACATGCTAGAAGCCAACCGATTGAATCAAATAGATATAAATGAACCAAGGTGACAAATAGAATCCTTCTCAAGATAATCAGCAAGATTTACTATTTATCTAAACAGGGGCAGCTTAAAAGAGATACTGCTCAACCTCAACCAATCAAAATATATCAGGAGTTTGTTGTTTCTGAACCAGAAGTCGGGATAGGGCAGGAAAGGGAAAAAACAACCAACTAACAACAATCTCAGCATCGACTTACAGAAGCATGTCGCGTATTTCGATGGTTTCTGACCATGACCTTCTTTAATAATTTGCTTGGTCACTTTTTCATGGAGGACTTCCACTTCAGAATCAACTTTTGGTGGTCCAGCATCATCCTCTTGAAGTTCTCCACGAACAACTGAAGCGCCTTCAGTGATGATTTTGTCAGCACCACTACCCTCATCTGAATATAATTTAACTTCGGTAAACAGACCTTCAGAAACAAGTATGAACTAGTAGTTTAATACTTTAGGTCTAACTTCTCCCCAAAGAATAGACTTCACTTTTTAACAATTAGTTCAGCACTGATACAAAAAAGAGGCATGTGTTCAGTAAGGCGACCAACTTCTGCTGATAAGCAGACATCACTTTCAATCCTAAGTAAAAATGTAGATTTCTTCACAATCCAAATCCTTAACCTCAAGATATATGGCTAGTCACTAGTTAAGTGGACTTGTGAAATAAGAAAACAAAGGTGCAGGAGGAACTAACAATGACAATATAAAATTACAATTCCTATTGTGAAATCAGTTGATCATCACAACAAATTGATTCCAATCTATGTTGCTCGGACTCTTAAAAAATGCCAACATGTGTGTGCCAGATCCTCCATATTAGGGCATTTTGAAGGATCCGATACGGGTGGGGCAACATTTTTGGAGAGTCCGAGCAACATATCTTCAACATTCAGAAGGAGAAAAAGGTTCTCAAATATGGAAAATTACTCCCAACTTCATTGCCAACCAAATGTCCTCCAAATTTGAAGTGGTCTAAGATCGTAGTCCAAGAAGTAGCTGGAAAATGTTCTCTCAAGAACAACATGAATGTCTCTAAAATACTAGAAAATTCTAAAACATGTAACTCTTCTGCAGAAGCCAACCCAGAATCATCACTTCAGTAAACCAAACTTTGAAATTTACTTCACATTCCAAAATCATATTAAACAACCATCATAATATATTAATATTAAAAGGGCAAGGGTGAATAATAACCAGGGAAAACTGTCAAATTCCAATTATACCATAACATTAACCATTCAAGGAATAATCACAATTATGTGAATTAAGAGCTAAAACCTCATAAATGATACTATCATTTAGCTGAGTAGCAGAAGAAAGACATATAGGTTAAAGCATTACCAACTGATGAATTCTGTTGCTGCTCCTCTTCTACTTCAGCCATTATTCCAAATCTTGCTCAATAGCTAGCAACCAAGTGCCCTTCACTCCAATGTGAAAAAAGACAATAATTTTTTATTTTTTTAAATAAAAAGATTTATTACGCAGGGGTAGGGGAATGCAAAATGGGGGAGGGGATGAGAATTGAAGTCTCGCCAACAAGGTGGTGAAAGTTCAGCTAGCTAGTCAACCAACCAACTGAGCTACTAAGATTTTATAATAATTATAGCCAACCAACTGAGCTATAATAATTCGTATTATGAAAACTGGGGTTCGAAAGAAACAAAAAAAAACAAATCTTTATCAAAACCCATTAAGAAAAAATCACAATTTTAAAGTATCTTAGCTCAGTAGTCCAACAATTAACAAGTATTAATGAACTGGGATTTGAAAAGACCGTCTCAATTTAAATGTCTCAGTTTAATTTTGATACGATTTTTTCTAAAATATTGTGGTCTTAAATTAAAATGGATAAGACTTAAATTTGACAAAACTTATTAAATATAAAACTATACTCTTTTCACGACAGATCATAATCAAAAGTAACACTTAAATTTAAATTGATACGAGAGAGTAATAAGTATTAAGTACTAGAAGTGTTACCAAGAATCAATCTTCTTGACAGATAGGAGTATTTTGATGTGTGTTTCTGCAGGCTTGGGTGTATGGGTTTTTATGTGAGTAAGTTGAGAATGGCTTTGAAATTATCCAACAAGATTCGAGATCGACATAGAGAAATAGACAAATGGCTTATATCCAAACTACGCTAGTGATGAGAACGGACTCGTGACTCTGTAAGTTTGAACTTTGACCAAAGAAAAGAAAAACCAAAATAAATGAGCAAATAACTTGTAGTACCAAAAAAGAGAAAATACTAATGACCTTTTGGCCATAGATACTTTTTTTTTTCATTTTTATCAAAAAGAAAATAGTGTTTGACTATAAAAATTTCAAATACAATTTTAAGTTGTATTTGAAATTTGAGAAACAACTTGATAGCGAATATTACTATATATTCGACGTATATTATGTAATTAATATTTGTGTATAATTATGATAAATATTGATCATCATTCAATTACAATTCAACATTGTACTGTATATATTTGTATTAATGAGAAAGACTACTCAAGAAAGATTAATACATTCTTATATGGTATCAAGAGACAAACCCTAAAACACCTAATTTCTCTTTCTTTCTCTCGTCGCCCCCTACTTATCTCGGCCGGCGGCCAAACCATAATTTTCCTATTTCTAATCTATTCCTCACTAAAATTCAGTCGCTATAATGACTTCCATGGGTACTCCCACATCTCCCACGGCCTATCCTCCTCTCCAGTCGTCATCCACAACCCTCTCACGTCCTCATCCACTCCCTCGTTCCATCCGGCATTCGCTGTCCCTAATATTGAGAACTTTATTTTCATACTTCTTGATCAAGAAGATGGTCAATATTCCTCGTGGGTTGAACTATTTCACATTCATGCATGTTCTTACAACATGCTTGATCATATTGACGACTCTTTCCCCGTCATATCGAGGTCGACGACACAACATGACGTCGTCTTGACGCTAAGCACCATATCTAAGGACTTGCTTCATACGATCATGAAAATAGGAGCCTCGGCTCGTGAGCTATGGATACGGTTGGAAGAAAGTTTTCAAGACAACAAGCGCACACGTGTCGTGTACCTTGAGGAATAATTCAATAACACGCGTCTTGAAAACTTTGCAAACATATTTGACTACTGCAAACAACTGAAGTTGGTTGCCGATCAACTGTCCAATATGGACACACCAATTTCCGAAACTAAGATGGTGTTGCAATTGATTAATGATTTACCGAAAGGTGAATACGATACTCTGGCAACAATGATACAATAGGTCGACCCCCAACACAACTTCAACAAAGTCCGGTCATAATTACTTTGGAAGAAACTAGACGTGCCAAACAGGAGGAACACAATCAAAAGGTGTTGGTAGTTGATCCTCCGAAGACCATCAGACTCGCAGTTCTACCGATAACCAACAAGCAGGCAATCGCGGCGCAAAGCGCCGAGGCCACTAGTGACGGCGCAGAGGCAAAGGCGGCAGGGGCAAAGCCTTGGGAAATCAGCCACAACAGGCGCGATACCCGGCCCAATGCCATGGCAGTTTCCCAGCAGTTAGGCAACACTAACTTGCCCCTACCCAATTATCATGGCCCACTAGCAGCAGGCGGGCCTAAAAGGCCCGGGTCTAGCCCCTCGGTAGTCGGGTAGCAAGCACACTTAACGGAGGTCTAACACAAGAAGTCTCAATCTGGTTTGCTAACCCCGACAGAATTGACCCAGGCCTACAACACGATGAATATACATCAACCCGACAACGCTTGGTACATGGACACATGGGCCACATCCCACCTCACTCGCAACTTCGGTAAGCTTCCACATATTTTTAATTTGAGCACTCCTCAATCTATTTTGGTCGGCAATGACAATGGCATTCCAATTCATGAGTATGGAACCACACATGTACCGAAACCTCACCCTCTTTTCTCCCTCCGTAACGTCCTTTATGACCCCAATATCATCAAAAATTTAATCTCTGTTAGGAAATTTGTTATTGATAATTTGGTATCTCTTGAGTTTGACCCTTTTGTTTTTTATGTGAATGACTTATGCACGGGGACACCTCTTACGAGATGAAATAGTGTGGAGGATCTCTATCATTTATCATCCACCTTCGCTACCAGAATTAACCCTCACACATCCCTTGTCGCGATCTCTTCATCCATATAGCACAACAGACTTGGACACCCAGAGCTCCCGTTTTTAACTTTTTTAGAAGTCACAATTTTATTTCATGTAATAAGGGAACCTTGCCCCCAAGCTGTTTTTCTTGTCCTTTAGGTAAACATGTTAGAATTTCGTTTATGTCTTCTTTAAGTGTTACTTTTTCCCCTTTTGACATTATTCATACAAATTTGCGGACATCTCTTATTGCTAGCAAACTTGGTCATAAATATTACTTGGTTTTGTTAGATGATTTCTCGCATTTTCTATGGGTCTATCCGCTCAAATTTAAGTCAGAGGTCTACCACACGTTTCTTGAATTATGAACATATATTAAAACTCAGTTTGAAAAGGACATAAAATCTTTCCAATATGATAATGGTCGTGAGTTTAATAATTTAATTTTCCATAAATTATGTTCGGATCATGGCATGGTATTTCGATTCTCGTGTCCTCATACCTCTCGTCAAAATGGTAAAGCCGAAAGAATTTTACGTACCATTAACAATATGATTCATACCTTGCTACTTCATGCTTCTCTCCCACCATCCTTTTAGGTATATGCATTAAAATTGGTAGAATACATACTTAACATATTGCCTACCACCATTCTACAAAATCGAACCCCAACTAAAATTCTATTTCGTCGTATCCTCATATATGGTCACATACGCACGTTTGGATGTCTTTGCTATTCTAATCTTGCTTCCACTGCACCTCACAAGTTAGTACCTAGGTTAATTCCTTGAGTCTTTTTGGGCTTCCCTCCCAACCATATATGATATCTATATTTCGATCCGTCCACAAACAAAGTCATTGTCTCTGTCACGTCATGTTTGAGGAATCTATCTTCATCTTTTCCAATATCCATCGTCTCTGACTATGGATTTCTTGATAATTCGGACAACTCCCCTCTCATCCAACACATGCTATGTGGATTCTCAATCCAGCTCCACGACCACTACTGTCACGACCCGACCCGGCGGGCCGCGACTAAACATCTCAATGATATCATTCTACTAACCTGTCACACATAATCCAACTAATACTAAGGAAATTATGAAATTCGGCAGCACAACACCGTAACAACATTTGTCAGAATAGGCGAGACGACAAAGCTTCCTTTACACAAGATTGTACATGCCTCCTGAGGAGTCACAACTAGCCAACATAATATAATAAGCAAGCCGACAAGGCTGCCACCAAATAATATCACGTGTACATGGGAACATCCCAACACAGAGCACAATGACATAGCTGACCAGAATAGATTCACAAGTCTACATACGTACAACCCACAACTGTCTACAGACCTCTATGAGAATGATAACATCATATGACGTGACAGGGCCCCATCATGCCCCTAAATATATACATGAGTCCAAAAAGGGGTTCTGTACCAAAAATGACAAAGCTCTGGATCAAAAGAGCTTTCCAACCAGCTGAGTAGGAGTCCTAAGCCTGAGGGTCACCAACCTGAGAACCTGTACCTGCGGGCATGAACGCAGCCCCCTGAGGAAAGGAGGTCAGTACAAAATAATTTATTGAGTATGTAAACAAGAAATACTGTAAATGAGATCATAAATAGCCAACAAGTAACAAGAGATCAGTATGAAAATCAGAATCCAAATCTAACTGTGCCGTAAACAATAAGAGTCAGTTGTGCCTTATAAAAATGGGAGTCAAGTAAAAAAAACCATG
Source organism: Przewalskia tangutica (assembly GCA_029844215.1). Taxonomy (NCBI): domain Eukaryota; kingdom Viridiplantae; phylum Streptophyta; class Magnoliopsida; order Solanales; family Solanaceae; genus Przewalskia; species Przewalskia tangutica. Next base: position 32,966,609 of record CM056731.1, on the reverse strand, counting down.
AATGCATGTCAATATAGTCATCAGATACATATAACGTAATCCGGCCCTCTAATGCGGGACTCGGTGGAATCATATCATGACCCGGCCCATACTGGGACTCGGTGAAATCATCATCTCATCTATGGATGCATCCTACGTAATTCGGCCCTTTAGTGAGGGATTCGGTGAACAATGCAAGGTTGTGCACAAACATAAGCCGTCCCGGGACTCGGAGAAGTGGAATAATAGTACTTAGCCACGAGTAGATATCATGAGTAACCATATGCAATTAAAACTATCATTTGACTCTCAATAAAATCATTATAATAAGCTCTTTACTGAAAGCTCATAGGCACTTCTCATAGCTAACATCTTTAGAAATTAAACTGTATAGAAACCATGTACATCCGCCGTACGTTTACTTAATAAAAGTCATGCCAAAAGAAAGAAGGAATAGTTCACATACCTTTTAGTCGAACTAGTCAACTCAATATTAAGATATGTCTCGTCTAGTGCGTCAACCTATAATAATGGTAATACACTCGTCAATTCTATGATTATTTAGCATACTTTATATCGAATGACGACTTTCTATTATATAAAAATTCGGGTAGCACTTCCTCTGTTTATATGTACATCCATAATTTTCAAACTAAGCCAGCAATACCAACAGCAAGTAGTGACAAGAATAACAACAACCATAATCAAACCCAAGAAAATAAACCAACCTACAATCGGCCACTCCAACTTCAAAAATACCAACAATAATCACATGCAACCTCTTAATTCCAATTCTTCGTTTAACATGGGTTACTCCCTTAACTATAATGTCAATTAATCTACCAAATATTTAATGAAAAGGATAATTTTTACCTTTCAAAGAAGCCCAAAACAATCCCTTTTTCGGTACTTCACTGCCCAATTTTCATGCCATTTTGCACCATTTTTCATCAATTCTTCCACTCCAATAGACATGCATGAATATCATAATGTTAATCTATCATTCCTACATGTTTTCCTCCAAGAATTTCATCCAAAACTGGGAAAATTTGGACAGTGACTCTCGGCCAGCAGTGGTGCAATTTCGCCCACTGTTTTGCAAATTTCTTGGCTTCTAATCTTTGTAGAACACTTAATCTAGGAGAAATGGAGTTAATTTGATCTTGCGCTTGGCTATAGAATGGAGGGGGGGGGGGGGAGATCGACTGATTGAGGAGGAGGGGAGAAGAGGGGAAATCAAATTTTAGAATTGTGAAACAAATGAGAAGAGAGTGAAAGGTTTAGAGAAATAAAAATCTGATTTGTTAATATTACACATTGGTCCCCAAGTCCTTCCATTAATAAATCTGAAATCCACTTCTTTTCAATCTTAACTCCCGCTTTCTTTAATTCCCGAGAATTTCATAAAGCCTCGTATACTCAATGTCGTAATTATAATACAATACTGTTCCATAACTCCATTGGATCAAATTCAACTATTAAGACTAATTCTCGTCGTCACATGTATAGTGTTTTTTTAAAAAAACAAACTATTCCGGGATAACATCCGGTTATACACTAATTTTCCGTATTAACATAAGTAAGTATTCCTTATATTCATTACTCAGAATCTTATTTCCATAATGACGTTCTTAATTATTGTCTTAAACTTACGAGGTGTAACAACTACCTCCGACATCCCTCCACCCCTCTCCACCACATGTCTCCTCCCGATACACCCACGCATCCCGCAAACTCTCGCATCCACTACCCACCCAGTTTTTTCGCTACCACACCACACTCACCGGAATAACCAGCCGGTCTAGCCCTCTTACGCTGGTCTCTGTGTCGGTCCTCTGCCACTTGTACCCATGCCTGTATCTGCTGAATAAACTCCTGCGGACGAGTCTGCCCTACCACTAGCCTAGTCAGCAACTGAACCACATCTCTTACGACACTATCCTCCGCCGCCGGCGAGCTGGAGCCTCAGTCTTGGGGCCTCAAATCGTGATGTCTTGTTACACCCGTAGTTCGGTCATGCCAGGACGTACGAAAGGAATTAAGTTTTAAATTTTGGAATGATGGGTTGACGGAATGTTTCGGACGGGTTGTTAGTCAACTTTGAGGCAGTTTATGTCCCGTTACATTGAGAGTTACTAAGTGTTTCAAAGGCCTAGTACGTAGTTCGTTGAGTCTAGTTTCCAACGCAACCAACCGTTCGTCGATAGGACATCAGAGTAGAAAGTTATGGGAGTTACAAGTTCAGTGCGTAGTCGAGCGGTAAAGCAACATCGGTCAGGGGCCACAGCGCGACGCCGACGCAGGTCGCAACGCCGTATAAACTGAGAAAACGCTGAAGATGCAGCGCGGACGCCGATGCAGGGGCGCCGGACAACATGGCGCCGCGGAAGTGCCGAGACTTTGCGGAGGTTTCATTGCCGCGCGCTGCAGGCGCGCCGAGCCGGAGTTTTTGGCGGAAAACCGAGGAAAATCAGATATTTTCTTTTAAAAAGGCCATGGGAGGGTGACAAGGGGCCCCCCCCCCCCCCCCATCTGATTTTTTGCATGTCATATTTATTGACCAAGTCTTGAAGACTTGGTCATTCTTCAAAGCTCTTTCTTCTCTCTAAAAAGCTCATCCCTCTCTCTAAAATTCCTCTCCCTTCTCTCTAGAAATTCAAGAAGAAGCCTAAGCCTAGAGAAATTCTGAAAAGGTGGCAAGGAGGAAACATGTTGACAAACTTGTAGGAGGATTGTGGAAAGAAGACAAGTGGATTTTGTTGGACTAATTTGGGGTAAGCTCTAAGGTAAAAATTCTTTCTCTTTTGCTAGTAAATTGGATTGCATGTGTGGAAGAAAGGACTTATAGTTGTCAATATTGCCTTTAGATGTATTGCATGTAGAAATTGGATAAGAAATTATGTTGTTATACCTCAAAAATTGCCAAATTGGACTTTGTAGTTTGTATTAGTTGTTGTATATTGTGGGGCAGAATTTTACACGTCCAAGTTAGGCGTGTAATCCCCTTTGTGTTGATTGGATTGTTGAGCCTTAAAGGTGGCGTGTTTGGTTATTGAATTCGGCCTTGAAAAGGGTGGCAAAGTATGTAGAAACAAAGAAAGTGCTGCCCAATTATCCGTAGAATAAGGAACTTTATGCTTAGAATATTCGACGAAGAAGTCTAGACGTTAATAGACGTATTTGATTATTATAGGTTGATACTCTACGCGCGGCATATTCGACTTGGCAAGTGGATTTAGCCGAGGAGGTATGTGATTCATCCTATTCTCTTGAGCATGATTATTTGTGAAATATATAGTGCGGTAGACGCACGTGTGTTAATGGAGTTTGATTTCCTTTTTGTGCCCTTGACTTGATATGACGTGTAAAGGACTTGATTGTGTTGAAAAGTGGTAAAACCTTATTCGTTAGTAATGGGTACTTGGTCGTTAAAGAATAAGCCCTCTCGGTCTCATAAATGCTTATAGTGGTATTTGGTTGGTTTTAAACATAAAGTGTTATAATAGTTTTATGGGAAGTTAGTTATAACGACTTTATGAAAACGAAAGAATGGTTTTATTATTAGCTTTAAAATGGTAACTTGGCATTTGTTTTAAAAAGATATGAGACTTGATTTTTTCCCGTGGTGGGATATGGTTTAAAAGTAAGAGGCTTGAGAATTTGAAGTTTTGAAACTTATACTAGTTCGAGAAGTGATTTGATATAGAAAAAGAAGACATGGTATTGTCTTGGTTTATTTGAAAAGGAAGTATGGAAATTATTTTGGTTTACTTCAAATAATAGTTACTCTATTTTGATACCATGGGTTTTAGTAGCATGTGACTTTTGTGAAAAAGAAATGGACTTTTTAAAGAAATAAAGTAAGTAGTACTTTGGGGTTAAAACCAGGATTTTTGGCATAGAATGGAAGTACCTTGAGTGTGAATAACTTGCATATGTTTGCTTGTGATAGTCTTGGTGTACAAGTATTGTATCCTTATGCTACCGCGCCTCTCGATGGAAGGCCGGTCATGTTATTATCGATCATGTTGGACATCGACCGCGTTGGGTGGCCCGGGTATGCTTCGCGGTGAGTGTTATCTTGTTATCTTCTTGGACATACCGACACGTTGGGTGGCCACGTACGCTTCGCGGTGAGTGTTATTTTGTTATCTTCTTTGGACATACTGACACGTTGGGTGGCCCACGGGTATACTTCCACGGTGAGTGTTATCTTCTTGGACATACTGACACGTTGGGTGGCCCACAGGTATGCTTTCACGTGTTATCTTGTTAATTCCTTTGGGCATACTGACACGTTGGATGGTCCACGGGTATGCGCCCATTAGGATGGTTCCATGACCATGCTTATACCGAGGTAAGATGCCGGGGCATGCGACCATTGTGCGGGTTAAATTCCAGGGTTATATTTGAGTGATGACTTTACGGGCGTGAGACCCTGACTTGACATGACTACTAATATATATTGTGTATTGTAGTTTGGTTATCACACATGTCTCCTGTTTTATATAGACTATTATGATTTCATTTACAGTATTTTCAGTTTCACATACTTGGTACTTGTTGTACTGACCTCGCCCGGTCGCGTTCATGCCGCGAGTTGAGGTCTTACACCCCGAACCGGGCGTGGTAGTGCCTACCCGCACCTCTACCTTAACAACTAAGTAACTGCGGAAATTAAATAACACCTCATTTTTTAAAACCAACTTACGCGAGGCAAAGCGAGCAAAGTGCCATATAATATACATAAACAAAAGACACTACACCGCATACGTAGTCCAATCCAGCATATGAATCTGACCTCTAAGAGTTTTACTGAAATATGACGGGACAAGGCCCCGCCGTACCCATAACCGTACAAAAGCCTGTACTGAGAGAACTATACCAAAATGATAACTCCTGAACAAATGGAGCTATCCAAAAACTCTGAGCAGGATCCTACACCTGCAGATCACCAAACTGCGTACCTAAACCTGCGGCATGAACGCAGCCCACGAAGAGGTCGACTGAAGAATGTACCAGTATGTGAAGCGATGAAATCGCGTAATGAAATCATGATCTAAACAAAACAAGAGATACGTATGATAGCAACCTACGACACAATACATAAGCGGTCATATCAAGTCGTGACGCGTGCCTCAAAGTCACTACTCAAATATAACTATGGGTCTCACGCCCATAATATCAACCGTGCGTGGACTCATGAGATAACAATATCCTCGTGGTCGCGTCCCGGAATCCCACATCGTATAAGCGTGACCGTGGGGTAATACAAACAAATCAGAATCTAACCCGACTCGGTCACATGCCGGAATCTCACATCGTATAAGCGTGTCCAGAGTATCCTCGTGGTCGCGTGCCGGAATCCCACATCGTATAAGCGTGATCGTGGGGTAATACAAACAAATCCGGGAATCTAACGACTCACGGTCACACGCCGGAATCCCACATCGTATAAGCGTGTCGAGTATCCTCGTGGTCGCGTGCCGGAATCCCACATCGTATAAGCATGACCGTGGGGTAACACAAATAATGGAAGCATACCGTGGAATCCCACCTCACCGCTTGACATCCAAGTAAACTTACAATAGCGTGACCCTCTCCAACCGAGAGTCGCGGCAACGTAATAAAACATAATACTTGTACTCAAATGCTATCACCAACACACATTGGCAATTCTCAATTAAACAAGCCAAAGTACTTATCAAGACACACATAGAATAATTCTCAATTAAACAAGCCAAAGTACTTATCAAGGCACACATAGAATAATTCTCAATTAAACAGGCCAAAGTACTTATCAAGGCACACATAGAATAATTCTCAATTAAACAGGCCAAAATACTTATCAAGGCACACATAGAATAATTCTCAATTAAACAAGCCAAAGTACTACGTACGTACATTCTTTTCAAAAGACTCTTTTTTATGTAAAACCCCAAGATACTAACACCCGTAGTATCAAGGTGTGTCTATTTTTCAAAGTAAGTTACTACACTTTTAGAAAACTCATTTCAAAGCTTGGAATCAAGTAACTTCAAATTTTCACAATCTAGGCAACTTATGCCTAATAATCAAAATAGACAACTTTCTTAACTTTCCATAAAGCCGTTATAACCAACTTCTCATAAAGCCGTTATAACCCTTTATGGTTTTAGACATATTCATTCATTTTTATAACCAAGAGATTTATACTTAAAACCAAGTATCACATACTTACAAATCAAGTTTCTTAACTTTCAAAAATACTTCAAGTCTCTTAATATTTAGAAAACAAGTTTCTTCTACTTTTAAACCTCAAGTAACTCACACCTTTAAAACAAGTTACTTCTCTTAAATCATGTCATTTCTCCTCTCTTAAAACAATTAAGTAAATCACTCATTTGACTCCCCTAAAGTCATTATAACGACCCTTAGGTTTTGGAACTAAGGCACTAGCCAAAAGATTTGGAAACCACTTCCTTTTCAAGACTCTATGTACTTTAAGTAAAATACTTTCACTTTTAAGAATCTAACTTCACTTAAGGCAATGGATTTATACAACTTACAATTTAAATATCAAAGTACAATCAAGGAAGTACATAGAACAAATTCTATTTTAGGCAATCCAAATACAACCAAGGAATGGATCATTTAAGGAGTAGGACATACTTTCTTTATCTTAAGGAATCATGCTAGAAGATGAGATAGTTCACATACCTTTTCGGCTAAATCCACAAGCTGTCGAATACGCCGCACGAAGTGTCAACCTATAATGGTCACAACATGACTATCAACTTCTAGTCTCTAACGTAGAATAATACTAAGTATACGGTCTCTAATTCTACGGAAAATCGGGCAGCACTTCCTTTGTTTCTACTTACTTTGCCACCTTTTTCAAGGCCGAATACAATAACCAAACATGCCACATTTAAGGCTCAAAACAACAACCAACCAAAGGGGATTACACGCCTTACAATACGTGTAAAATTCCGCCCCACAATTCATACGAAGTAGTTCCATATTTAAAGCCATTCTCGGCCAACTTATACAACCACACTAAGTCTTTTCCAATTCTTTTCCAATTCCAAGTTCTAAGGTCTAACATGTTATATAGCCATAAACAACTTTAACAACTACAATTTCCTTCTTTATACAACATGCGACGACTTAAACTAATAATCAACTTGAATTGTAATCTTAAGGCTAAACATGCTAGTTTTCGGATTAGGGTTCCAATAGCCAATATACTTATCAAACTTCATAATATAAACCTCATGCTTGCTAATATCCATAGCTACAACGATAAGTAAATCTTAATTGCTAAAACGACAAGATTTATACCTTTATAAGCCCTTAAAATTTCCAAGATTCAAAGTCGCGCCTTAGCAATTCTTAGCTCCTTTCCTTAGGTTCCAATCCGCTCCAAGCACTCCTTAGAAGCCTATGAAGATCCCATCTTCAAGTTCCAACTTCAAAGTTGAAGAACTCCTTAAGTTTCCGTCTTGCGACTAACGTGAAAACGTCGTTTTTCCGAAATCTTTCTATTGAGATATCCTTACAATACCCTTAGGGACCTTGGGTTTAAGTCTTGTGGACAATGGAACAAAATTACAAAAAATTTGTGTGGCTAACAAGGTGAACCCGAGAGCTACTAGTGAAGAACAACAATGTGTGATTTTTTTCTAAGTGTTGGAAGACCTTGTCTTGCTACTAGTTGGGTATATAAAACACAATGGAGGGTCAAGATTGCAACACTTGAGTGGCTAGGATGAAAGACACTTGGATAATAGCCAAGTGGACAAGTTGACTTGGTCAACAATCTCAAGCTTGAAGACTTATCTTCCTTGATGGTCAATGACCATTTTACCCTTACAAAATTCGACCAAGATCATATGTGGGGTGCCACGTGTCGCCCTCTCATTCGTCCATAAAATTCCGTAACCCTCGTGGGCCCCGCAAAACGTAAAATTCCTCGGGTGGGCCCCACGTGACCAAATCCGTAAAAATAAATTTCCATAGTGTTAACAAGTTCCATACTCTTCAAATAATACATTTTGAGAATCTAATTCTCCTCAACGAACATTTTTCCTTTCCGACGTTCGGAAGATTTTCTGTCGGAAAAACAATTCTTCCTTTCGTACCAATTTCCAAGTCTTGATTCCTTACATACCTTCTCTTATACATGTCCTGGACTTACGGGGTGTAACAGGTACATAGCTTGCTGATCCGCACTCTTAGGATCACTGTTCAGTTCTCGGGAAGCTCTATTTCTCCGGAGGCTTTGTCTTTTGGTACGATTTCCTGAAGTTGTAGACTTTTGTACATTCAGGGGTATGGCGGGGCCCTGTCCCGTCACAGTTGTTATGCAAACTCTTAGAGGTCTGTAGTCATGTCTTGTGGGTCGCTTTATTAAAAAATTGAGGTAACTGCTTTTGGGTTGGTTTACATCCAGGGAGGTAGCCATATCGGCTAACCTATTATTTATTAATTGTTAAGTTTATGTATGTTCCGCTGATTATCTCTGATGTATACCTGTAAGGGTGCCCAGGTAGTGCACCAGTCGCGGGCCCGGGGTCGGGTTGTGACAAAGTGGTATCAGAGCAGTTAGTCCTCGGAAAGTGTCTACAGACCGTATCTAGTAGAGTCTTGATTATCGGTGTGTTGTGCACCACACCTATAATCAGGAGGCTGCAGGGTATTTAGGATTGGTTTCCATTCTTCTCACTCTGAGATCGTGCCTTAGAGCTGTGTTATAAGTTGGACTCCTCAGCGTATTTTTATACGATTATGCCTCACAAGGCAACCGAGCCCGGAAGGGCAAGGCAAGCGAGAGTCGCTAGTAGGGCCTTGAGAGGTTACGAGGCACATGCCGATCTTTACGAGGTGATGTTTGGACGGCGAGTTCCACGACGTCGCCACCTATCGAGTTCGGAGCGGCGGCCATCGAGACCGCGCATGGTACCTAAGCCTCGATTTACGGCTGGAAGCGAGAGGATATGGCTCTGAGAGATGGCGATTATTAGCCGTGATAGTGGCAAGCGGGAGACGGCGGGAGACGCGATTCGGTTGTACCGTAGTTCACCCCCGGTCGATAAGCGAGACTTGGGACTTTTGAGTTGCGACCACGCAGTTCTATGGGTCGCAGGCGAGGATGATCCTCGAGTTTATCCGACAATTCTGCGGATCGAGAGTGATCGAGGCCTCGGAGAGCAGTCGGTAGTTTTGGGTTCACATCGTTGCGTGATCTGCGATCGGGTTTGATTCATGGGAACTATCGGGAGCATGCACTCCACCGGTTGGGGACGAGTTCTCGAGGCATTTCTTGCACACTTCTTGCCTTCGCGGTGAGAAGAGCTCGCGAATAGATTTCTGATGTTGAGACAGAACAGGCGGACGGTTCGGGAGTACAATATAGAGTTTGACTCGTTGGCTCGGTATGTCCCGCTTTAGTGGCGATACGGAGGATAGAGTGCACCGTTATGTCACAGGCTCGATGATTATTTAGCGGAGGGTGCACGCGAGTAACTCTTCACCGCATGGACATTGCCGCATCCGAGCTTATGCAGCGTGGCGAGAGCGTAGAGTCGGCGGAATAACGAATCGTGAAGAGGCCGGACTGGCGTGGTCCTTCGGTAACTTTCGAGGCGGACCGCCTCAAGAAGCTAGTTATGCGCCTCGGTAGACGGTACTCCACGCGATCTTGGGGCGTTCGGGAGATTCGAGGCGGTCGTGGCTCGAGTTTGTGTTTCGGGAACAAGGATGTTAGTCAGAAGGGACCACCCCTACCTCGTTGTGGTCGTTGTGGTAGGCTCGCGATGGGAGTGTCATGCTAGTAGGGAGTTTGTTTTACATGCGGCGGGGGCCATTTGCGGGAACCGTCAGGCTGGAGATAGCACGGATGTAGAGATTCAGCCTTCGGGATCAGTGGCTGGTTCATCACCTTCTTTTGCTATGCGCCGTGCGGGGCAGGATCATGATTAGAACGACAATGGGAAAGTGAAGCAATAGTTACAGGTATATCCTTAACCCTCTAAAGATTAGTGGGTGTGATAAGATGGTTACATGTTAAGTGTTATGTGCGGGTAATTTTATGTAAATTGTGATTTTATAAAGCCTGGTTTGTAGAAGGGGTAAGTTTGGGGACATGGAAGTTGTGAGCCTTAGAATTCTGATAACCGTGGGAACCTTAGATACAGGGCCATTTTGAGTGGAAGATTCTACAGGGGACCTTTGTCAAGGAACATAGTATACGTGGGGTATACTTGGGTGATAAGTCCATGAGTGGTGTGAAATGATAGTGGGTAGCTAAGCTAAGGAAACCACTAGGTTTTCTTGACTTGAATAGTGAAATTGTCTCGGATCGGGAGCAAGAGTGTGGTACATATACTAGAAAGAGTTCAAGTGTGCAAGGAGGATACGACAAGTGGAAGAAGAAGCGAACAGGTGTTAAGAGGATGGAAGTGATCATTTTGTGAGGAGAATACCCTTAGACCACGGATGAGAACTAATAAAGTTGTTATACGCTTTAGAGGTAATTCCTCGTTGGCTGGGAGGTAAGCTTTTTGCGTGGTTAGTATATTATGGCCATATGTGGCATAATGAGTTTTATAGGCGTAGTAGTGAAGACTACACCGGCGCATGCATTTTGGAGACGTAGAAGGAACATTCGGGACGAATGTTTCTAAAGAGCGGAGAATGTTACACCCCGTAGTTCGGGTCATGCTTAGGGGGACGTACGAAAGGAATTAAGTTTTAAATTTTGGAATGATGGGTTGACGGAATGTTTCGGACGGGTTGTTAGTCAACTTTGAGGCGGTTTATGTCCCATTACATTGAGAGTTCCTAGGTGTTTCAAAGGCCTAGTACGTAGTTCGTTGGGTCTAGTTTCCAACGCAACCAACCGTTCGTCGATAGGACATCGGAGTAGAAAGTTATGGGAGTTACAAGTTCGGTCGTGATCGGCAGAAGCAACATCGGTCGAGGGCCAGGCCTTGCGGCTTGGATAAATCGAGAAAACGGCGAAGATGCAGTGGCCATGGACAGCGAACGCGGCCGGAAGTGCCGAGACTTTGATGATCCGCACTCTTAGGATCACTGTTCAGTTCTCGGGAAGCTCCATTTCTCCGGAAGCTTTGTCTTTTGGTACGATTCCCTGAAGTTGTAGACTTTTATACATTCAGGGGTATGGCGGGGCCCTGTCCCATCACAGTTGTTATGTAAACTCTTAGGTGCAGTAGTGCGCTTGTGGGTCGCTTTATAAAAAAAAATTGAGGTAACTGCTTTTGGGTTGGTTTACATCCAGGGAGGTAGCCATATCGGCTAACCTATTATTTATTAATTGTTAAGTTTATGTATGTTCCGCTGATTATCTCTGATGTATACCTGTAAGGGTGCCCAGGTAGGGCACCAGTCGCGGGCTCGGGGTCGGGTTGTGACAGTTGCCCCCTGAACTGGGGCCTCTAGAGGTGGTGACGTAGCAGAGCTCGTCGGATCGGGTCTGATCTCGGCATAGGCGAGTGCGGACCCGTAACTCTGAATCCGACTAGTATCCCCCGATGTAGATTTGCCCTTCTGGGCCATTGTCGCCTTCTTTGGCGGCATAGCTGAAAACATAATAAGTCGTCAGAGAGGGATTATCCTACTAACATAGATCTATTGCACGATCTAAGAGATGAAAGAATAGAAACCAATCCTAAATGTCCGGCAGCCTCCTGCGTATAAGTATGGTGCACAACATACTCATACACAAGACTCTACTAGACACGGTCTGTAGACATTCCGATGACTAACTGCTCTGATACCATTTTTGTCAAACCCAACCCGACAGGCCGCGAATAGGCGCCCTAATGACGCCCTTATACTAACTTGTCATGTAATCACACTAAGGACAATATGAAATTCGACAGCATAACGCCGCAATCATAACATATGTCTGAATAGGCAAGCCGGCAAGACTGCCTTTACACACAAATAACCCTATCTCCTGAGGAGTCACATCTAAGCAAATATAACAAAGGACGCAAGCCGATAAGGCTGCCACTATATACGGGAACATCCCAAAACAAAATACAATAGTACAGCTGAACAAAACATAACTACAATCCTCATATGACCAACCCACATATATACAACCCACAACTGTCTACAGACCTCTATGAGAAGGATAACGACATATGACGGGACAGGGCCCCGTCGTGCCCCTAAATATATATGAATCAAAATAATAGGGTTTTGTACCAAAATGGCAAAGCTCTGAATCAAAGGAGCTCTCCAATCAGCTGAACATGAATCCTATACTGGAGGATCACAAAACTGAGCATCTGTACAATGACATTAACGCAGCCCACCCGTAAGAAAGGGTCGCATAAAATAATGTCGAGTATGTTATTTAGAAGCATGTAAATTATCTTGAGTCAATACGAACGCTTAAGGATGGAAGAATCTGATGACATAAAATCTTACTTTGAAAAGTTGATTGACATTGCTAATCAGTGTCAAGTGCTTGGATCTCCTTTAACCAATACACAACTTATAGATAAAGCTCTCAGATCTCTTCCTGAAAGATTCAATACGATGATTTGTGCTATTGAAAAGGCCCATAATCTTGCTACTATGGATCTTCATGTCTTGATGAGCATCTTTCAAATATATGAGATGAACATGAAGAGCTAAAGAGATCTGTACAAAGACAAGACCTTGGCACTTCAAGGACAAACCTCGGAATCTGAAAACGAGGAAGAAAACCTGAAGGAACTGGGAAGTGATGCAACTGTTGCCTTACTCACTCGTCGATTCAATTCGATGGTGAGAAAGATCAACACTGATCGTAATAAAGCCAATTATAATAAACATCAGAACCCACTCCTCAATAAACAGCCAAATAGGTCACCTTCTGAGCAAAGAAATAACAATCCACTAAGGAAATCCAACTCCGACGGTGCCAATTACAATCCCAAACAACTCAAGGGAGTGCAGTGTCATGCATGCTCGGGTTGGGGACACTACGCTAATGAGTGTGCGAACACTTTTAGGAAAATTGGTAAGGTTATGTGGGTAACCCTCAGTGATGATGAGAATGAAGATGAAGAAGGAGATCAAGAAAAAGAACAACCATAGGCAATATTGGCAGCCATGTTTGAACACTCACTGTTCGACGATGAAGATGTTGTTGACGATGTTGCAACAACATCAACAACAACATCGGACTCCACATCTGGAATGTCTGCACCATCAGAGAGGTATGTATACTTTGATTATTCTGATGTAAATTGTTTTAGTGAATTTATTTCTTCAACTGAGGCTGCAAATTTGGATCTAGTTGACTCCAAAGATGAAATGATAAAGAGATTACAAAGTCTTTGTAAAGACTTAATCACTAAATCTGAGCAACTAGACTCAAAAGCAAAATCATTGGCTCTTGAGAATAGTAATCTGAAAGGCATAATCAACCGATTAGAGGTGACACTTATCAAGAAGGATCTAGAGCTCGGTAAGATTCGTGCACGATTGAACACAGCTGAGACCACGTTTCAAAGATTCAACATGGAAACCTCCAAACTGGATGAAATACTGAATTTCAGTAATCCTACAAGGACTGGGCTTGGTTACCAATCTCCTAGCAAAACCAATACTTCCAAAATCCATAGTCAAACTGAGAAGATAAAATTTGTCAAAGAAAATGCAAGTAACTCTCAGATCACTATGATTGGATCGAAGTTTGTATGTAGCTTCTGTAAAAGATCAGGACATCTTATGCCCTACTGCTACAAACTTCAAAACTCTGCACTCAGCCTATTGCCTAAAGTGTTGTCACCAATGTTGCCCAACATCACTGACAACATTCAAAGCAACAAACCTGAGAGTAGAAGGAAGAAAATGTTTGAAAAGGAGTGGGTACCCAAACTGAATCTGAGATGTAATGTGTGCATAACTGCTTTGCGTACCAACGTAACAGGTTCTTGGTACTTCGATAGTGGTTGCTCACGTCATATGACAGATACCAAAAGTCTTTTGAAGGAGTATGGAGCATTCAACGGAGGGTACGTGACTTTTGGAGGAGAAATTAAGAGTAAGATTATTGGTAGAGAAACTCTTAATGTTCCAAATGTACCAGCATTGAAGAATGTGCTTCATGTAGAAGGTTTAGTTGCTAATCTCCTTAGCATAAGCAAGTATGTGATGACGATCTAGAGGTGAAATTCAACAAGCTTGGATACAAAGTTACAGATTCTGCAAACAAGTGCGTCATGTCAGGAACCCGAACCGGAGATAACTGCTATCTAGTAAGTAGACAAGAGTTTTGCAACTCCGCAAAGGTAGGTGACTTGACACTTTGGCACCAGAAGTTGGGACATGTCAACTACGACACCTTAGAGAAGCTGATCTCATTTGAAGATGTAAGAGGCATTCCCGAGTCTCTCACTGTGTGAAGATTGCTTGAAGGAAAAGGAGAACCGAGTCTCTCACAATGTTGGCCAACATGATGGACAACATTCAGTTGAAGAGGAGCAATCCACTGAAACAACAAATGTTGTCTCAGATGTTGTCCCAACATCAGATGACACATCTAAACCTCAAAGAGAGAACACAGAGGATGACGTCGAGAGAGAAGTCTGCTACTGAACTGAATGATCAAGTGAGAAAAGACCCTCCATCGAGGATTAGGAGGAACCATCCACCCGACCAAGTGATAAGGGGAGTGTTTGAGCAGAGGCGAACAAGAGAGAAAGAGTCAGTGAACTACCGAGAAATGGTTAGGTATGTGTGTATGTCCACTATATACCAACAAGTTAGTCTTTCTTGTCTTACATCTACGTTGGAACCTAAAAATATTGGGGAAGCATTGAAAGATAATTTTTGGATACAAGTCATGCAAGAGGAGCTTGAACACTTTACCCGAAATAAGGTTTAAGATTTGGTACCACGACTCAATAATACAAATGTTATTGGGACCAAGTGGATATTAAAAAACAAATCAGATGAGTTAGGGAATATTGTGAGGAACAAAGCTCGACTTGTTGCTCAAGGATATACACAAGTAGAAGGTATCGACTATGACGAGACCTTCGCACATGTGGCTAGACTTGAATCAATAAGATTGCTTCTTGCTATTGCTTGCTACTTAAAAATTACCTTGCACCCAATGGACGTTAAAGGTGCCTTCCTCAATGGATACTTGAACAAAGAAGTATACGTTGAACAACCAAAAGGATTCGAAGATCCTCACCATCCACATCATGTATACAAGCTCAAGAAAGCTTTGTATGGTCTAAAACAGGCACCACGTGCATGGTATGGTCGTTTAACTAACTTTCTTATTGATTTTGGTTTTATTCGTGGAGAAGCTGACAGTACTTTATTCATTAAAAGACACGGAGTAGATGTAATCATAGCTCAAATCTATGTTAATGATATTGTCTTTGGCTCGACTACAGAATCCTTCTTGAAGTCATTTGTCGAAACGATGTCGACAACATTTGAGATGAGCATGATTGGAGAACTAACATTTTTCTTAGGCTTGCAGATTAAACAGAATGAAGAATGAATCTTTGTATCTCAAAGCAAGTACGCCAAGAATCTTGTTAGAAAATTTGGTCTGGAAAATGCTAAACACATGAAGACTCCAATGGGCTCTACACAACAAGTGTGTAAAGCCGATGTTGGACAAGATGTTGACCCAACATTATATCGATCTATGATACGTAGCCTTTTATACCTTACTGCCAGTCGCCCTGATATCATATTTAGCGTGTGTGTTTGCGCCAGGTTCCAAGCCAGTCCCAAGGTATCTCATCTTAATGTCGTGAAACGTATCATTCGATATGTCGTCGATACAAGTGATTTGGGAATTTGGTACTCCAAAGACACTAATCTTATTCTAATAAGATATAGTGACTTGGATTGGGCCGGTGATGTAGACGATAGGAAAAGCACTAGTGGTGGTTGTTTTTATCTTGGAAATAATCTAGTCTCATGGTACAGTCGTAAACAAAATTGCGTGTCACTCTCGACTGCCGAGTCCGAATATGTGGCAGCCGGAAGTTGTTGTGCTCAAGTGGTTTGGTTAAGACATATGCTTGATGACTATGACATTTCTAATAACTCCATGATTTTGTATTGTGATAATCTGAGTGCTATTAATATTTCAAAAAACCCTGTTCAACATTCACGTACAAAACACAGACATACGACATCATTTTTTAAGAGACTTAGTGAAAAAACAGCTAGTTCAAATGGAACATGTTAATACTCTTTTCTCAACTAGCTGACATTTTTACCAAACCCCTAGATCATGAGAGATTTTCGAGCCTGAAAAAATCTCTTGGTCTCTGTTTTCTTTGAAAATAAGACATGCTAGGTAGAAGTTGTCCGAAATGTTGTCCTAACATTTTGGGTAACATTTACTGTTTGAGTCAATATACAGGATATGTGTTGTAGTAATGTTGCACTATTTTTAAAAGAATCAAGCATGACTTCATAAGGACAAGGTTTGAATGCGATATTGTTCTCTGCGATTGTATATACATCATAAAAAAAGAGTATCATGAGAAGGCAAAGCCTCTACTAAAGATTTGGTTTTATACAAAAAGAGCAAAGTGTCACGACCCGAGGCCCTAAATGGGCACCCTTATACCCACCTGTCACACATAATCCAACCGACACTAGAGACAATATAAAATCCGACAACATAACACTGCAATCATAACATACATCCGAATAGGCAAGCCGACAAGCCTGCCTTTACACATGAACAACCTTGTCTCCTGATGAGTCACATCTAAATCAAATATAACGAATAGCGTAAACAAGGTGCCACTATACACCTGAGCATCCCGCGAAAATGAAGTACCACAACACAGCTGACCACAACATGATAAAATCCACACACGTATAACCCACAATTGTCTACAGACCTCTATGAGAAGAATAACGAAATATGACGGGACAGGGCCACGTCGCCCCTAAATATACATAAGTCTAAAAAGAGGTTCTGTACAAAAATGGCTAAGCTCTGAATCAAATTAGCTCTCCAAACAGCTGAACGGAATCCTAGACTGGTGGATCACCAAGCTGAGCACATGTATCTGCGGGCATGAACGCAACCCCCCGAGGAAAGGGGATCAGTACGAAATAATGTACTGAGTATGTAAAACATAAAGTACTGTAAATAAGATCATAACATGCCAAGAGATAACAGGAGACAAGTATAATAATCAAATACCAACTCCAACGGTGTCATATAAAAACGAGTCAAATGTGTCTTATAAAAATGAGAGTCAAGTCAAAAATCATGAATGCATGTCCATATAGTCATCATATACATATATACATATAACGTAATCCGGCCCTCTAGTGTGGGACTCGGTGAAATCATATCATAACCCGGCCCATACTGGGACTCGGTGAAGTCACCATCTCAACTATGCATGCATCCTACATAATCCGGCCCTCTAGTGAGGGACTCGGTGAACAATGCAAGGTTGTGCACGAACATAAGCTGGCCTGGGACTCGAAGAAGTGGAATAGTAACACTTCGCACGAATAGATATCATGAGCAACCATATGCAATTTAAATCATCATTTGACTCTCAATAAAATCATTAAAATGAACTTTTACTGTAAACACCAAAGACACTTCTCATAACTCATATTATTAGGAATTAGACTGTATAGAAATCATGTACGTCCGCCGTACGTTCATTTCTTATAAACCATGCCAAAGAAAGAAGAAAGAGTTTCACATACTTTATTGTCGAATGTATTCTAAGTTCCTTGTAAACTCTACGAATGGTTTTCCCACATCCTGAGAACGATTTAAATCACACATAAATCAATGCACTAATAATCAAATTTTATTGGGGCATTCTATCGAACATCTAATACGCGTAGAATCTATGTTTCGTTTATATTGAAACCTAAACATGTAGCGAAACACCCAACCTTACTAATCTTCCTTTTGTTAACTGTTGCAATGCTCAAAACAGTCCAGAAATTCTACATGCAACCTCCCAATTTTGCACCAACAGCTTCACAATACCTAAATAACTTAGTATTCTTATAATCGTAGAGTTAGGTTCTATAACTTATAAACTTAAGAACAAGAATCGTTACCCATGCATGTAATTCACAATCAACCTACCCAATTCTCCCCCTTACTGTTTCAATGTCTAATACACCCAGTAATTTCACATGCAATCACCAATTTATACGGACGACTCCAATAACCAATCCACTTAGCATTTCTGATAATCGCCCTAGAACTTAGTAAGAATTATACTTTATGACAGGTCTAAACTCAAGAGTAAGAAAGGTTACCTCTGTTAGAAGCTGCGACGAGCTTCGTCAGACAATCCTACGTCGTTATCGATCTTCGACGAGAAACAACCAGTACCCCAAGAATCAATTTCCAGCACTTCCTCAAAAATCTAAGGGTTTCTGGGTTGGGTTTCTTTAACTTGCTTCTAGGTTTCGATTTGTCAAAATCAAACCCCAAACTACCAGGAACTCCTCCCCTTTTGATGAGCAGAAGCTCACGGAATCTCCCCAATTTTCGATTGGGGTTTTCAGAAGGTATAAGTTGCGATTTCTCCCTTAGATTGGAGCATAATAGCTTTTCTCTTCTTTTTTTATGGAGATTTCCTACAAACCTTGTAAAAATGAAAGAGATTGAGATGAAGAAGAGTTCAAAGGTTAAGAGTGAAGGCTTGTGAAGTTGCCAGCGATTTACTTCAATTGTTTATAAGGCAATACGTATTGTTCCATTAAAACAAAATTGGTCCTCCGCTTATAATTAATTAATCCCACAATTAACTAATTATACACACGACTAACTTCTCGATCCCAACTCGCTAAAATCCTGACAATTTTATAAAACCTTCGTGTACTCGATGTCACAATTCTTATAATATAACACTAGTATGCAGTCTCCTTGGGAATGTATAATTATTATTATAACCCTTGGCGTCGCACCGATAATCTCAAAATGATTTCAAAATCACATCGTTTTATATACTAATTCCCTTATTAGTATCCACAAGTATAATATAACTTCCCGGGGTCCGGGTCTACTTGTCAACGTTACCATTACCCGGGATTTCGAGGTGTAACATTCTTCCCCCCTTAGAAACATTCGTCCTCGAATGTTCAATAATAGGTCTTATGCTATAAAAATTTCGGCAGAGTCTCCTCTATAACTATACTTACCAACATGTATTCAACCAACCATAGATGCCACACAGTGCCACAATATATCACATGTATTGTTTATATTCAAAGAGCAGATATAATCAGTTAAAAGTTCTATATGCACCATAGCTAGTAAAATAGTAGCAAACCACTGTAATTAATCAGATTCCCACTGTTTTAGTATCCTTTGACAAGCCTAGATCAAATTTCCAAGTTCAATATTTTACAAGTAACATGGCACTGGTTTAAATTAAGGGGCAGCAAACATCTCTGCTCACTCTCAAATCTGTCCCTGTCCATATCTTATAGTGATATTCTGCCATAAAATGAAGGCAGCAACATGCACAATTCTTGTCAGAGAGCAGCAGAGACACTAGTAGCAAGTGACATCAAACAGTAGCTATAATGACAACTTTTCAGATATTCAGAAGGTTCCCACAGGCTAAAGAAAACAGTACAAATGAGCCACTGATTTGGACTGACCATAAAGAGGTTGAGTGAATCCACTAGGGATTTCAAATACGTTCTAACCATAACGATTCCAATAATATGTCCAGAGCACAAATCAATAAGAGAACCCAACCAGTTCCACTGTTTTAAACTATCTAAGTTGCAATGTCTTACTGTATATGCCTAAAGACAGATCTCTATAGTTCAAACGAGTAATTCAATGCCATGTCAACAGGATTAGCCAAGACTACTACCTCAAAACACAAGTAGATCAGGAAAAAAAACATATCCTAAACTCTACTTAGCCTTGAATGCACATATACATCAATGGCATATTATTTCTAGATATGACAGTATTAAAAAAGAACACAAGAAACATGGTCTAGCAGCTGTGGGGGTGACCTCGCATGCTCGATTTTTAAATTCAAGAAAGTACAATGCAGTTTACTCCATGATCAAACAAGTACACACCAAGGTAAGTAAGAAGACAATTCAAGCAGACATACATGAACTAGGCAGGAAACAGACATGTGAACATGTTATAGGTACCAACAGCGCATGCACGTGGCTTATTTACTATGAATATTTAATAAAAATCACAAAGTGGACATACATAGTTTTTATATACCTAACATGTTGTTTGCTTTTAATTCAGAACTAACCACACATATCTGGGACTTTAGAAGCAGATCCACACAATTCAAATGTCAAACCAGCAACTTTTAAAAGTCATTCTCAATTTGTATCAAACTCCAATTTCAACAGAAATGGTCACAGGTTAGACATACTTTAATTAAACATACATGAACCTTATGGGGGTAATACATGCAGGCTTAGATTATTTAATTTGATTAAACGTGCACAGATGGCTATCTATTCCTTAGAAGAATAGAGGCACAAGAAAAAGACTTATCCAACACAAGAGACTTCACTTTGGCTCTTAGATTTACCTAGTTCTAATTAAGACATTAGTGTATGTTCAACATGCTTCAAATTGACATAGATATGGACTAGGCATGGCTGTGGACTATTAAGATCCTAACAAAGTGACCCAACATACATGGCATGATTCTCACAGGTAAGGTGAACTTCAACAGGCATGGAGTGTTTCGGTTGAAATTATCAGTTTAGAAATCCCAAAACAAGCAAATCATGGAAACATTCAAGAATTATACATACCTTATGCTATATTAACTTAGGCTAATAATTACCAAAATTTAAGCATTTTTAGATGAAGGCAGGGTATTGTTATATATGTTGTTAAACTATCACATGTGGAAAAATATGCATACACACATGGCCTAGCACAACATATAGAATGATTCATGAATTTGAACATGATTTAGAGACCCTAGGACATATAATGTCAATATACTAGTATTTCATGGCTCAATATAATATTACAAGCAGTCCACACCTTACAGGAGTACCAAACAACAACATAAAAATCTTAAGACCCAGATAACACATATTGGGCTGACCATGGAAGCTATGGCAGGTCTAAACCACATCAAATTCAACAAGGATGGGATCAACATAGAGAAACAAACTAAGACAGGTCATTGTACCTACAATATGTGATCCAAAAGAGACATTTTTAGGGTATAAAATTAGGCAAATACTCATCCCATACATCATACCAAAAGTGCAAAGCCACACAAGTGCATTTATATAGCATGAATGACATGATTCAAAATGAAAGCTGGAATATACCAACCAAACAGGGTAAGATTACAACATGTAGAGGACAATCTACACTTGAATTCTATCCAGGAGTAGGATAAACAGTTAACACACATCAAACATCTGCTAAATAAATTTTTAAGGGCTTATCAAGACATCTTGCTTCACTATCTGAGCCCAAACCAGGAAGAATCAAAACAGCTACATACAAGGATCATTCTCATCCTATACTACAGAACAG
This sequence comes from Przewalskia tangutica, assembly GCA_029844215.1. Lineage (NCBI taxonomy): Eukaryota > Viridiplantae > Streptophyta > Magnoliopsida > Solanales > Solanaceae > Przewalskia > Przewalskia tangutica. The sequence continues at coordinate 32,945,089 of CM056731.1, read as the reverse complement.
AGACAAGAGACAACAAACTTTATGTGTACCATCAACTTCAGGTGAAACATATTATAACCAGCATTCTGGACATGATTAAAATGATCACAAGAAATTATGCTAAGCTTATTTCAAATTTAGATCAGCAAATAGTGCACATAACATGGATCAACATGTTGGCATATTGAAACTAATGCAACTCCTATCCTAACAGAAATATTTCTAACCTATCATGGATTAGACTTGATTGATAGACACACAACAAGACACCTCTTATCCATCAGACTCATTTAGGACTCAAAAATGACATCACAGTTGGAGTAAAGAACTAAAACGGATACTTATTTCCATTTTTTTTACTTAGAGTGAGATAGAGTATTGTTCAGGCCTAAAACAGATCCTTTCCATTCTATTATGCATCATAAATTACTTCAAATTCCCCTGAACATAGAATTAAAGCTAGAATGACAATATCTTTCAAAATCATCAAAGAGACAAAGGTTCTAAACCATCTATAAACTTAAGAAAGTCCCAGAACCAACTACAAATGACCTTTAAAGGCTCCAACATGCTCATGATTACTTAAAGTAAATTTACCATCACACGGGTCCATTAAAGGACAGGTTTCAAAGCTATCATCTAGTAACTACAACAATTGATCCAAGTACATCTAACAGATATTGACATAATTGACACTTCACAAACACAATCAACTAATTTCCTCAAAAGTGTTACTCATTTCAAACTTAAAATGCAATATTTATCTATACTAAAACACAGCAGGCCAGTAGTCCTTTCAGCACAACCAGGCAGCTCAACAAGGCTATATGTACAGCAAGATACCAATAATACATAACCCACAATTCATCTCAGAGACAGTAACAACCTTATCCAATTTACAGCAGGCCAGTAGCAGCTCAGAGAATCATGACAACCGGTAATAATAACTAGTAACAACTAACAAGCAGCAACCATAACTCAAAGTGTTGTATTTTGAGGGCAATACAAGTCTCAACAAAACCAAGATACTTGAGACTAAAGAAAGGCAGCAATAGAACAAAAACCAAAATAGTACAGCATGTGACATCTATCAACAACCATAATAACAACCTAACCAGAATGTAAGAACATGTTATAAAATCAGATACATTCATGAATCCTCCTCATTCCATGCTATGCTATGAAACAGAAACAACACATCTTATATGTGCTATCAAAATCCAAGTGAAGCATCCTAAATCCAGAATTATGGAATCAAATTTAAAGCCAAACATATCATTGGGAAACTACACTTAAGCTATATTACTTCAAATCATCGGATACTACATGGAAAGACCAAGAACAGAAGGCCAACATACTCTCTAGGCTTATATTAAGCTAATATTACTATGGTAATCATGTGAAAAAGGTAATAGGAACTACACAAGTCTTGTTACTATAACCAATACGTTACAGATTACCCCCAGCCTCATGTTGTATCCATATTAAGTCGAAATCATCCCTAATAAACATTAATCACTCCTAAATCACACACTTCATGATCTTAATAAACATGTTCATATAGATGCATATCATCACCATACTAAACGGTACAACAATCTTATCAATCCACATACATGGTCCATTTAGTTCCATGAATCAACAAAGCAAGCTTAAGATAGTTTTAAGAAGAAGCATTTAGTCGCTATTAACAATCATCACATATACCATCTATTTCAACCAAGCTCAAGCATCAAATATCATATTTAAGAAGGCCTTGGATATCTTAAGGTCTCAACGGTTATTTAATGTTCTAAGATTCTCAAATATTCGACGTCCCAAGCTTACATTATCCCCCATCCTTACATTATCCCCCATCCGTATACGAGCGAGATAGCTTCTCGTAACCTTGAATCTGTATTGCTCTTATGGCGTATCATTCCTCAAGTAGAGTCACCCATTTACTGGATACGAGTATGATTTAACCGATGTCTTTTTGGTAGTCGACACTCATCGAAATAGTAAAAAACACGAGTTAACTTGAATTCTTGCGACTCAGCTTTACTGCACGATCTAAATAATGAAAGAGTAGAAATCATTCCTAAATGTCATGCAGTCTCATGTTTATAGGTGTGGCACGCTTCACACCTTATACCAAGACTCTACTGGACACGGTCTGTAGATATTCCGAGGACGAACTGCTCTGATACCACTTTTGTCACGACCCGCGGGCCGCGACCCGGGACCCTAAATGGGCACCCTTATACCCACATGTCACACATAATCCAACTGACACTAGGGACAATATAAAATCCGGCAACATAACGCTGCAATCATAACATACGTCCGAATAGGCAAGCCGACAAAGCTGCCTTTACACATGAACAACCATGTCTCCCGATGAGTCACATCTAAATCAAATATAATGAATAGGCGAGCCGACAAGACTGTCACTATACACGGGAGCATCCCCACAAAAGAAAATGAAGTACCACAACACAGCTGACAATGGATCCTCGCTCTCGACACCCTCCCCCTTGGGCATAGCTCCTTGCGAACACCTCAATACAAATCACCAAACAAGAGATGCTAGCATTGATATCAGAAAAAACAACATTGATTGGTTGAATCATGCTTCGATTAGCTTCTAGCTCGGTAACAAGAGAGAGATTGGCATCGGAGAACAAATCAAATGACGAAGGAAATACCGCTGATTCGTCGAGAATCTACATCCGGGATCGTAGACAAGAAGCTAGCAACTCGATCTAGAGATCGAAGAATGGGAGAATGACCGAACAAGTAAGAATCGCGATAGGCCTCGAGATCTGATCGATGAATCACCGAAGGAAATACGGTGATACGAGAGATCTTGGGAATTCTAAGAAGAAGTGCACGGACTATAGAGCTCCTCGCCACTAAAAGAGAAGAAGTAGGGAGGATCGATACACCGTTGTCCATCCCAACAAGCGCGGATGGCGCTAGCCTTGGCGGTTGTGACAAGCAACGGCTCACTAGCGCGGCGGATTGCGCGACAAGCGGCGGATGAGCGCCTAGCGCCGCTACACGACTGCAACATGATATAATCGACACATGTACAACCCACAACTGTAAGAATAACGAAATATGACGGGACAGGGCCCCGTCGCCCCTAAATATACATAAGTCTAAAAAGAGGTTCTGTACCAAAATGACTAAGCTCTGAATCAAAAGGAGCTCTCCAAACAGCTGAACAGAATCCTAGACTGGTGGATCACCAAGCTGAGCACCTGTATCTGCGGGCATGAACGCAGCCCCCCGAGGAAAGGGAATCAGTATGAAATAATGTACTGAGTATGTAAAACATAAAGTACCGTAAATAAGATCATAACAGGCCAAGAGATAACAGGAGACAAGTATAATAACCAAATACCAACTCCAACTGTGTCATATAAAAACGAGAGTCAACGGTGCCTTATAAAAATAAGAGTCAAGTCAAAAACCATGAATGTCTGTCCATATAGTCATCATATACATATATACATATAACGTAATCCGGCCCTCTAGTGCGGGACTCGGTGGAATCATATTATAACCCGGCCCATACTGGGACTCGGTGAAGTCACCATCTCAACTATGCATGCATCCTACATAATTCGGCCCTCTAGTGAGGGACTCGGTGAACAATGCAAGGTTGTGCACGAACATAAGCCGACCTGGGACTCGGAGAAGTGGAATAGTAACACTTCGCACGAATAGATATCATGAGCAACCATATGCAATTTAAATCATCATTTGACTCTCAATAAAATCATTAAAATGAACTTTTACTGTAAACATCAAAGACACTTCTCATAACTCATATTATTAGGAATTAGACTGTATAGAAATCATGTACGTCCGCCGTACGTTCATTTCTTATAAACCATGCCAAAGAAAGAAGAAAGAGTTTCACATACTTTATTGTCGAATGTATTCTAAGTTCCCACGATTGCTTGTAAACTCTACGAATGGTTTTCTCACATCTTAAAAATGATTTAAATCACACATAAATCAATGCACTAATAATCAGATTTTATTGGGGCATTCTATCGAACATCTAATACGTGTAGAATCTATGTTTCGTCTATATTGAAACCTAAACATGTAGCGAAACACCCAGCCTTACTAATCTTCCTTTTGTTAACTGTTGCAATTCTCAAAGCAGTCCAGAAATTCTACATGCAACCTCCCAATTTTGCACCAACAGCTTCACAATACCTAAATAACTTAGTATTCTTATAATCATAGAGTTAGGTTCTATAACTTATAAACTTAAGAACAAGAATCGTTACCTATGCATGTAATTCACAATCAACCTTCCCAATTCCCCCCCCCCCCCCCCCCTTACTGTTTCAATGTCTAAAACACCCAACAATTTCACATGCAATCAACAACTTATACGGACGACTCTAATAACCAATCCACTTAGCATTTCCGATAATTGCCCTAGAACTTAGTAAGAATTATACTTTATGACAGGTCTAAACTAAAGAGTAAGAAAGGTTACCTCTGTTAGAAGCTGCGACGACGCTCGTCGGACAATCCTGCGTCGGTATCGATCTTCGACGAGCATCAACCAGTACCCCAAAAATCGATTTCCAGCACTTCCTAAAAAATATAAGGTTTTAGTTTGGTTTCTGGGTTTCTTTAATTTGCTTCTAGGTTTCGATTTGTCAAAATCAAACCCCAAACTACCAGGAACTCCTCCCCTTTTGATGAGCAGAAGCTCACGGAATCTCCCCAATTTTCGATTGGGGTTTTCAGAAAGTATAAGTTGCGATTTCTCCCTTAGATTGGAGCATAATAGCTTTTCTCTTCTTTTTTTTGATGGAGAATTCCTACAAACCTTATAAAAATGAAAGGGATTGAGATGAAGAAGAGTTCAAAGGTTAAGAGTGAAGGCTTGTGAAGTTGCCAGCGATTTGCTTCAATTGTTTACAAGGCAATACATATTGTTCCATTAAAACAAAATTGGTCCTCAGCTTATAATTATTTAATCCCATAATTAACTAATTATACACCCGACTAACTTCTCGATCCCAACTCGCTAAAATCCTGACAATTTTATAAAAACTTCGTGTACTCGATGTCACAATTCTTATAATATAACACTAGTCCGCAATCTCCTTGGGAATGTACAATTATTATTATAACCCCTGGCGTCGCACCGATAATCTCAAAATGATTTCGAAATCACATCGTTTTATATACTAATTCCCTTATTAGTATCTACAAGTATAATATAACTTTCCGGGGTCTGGATCTACTTGTCAACGTTTGTGGGTTGAAATCATTACCCGGGATTTCGAGGTGTAACACAAAGCTCTAAGTTTGGTACTGTTCCTACTCTATAGGAGTACCATGTGCTTCAAGAAGTTTGAAAATTCCTTAATATTTTTTTTCTGTATGTGTTCAACTAAGTTGATTAAGGACAATGGTAAAACGTCACATTAGTCCAGCGATCAGTCTCATAGGGAACATATACAAAATAATCGTTTGCCAAATCAGAAAATCCTTGGAGCCTCATAATGCTTGTTGAACTTAGAAATGTTGCCAACATCATTCACAACATCGTGTTCCAGTACATTGATCAATCTTGTTTTTCTTATTTATTTTTCTGGGTTGTGGTATGTAACACATCACTCTAAATAACGAAAATTCAAAAATCTGGAGGACCGTTTCTTTTTAAAATTTTAATGATATTTTGTGCTATGTAAAATCCTTTGTTTTAGGTATGTGAAGAGTTCTTATTATTTTATACTACCTAAATTTAAGGAAAAAGAGTTTTAGTGTAATTGTAGATTGCCATGATGAAACCCCTATTTTTTTTTGTTCCTGCCTTGTCACATCAAGTCGCCTATCAATTCATCAAATGGAAGCCCAAACATCACCGTCAGTTTTTCAACCTAAACTTCTCTAACACGCCCAACTCATCGAAACCCTCTCCCATGTCCATATCTCTAAAATCGACAAATACCAAAGAGTATTCCCCTATGTCAACAAGTCTACAAAATAACAACAAAATGTACAAGTACTATGTAGCCATCAATGAACTGAAACCTGCTGAGGAAGACGCCACTGTAGCAATGATTCTACTTGGTTCAGATGAGCCATTACAGGTTTTCTATCCAGGTGGCTCGGAAAACCCAATCGATGTTGATACAATATTTGATTTCTCGAACATTGCATCGAGAGAGTCAAAATCAACAATGCCGACAAGAAGATCAAAAAGGGTTTTTGAAAGCCAATTCGGTGAAGGTCAAACTGCTAAGAGGTCTAGGGCAGAGTCGACTTTCCCTGTTGAAGAATCAACTCAGCCTGTTGACATCTCCACAAGCATAAACACTAACACTGATTTCGATGTGCAAAGTCCTCCCAGCTCTCCATTAACATCCACTCCGTCAGATGAAGCCCAGAAAGAAGTAGAAGAGGAAATATCAGATGACATTCCCCTAAGGAACTTCATTCCAAAGGGGACCCGCAGAACATTCTGAAGCTTTACACCAAATGTTGCCTCAACATCGAGAGCAACTGATGAGGCAAAAGACTCTGCCTATGTTGCCCCAACATCCGAGGCAACACCAGCACCCACCTCATCAGGACATGAGCACACAGAATCTGAAGAGGTAATGTCTTACTCCCCTTTGTTCCAAAATAAATCATGCTCTGGTAGATGGAATTGGTTTAAGAATAGAGGAGTCAGAAGTGAAAAGGTAATTGACCATACTTCATTTTCCACTAATAATTTAGTCGAATTCTTGAGTAGTCGCAAAGTCTTGAGCTTTGTTTTTGAAAAGAAGCCTTATTGTGAAAAGGAAATTAGGGTTTTCTATGCTAATCTGCAACTTGTTGTGATGGACATCAACTCGAAGAAATTCGGAAAAGTGTATCTCTACAACAAAGTATACACTTTTACTCCCGATATTATCAACTCCACACTTGGGATAAGCATTAATGAAAGAGAATCTCAACCGAACCCCACTGTCGAAGAACTCAATACAATGATCAAATACCTTACGGGGAATTTAATCACTGTTTGGGCCCTTCGCAGTCCTGTCTCTAAGCTCACTGCCTTGTTTGTCACCATGCACAAATTGTCTATATACAATTGGCTACCCTATCTCAATGAGACAGTTGTAACCATTGACCAATCATCACTGCTTTATAAACTTGGAAGGAACCAACATGTTGACTTAGGAATCATTATTTTCAACCATGTTGCCAATTTGGCAGAAAAACAAAGCAACTCTGCCCTTCCATACCTCTCCTTAATCTTCCAAATCCTGTTCAATCAAGGCTTTAAGACTCTGAAAGGAGATAAGCTGAGTCCGGCCTTAGAGGTTTACTCAGTTCAGAGAGCAGTTGTAAACATCAGGGATAGGGTGATTGATCTGCCCTGAAAGAAAGAAGAATGGGATTGTGATACATCGAAGGATTTTGCCAACATTCCTGGCAACATTGATCATGGAAAGGTCCCGATGTCCCCCACACTGGCTTCGAAAGCACATTACCAAAATTGACAGACATATTTAAGAATTAGTGCGAGCCAGAAGCTACTATGAGGGATTACTTTCTTCACAAAAAGGGGGAGATGATGCTGCTGCGTCACGATAATGATCTTTGCAAGCAGATGTACGGAGGAGCTCGACTACTAGTTTCGTGGAGATGAAGATGTTGATAGATGTTGTTGATCGATAGATGGATTGGAATGATGAATTGTTGAAGGCTGACAATTTGTTACTCTGTTTTTATTTAAATATTGGATTCACAGACAATGAAATTATTTTTTGGTTTGTAATATTTAATGATGGGATATTTAGGTCTGTTCTGGCAGATATATGTTTGTTTTCTAAAATATATATATATATATTTGTCTGACGTGGATTGTTATGACTGTAGACTGATTACGCATCTGCTGTAAGTAAGTCACGACGGACATTACATAACTCCTAACTAACCATAACATCAGTACAACACTGCTTGAGATTTTCTGCTGCATGTTAAGGGGGAGCATAACACAGATCCTACTGATTCTTGGAATGTAAGGGCTACATCGGGAATAAGTATCCTAGTCATTTTCGCATCGTATGGAGTTTTGTGAAGAAAGGCAAAAAGGGGGAGATTGTTGATGTTGGATAGGATGTTGTGACAACATCTGTGAAAGCTCAGGACAACATCTTCAGGATGTTGCCTGCGATGTTGTGACAACATTCCTGACAACATCTCAGTAAAAATTTTGCCTATTCTTTCGGCCAAAACAGCTTGTGTTACTGTGAGTAAAAAATGACCTAGGCAAGCTTACAATATTATTGTGTTTAAAACGTGGTAAAAGATACAGTCAAAAACTTAGAGAAGAAGCAGCGTGAAGACCAAGTTCAAGACGCTGAGATATTTCAGGAGGAAGAATCGATCCAAGCAGTTGGCTTCTTTTACTCAACCTCCTCAACCAATCAGTGAGGATTTCAAGGGAAGCTCAACACTATAAATAGATGAGATCTTCACAATATCGGTATTCATATTTGTAGAAGAAGAATTTCCAAGAGAGCTCTCGGATTTTACCTTAGAAAACTGGATCAATACATCTAACATACATTTGTTTTAACAACATCTAGTCCCACATTACAATTGTTATCTTTATTCTAGATTAAGCTTAATGTTCAAGCGATTGTAATGAAGATGTTGTATTTTGTCTTTTAGACTTTTGTACTTTAGGCGAAGTCATCTGCGATTTCATTTTTGTTTGCAATTTCTTTTTCGTTTGTAACGCTCAATTTGTAAAAGAAATTCATTTGTAATTGTATATAATTTATACAATTATTTTGGTCATCGACCATCAAGGGATATATTTATATATACCCTTGAAAATATAAATCTTGTGTCTCTTTACTTTTTCCGCTGCACTTACTCTACAAAGGTTTATACTGTTTTATCAAATGAATCACAACATGCAAACAATATTCAAAATCTGTTTCAAGAATGACCTGCTTGTAACCCAAATCCCATGCCAACATAAGGCCACGGTAGATGGCCCAGAATTCAGCCACATTCTTGGTTATTCTTGACTGCTTTCCAGCTATAAAAACTGAAATTTGGATGAATAATCCGTTTATTTCGTTTTCTCTTTTTTCCCACCTTCGGAAGAATAAAGCATAGGCATTTCTACTAGTGTTAGAAGGGCAAAAAAGGATTCTATGCGCAGACGTGAAAGCTCTATCTTCCAAGGCCAGTTCTTCTGTTTCATTGCATTAATGAATCACAATGTTGCCTCAGATGTTTACACAACATTGAATGCAACATCCAGTGACTGTTTTTGTTGTTCTAGCTTTTGAGATTTTAATCTTACGCTTTTTACTAATCCGTAGCCCCGGGAACCAACACGCTCAAACGCATTATTAGGTACATTCAGGGAACACTTGATTATGGCTTGCATTTGTATCCTTCGTCGACGTCTACACTTGTCTCCTATACAGATGCTGATTGGGGTGGTTGTCCAGATACTAGACGGTCTACGTCTGGCTATTGTATGTTTTTAGGTAATAACTTGGTCTCATAGTCTGCCAAGCGTCAATCCACGCTTTCACGTTCAAGTGCAGAGGCCGAGTATCAAGGGGTAGTCAATGTGGTCTTGAGTCATGTTGGTTACGTAATCTTCTTCTAGAGCTCCATTGTCCTATTCAGAAAGCTACCTTGGTGTATTGTAATAATATTAGTGTCATATATCTTTCTGGTAATCCAGGTCAGCACCATCGCACTAAATATATAGAGATGGACATTCATTTTGTTCGAAAAAAACGAGGACAAGTACGTGTCTGTTATGTCCCTACCAGATATCAAATTGCAGACATCTTTACAAAGGGTCTTCCCTCGATTATTCTTATTCATGAATGGAGTATATATATACAAGTTACATATAGGAAAATACTATTCCTACTTTACATCTAAAACCCTATTTTATTTGAAGACTAACTATACAATTATGGTAATAGTATAAGTCTAATTATACTACAATATACTTTCCTAATATATTCATTATATTTGGAAAAGGACACGGACTGAATCTGGGCAATGGGCTTATTACATCGTTATTAGCAGTGGGCTTATTCCGTCCGTGACCATCTAATATACACACAATATACAAAATAATATACTTTGTATATTGTATGTATATTTAACAATTGTGTATTTTTAATATAAATTTAAGCTGATTGTCACGCCTGTGTGTTGCTTTCCTTCAAACAATGTTCATCTAGTTTACCATTGAAATTTAATTTGAGTTTTTGTATCAAAAATACTCATTGATAATAATTAATTTAGATTAAATTATTTTTTGCATACTAATACGTAGGCAGCTTGAGTTATTTCAATCAGTTTAGATTGATTTAACTTTTTATTTACCTCCGAAACATAATCACGGCAACAGCTTATTTTTTAGTGCAAAAACTCATAGGCAACACACTGTAATAAATTTTTAGCTTATGAAATTTAAGCAAAAAGAATCCTAATTTATTTCATCCATGTACACGTATGAATAACCAAGGATTTTGAGTTTTTTAACAGGAGGAAAAACATGTGCACGGACCGCCTCAAATATTTTGGGGGTCATGTTCTAATTCGTAAAAGTGGACTCTTAATTGGGCTAAGACCTACAAATTATGAGTCTTTACGGTAAATTCTGGTTAATACTACTTAATAAAAAATGAAAAAGGGGTCCTAAAATTTTTCGTTTTTGGGAGGCCCTGTGTTAAATAGCACACGTCGCACGGGTCCAAAGACGGCCTTGATGTCCACCTTGCTAGACTGTGAGTTGATCAAAAGACTTCTTCATATAAATTGGAGCTATATATAATACCTATATAATATAGTGATGGAGTGCTACAACCATTGGCCCGCGCTAAATATTGTTTTTAATTAATGAAAATAGCAAAAGTGGACAAAATAGTCCTGAGATTTGTTTTTCAATTTGAAATATAAAATGCTCTTAAGTAGTAACAGTACTTTTTTAAGACAGTAAAAACTCAACTCTATGTATAAAATTGAAATTTAAGAGGAGACTCAGTATACTTAAAATTAAAACACTACTGTTGATTATAGATTCTGCAGTATTCAGAAGACTTTCTGTTTTATGTTGTGCATGTATTAGAATTACAATTAAGAATAAGCTGAGAGGGTAAAAACATTTTTAGGTTAATGAAATAAGGGTAACTATTTATATTTATACGCTTTTAGATTTTTGCACATCAAATTGAAGGCAGAATTTACTTCTGTTAAAGGGCATAAAATTCAGCTACATGGTTATTTTTATCTATCTTTACTTCATGCTTTTCTTATATGTACTACATATGTATATACATAATATACATGTAAATGTATATAATGCATACATTATACGTATATACTATATAGGTATACAACAGAAGAAGAACCAGAGGGAAGAAAAAGTTCACCAAGCTTTCACCCAAAGAAGTATAACAGGGAAGAAAAATCAGTGCCTTCATTTATGAATTATATTATAGTTATATTAGAACATATGTACATTTACGTAGAAATGATATTTGTAATCCACTATTTCTACAATCTTATATTCTCTTGAAAAAGCTCTATACAAAATTCCTCATTTCATTAATGTTCGACTTAGTACCTTTCCTCGGATCAAATGGATAAGAAGATTGATACAAGAAGAATGAAATCAAAATACGCTCCATTACCTCAATGAACAGATCGCAAAATTGGCAGCGGAATGCTACAAAATTTAGATAAACGAGAGATTCTTCAAGCTTTTGCTACTTCTCAGTCTTTTAAAATGATGACTAACTGCCAGCTGCCTTCAAAAAGTTGTCGTATGGACTTGAGGCAGGTAGGGCAAAGAAGTTGGATTCAGCTGCACATGGCATCGGTGGGACATCGATAAAGGGATTCGACAAATTGGACTCAGAGCCATGTTTCACATGTGTATGTTCAACCTGCAACATACATGGAGTTTCAGAGCTGAACTATAGGATAGAAATTTAAGCTTACACACATAAATATATCTGTAGCATGTAAAGCCACTATTTCATGCATGCTTGATGAGAAGCTAGAGAAGAAGTGTGAACTCCTGTATGAATACTGTAGTGCACACTTACAAGGAAAACATGACATCATATTTCTGACAAATTACACTGAAACAACCTCTAGCACCGGAGAAACTTATTTCCACACAAACCCTCGTCTGCCACCAGCATTTTCAAGCTCTTTCCAGTGAAATTAGAACGCACTAATAATTATCTATTAAAAGAAGGGGTAGTTCTTGCCTGTTGCATGGTTGTAATAGGATAACAACACTCTCCATCTCCAAAAATACCCATGCCACCTTAGTTTATAATGTGATTATCCAAAGTTGTACAGCATTTCCTTGTTTCTCAACTGTGCATGGTATCATAATGCACTTGATGGTGTTTTTTTTTGGAGGGGAGGGGGGAGTTTGAGCTTCCAGTGTGTTCAAATTACAATTTATGGAAGCAAACAAGGGAGCAACCATATGAAGCTTCCATTCTTTTTCCTTTTTTCTCTTCAAACTAAACATCTATGTATACCATGATTCCACCACTTCAATGAAAAGCTGCTGCTTAGTTATTACTGCATGTAAGTTGCTTCTTAGTAGCCCTCCACAATGCCACTTTAAAGTCTACAAACCTAAAGGTTCCTTTTTAAACAGTGTGAAATGGATTTTTGTTGGAAGGGAAAATGGGTAAATGCTATTCCCTCCCTTGTAATAGCAAAGTAGTATGCTAGCAACACTCTCCATAATATACCGGGTTTAAAAACTACATCTTCCAGTCTTGTTATGGGAATGATGCTCAAAACTGAAAATGTCAAAACTATAAGACGAGTACATTTCTTTTATACTTACTGGAGATTTGACGTCATCACAGTTGTTTGAAGGCTTCATAATTGCCTGGATATAGTCCTGTCCGTAAAAGTCGAAAGGATTTCCTCGAGGCGCTTGAGCAATCATTAGATGTGACATTTTTTGCTGCTTCCCAGCTTGAAGGGCTTCACAATGGCCTGCCATGTCCTTGAAAGTCATATCAGAAGTTGAGACAGAGAGTCTTCCTCCTTGAAGTGTTGTATCAGATACCTGCATAAGCTTCAGTAAATGATTTTAGAGAAGTTAACTATAGACTAGGGAAAGAGACTTGCCTACATGATATTATCCCAGTGGTCAGAATAACTACTATTACACAAAATAACTTACAACCATGCCCAAAGGGCTTTTCCCACAAACCTCTGTTGAGAAACCACCCCTATTTCCTATAACCCCCTCAATTAGGGGCACCAAAAATCCCCTAAAAAAACTATTCCAGTCTTCACTTGAAACCAATGATGAACTTCAAAATTATATCTGGGAAAGAAATGGCAAAATAACCTTTGCCATTACCAGCTGCCCTTTTGCCATTCTATTAATATAACCACCAGATTGGAATTTTGGCATTGGAATGACAGCATTGAAAATCTGTATTTCCTGTAATTCTTCCGTGCCAAAATTCAAAATTGCCCAATTTCGTCTTTAGAAGACCTCATCATTTGATTAGTAAATATCAAGGTTCTTTCAGTTTTACCTTAAGTTCAGATCAACACGCAATTATCCCTCCACGTGATGTTATGCCTATTTCTCTCTTACCACCTGTTTCTCTCCAAGAAGGATCAAGCAAACTTAAGACTACACACTCAGATGTCACCTAAATATATCATATTCTTAAGGTTATGTGAAGGTTTCCTAGTTTCTTTGGCTCTTTACGAGGCACTGTTTGAGAGTATATCCCCCTATAGAACTCTCAGATATGATTATTAAAATAATTTGTTCCTTTCTGTATTTTCACTGCAGTTGAAGATTCACACTTACGGTCTCATTCCATTCGTATTGCAAACTGATATAGAGAATACACTTGTCCCTTACTGGTTGTGTAAGGGTTTATAATGTCTCAGGAAACTCTATCCATTGCCTTAAGGTTTTTGGTCGAATATTTAGATTCTTTTACATGGTATCACAGCCAAACCCATTCCTATTCTTGGTTTATCCAATGTACGACTCATATGTTATCATTTCATGCTCCAGCCATTGTCTCCTTATTCAGTCTTGGGCAATCCTCACCTCATGAACAAGTTTAAAGGTTGATTTTACCCAATGTTCATTTTCTTAACATGGTAGTATATGAGAATACACCTGTCGGTCATTGATTGAGTTACACCCATTGCCTTAAGGTTTTAGGTTGGATGTTCAGATTCTTCGATACCTTGACTTTCATCCCTCCGGCCCTATGAATAATATTCTCCATTCAAGAGGTCATGAAGGCTAAAATTTCAAAGCCCTTTTCTTCCACAGAACCAGACCAGAAAAAAGCCCAAAACATTTTTTGGTGGCTTCATAGTTTATGACTTTATTCTAATGAACCTTCACTTCCCTGTACCACCTTCTTGAGAAGGAGTAATTAGAAAAATGGAGTCTATTTTTTTATATTGAAAAAAGAACTTTCAGGACATCTTCCAGAAGTTCCTAGAAAGAATTATGACAGCCAAATTATTCTTTACGCAATTCCGCATTTGCTCTGTGCATGACACAAAATAGAAGATATGCAAGCAGAAACGTACCGAATCTAGGAACTGAGTGACAGTTATGAGGTCTGGTATTTGCAGAGTAAGAAGTGAGTTAGATAAATTCTGATTCTCAGTTGTGAAGCCGTCCTCTAAGATGGGTTGAGTCAGGTCCCCAACCTGCTAGTACAAAACAAGGATATAAGATAAATGTTTAGTATTGGAGAAAAAGATATAAAGACTTAGAAGCAGTGGCTCCCAACTACCTCGTCCAGACTTTTATCATCATTTGAACCGAATTGGTAGATCTGCCCTGATTCTGAGACTAGCTGAGCTCCCAAAGGACAAACATCATCAGGAAGAAAGTCTTTAAGCAACTGATCCTTTATAGCAGCAGCCTTATTCTGCACATAGGTCTAATTTCAAAATGCATTCGCCATTGCGTAAGTAATCATTGAATCACAAAATGAGAACAGATACGATGTTTACTTTATAAGAATTCCTCAGGCTCTCGACTATTATTGAAGCAAAGTATTCTGTAGTTTGGTTACTAGATAGTTGTATTGCCGAAAGTGATTTCAGGGCATCGTCGTCATCCTCTTTTGAGCCATAAACTTTGTCTGCATGCTTTGTTTTACCAGTTACAGCTTGCAGTTTACAGTCATCTACCAGCTGAAGAAAAGGATCAACCTGTTGAAGGCAGTATTAAGCATCGAATTAGACTAGCCAACATCGCAGAAAAAACATTGTTTACAATATCTACAAATGAGCACATTGAACAAAACAGACTGATGAAAGCCCTTACTGTTTTATCCGTCAATGCAGCTTTAGCACAAGCAACAACAGGGATAAAGTTGTAGGCTTTAGATAGGAAAATAATCATGGATGTTGCCAACATAAAGAGTGACCTGCGACGTGATGGCGGTAGAGTTCCTGCAAACAAAATAAAGATGACAAGAGGCAATGCAGGTGTATTCCCTAGGAATAACATATCACTGGTTTGGTCAATAATACAGCACCAATTAGCAGTATATCAGATCATATGCAGGCATTTGTAAAACATCTAGATAACATGCTTTTTAATTAAGGATAAAAGGAATATAAATAACTTCCCGAATTCAGATTCAAAGCACTGTGTTATACCTTTCCCACCTATAGAAATGTTCCTCAAAGAAAATGCTAGCTGGAAACTTCGAATAAGAGCCTCATGGCTGGATTTCTGGAAGACGAGATACAAGCAAGTTATCAACAATAGCCTAATACACTATAATAATTGTTATTAAGCAAATTCAAAAGTTTGTCCTTCTGATGCAAAAGTTTGTCCTTCTGATGAAAAGTCAGCATCTAGAGAACAAGTTTAAATCAAGAAGATAAAATTGACTAAAGACAAGAGAGATGTGTAGCAAAAACAACAATAATAACAAACTCAGTGTAATCCCACAAGTGGAGTCTGGGGGTAGTGTGTACGCAGACATTATAGGTATAGAGAATGTTTCCGATAGACCCTAGGCTCAAGGAAAGAGGAAAAAGAAGCAGTAACAACAACAAGATAATAAGATAACTTACGCTAAAGAAACAACCAGAAATCTAAGAATAAGAAAATACACGAATAATACTAATACTCCTGGTACGGAAAAGAAATACGCCCGACTACCTACTAACTTTCTACCCTAATTCTCAACCTCCACACCCTCGTATCAAGGGTCATGTCCTCGGTGAGCTGAAGTTGCACCATGTCCTGCCTAATTACCTCAACCCAATACTTCTTTGGACTACCTCTACCTCTCCTCAGGCCCGCTATGGTCAACCTCTCACACCTCCTTATTGGGACATCTGCGCATCTCCTCTTCACATACCCGAACCATCTCACCCTCACTTCCCACATCTTGTCCACCACGGGGACCACTCTCACTTTGTCCCGAATATCTTCATTCTTAATCTTATCTTTCCTGGTATGCCCACACATCCATCTCAGCATCCTCATTTCTGCTACTTTCATCGCTGAACATGGGAATTCTTGATTGGCCAACACAAGAGAGATGTGTAGCAATTTAAGAAAATGGAAATACACTTAGTTTTTATTTCTAGAGCAGATTCCAATTCATCACAGAGCAGTCTATAAACATATACCCTTATCTAATAGTTCCTGAATCTTTTATGTTGTCGGGTCGTAACACCCTGAATGCACACCCATAAATTTTTTATAACAAAAGGTTCTGGACCAGTCCAAAATCTTCTAAATGAATTTGTTTCAGTCAGAACACTTGAAGCCTATACTCAGCTGCCACTGAGAATTCCACAATCACATTCATGTAGAGTCCAGATTTTCAAAAGAAGAAAGATAATTAAAGGTTTTATTTGTCCGCCTCAGATTTTTTAATATTACACTGTCTTCGTTTTATTTTCCACCGCACCCTGTCTTTGATTTTGAAATCTTGGAGTTTGTGTTTTTTTCTAGAAACCCATTCGTAATTTCATCATACCAGTCATTTTATGCAATCTATCTCATCACACAAACATCATGTAACAACATTATCACCAAAAGAAACCTATCCTCAACGGTAAGAAAGACTGGTTCTGCATAATGGCCAACACATAAGAAGCAAAACAGGGCTCCAAAACTTTGCTCTCAGGGTTTGAAATTCATTTATGCCCCAGAAGTTAGAAGCTTTTAGACACGACATCCTCAATTCCCCCTCCCCAGCACCACCAAAAAATAAAAGGTTTAGCATAGAAGTTTCCATCAAAATCTTCAGTCAGATACCTACTTTTAAATACTGGCCCTATTTATCTGTAATAGACGTTAGGATTTGCGACTACATAATGTGGACTAATTTCTTACTTCTAAAGAGTTGTCTATCTAGGCAACACTCAAGATCATAGACACCAGCAGGAACATTCAATAGTACCTAGAGTACAAACTACATGTTCTTTCTTTGATAATTCAGAACGGTATTACTGAAAATATCTCTAGAAATTAGCATAAGGGAGTGAAAGGACTCGCACATCAGTAATACAAAGCATATAGATACATAAGCGCCTCTACTGCTCAAGTTCTACAAAGTTTAAAGAAAGAAAAAAAGATAAAGAATCAAATTAAAAAGGAGGTTGGTAAATATATCAGTGATGCAGATTATATCCACAACCAAGAAAAAACATAACCACCTTTGTTTGTGAAAATAACACCACCAAGCTGTAAGTATGAGCAATTGCTTCATAATTCTCTGGAGTATTTGTAGGAGAGATTGCCTGCACCCACAGTGAAGACAGCAAGAGGCTGATCTGTCGAATTTTCAGCTTGAGAAAAATTCCATCCTGAAATGAAATGAAATGTGGTAAGGGGTAGCCAAGAAAGCATATCTCGTGTTCATTAGTTTTTCCAACCAAATGTAAAAATGTTGAATTGAAATGCATACTTTCTCCTCTTTTTTTTCTTTTTTTGAGAAAGGCAACTCATACTATATATCTTTAGCACAAATGCTTACCTGCCCCTCTTCTGTGTTACCATTCTCTTTTCCTTCATCAGTTCCAGGTACCGAATTCCTTTTCACAGTATAAGCTCGACTATAGCTTGATGTTAATCTTTTCAGCATGGATTGGTTTTTCACCAATGATTTATCATTGAATGTTTTTTCCTTTCCGGCCACATTTTCATGAGAGGGAGATTGCTCTTTCTTTAATTTATCAAAAAGCGCAGCTGAAGAAGAGAACACTGAAACGGTTCTAGATAGGGTCCTCTGAATACCAGTAGCCTTTGTTGACCGTGGATGGACAGAGTTAGGACGGGGGCAAACTGAAGATGGGACAAGTACAACAGAAAAGACACGATGTGCCACAAGCCTTGTTTCATGGTCTGGGGAGACCATAGCTAAAAGAATTTGATGGAACAATGCCTCAGGGAAAGCCTGAAAGGTAGAAGGAAAATGAGAAAAAGGATGTTGACAATCAACCAGTTGAAAGCATCACTAAGAGAAAATGAAGATGCCAAGAATAGAGTCCTCCTTGCCTTGTTTTTATATGAAAGATTTGGTAAGGATGCAATAATCTGAGCAGTCCGATAAACAGCAGCCATCGTATTCCTCACCATAACTGTTACATTTGATATGCTTTCCAGCATCACTGCCATCACATCAAGAATAGGACCAGCATCTCCTACCTGTTTATCAGAGGGATCACAGTTTACATTGTTTACACTCAGCCATGTAAATTAGGCAGTGTATTAAGCTTTTCCTCTCTCTTCTTGTCAGGAGATGTTGTCTCATCTAGGACGATGTTTCCAAGTATCTCACGAAACAAAATTTCTCAAAACTAATAACCTCATTTAGAACAAAGGTAAATAGGGCATAGTGCATACTTTTGATGAGAAGTGGAAATTTTAAAAAATAGACTTAGGGATAAAGCATGAAATTCACCTTCTGGGACATCTCGACAAGGCATTCATCAACAGCTGCGTACAACTTTCTGTTCCATTGAATTACTTCTTCCCCAAGTTCCGAGTCATCAAGGGAACAGAGTATGCTCTTGCGGAGGTGTCTCATCATATCACTAAATGCACCAACTATCGTCAGAGATGACTGGGCCTTTGTTGCCTTAGAAAGGGAGCTGGCAACTTCAACAATTTCTATCTGCATATTTGGATTTTTAAGGACATTCTTGTGATCAAGGTGCTTGATCAAAGTAGACAGCAAGAAATGAGTGTTTTGCCCTGCATTTAAGGAAAGGAATGAAGTGAGTCCAAGGCGTTAAGGTGACAAATATGAAAAACACTTCTTAACCCCAAGATTTAAAAGAAAGAAAGGTAATCACTGAGATTAAAGAAAGATCAACCACCAGAATTTTCCATAATAGATTGCATGTCAAGCAAAACAGCAAGGGCAACTCCATGTTGAGGAGACCAAAGATCAGCATTATCGAAATAACGGAACAAGGACTCCAGAACACGCCTTACAGTTGTTGCCTCCTTCGCTAATTTCGCCATGTTATGTAAGCACACCTTTGACCAGAACTTGGGGTTTCTCGAATCTTCCCTGTTTATAAGAGAAATGTAATTGGAGGTGAGACGATCTACAAAAATAAAAATAATTTAACATATGTAAAGACCATGGAAAGAGGAATTACGCAGTCACATTAAGGCCTCTGTCTGTTACTATATTCCTCCAAGAAGTAGCCCTTCTCAATTCATCAAGGGATGATGACATCTGGTTTTCACCGGAGGAAGCTAGTTGGACTTCATGATCCTGTTTATCTTGATTATCATTATTAAGATCCGGATTCTCCTTAGGGCCTTCACAATTTTCCAACACTGTAGCCGCCACCTGGTAAGATCAATGAAATTAAACCAAAATAATCTCAATCACCAGACAGGACTTCCCAATACTTCCCCAAGAAAATGCAAGTTCAGTATTTGAATGTTAGAATTTAAGCAAGTATTCATTGTCCTGCACTAGACATATATAATATGTGTATTGTTTTTGACACCTATAAATAGGTATCTTGTTTCACTAGAAAAACAAGGCACATTGAAATAGATTGACACTTCACTTCGTCAATTCAAATGGAGCTTTAAGCAGAAATTCTTATAAAAGCATTTAGAACTTTAGGATCAACTTTATATTTGCTACGAGTTAGGAGCACAATATGCACGCTCCAACTTGGAGAAGATCATTCAGAACATTTGTAAGCATGAAAAGAATTCCTTATCCTATAGTTATGTAATTTAGCAAGATTATGGGGCTGTAATTTCTTGTAAACACCATTTAATCTGCACTAACTTTAGAGAGTAATCAAACAATTCACTCTCAGCATATTCTTCTCTCTTTTCTTCACACATAGTATAGGCAAAATAAAAAAATTGTGATGCAAAAATATATAAAGCCTTTCAACGACAGTAAAAATGTGATCCAATTTAAAAGAAAAATAATAGACAAGCAAGATGGTACTGTGAACTAGGTGCAAGAAAACATATCTGTGGAAGATAAAGAGATTTGGCCTAAACAGCACAATAGTTCGGAAATTGAGAAAAAGAAAATGGAAATACTATACCAATTATATCAACAACTGATTAACCAGAGAAGCATAGAAATGTTTGCAATAACTTACACTATCGAATTCCGCTGGCATGTGACAGAACTCACCCATAAACCATATCTGTACATGAAAAGTTGGCAGAAGAAACAGAATTGCTCAGATTGTCCATTACAAATGATATCAAACTTTAAGAATCCATAGAAACTGACAAAGTAAGTAGAAAGACAAACATCAAAAGTAAATAATATCAGAATCCTCACAAGGACCAACCAATGAAGCTGCATGTTGTTGTTTCTTTCCAACTTTCAGAATCAGTAACAGGACCCTCCGTTTACAAGAAAAGAAGGTTTGGAGTGAATAGCAAAGGACAAGAGTCCTCCAAATCAAAAGAAGCTGAAAATGGGAAGCAAAGATTGCAATCTGGATGTGGATCAGTCAAGCCAAGGTGATATTAGAAGCAATTTCCTTACATGATATAATTAGCTTTTATAGGATTTCTACGAATTGTACTGATATTGAAAGTCCTTCCATTATACTCTATCCAAACACACAACGTCACTGCCAACATAACACATTTCCTAGATTCTATCCATCTGCCCCACAGTGATTGATAGCAAAATGTCCAATACATCTAGACTGAAAAACAACTGCTTTAGCGAACATGCAAAATGGTTTTTCCTACATGTTCGTGGGAAATGCACTGTCCTTACATGCCAAACAATACTTTCTACATGTTTCTAGAAATTCCCTATTGATCTACCATCACAAACAAACCATGTGAGTTGCCTTTATCTGCAAAAGCATTGCAGTCATCCAAATGAATAAGGCCTGAAGACAGTGCGGCAGATAAAGGGCCCCACCAAGGCGTACAATTCAATGAGGGTACCTCCACCCTCTGTCTCTTTACCCCTCACCTTTTCAAGTATACCATGAGTGCACCCCTTCCAGTCAGTAGCTATAATTGTATACTCCACTTTCTTTGCCGAAATGGAGGAAAGAGAAAGCTTCACTGTCATTAGCACTATTCAAATTACACGTTTCCCGGACAACATAATTGTTCTCCACATTTCATATCTCAAGCTCCAAAAGTCCTAGGCTTCTTTCTCAGTTCTTTGTTGCGGTAGCAGATTTTTCAGTTCTTCTCATTGCTGTGCAGTGGTGACCTTGCTCAGTTTCCTGATTCCCATACCTTCTTGACCAAAAACTATTTTCTTTTGGATCTTTTTTGTTTATTGTAACTTGTTCAAAAGGTTGATCAATTCTTATTTAGGTAACTTATTTGTAATATTTGTAGTCCATAGAATCAGCTATTATTTGTTGTTAGTTACGAAGAATTAATAAATGGAGGAACTATATATATTAGTTTATGAATTTAGTAAAATTTAATTTTGGGTAAAACTGCTGTTCTGTTTTGTTATTTATTAGATTATGCATCAAGTGAGATGCAGATACAAGCCTTTTCTTTCGACCCAGCCCAATGATTTCAAGATTATCAGTCTATTTAACACAAAGTCCTTCAAACTCTATTCTATAGGTTTCTCCATACCAACTATTCTAGTACAAACAGAATATGTCAAATTGGTCAGGCTGACCACGATCCAATCCCTTTTTGTGGAAAATGCTTTCCTCCGAGGTTGACCACGACCCAATCCCTTCTAGTTTTGTTACAGAAGAGGCGCTTTTGGGAGGATTTGGACGACGGAGTGGGAGGTATACCGGCCACTGAGCAGCTCTTCGTAGGAGGATGATAAAGGGCTTTGTAAAGACTGCAAGGTCATTCCAAGTGAGAACCTTTCGACCCAACATAAGCTCTTGGTGATGGATTTAGAGACCTAGGATTAGATGGAGGAGTTTGAACATGACTAGTGCCCTGGAGATGGGGGAGAAATTAACGGCTATGAGGGCCTGGGAGAGTAGTGGGAGGCGACCAGTATGTGGGATAGGACGGTCAGTTGCATTAGGACAGTAGCTAGGGAGGTGTTGGGGGTCTCGAGAGGTAGTCGTGGTGGGCATCGAGGGGACTGGGGTGGAATGGAGAAGTTCAAGGGAAGGTTGAAGCAAAGAAGGTGGTGTATGCGAAGTTGGTAGAAAGTAAGGATGAGGTGGAGAAGTGGACGAATAGGGAACTGTATAAGATGGCGAGGAAGGAGGCAAAACTGGCGGTTTCGACGGCAAAATCTGGAGCTTTTGAACGCCTATATGTTGAACTAGAGGACAAAGGTGGGGATAAGAAGTTGTTCAGGCTAGCCAAGACGAGGGAGAGGAGGGCACGTGATTTGGATCAAGTGAAGTGCATAAGGATGAGGATAGAAAAGTATTGGTGGAGAACGTTCTCATTAGATGGATATGGCAGTCATACTTCCGTAAGCTCTTGAACAAAGAAGGGGACAAAGATATTGTATTGGGAGATTTGGAGCATTCCGAAAGGCGTCGCAATTTTAGGTATTAAGGGTGATGTTCGTAGGATGCGCAGGGGTAGAACGACCGGATCTGACGAGATTCCTGGGGAATTTTGGAAGAGCGCAGGCACAACAGGTTTGGAGTGGCTGACTAGGTTGTTTAATGTTATTTTTAAGACTGCAAGGATGCCCGAAAAATGGAGGTCGAGTGTAATGATTTCTTTATACAAGAACAAGGGCGATACCCAGAGTTGCAACAACTATAGAGGTATCAAGCTGCTAAGCCATACTATAAAAGTGTGGGAAAGGGTGGTGGAGATGAGGGTGAGAAAAGGCGTGTCTATTTCAGAGAACCAGTTCGGATTCATGCTGGGGTGGATTCATGCTGGGGCGCTCAACTACAGAAGTCATTCATCTTGTAAGGAAACTAGCGGAGCAGTACAGGGAGACGAAGAGGGACTTACACATGGTATTCATCGACCTGGAAAGGCTTACGACAAAGTTCCAAGGGAGGTCCTTTGGAGATGCTTGGAGGCTAAAGGTGTACTTGTGGTGTACATTAGGGCGATCAAGGACATGTATAATGGAGCCAAGACCAGGATAAGAACAGTAGGAGGAAACTCAGAGCACTGCCCAGTTGTGATTGGGTTGCATCAAAGATCAGCTCTTAGTCCGTTTTTATTTGCCTTGGTGATGAATGGATTGACGCGAAAAATTCAAGGTGAGGTGTCATGTTGTATGCTTTTCGCGGATGACATAGTCCTGATCGATGAGACTCGCAACGGAGTTAACACTAAGCTGGACGGTTGGAGACAAACTCTGGAGTCTAAAGGGTTCAAGTTGAGTAGGACCAAGATAGAGTAATTGGAGTGCAAGTTCAGTGACGCACCTCATGAGGTTGACGTGGAAGTGAGGCTTGGTACTTAGGTCATCCAGAAGAAAAGTAGTTTCAAGTATCTTGGGTCTGTTATGCAAGACAACGAGAAGATTGACGATGATGTCACATATCGTATTGGTGTAGGGTGGATGAAATGGAGGCTCGCTTCCGGAGTGCTATGTGATAAGAAGGTGCCATCAAAACTTAAGGGCAAGTTCTACAAAGTGGTGGTTATACCAACTATGTTGTATGGGGAAGAGTGTTGGCCAGTTAAAATCTCTCACGTTCAGAAGATGAAAGTTGCGGAGATGAGAATGTTGTGATGGATGTGTGGCACATGAGGAGAGACGTGATTAGGAATGAGGTTATACGGGACAAGATGGGAGTGGCATCGGTGGAGGACAAGATGCAGGAAGCGAGATTGAGATGGTTTGGGCATGTGAAGAGGAGAGACACGGATGCCCTAGTGCGGAGGTGTGAGAGGTTGGCTATGGCGATTTCAGAAGAGGTAGGGGTAGATCGAAGAAGTATTGGGGAGAGGTGATTAGACAGGACATGGCACAACTACATCTTACTGAGGATATGACCTTAGATAGGAGGCTATGGAGGACTCAGATTAGGGTAGAAGACTAGTAGGTAGTCTCGCTTATCCTTTCATATTAGTAGTCGCAATATTGCTCTATAGTTTAGTGTGCTTTGATTTCTGCTATTATTTGATATTTCTTGTACTTCGATTATCTTATTTTATCTGTGGTAGCTATTGTCCCTTTTTCAAACGGCTTTATCTTGGCTTAGTTGTTTTCGTTATTTCCATTTTCATATTGCTTTGTATTTCTTGTCCTTATCTGACCTCTTTCTATGGTTTCTCTTGAGCCGAGGGTCTTTCGAAAACAGTCTTTCTACCTTGGTAGGGGTAAGATCTGCGTACACTCTACCCTCCCCAGACCCCACGTTATGAGATTTCACTGGGTATGTTGGTGTTGGTGTTGTTGAAAAATATTTTCTGACAACCAAACACTAGAAATGACTTTTCAGGAAAAAAAAAACCATTATACCGAACACACAAGTTAAGTATAGTTTTAGGAATTTTAATATTAAATCTTAGTTAAAAATTAGTTTCAATCTCAGAAATCAATTTCTTACTTAAATTTAAACTAGGAAGGTTCAAATTTTCAGCATTCTTGTGGGATCACAATCCCCATTATTTCTCAATGGCTACATCAACCTTACATACTTTCAAATTTAGGGATTCATTTACTTTGGAAAACCACATCAGCGATCAGACAGCAACCACACATAACTTATCAAAGCAAATCTTGATTATCAGCAGAGGAAGCAGTAAAGGAGCAATTCACAGCAAAGTGCTAAGCACAAATTTCATTGTATAGAAGCAATGAATTCTCCAAAAAGTATACTGTTTCACGAATTATTAACATATGATGCAAAAGGTCAAGTGTGTGATAGCTCCTTACCACCTCAAAGGAAAAGGGAAAAGAGAAATTGATGAACGACGCTCAAAGAAAACCCTTCAAAGTGTTGTATTACAGTTTTGACACAGTATTGCCAATTTTAAAATTTAATGGTGCAGGAAGTAATTCAAAGACTTCTCTACATAATCTTTAGAAGGGTATCTTCTTCAAGTTAGACATATCTCTGCAGTTAGAATATTGAATGATGATGATGTGCTTCAATAGGACGCCACCCCTAAACTTTGGTTCCTACTCTATGGGGCACAATTATACAATGAATGCGCGGAATAATGACAAATCTATGGTCTTCAAAGATCTATGCCATTGTCCTAGCACATGCTTACGTAGAAACAAAAGACTAGGCTGTTATACAACTTTACTCATATATCTGTGTATTGTATTAAGTTTTTGGGACGTCCAACTGAATGGAAGTTGTCTTTGACAAAATATTCAGTCAGTGTTCATGAGTGTATCTCCACAAACATGGAATTAATCAAACAAAGTTCACACCTCAGAAACCGCATAAGGAAAATAACAGGAAGTTTATTTGGCAGCTTACCATAGCAGACAGGGCTTGAAGACCAGCGCAGCGCATTTTAAGCACCCTTTCATCCTCACCCATCTCTTGAGCAAGAAGACAGATTTTAGGAATCAGGCCTTCAAAGTTAAACATATATGTAGAGTCCCTCTGCACCATGCACATTCAAATTCGAAAATAAGCTTCAACTGTTGAGGAGAACTTGCATTATCTTCAAGATAACTATCACGAATATAGGGTAAAGCCAAAAAAAAAAGCTATTGACCTGGTTAATTATGAAGTCAAAAAGAGATTGGCATCCAACTATGCGCATTTCATCGTGCCTCATCTGATCCAGCAAAATGTGTATTATACTGAGAAAACTGCCTGCAAATAGTGGCCTGCAGTGCATATGTAATAGTTCAGGATTCATTGTATGAAAAGCAGTAACAAAATCAACAAACCCCATAGTTTGGAAATAAATCAATGATCTCCAATCAATTAAAAACTAATGGAAAACAGTGATAAAAACAATTATATCAAGGAACTGTGCAAATCTCATTTCCTTAACTTTTGTAGATATCCCGGTAGAAGAAGCATCAGTGCTTCGTTTCGCACAGTAGCAAATGGGGAAATTCAAATTTTCATTTCAGCCTCGTTTCCCTCAGTAAGTGCAAAATTCTGCCATTTCATAATATTCTTCCAAGAGTTCCTGCTATCCATCAGCTTTGCAGCCAATGTTTCTAATCTCCTATATTGCCCGTGTAATGACCTCCATGGGTAGGAGACCTGGTATGTTACGAATCTAGAGAGTAAACTATGGCACCTAAAATAAGAGCCTCAGTTTGATTTTATTCCTATTGGAATCTGAGCTTGCAGTAGACAAATTATCAGATGTGACACCTCCATGCAGAAAAACTGTCAAGCATGCAAGTAAGCCATGTTGAGACATGCTTGACTTTAACAAGATATATTTTGTTGTCTCATAATAGGACATGACTTACGAGTACTTCAAAATGTAAGATAACCATGAGGTTTCATGTTCAAATCTCAGTGGAGGCAAAAATACTAGGTGATTTCTTCTCATCTATCCAAGTCTTTGTGGACAGAATCATCCGGTTCTGGTGTTGGTGGGAGGTAGAAGGTACCCCGTGGAATTAATCGAGGTCTGCGCAAGCTGGCCCGTACACCATCATTATAAAAAAAAAAGGCAAAGACACTTAAACTTGGCCTCTACTGGCAACTAAACACTCTAACTTTGAGAATGCACATCTAGACACCTCAACTCGTCCCACTGTGTCAGCTGAACACTCCAACTTACAAAATGATCATCTAGACACTCAAACTCGTTCAACATTAGGCATGAGATGAGAAGAAACTACTCTTCTGAGGTACGTCTATAGCAGCTCAGAACCTTGTAACTCACAACGTGTCTTTAGAATATGTAAAAGAAAGATTAGCACATATTCACAACATTATCCTTTTCTTGATCAGAAACCTTCTCCCATCAATGTAAAAAGAGCAAGGAACTTACATTTGTTGCTTACAGGATGTAAGCAACTTCCGGTAGATACACATGACTACCTTTACAGACCCCAGATTCTCGTTTCTTAGTTCCCGGTAGCACCTTTGCTCAAGAACAGTCGTTATCTGGCCATAGATTGAAGTTCATCAGCTCTTCCCAGACTTAAAATAGGGTAAATATGTAATTGTAGAGCATAGTGGCTTATCAAAATCTCAACAATTTTTTAGAATCCATATACGACATGGTTGTAAGAATACTATCTAAATGCTTTTAAGGAAAAAGGAACAAGAAATGAATCATAAATTTAAAAATCAAAAGAAGTCCATCTTATCAAGTTTGTTCAGTATCTCAGTAACACAACCTTGGGTATCCGAAGTGGATTTTTTGAAGCATATTCACACAATTTGTTGATCATTCGATCATTAGGCTCTCCATCCTGTAAAAAATACAAGATAACTTAGTTCCTGAAAAAACTTAGTCCTTTCAAACCAATAAAAAAAAACAACTTCTAATGCTGCCAGTGAGTAAAGGAAGCATGGGAAATGTTAAGGATCTTATATCCTACCTCAAGTTATTCAAGAAGCTGAAACATAAATTTCAAGAATACATCACTACTACCATGATGGAATAATCCTAAAAGATTCATACTCCAGCGCGAATAACATAAAAACCTACCTGTGCTAAATTTTGTTCATCTCTCCAGCTGAACTGGGCCAAGTTTTGTTATCCACACTAACTTAAATTTAGTTCCAACTAAGCCAGAACTACAACTGTTAGGCGGTGTTCTTGTTCAAAACTCATGTTGGCAACTAATGAGTAATGACCTTTCACATCTTTTACCATGTTATAGGCACCAGACTTTGACTGAATATATAAGAGTGGAGCAAATTGTGGATAATTAGGAAGTACGAATACTATTAGCTAGCCGTGGAGGCAGCTTATAAAAGCAGAATGCTAGAAACTTGTTGCCATCAGAATCAGGTAGGACCTCCAAGGTTCAGAGGTACATAATCAACGAAGTGCTTACATTACCAAAGAGGCGGCTAGATTAGCAAGCAGCATCAAGATTTAAGTCATGAATGCTCGTGTTGCAAAAATCTTTAATGAAGGGGTATTCAAATACTAAAGGAGAAGATAAAAGAAATGTGTGCCGTTTCAGGAAGAATACTACACCTGTAGCAAGCCTCTGCCCAATTTCTAATTATTGATACTCATAATGGCTAACAAAATATGATTTGCACAATTAGAAGGCTTCTAAATATCAAATTTCTTAACGTAAAGAAACATATGTTGGGAAAATGTTCAGGACGTAGCATGAATGATGTTTCTGTGGGGCCATTACCAATTCAGGTATAAGAATATCTCACAAATACTGACTTAAGAGTGAATTGATTGTTTCATCCTATTTCTGCATCAGGAATCTGTGGATGGATATATTGCACACAGTATAGAGCTTGTATCCGATACAAAAGTGCACAGCTATCTATAAATTCCGGGAGTTCTTGCAATCCCATATTTGCAACCTTATAATAACCCAAATATTTACAGGCAAACCATTTGACTTTTTACTTTACTTAGTGATTAACCTCATTCTACAATACTAGAGGAGAATTGGTTAAACTTCCCTGATAAGAATGTCCCAAATCATTAGTAATAACTAGTAAATAACTCATTTTCAGAAATAAAAATTAAAAAATATAGAAAAGGGAATATAAGGATCTAACATGCTGAAACGAGTTCATTAACTCCATAGAAATAACATAGGAAATGTTAAATGAAGCCTTTAATCGCCTAAAACTACTAGAAAGGCTGAACATCTAAAATCAATAGACTAGTCACCTAACATAAGAATTATCAAAAAGTAACCTACAGGATGTCACTGGGGTATAATTCCAACATACATTGTGGAAAAAATTATAAGTTTCTCAAACAGAACACCTGACCTCCTCAAGCTATGCACTTCCAGTCGCTGGACAACTAGCTTTATGATTTCTCATAAGGTTCAATTGCATGTACAAATCAGAATTCAAAATTGTACAACATCTCATCAGAAAGAGCACAACAACCACCTGGGAGTTGTTTTGTGTGTGTGTGTGGGGGGGGGGGGGGGCAGTAATCAGTCCAAGCCCTTGATCATATTGTAAGCTAAAGGATCCAAAGATTCAAGATCACATACACTACCTATTGAAAAACTAAACAATCCACCAAGGCAAAAAAACTTCACAATATTCTTTTTTTAATTGTTTCGGTACACGCGGTAAAGAAATGGATGTTGGGTCTAACTCAATCCCAAAAACTCGTTCAAGAGGGGAGGAATGTCCAAGAACATATGAGGAGACAACAACCAATTTCCTCCACCACTTAACACCACTTTACTCCCATAAATGGACATCTGGAGCGTGGGCAACATAACACGAGGTCCAACATTGGGTAATTGTTTTCAGTACACACGGTAAAGAAATGGATGTTGAGTCTAACTCAATCCCAAAAACTCGTTCAAGAGGGGAGGAATGTCCAAGAACATATGAGGAGACAACAACCAATTTCCTCCACCAATGTAGGACACACTTAACACCACTTTACTCTCATAAATGGACATCTGGAGCGTGGGCAACATAACACGAGGTCCAACATTGGGTAAACCAAGAAAATGAATGGGTCAGACTCTTATACCATGTAAATAAATGGATCTTGGTCTTAACACAACCCCCAAAAACCTAACTCAAGAGATGATGATTGCTCAATACCATATAAGGAGATAATATCCCATTTCCTAATTCTCCACCAATGTTGGGTACTTAACACCCGTTCACGCCCATAACTGGACATCTAGAGCGTGGAAAACATAACATGGGGTCGAACATTGGGTAAACCAAGAAAATGAATGGGTCAGACTCTTATACCATGTAAACAAATCGATATTGGGCCTAACACAACCCAAAAAGCTAACTCATCATATTGTTCAATACCATATAAGAAGGCAACATCTTGTTTCCTAATTCTTCCACCAATGCCCACTTAACACGCCAAACTAAAACTAGGGAAATCATAAACACACATATAAAAGAGGGGAGAAATGTCCAAGAACATATGAGAAGACAACAACTCATTTCCTCCACCAATTCAGGACACTTAACACCCCTTCACGCCCAAAACTGAACATCTGGAGTGTGGACAACATAACATGGGGGTCAAATATTGGGCATGTAAACCACGAAAATGAATGGGTCATGCACTTATACCATGTAAATAAATGGATCTTGGGCTTAATACAACCCAAAAAGCTTACTCCTATGATGATGACTGCTCAATACCATATAAGGAGGCAACATCCCATATTTCATAATTCATCCACCAATGTGGAGCACTTAACACCCCTTCACGCTCATAACTGGACATCTAGAGCATGGACAACATAACATAACATGGGGGTCGAACATTGGGCAAACCAAGAAAATGAATGGATCAGGTTCTTATACCATGTAAATAAATGGATCTTAGGCCCAACACAACCCCAAAAAAGCTAACTCAACAGATGATGACTCATCAATACCATATAAGGAGACAACAATCCATTTCCTAACACCCCAAACTAAAACTAGGGAAATCAAGAACACCCAAATAAAAACAAGAACATAGAAAAAGATAAAGAAAATTCAATTTCTATTGATCCAATATTAAACAAGACTAACCGGGGATCGAGGAAAGCTATCAGAGATCAGCTTCTTATAACGCTTAACAGGTTGGCGGGACCTTGTCCTCATTGCCGGACAACACACACAGAGTTGATCACAGGCAGGCATTATTCTATGAGAAATACCCATTTTTCCAATTTTCAAAAAAACACGAGGTGGGTTTTCCTGTTTATGTATTCAAATTTCAAGAAACACCCACCAAACAAGAAAGTTTTATTTATTGAAGAAAAGAAAAGAATTATGAGAAATGGGTAATGAAGATTGGAATGCCAGAGAAAAGAGGGAGATCGGAGAATACTCACGGATCTCCAACTTCCTCAAACGGCAAAGACGAATGGGAGAGAAAATGGGGCTATTTGAAATATTGTCCCTCTACAGACGTTTTGCATGGGATTCACGTTCCTTCACTAGTTTTATTTACGCCAACGCCTATCTTGTCGTGCCACAACATCCACACAAAATAAGAAGAAAAAAAAACAAATACTAGAAATTTTGAATTATAAAATTTGAATAATATAGTCCATAGGATAATAGTAATCATACAAGTAACCTAATCACTATATTATGGTAGGTTGAGTTGTTGCTTTGCTAATATGATATCATTGATTTGAATGATACTACTTGGCAATGTCAAGCTTCGAACCTGGGTATGGATGTAACATGAAGCTCGGTGTCTTGTTGTATGTGACCGAGCGAATCACATGGTCTGCTGAATCAACAGAGACATGTACTAATGCGAACTATAAGTTAAAACATGAAAAGTCTGAATAAGACATGTAATTCCATAATAATATTGAAAAAATTGTTTTAAAACATGAGTGCGGAATAGTCTGAAAATATGATAGTGTAGCCCACAAGGCTGAACATAACTGAATACCCAACATGACTGACTAGTTTATGAAACCTTTGACATGAGTCTGAAATACTGAACTACTACTAGGACAAGGCTCCCCCACATACCTGACTTTCTAACATGACGTGACTACAGAAAAGTAAAGACAACGCCTCGAAGGAAGTGGGTCTCACCAAATAGCTGATATGATGAAGTCCTAACGAGCAGAACTATCATCTTGTAAATCAATGTATGCATAGTGAAATGAAGGCGTCGGACAATAGGGATATAAGTACACTGAAATTGTACTTGTATGTAAAACAACCAAAGGAAATAAAAAATAAGTAAGGTGCTTGGGGAATAGGTATCACATATCAATAAACATGAATACATGAAGTAATACTGAACTGAAATTGTATATTGAAGTTGAACATGAACGTGAGTATAAACTAATATGAATGTAATAACATGGATAAATCTGCTTGCATGTAGGAGAGCATTAGTAAAACCGATATGTAATCCAACATGTGAACATGTGGCATCTAGCCTCTGACCCGTAGTTGAGTCATCTCATACCTTCACTACAAAAAAAAAAGGTCTACCGTGACGATTTTTCTAAGTGTACTGTCACAAATTCGTGACGGTTGTTGTGACTGTTTTTTGTGACGGTTATAAAAACCGTCACAAAATGTGATGTTTAACTTTAACTTTTCCCTCCTTTTTTTAAATTTTTCCGCAAAATTATTAATTAAATAATATTTTTTGGCGGAAATTTTTAAATAAAATTAATTTAAATTGGCGAAAAAATTAGTTTTTGACATTTTTTTTATATTTTAATTTTAATTTATTAAATAAAAATAAATTAGAATTGTAAATATATTATAACTAAAATGTCACCCACACAATGAAATTGTTTTAATACATTAAATCGAAACATTACAAATTGTTTTACAAAACATCTAATGTTATCATTAAATACAACAACAAAAAACATAATATGAGAATCTCAGCCATTGGAAACTTGTGCGATTACAGCAAATCTTCATCTCTGTAGAATCCCACTTTGTTATGTCGTATTGTTCGAATGTTCCTCGCAAAGTGTAAAAAAGAAAGAAAGTTAAAAAAAATGCGAGTAAAACATTCAAATCCGTATAAAACAATAGGAGTTTTAATTACGGAAGGCTCAGACTTATTAAACTAACTAAAAGATATTTAAACTAGGCATGCAGATATTTAAATATGATATATATTTAACAAGGTTGTAACGAAAGCAAAAATCATATAAAGGGGGAGTGAAGAGAACTTAGCGGTATTTCACTTTTATTTTCCTTTTCTGCGCAGGCTTTAGCTTCGGGATGCGTCTCCAGGTACCTGTAAAAACACTTAGTAAAAGAGTTAGTTAAATAAATAAATGCGAGTAAAACCTTCGGATCCGTATAAATACAATAGGAGTTTTAATTACGGAGGGCTCAGATCTATATTTTTTATAAAGGGACATCCCAAGCAAGTCATGACTGCGAACTAGTGACTCGTCCGTCAATCTAGTCGCCCTGCCAAGTATGTTGGTATCCGGTATATATGTGTGAAAAATCCATAAGTGTTATCATTGTCCTTTTTTCCGAAGGAAAGCAAACCCAGGGACAACCTTTCCGGAAGGGTCATGGCCTCAAATTAATTATTCTCATCGGCCCAAGTGTAGTATCTTGTTCAAATCAGTAAATAACCAAAATCGAAGGGACGCGACCTCAATTTCAATTTCATTGGCCTAAGTGTAGTATCTTGTTCAAATCAGTAAATAACCAAAACCGAAGGGACGCAGCCTCAAATTCAATTTCATTGGCCTAAGTGTAGCATCGTGTTCAACTCTTTTAAACCAAAGAGACGACTTAAGCATATTCAAAATGCAACAACATCTCAAATATGCAGCAGTTGTTTGTATAGACAAGGAACCACAAATTTGCTCATAATGCATCAAAGATAGGCTCAAAAACCCAGCAGCAACTCAAAGAGGCAAGCATTTTAAATGTGACCATAGCTCAATCATCAATATAGCGTGAGTGAACTGCTGCAAAACACAGCAGTTTCGTCGTCTCAAGAATGGGCATCAAAGACAGTAGTAAGCCTCAAAAGGCAGTCACAACCAGCAGCTTCAAAGAACCATTTTAGGATAGCATTAAAACTTTGAGAAGGCAACAACTATCTCCATCGATATAAGGCCAGGAGTTGCCCAAAATACCACAGCAATGACTCAGAATATAGCAACAAAACAGCAGCTCAAAGCGCAGAACATTTACTTCACATGTAACATCTGTTTTTCCCTCGAAATGCAGCCATTATTTGACTTCCAAGCAACCCAAAATTTGTCTCAAAATCACAACAGTAGTTAGCGAAATACAGCAGTGAAATGGCCAAAGTCAGTAGCGAAATGGCCTAAAATCAGTAGCAAAATTGCCAAGAAATCAGCAGCGAAATGGCCAAAAAATCAGTAGAGCACAAAAATGGCCAAGAAATCAGTAGCAAAATGGCCCAAAATCGGAAGCAAAATGGCCAAGAAATCAGTAGCAAAATGGCCAAGAAATCAGTAGCTGTTTGGCTTAAAATGCAACAGTAGAATAATGACTTACAAGTACAGCAGTCAGCCCAAGTATTGCAGCAACTGGAAGTCTCAGAATCAGCAGCCAAAAGGGAGACAAACCCGCAATAAGAACTAATCAATGATGACATGTATCCAAAATCTTTGAAAGGTAAGAAGACAAAGGGGGCTACCACCATTCATTTACGATGCTGCAACAAGATTCAAAAGGTTTCTAGAATCTTAGGCATGACAGGCTATCGAAGGAGGCTAAACCAAATCCCAAAGCTTGTCTCCATTTCCAATAGACACAACAACATATCAAGAAAGAGTTCAAGTTTTAAAAGTGTATTAGCACATACAAAAACTCAACATATCTGCCACAAATAATCAGAGACGATTAATTCTGGTTTATATAGAATCTATATACGATTAATAGCTTCGACAGTGACAACTACCACTGGTAGCGTGTACGGGAAGCATCTTTGTTATCCCACTGAGGAGGGTGGAATAGATTTTAGATCTATTGAAGATGTTGGGAAAGCGTATGGTGCTAAAACTTAGTAGAATTTTAGAATTAAGGAGTCTTTGTGGTGACAATTCTTTGAAGCTAAATATTGTCCAAGAGCACATCCAGTTGGAAAAAAATGGAATGCTGAACAGTCACACACTTGGAAGAGAATGCTTGAAACAAGAGAAGAATCTATCCTTTTGTTAAAGTTTCTGAGTTCATGCTTGGCAATCAATGGAATATTACTAAATTGTAGGAAGAACTTCCTCTTAATATTGTGGCAGATATTTCAAGAATAGAGATCTATGATGATAAGGATGATTTTCCAATTTAGAATCCTAGTCATAATGGGCTTTTTTCTAGTAAATCTGCATGGACATTGCTGAAGAAAAAGAAAAGTTGCACCTTGACTGCCAGTATGATCTGGCATCCTAAAATACCTTTCAAAATTTCTTTCTTTATGTCAAGGATGTTGGCAAATAAAATACCAACAGATGAGGCTATCCAAAGATTCATAATTCAAGGTCCTTCAAGATGTAACTGCTGCTCAAATGGACACAGAAAAAACAACTATCATTTATTCAGAAAAGGAGAAATCTCAAATGAAGTTTGGTGCTACTTTTCAGGAGCTAGCGGTATCAAAATTGAACAAAGCAACCTTAGAACCATTTTGATGAAATGGTGGATGTGTAAGGCTAAAAATAAAGTCCAATCTTTAATTTTACAATGCCTACCATCTATTATTTGCTGGGAAATTTGGAAAGCAAGATGCACCAACAGATTTGAAGGCATCAAATGTACAACTAGAGGAGTGATAAATCAGGTTATCTACTTAGCAATATTATGATAATAACTCAGTTTCCTAATATTGAATTGGATAAGCAATGGCATAGTTCTTGGGATCAAACAGAAAAACTAAACATAGAATTGATATTAAACTCCTAAAGTGGAATTTACCACAGCTTGAGAGTTTTAAGCTCAATACTGATGGTTGTAGCAAAGGAAATCCATGAAGTGCAGGGGGAGGAGGAATCTTGAGAAATGACAGAGGATTTTATTAACCAAACAGTCTGTGCATAAGTCTCAAACAAACATTCAAGCTTCCTAACACGTCAATTGATATAAAACAGATTATAATATTACATATTTAAACTAAAAGCTACTGAAATTAATGAAGCGACGAAAAGGAAATAGGATTACTAAACTTTTTGCGGGTAGCGGACTTGAGGCGACGAGCGGCGACCCTTCGTTACGTCGACGAACTTCCCTCGGCGACTCGACCAACAATAACAAAATTTAGAGAATCAATGTTTGAAACTTTGTGCTCGAATTTTCAACCACCTTAAAAGTACAAATTAACCAACAAAAAAAATCACAATAGCTTGACAAAGTACTTAATCGGATTTAATATACCACAACGCATCTAACAGGAGACAACTTGCACCAAAACAGATTCATACATCGGGTGCGACTTACATTAACAGAT
Source organism: Przewalskia tangutica (assembly GCA_029844215.1). Classification (NCBI taxonomy): domain Eukaryota; kingdom Viridiplantae; phylum Streptophyta; class Magnoliopsida; order Solanales; family Solanaceae; genus Przewalskia; species Przewalskia tangutica. Next base: position 32,908,632 of record CM056731.1, on the reverse strand, counting down.
GATAATTAGTACCAAAATCTCATAGGCATAATTTATGCTAAAAATAAGTTATTTACATTAATAGATATGAAATAATAGAGAATTTTAAACACAAGAATTTCTCCAGCTAACAAGTTCTTTCCAGTGCCAAAAGATTTTAAACACAAGAATTTTTTAAACCACCAAATGAACAATGAATAGAATTTTTATAATACACACAGAACTATAAACACAAGAAAAATAACAGAGCCAACAATAAGGGGAAGATTACCGACCTTTCTATGGTGCGGCGAACTGAGGTAAGGTCCTTTGAATCAATGTTAGGGTTCCTTTGGGCGGGATTTTGCTTCAGATTTTGAAATAGATCAAAACAAAATTTGTTCAAAAATCTTCACGTTTTGGGACAGCAAGCTTCACGCTTTAAGGCAAAGGATTAGAAAACTCTTTTTTGTGTTAAAGATTTGTGGAAGGATTTCTGGAAGGATGGTGCGGCGAACTGATTTTGTGGAAGGATTTCGAATCGTTTTTGTGGAGAAATGTAGCTAGGGTTCACGCTTTTGTGGAGAACTGATTTTGTGGAAGGATTTAGGGATATTGGGTTTATAAATAAAATGGTCGGATCGGGTCGGGTATAGAGTATTTAAAAAAACGTATTTTAAAAACCGTCACAAAAATGTGACGGTTAAAAAACTCGTCACATGCCTGTCACAAAGGCTCATTGACCAAAAAGTCAATGCTAAAACCGTCATAACGTGTGACGGTTTTTAAAACCGTCACACCCGAACTGTCACGGTAGATTTTTTTTTGTAGTGCTTACCGGAGTATGAGACATGGATATTACATGAATGGATCTATCAATAATAATCTCATAAGGATAACATAAAGGAATCGTCCTAACTGTGCGGAGCGATCATTGACCATACGTTGGCATATGTAGTTTCAGGTATTAAACCTTCTTGATAATTTGTGCTACTCTCAAAATGTGAACATGAACATAGTTGGCTTAAAAGCCCATGGATTTCATAAACATGAGTTGTGTATAGTTTAATGTAAATATATATGTATGTATCAAATGTATTTTCTTGAGACATGGAAAATATGTAAAATCCTTAGAGTAGAGTAACATGGGGGCGTGATTTGAAAGTAAGAACTCATGGACTTGAAATCACGAGTTTACATGGATTACAGACAAATTCATGAAAATAAAAATAACATTCATGTATCTATGGTTTATGATGAATTGAGACCAAACACCTAGATATTTGAGGAAAAACACAGTTCATGAATCAACCGTAGCGTAGGGAAGAACAAAGATTTTCTCACATGTGAATAGAAGCCCTACATACCTTAATCACTCCAAAACACCCAAAGAAGAATCCAGTCTTTGAAGAAGAGTCCTAAAAATCTGAACTTGAATTATTGAGAAGGGTTTTCTTGAAAATCCTAGGATTGTAGAGTATAGTATTGTTAATAATCCATGTATAATAGTTAAAATTACTTAGAAATACTTAGGAGAGACTTAGTTGATGTGGGAGAATGAGGAGAGGAGATAACATTCATGCTACGTTTCAAAAAAATAAAAAACAGAATGAAAAATCAGGAAAAACACACTTAAAAAGATTGCAGGGGTCGCGTGCCAACATCATAAGTTGTCTGCGCTCGCTCGTGCTTGCACACGTGATAGGCCTCACCTTTTTGGCTAGGTGCGCTTGACATAGCCCTGAGAGGCCAGTCTACTCGCGTTGCGAGCCCGTGGACGAGCAACACATATAACTATTTAGCAAAATATGCATAACTTTTATATAGATGTCCATTTGAGATGATCCTTATATAGATGGAAAGGCATTTCAAAGGGCTACAGCTTTCATCAAGGAAGTTTTCTCAAAATTTTCAACTTATATGGGATTTATATTCGCTTGAACTAATGCCTTGTAAACTCACTTGAAAACATGATTTGTAGTTTAGCTTCCAACTTTGATTTGCCCAATGACTCTTCTTATAGATTTTATAGGTTTCAAAACACTTCATACACTCTCCATATTGATTCAATTATATCTTCATCTTAAGGGTCAAACCTTAGCTCGAAGGTATGAGGTGTTACAGATACTTAAATCAGATGTTTGTTCGGGGTCTCCCCTCAATTGTGGGTCATTATACAAAAAAAACTTCACGTTCATAAACAGTTCCTAATATGTCTGCCCAAAATACATTATTCACAAACACATGAGGAACTGATAGGATTATGATCCCTTCAAAAAGTTATTGTTTTCCGCCTTCCTTAGTCATTAGGTCTGCCACTTTGTATTGCTCTTGGTAGCTATGCCTTAACACTGGATGATCCAGCCTCGCATCAAGGACATGCATTCATGGATAATGGAATTATAAGGTAAATGTCCATATGTTACTATTGATATTGCCTCTTTTGAATCAATGTTGATCTCAATTGACATCAAGTTATTCTCCAATGCTAATCGAAGTTCTTGCATATAATGGTTGTTAGTTCAGAAAAATTATTAGTAGTGTGAGGTATTCCTTTCATAAAACCAATGACCCGGTTCCCTTTGTTATTCCTCATTACTTCTCATATCCCATATATTTTTTAATTTCCCATATAGGAACCATTAGTGTTAAGTTTGTATTTATTAGGTTCAAGAGGTTGCCATTTTATGAAAATTTTAGTTCTAATGCTAGCATTTGTGTTATGAGTACAAACTTTAGAAAATTCAATAGCTTGGCTATATAGGCATGTGAAAGAGGAGTGATCATGTTTGCCATTGAATAAGTGTAGTTTATGTTCAATCATATGCCCCCGAAACAAAAATGAATTAAGTTGGCCCAACTGATTATGTGATCAAAGTTTTTCTTTTTAAGTTTATGATAATTTGTTTGATCTAAACTAATTCTGGATTGCATGTGCAATCCATATCATATCAAATACAAATTTGAACAAGTCGAAGAGAAAGATAAGAGTTTTGTGGAAGTTTTTCTTGTATATATTTTCTAGTAGCTATAATGTAAATGTAGTTCTATATTTATACTACTTGCTATTGAATGAAACTAGAATGAAGGCAAGATACATAACAAACAACATCTATAAGTAACTTCTAACAAACTCCAACAAATATAACTAACTCCTAACAAACTTAACCAACTTCACACAACGTGTGTGAGTGAGTTGTTGTTGTGGTGTATTGATGCTGCTTCTCTGTAGCTGCATCTTTGTACTGCTCGACATCCCCACAAGCTAGGTACTGAAAAATAAGTTTTTCAGTCCTAGCTTGGATATCAGATAACCATGTTGGCCCTGAGTTAAACTTTTAGTCAGCACATCAGCTGGTCAGCAGTGTGAACATATATAGTAGATACTAGTCCTTGTTGCACATTTTCAATGACTATCAATATCAATGTGTTTCGTACGTTCATGAGATACATAGTTGGCAACTATCTGGATAGCAGATTTGCTATCACAAAACAGAGGAATAGGCAACTTCAACTGTATGTTCAGTTCCATGAACATACCAGAAATCCAGATCACTTCTGCCGCAACAGAAGCTAGACTTCTATACTCAGTTTTCGTTGAGCTTCTGTAAATTGTTGGTTGTTTCTTAGACTTTCAAGAAATAAGTAAATAACCAAAGAATACCAAATATCTTGTGACAGATTTCCTGGTATTGAGACAGGCTGCCCAATCAACATCACAATAAGCAGACAAACATTCAGACTATCTTGTTGGCATAAAAATACCCAACCCTGGTGTTTGCTTGTTGTATCTGACCACATTATGAGCTGCCATCAGATGAGAAATTTTAGGTGCTTGCATGAATTGACTCAAACACTAAACAACAAAGGTTATGTCTGGTTTGGTGTTAGTCAAATACAAAAATCTGCCAATCAGTCTCTGATAACTGGCTGGATCATCTAACAAGGGATCATTGATTACATTCTCAGCTCCATCAGCAACTACATCATCATTTACCTGCTTATCATAAACAACTGAAGTGAGCTTCACATTTAATTTCATTGGTGATCTAACTATTTTGCATGATGTCAGTCCTAAATCAGTTATCAATTGAAGTGCATATTTTATCTGATGTATTATAATTCCACTGTTGTTCGTAGCAAACTCAAAACCCAAGAAATATCTTAACTCTCCCAAATCTTTGATCTTGAAATTATGTTGTAAGATAAACTTGGTTTCTTTAATGAGATTTTCATCATTCCCAGTGATAAGTATCATCCACATAGATAAGAACCACAACCATCATGTTCTTGTCCTTCTTTGTGAGAAGAGAATAGTCTAAATGGCTTTGAACAAAACCTGAAGATATCAAGGTAGTGGTCAATTTTATATTTCACTGTCTTAAAGCCTATTTCAGCCCATATAATATCTTTAGCAACCTACATAATTCCCCTTGCTTATGTGTAAAACCTTGTGGCAGACTTATATAAACTTTTTCATTTAGATCTCCTTGCAAAAATGTATTGAACAAATTCATCTGATGCACAATTCATCCCTTTGTTGTAGCAACTGAGATGACTGATCTTACAGTCACCATCTTTGCCACTGGTGAAAAAGTATCTTGATAATCAATTCCTTTCTTTTGGTTGTGTCCATTTGCCACTAGCATTGCCTTAAACCTTTCAACCTCACCAGTTGTCTTGTATTTGATCTTGTACACCCACTTGCAGATAATTAACTTTTTATGACTTGACATATCAACTATCTCCCAAGTCCCAAGTGTGATTATCTTCCGAATATCAGTTTTCATGATTTCTATCCATCTTTTGTCTTTTACTGCCTACAATTTTGACTATGAAACTTTGATAAGATGATGATAGCCCAACATAACTAAGTGTATCAGATAATGGATATAAATATGTCTTCATGCTCTTTGAATATGTTGTAGGTTGGATGAAATCCATCATCCATGTAGGTGGTCTTCTGTTTATGTCATACTTTCTTACTTCTGATTAGTAGGCATATCTTGTGGAGACAACATGAACTCAGAAGGGTAAGAATCTGCATAATTGATTGTAATGTCACTGCTATAATGATGCAATACCTTAACTACATCAATCATACCTTCATCAGCTATTGATCTTCTTACTCCATCTGACTCAACAACCTGTTGTGCCACACTTCCATCTGCTACAATATCAACATATTCCTCAGAGACTGGAGAAATGTTTTTGCTTGTGTCTAAAGTATGTGACTCAACTTCATACTTCTTGTGTTGCCTGGAAGGAAATATATCTTCATAAAATGATGCATCGCTGCTTATAAAAATAGTCATGTTAGTTAGATTTAATAACTTGCATCCCTTCTTCCTGGAAGCATAACCAAGTAATACTGATATGGCTCTAGTTTCAAACCTGCCCCTCTTCACTAGATTGGTGACATAACATAGACATTCTATGACCCTCAAATGTGACAAGGTTGAGACCTTTTTATAAAGTTTCTCATAAGGTAAACATTCCTCATTACTACAGAAGGAATCCTATTGATCACATACACAACTGCTTCTACACAATCTCTCTAAAATCTTATTGGTAAATGGCTTTTAAATTTAATGGCTCTGGCAACCTCCAATATGTGTTTGTGTCTCCTCTCCACCACTCTATTCTGTTGAGGAGTATATGGACAAAAACTTTGATGTACGATTTCAAGCTGAGAAAATAACTCATTACATGAGCTGTTAAAGAGTTCTGAACCATTATCTGATCTAACACATTTAATAGCTACATTAAATTGAGTTTTGATCGATGCATAAAGATTCTTAAGAACAGTAGCAACATCATATGTAATATGCAGTAGAATTGCCCAAGTCCATATGGTGTAGTCATCAATAACTATCAGAAAATACCTCATACTAGTATAAGTAGGGTCATGTATGGTCCCTCCTGGTCTTGAATTAAACCTCTGCTCTCTTAATCTTAATGTCTATAGCTATAGGTTTTGGTTTAGATTCAATCTTAGTTGTTTAGCTTAGGTCCATCAATCAATCTCTCATAAACCCCTAAGCTGAATCTATATGGGGCCGTCATTGAAAAGCAAAATCAGTTCTATTACTGCTAATAGGAAATGATATCATAGTTTGCGTTGCCATAGGACAAACTTCATAGTGTTGTATTGTAAAACTATGCTTATTATTGAAACATAATTAATTTTCTTAGAACACTCGTTGGCACATGTCCTAGTCTCTGGTGCCAAAGTTCTGCCTTCAACTCATCTATTATAACCACTGACATATGTGTGTGTGTCCGCATCAGTTCAGGATATCTTCCTTTTGACTCCAACATGTATAATCTATCTATTTCCTTACCAATATCCTTCACCTTTTTATTGAAGATATCTTGTAGTACAAAGAAGTCAGGAAAGAACTTTGCACTACAATTCAACTCCCTTGTTAACTTTGAAACTGAAAGAATATTGAATTTGAAACTTGGTACACATAACACATATTTTATAAGATCACATCATGTTAACCTGCAATTCTCTATCTGAGTAATTGTTGCAGTGTCACCAGTAGGAAATTGAACTTGCCATGTATTCTCTAACAAATCAAGTTTTCAATCATACTTTTATTACCTACCATGTGATTAGTTGCTCCTGAATCAACTATCCAAGCATTACTGTTTTTTTTATTAAATACAGGTTTACATACCATATGAACTTTAAGAATTGTTGCATTGCCATAGTGTGCACTAATATATGTTGTTATGGTCTGATTCATCATGGCCATCACCCTCTCAAACTTATCCGGAGTGAATGATCTCAGCAAATGATTAATCTGTTCGTGATCCTGATATAGCTGCATGCAGCGTCCCAAAGTCCTCTGATTTGAATGATCTACATATCTACCAGAATTATGCTACATTGTGCCATGTCCTTCCATCTGTAGCACCCCTGCCATTACTGCATTCATATTCTTCATTCCTCTAAAATCTGAAGGATATCCTATGAGTTTATAATAGGTATCCCTACCATGTCTTTTATTTTTACAATGATCACAATACATCAACTTGTAACATTCTTCTCTAGTATGTCCCTTCATCTGACAATGATCACAAAATGTATATGAACTGTATGACTTCATTTGTAAGTGTTAAGGAACTCTGTTGATCAAAGCTATATTCTCAGCAGCTTCTCCCATAGATGTGTGCCCTCCTATTATGTATTTCTGGCTTTCATTTTGTGCAATCATTACATAAGCTTGGTTAACACTATGAGTAGGAGAAATTAAAAGAATATGACTCATTGCCTAATTGTATCCATCATTTAACCCCATCAGAAACTCCAGCAGTGTTTGATTAGCTAAATGTTCTATTTACTCTCTAGGACTTGTACGATTCACATGTTGGTGGAGGGATGATTGAATCAATTTCATCACATAGATCCTTCATCCTTGAATAGTAACTGGACACTGGTGAGACTCCTTGATTCAACCTTGTAAGTTCTCTTTTTAATTGATATACTCTAGATATAATGATTTTATCAAACCCATCATTTAAATCCTTCCACACTGCATGAGCAGTAGATCTATACAATATTTTACTCAACATATTCTTATTAACATTTCTCATAATCCATGAAATAACAATTGCATTACATCGATCCAATTGCATTGTCTGATTGGGACCATATGTATCTCGCTTGACATATCCGTCAATGAATTCAATTTTGTTCTTTGTTAACAAAATCAGTTTCATAACTCTACTGCATAAGGTATAGTTCTCCATGCCAATTGAATCTTTACTTGTATTGCACCAACTGTATCTGATGCACTTAGAAATAAAGGATGGTTGTGATCAACTATGTTCGAAGCAGAATTCGAACTCTCATCACCAATTAACGAACCAGTTGGTGATGTATTCTCCATAAATTCCTCAATCAAATGATCTTACAACAACACAATACCAAAAATCAAATTACTCTACTCACAGAATTGGAAGAATACAGTTTGAATTAAATTAGAAATCCAGAAAATTATTTCAGATCTTCACAATGAATCCTTCGATTTTCTGCTTCGATGCCTGCTGAAGGTTCCTCGATTCACTTTGCATATGCTTTGATACCATGATAATTTGCTTGATCTAAACTAATTCTAGATTGCATGTGCAATCCAGATCATATCGAATGCAGATTTGAAGAAGTCGAAGAGAAAGAGAAGAGTTTTGTGGAAACTTTTCTAGTAGCTACAATGTAAATGTAGTCCTATATTTATACTAGCTATTGAGTGAAACTAGAATGAAGGCAAGATACATAACAAACAACCTCTCTGACTTCTAACAAACTCCAACAAATATAACTAACTCCTAACAAACTTAACCAACTTCACACAATGTGTGTGAGTGAGTTGCTGCTGTGGTGTATTGATGTTGCTTCTCTGCAGCTGCATCTTTGCACTGCTCGACAGTTTAGCCCAATTGTTGATCTAGTTATTAGCATTGATAAAGGTGAAGTTGTTGATAGTGGATGTGGTGCAGTGTCGAGTGACACACTGCCAAAATTGTTTGTTGATACCACATTCAAAGAAAATATGGTTAATGTCTTCCTTAGGATGTATACATTGCTTACATTCAGGGTTTGCCAATGATGCCAATAGAATGACGGAAAGAGATTGTTGGGAGTATGTTGTGGTTGAGCAGCTAGAAGATATATTTGATTTTGTTGGGTGCTTTGAGTTTTCAGATCCAACTAAAGTTTATAATAGAGAAAATTATACCATAATCACAATACATGAAATGTTTAGTCTTTTTCTATCACAACTACAAATATAGTTCTAAGAAAGAAATATTAATAATATTTAATTTCAAGATATTGAACAAAGGCATTAATGTATGAAATGCATTATTATTATTATTATTATTATTATTAATAATATTATTTGATACAAAATATGAGTACTGACAGATTGTGTATTCTTCTGCAATTATAAACGTTAATAGTGAAATATGACAAATTATTGACCTCGATGCGGGAAAGGTATAAATAAAGTTCCATATAAGAAATGTGCGTCCCACACAACTCACAAGCAGTGGCGGATCCAGGTGACAAATTTTGGTGGTGCAAACTGCACCACCATGTATACTCATGCATCCGCCACTGCTCACAAGCAAAGTAGTAGAAAATTGCAATAAATCTAATGTCACACTGCCAGTTACATTTTTTTTATTCATTTTTATTTGGATCCCATGTTGAAAATGAAATAAATTCATGTTTCTATGGTGAAATGAAACCAAAGTTCTGAATGAATTTGCTTTAAGGAATGATTTTACTTTTGTTATATTAAAATTATATTCATTTATAAGAGTTTGGAATAATTTTTCTTCGCGGTTTTTTTCATTAGTCACAATATATATAGTTGTACAAAGGAAATTCCTAATACAATAAAAATTCTGAACTACCTTAAATACATGTTAATAATAAATACAATATATACTATGAATATTTGAAGAATATTCGTTAATACTTCCCCTCAGACAAAGCGGGAGGAGGCTGAACGCTCAGGCTGAATCTGAAGTCTATGAACAGTTGTCTGGGTAGTCCTTTTGTGAAGATGTTTGCATACTGATAGGAGGAGGGCACATGCAGTATTTTGACTAGATCAAGTGCTACATTCTAACGTACAAAGTGGATATCCATCTCAATATGTTTGACCCGCTGATGCTAGACCGGATTATGAGACATATATATGGCAGATATGTTATCATAATAGACTATAGACGCCTGACGCAGTGGACAACTGAGCTCCAAGAGAAGATTTCGGAGCCAACAGACTTCAGCAACTACATTAGCAACACCCCTATACTCAGCTTCAGCACTGGAGCGGGCTAAAGTGGCATGTCGCTTGGCAGACCAAGAAATAAGGTTATCCCCTAAAAATACAATAGTCGGAAGTAGAGCGTCGCGTGTACGGGCATCCTGCCCAATCAACATCTGTGTAAGAGAGCAACCTGGTCGGAGCGGAGGTGTAGAGATGCAACCCATATTCAGGAGTACCCTTAATGTATCTGATAATACGCTTAAGAGCAACAAAATGGGGTTCCCTCGGGGCATACATAAACAGACACACCTGTTGAACGACATATGCAATTTCGGGCATGGTAAATGTGAGGTATTGAAGAGCACCTGCAAGACTCTGATAGAGAGTAGGATCGGACACTGGATCACCCTCAAAAGCATTGAGCTTGGATTTCAAATCAACTGGAGTAGTCATAGCTTTGCAATTCGACATCTTAGCTCTGAACACAATTTCTTCTGCATACTTACGCTGAATCAGAAGCATAGTATCTGCAGATCTAGTAACTGATATACCCAAGAAGTAACTCAGCTTGCCCAAATCAGTCATAGCAAATTCAGTTTTGAGAAGAGCAATAATGTCATTTTTCAATTTGTCAGATGAGACAGTGAGAACGTCATCCACATATAATAGTAAGTAAGCAATGTCACCACCATGATGAAAAATGAACAGAGATGTGTCACACCTTGTCACGACCCGACCCGACGGGGACGTCATTACACCAACCTGTCACGTATAATCAGACTAACACTAAGAACCGGATGAAATTCGGCAGCATAACGATGTAATAATAACATGTCATAATAGACATGTCTCCTGAGGAGTCACAACAATTCAACATAACAAAATAGACAAGCCGACAAGGTTGCCACCATATACTATCACTTATATGCGGGAACATCCCAAAAACAGAGTACAACGGTAGCACAGCTGACCAAAACATATATACAATCCACTCAAGTCCAAAACACGTTTAACACCCACAACTGTCTACAGACCTCTAAGAGTACGATAATGACATATGACGGGACAGGGCCCCGTCGTGCCCCTAAATATACATAAGTCAAAAATAAGGTTATGTACCAAAATGACTAAGCTCCGAAACAATGGAGCTTCCCAACCAGCTGAGAAGGAGTCCTAGGCCTGAGGATCACCAAATCGAACTGAACTGCGGGCGTAGACATAGCCCAGGAAGAAGTCGATCTGAAATAATGTACTGAGTATGTAAAACATGAAGTACTATAAATAAGATCATAACTGGCCAAGAGATAACATGAGACAAGTATAATAATCAAATACTAAATCCAATTGTGTCATATAAAAACGAGAGTCAACCGTGCCTTATAAAAATGAGAGTCATGTACATATATATACCGTACCCAGCCCCCAGTAAGGGTCTCGGTGTGAATGAAACCATATACACATATATACCATACCCGGCCCATTATGGGACTCGGTGTGAAATCATATACATACCGTACCCGGCCCATTATGGGACTCTGTGTAAAATCATATACATACCGTACCCGACCCATTATAGGACTCGGTGTGAACTCATCATTCTACTCTTAATAAAATCATTAAAGTGAATTCTTTTCTGGAAAATCAAAGGCACGTCTCATAACAAATATCATTAGGAGTTAAACTGTGTAGAAATCATGTACGTCCCCCGTACGCTCATTTTATACAAATCATGCCAAAGGGAAAGAAGGAATAGTTTCACATACCTTATCGTCTATACCGACTCGATAATTAGGATTCGTCTCAACTAGTACGTCAACCTATAACAATGATAACACGCCCGTCAACTCTATGATTTCTAACATAAGTTATATTGAATGACGACTCTCTTTTCTATAAAAAATCGGGCAGTTCCCCTATTTATGTGCATATCCACAACTTACAAACCAAGCCAACAATATCAAATAACAATCACAACGTAAGGATATAACCAAAACGATCCCAAATATTCCACTTACGCCATCATAACACATTCCTTCTCTTTTACATTTATGTAATACAACAACCAAGGTGATTACTATAATTATATCTCATGTTAATCCATATTAGAACAACCTTTAAAACAATCCATTCACTCTAGCGATAACAACAAGAGTTCGAGTCCCTTAATTTGCAACATAACACCTTTTTTACATTCTAATTCTTTTGGGACATATATTAGTAATTACCATAGTGTGCATGCATGTTCTTAATAAGATTTCCAGCATTCTTAACTCAACAAAAACAGTCACTTATTGCATTACAACGATGTCCAATAATTTCATAAAAGTTTCGGCCATAACAATATAATTCCATAACTCTTTTCTTAACTTCTTAAAATCTAATTCATGTTCCAATAATTTCCTTATGAACAACTACAACTTAAATATCAAGATTTCCTCCATCTATAACATGCAATTAGTGACAAAATTAACAACACAACACACGAATCCAAAGTATACAAAACAGTCCTAAAATCTGCTACAACATCCACAAATCGCATGCATTGTCTTAAATTCCAAGTTCTCTTTATCAAGAGTTTATTCCTTAATCACAATATCAATTTATCTTCCAAATACTCTATAAAATGAAGAGTGTTTACCTTAATATTCGCCAAATCAGTCCCTATAAGTCTCGGCTACTGTTCCATCGATTTTGCTCCAATTTTCTCACTTGTTCAACTCCAAACGACATGCATGAATTCTATGAGTTTAATCCATATTCCTAGCATGTTTTTCTTCCAAAAAAATCTGGAATTTCGTGGTTTCTTTCTCGGCCCAGCAGTGGCGAGAATCATCCACTGTTTTGTGCAATTCTTGGCTTAGAAAATTAGATGAAGAATTATTTAATTTATGAGGAAGGAAATAAACTCCAATTTTGCTAGAGAGGGAGGGTGTTTTCGACCTAAGGAGAGAGGAAGAGAAGGAGAGAGTATTTCTTTTAATTAGAAGTGGAGAAGATGGATGCCTAATAGGTTTTACGAGAAAAGAAAAAATCTGAAAATTAAATATTACAATTTGGTCCCTAATTGTTTACTTAAATAAATCTTAGCTCCCCTTTCTTTTAAATCTTGAAATTTCCATAAGACCTCGTATCCTCCTTGTCATAACTTATATAATACGTTACTAATCCATAACGAGAATATACAATTATCATTTTCAACTCCCATTGATACGCTCGTTGTAACCAAAAAAAATTCTAGAATGACATCCTTTTGTTTATTAATTTTCGTATTAACATATGTAAGTATACTTTATATCCAATATTCGAATCTTACTTCCTTAATGATGTTCTTAATTATCGTCTTAAACTTACGAGGTGTAACATCATTCCCCCCTTAGAAACATTCGTCCTCGAATGTTCATCATAGGTCTCATGCTAGAATTTGGCAGAGTCTCCTTTATAACTATGTATATCCACCTATATTTAGTAAACCAACAGATGCCTCATAGGGCCCCAATATAACACACATACAATTCATCAATTACTATAATCAAATAAAGGATCGAATTGATTACCTGGAGGCACAGGGAACAAGTGAGGATACTTCTTCTTCATTTCATTTTCTGCCTCTCAAGTCATTTTCTCCATATTGTTGTTTCGCCACAATACCTTGACGGAAGTCACATCCTTCGTCTGTAATCTCCTGACCTGGCGGTCAAGTATGATTATGGGACTCTCCTCATACGATAACTCCTCTGTCACCTGGACATCATCTACTGGGAAAACTCTGGAAGGATCGCCAATACACTTACGTAGTATCGATACGTGGAAGACTGGGTGTACTGCTTCCAAATCAGATGGTAGATCCAACTCATAGGGAACCTTGCCTACCCTACGAATGATCTGGTAAGGTCTAATGTATCTTGGGCTAAGCTTCCCTTTCTTACCGAACCTCATCACACCCTTCATGGGTGATATCTTTAAGAATACCCAATCATCAACCTGAAACTCCAAGTGTCGACGACGATTATCAGCATATGACTTTTGTCGACTCTGGGCTGCTAATAATCTCTCCTAAATAAGCTTCACATTATCAACAGCTTGCTGAACCATATCTGGGCCGATCAACTTAGTCTCACCTACATCAAACCAACCAATAGGTGACATGTACTTCCTCTCATATAAGGCATCATACGGGGCCATCTGGATACTAGAATGATAGTTGTTGTTATAGGCAAACTCAATGAGTGGTAAATGATCAACACAGCTACCTCTGAAGTCAATAATACAGGCTCTCAACATATCCTCTAGTGTCCGAATGGTACGCTCTACCTGTCCATCAGTCTGAGGATGAAATGATGTGCTGAGGCTCACCTATGTCCCCAATCCCTTCTGGAACGATCTCCAAAATTTAGCTGTGAATTGAGCTCCTCGGTCAGATATGATAGATGTGGGAACCCCATGTAGTCTCACTATCTCCCTGATGTATAGTCTAGCATAGTCCTCAGCTGAGTAAGTAGTCCTGACTGGAAGAAAATAATTTTTTCAGCTTGTCCACAATAACCCATATGGAGTCACACTTCCGCTGAGTGCGAGGTAAGCCGGTAATAAAGTCCACATTGATCACTTCCCACTTCCAAGTCGGAATCTCTATCTCCTACAATAATCCACCAGACTTCTGATGCTCAAACTTAACCTGCTGACAATTTGGGCACTGGCAACAAACTCTGCTATGTCTCTTTTCATACCATCCCACCAATACAAGCATCTAAGGTCCTGGTACATCTTCGTTGACCCTGGAATGAATAGAATAACGGGTATTGTGTGCCACACCCATAACCTGATGTTGTAGGCCGCAACATCCGGTACACAAAGCCTACTTTCATACCTTAACACACCATCAGGTGCAACCTCAAATAGAGTCTTCTCCTTTCGGAGAGTTGCATCTCTATATCGTGCCAGAACAGGATCCTCATACTGATGTCTCTTTACCTCTTCTATGATAGAGGACTCAACAACTCCCCGAACAAGAACTCCACTATCTCCCGAATCCGCCAACCGGACTCCAAGATTAGCTAACCTGTGTATCTCATGAACTATCTCCTTTCTGTCTGGTTGCACATCCGTCAAGCTACCCATAGATCTACGGCTAAGAGCATTTACCACAACATTTGCTTTCTCTGGATGGTACAAGATATGTACATCATAGTCCTTTAGCAACTCTAGACACCGTCTCTGCCGTAGGTTCAGCTCTTTCTGCTTAAAGATATATTGGAGACTTTTATGATCCGTATAAATGTCAACATGAACACCATATAAGTAATGTCTCCAAATCTTCAAGGCATGAATCACCGCTGCTAGCTCCAAATCATGAGTGGGATAATTCCTCTCATGCTTTCTGAGCTGTCGGGAGGCATAAACTATAACTCTATCATGCTGCATCAACACACAACCTAGCCCAATACCTGAAGCATTACAATAAATAACATACCTATTGTTAGGGATATTTTGAATGCTAACGCAAGCGCACGCATCGTTCACAAGTAATATAGTCTGGTAAGACCGAATATTGTGCTCAGAGACTGGTTATCAAGTACCGATTATCTAAGCTATGGTTTCTATTTGGTGAACGTTAATTTGTTTGTATTTTTATCTAATAGCTAAGACTAAGTGCAGAAATTAAACTAAATTACTTAGGTTTAATCAGTTATGATGGAGATAGGGCTTCCAATATCCTCAATTATCCACTATATTCAATCCTTAATGCAACTAGAATGACTTCTTCTTCTACGTTAAGATAGCGGTTAACTAGACTGTCTTATATTCCGGTTAGGATATATAATCACTCAACCCCAGTGCAGAACCCTTTTATATTTCTATGATAGGATTTACCACATAGGAGGATTAAGAACAGTAACCTATAATACTACAGAAGTATCGGAGTACTTTCGTCCGCGATTTTAACCTATGTCTATTCAATTACAACATATCCAAATCTCTCCTCTCGGTTCTCGATTCGAAATCATATATAATATGATAATTAGTGATCAATTAACTATCAAACATTCATACCAATTATTGAATAAATCTTAATCAAGTGAAGAAGAAACCAAACTAATGCATTAAATCATGAAATAAGGTTTCAAGTGATTCAATAGGAAAGCCCTAATTAAGTGTTTAACTCATAGTCATAGTCACGCTAAGAACTAATACAGAATCCAACATGAACTGAAATAAAACAAAGAAAAGAGAAAAGAAAATAACTTGAACTAGGTCTCCAATCTTGATGCCTCTAAGAGTTGTATTGTGGAATATGTACAAGGATTCCTAACTGCCCCATAAGGTCAGGGTTTTAGGGATTATATAGTTGGGAAAATATTGCATTGTGGACCCTGAAAACGTGTCAAATTTCGGCCCAGAACGTGATTTTTCCGCCTCGGCACCGCGGTCCTGCAGGCTGGCACCGCGGTGCCGAAAGTCCTGCAGTCTCTCAGTAATAATGGCACCGCGGTTCTGCATATTGGCACCGCGGTGCTGAAAATCCTCCGTCCTGATTTGCCAACTTTCGTCCTTTTTGCCTCGAGGGCACCTTTTCTACCCAATTCTCGCTCTTTTTCGCCATTTTGCCTTTTTTTTTTGCACCGCTGTAACTCAAAAGAAGGAAAAACAACCTAATGCGATACTTACTTGAACAAAAATAGGAAAATACTAACTAAAAATTGACTCAAAAAATGTATACAAAATACGCCTAACAAATACCCCCAAACTTAACCTTTGCTCGCCCTCGAGCAAAGATCAAAACACAAAAAAACAAAGAAACAAAATCAAAGAGACTCAAAGACTCAAATCAAGCAGTTGCACAAGGTTACTTAAAAACACATGAACGTCAGTTGGGATAATATGTAGGAACAGATATAGCATGAATTTAGCAATCTAGAATTTCAAGTCAGATATTTCACAAATTCATTTCAGTCATAATTAAAGGTGACTAACTGGTAACCGTCCGGACAGAGTTCTCATCGGGTTTAGCAAGTCGGTCGGTTCAGGACTCTGAAATAACCGTCCAGGTTCATTACCGATTCAGTGTCGTGCGGTCAGTGCGAACCGTCCTACTGGTCCGTTATATATATATATATATATATTTTAATTTTTAGTATTTATTTTCTATAATATAAACTAAATTCAATTTAAATATGTAATATAATAATATAATATATAATTTAGTTGTATATATTAAAATTGAAACTTTAAAGTTAACTTTCTATTTTATAGTTTATAACTTTATAGTTTATAGTTTATAATTTTATACTTTATCTTTATTTTATAGTTTTTACTTTATAGTACTGTTAATCTGTTATAGTTATACACTTATAGTCTTATACAGTTATACTTTATAATTGATAACTTTATATTGTAATTATACTTTTATTAATTTATTAGATTAGTAGATATAAGTTAAAAAATAAGTAATAACAGATTAACAACTAAATAGATAGTAAAATTAAAATTAATGATAAGATGTAAACTTTTGAACTTTCATGATGTTAATGAGAGTACATAATGAAGTAATAATAATTTTATTTACATATTATGCATCCTTCTTGCAAGTTCTTCGTAATCTATAGGTTGATTGAATTGGTTATGCTCCATAGCCTCTAAATCTGGAGTATTAATTACAGTCCCGCCTCCGCTCTCGTCTTCCAAAATATTGCCTATTTCTTCATCTTCCGGAGAATTAACGTCTCCACATCCTTGATTTCTTCTCTCTGATCTGATCCAATCTCTTAAGCAGACTAACACTTCTAATGTGCTTCCACCCAATGAGTGACGTGTGTTGACAGTCAATTTTGACCCGTTTTTTGTATATTTCGTGCAATTTTAAGTATTTTAGCACACCGCATTTTAATCAATATTTTTTTTGCATTTTTACATAATATTCTATGTTTATTTTTTCACAAAACGCATTGCATCTTTTTATTTTAAAATTAAGCATTATGTCTTTGTTAATATTATGTTTTTATTTTAATAATATTTGCATCTCTTTAAATAATTAATCGATACCGCGTTTTTACTTTTAATCAGGCATTAAACATTTCTTAAATATTGCATTTTAGTATTATTGCGTCGGCATTTGCATTTTAATAATCTTGCATCTTTTTAAATAATTTTGTTTTAAATAATTAACTCGCCTTGCATTTTGTCAAACCAGTCCAGTCCAAGACACAATTTGAATCAGTCCAAGCCAACACTATTTTTAATATCACCCAAACACCCTCTTTCATTTCCCCCCCAAAACAATACCCCACATTTCATTTTCCCCCCATTCTTAAATTTCAAACCCTCACTTTTCATTTTCCCCCCAAACCCAAACCCTAAAAAACTACCCTATAAATAAAACATTATACCCACTTTCCCCCCAACACATTTTATCAACCCTCAGCCGCAACCCACATTTCAACATCAGCCCCTTAACCCTAGCCTACAACATAACCCCCCCCCCCCACTCTCTCCTCACCATCCCGCTTCACCCTCTCTCAATACCCTCTGTCCCTCACCTCGCCGCGCCTCCCCGCCTCTCCCTACTAACCCTGGCGACACCCTCAATTACATAACATATCCTCAAACCCTTTTCCAGCCACACCTCTCTATCAACACCTACCGTCGACACCCCCCTCTCCCTCATTCACTGCTCCCGTCGAAGACCCTCAACCCACTGTCCGCCATCATCGCCGGAGTTCAGAGCTCCGGCGAACCTCACCATTATTCCCGTCGACGTCGACACCCCCCACTGTCCCACATCACCGGCGAAACTCACCCCATCACCGCACAACCTCACACACACACACAACCCACTGCTCCTGCACCCCCATCACTGCCCGCCACCATCGCTGCCTGGGTTTGGTTCCATTTTAGATTTATTGGCATATTTTTCTTATTTGGACTGATTTCCTTTATTTTTGAATCTCGCCGGAGTTTGAGGAACTCCGGCGGTCGTTGGTTACTGTTCCTGTTGTTGTTTTGATTTGGAATGATGTCTTGTATTTTTGCCGGAGTTTTTAAACTCCGGCGAACCTCTGGCTTTTCGGCGAACTCATTGCTGTCTCCATCAAGCCACGGACCATTATAGTTTCCTATATTGTTGTCAATGTTTCTTATTTTGTTTGGTTGATTCTGCATTGTGGGGATTATTCCGGCAACTCCTATTATTTTATTCGGATTGCAGCTGATATTATGCTATGTTGTTATTTTGGTTGTTGCATTGATACTCAGATTTTTATCTCTGAAGATTTTTCAGATCCGTGAATTTTGGCCATCACATTATTTTTCGGATCGGTTTTGATTACAGCTCACGATTTTGGTGATTTTCCAGTGAATCGCTTCCCACTGATTTTTGCTATGATGATGGACTGATTGTTTAGGCTATTTTGCTACTGATTTTAGGCTGGTTTTACTGATTTTTGAACAAGATGCTACACTTGTATGGCCGATGAAAAAGTTATCCGTCGATTTTTGAGGCCTCCACAGTTGCAAAGACGGAAAATAAAATAAATGAAGCTTTCTGGGCAAGGATGATTTCTTTCACTTACACCGGATAATCAATATGCGCTGGCAGGGCGAATTCTCGCAGCCGCACGTGTTTAGGCTGTCCCACTTTACATTTTTTATATATGAGCCCTCCGTGTTTAAAACTATTACTGTTTTGACGCGGATCTGAAAATTTTATTTATTTTATAGCAATATTGGCCGATGAAGGAATCTCCGTCTGATTTCCAAGGCCTCCTCTGTGCAAAAGACGGATTTATTTATTTTTTGCTTTACTTATTAAATTCCTGTCATTACTTTAAAATTATTTATTCTGATACTAACACTTTTACTAAGTGTTTATGCAGGTAGCCGGAGATCATCTTGTGCAGAAAGCCTAAAAGGGCTAAAAGATGTCCCGGAATGTTATTTTATATCGCATTTAATTTAGTTTTATTATTGTGTAGTGCACTTTATTTTAATTATAAATGCTTAGAATAGGTAGAATAAAAAGAGCAATAAATAATTAACCTAGGTTTGAACGAACAACCGCAAGTTAGCGGATCTTAAAGGATGCCTAACCCCTTCCCTTTAGGATAATAAAGAACCACGATCCGTAATCTCACTAATTTGAGACCATTAAATGGAAGTCAATTGCAGTATTTTTATTGCAATAAACTAAGTGTCCTAATTCACTATAATAATTAGGTGGCGACTCCTTAAATACATATAGGAATCAACCATAAGTGGCACTCCCGTTTTCGACTCCGGTTAAAATGGGGTGTTACAAAGACGGCGACTCACCGGGATATCAGGTTCTTGATCATAACATACTCAGGTTAATTAAATATTGCACTTTATTTTGCTTTTATATTTGTTGTAAATATTTTATATTGTTTGTTTTTATTTTGTAATTAACTACTTTAATTGCTACATTCTTTTATTGCTTTCCTTAAATTGTCATTCCGCTCATATTTCCTCCATTCTGGAAAATTAACACTATCACACACTACACGCGAGGTGCGCTTGGTGCATCAGCAAAATTCATTCTTCAAACCCAAATTTAGGAGAGTTGGTAATAGACGCGGAGAATCCGGTCCAACCGGTGGCCGCGTAGCCTTCTCACTCGAGTAGTCCGCTCGGGAACCATTTTGTCTAGTAAGCCAAATCTTAAAAAACTTAAGATAGAGCTATATAACTTTTTATTAAGTCATGCATGCATAAATCTTAGGTGGGTTAATCCTTGGTATTAACGCCACAATTAGAAATCCACCAAACTTATCGACGGGTTTCACAACCCAACGACCCATTAGCATACTATGTGTAGCGTGATGATGATAGACGGATCCAAGCCTGGTCATGACATGCCAAAATTGGAAAAAGTGCACCGTCATTTGGTCGCCATTTCCAACAAAACATTACAGTTTAACGGTTTGGACCTATTTATCATAATCTCGCATATTTGGCGTTTAGGCTCACCTCTGGCATAAGGGAGGTCCCAAGCATATTAGGGCACGCACTTGATTTGCATGCTTTTTGTTTATTATTGTTTGTCGTCAGCAACTCTGTACATATTATTTAATTCAATAATTGCTCTTTTGTGATTCCGGGCACGAGCATTTGCATTTTTTTTGCACTTTTTGCTTTCACATTGCAATCAAGACTTCTAATGCGTAAACCACTCTTGAATAGCGCGACTTGGACTTTGTGAAGCATCAACCACCAGTCTGGTCGAACCAATCAGGGGAGTCTTTGACTATATTGTCACACTTTTGCATTTTTATTATTTTGGTCATTTTCCTACTCACCTATTTCTTATATTTTTTGCAGGAAGGTCGTCCTTGCAAACAACCGAGGGCGGTCGAAAAAAAGAAAAAAATGAGCGTTAGTTATGTTGATTAAAAGAAGTTAGTCTATACCAGATTCAACGATACATCGCTCTCAATTCTTCTTTACTTTGTGTTTTTATTCATATTTGCAAATTCAATTAATATGTTTAGCGTTGATTGCATAGTTCTTACATATCATGCATTTTATTATAATTATTCCGAACTACGCGTGTCTGATTCTCACCACACGGTGTGATACGTAGGCAACTCATTTTGGGTTCGACACCACAAAAATAAAAATAAAATAAAAAGGGTGCATTTCTCACTCATGCATCTCATTCATCATGTTTTCAGGCATTCATTTTACTTTTCATTCGTCCACAGTGGACAATCATTTCTTTTGCACAACTTTATATTGCTATCCTTTCTTTGATAAATTCTTTTCAAGCAATACATTTTATAACATATTTGTAATGAACTACGCACTTTGATTCCCTCGGGATACGTGAGGCATTCTATTCGGGTTCGGTACCATTTATTCAAAAAATACAAAAAAAAACAATTATTCGAAAATACAAAAAAAAAAGAAATGTTTTATTCAAAAAATACAAAAAAAATGTTATTAAAAAAAAAATAAAAAAATTAAGTATTATTGTTTGACTTTGTTGATACCAACACAGTTACAAGTGTGCATAATAAAAAACAACAAGTGATAATCAGTATGGGTTGACTTTGTGGTAAACCATAGATTCTTTTGGTACCTCTTATTCATACCCGCAGATGACATTGTCTTGCATGTTTTCAAGATAAGAATGAAACCGACCTCATCGTTTCATATGCATTGTGTGGTGACTTTTTAGAATAAGTTCAATTGCATTGCATTGTGATCTAGAACTTGGCCTGAATGATTGTTGAGGCGAAATCCTGAGTAACACTTGGTATAGGAAATGATCGTAGACTTTCTTTGACCCGTTTGAGCCTTTTCAGCCTACCAAATAACATTATTCCTAGTACACCCCTTTGAGCCTAAAACCTATTTTTGACAACCGCATATTACACCTATAACCTTTCTGAGTGCGTACGCACTATCCCTCTCTTGGCCCGACCTCCTCGAGCGCTTTAGAAATGTGCAAGTGGCTGACAAAATCCTGCGCTGAAGTTTGCAAAGACGAAAGTTGTCAAAGTTCAAAAGGAAAACAAAACAAAAGCAGAGACGACTTCACACAAAAAAGAAATCAAAAGCCTCGATGTTATAAAAAAAAAGGGGAATACATAACCCCGAAAAAAAAAAGGGGGGGGGGGCTCCAAATGAAAGATTCAAAAGACGTCAGTACAGAAAAACTGGGACAAAAAGAAAGCAAGTCAGCATTAAAGCGCACAAATATCAAGCATGGACGTAGTTCAACGCTCGAGGAAGGATTAGTCACTTTTTACCCAAATGATATCCAACCTTTCCCCAAGCCTACATTACAAGCCCGTGACAAGCACTACATGATCTTATACTGAGGGTTCTCACATTAGTGGATACTTACATGACGGCCAAGCCTATGGTATCACAATTGCATGCATTGAACATCTTTCTGAGTGTGAGTGTTTTTTCTCTCAACGTCCCAAAATTCAAAATACTGGGATATAGTGATAATGGGACTTTCTTTCAGTGAGACATTTGAAACGTGAGATTACGTGTAGTTCGAAACCTTGGATGCAAGCAGGTGTGTCGACACTCAGGTATGTCTGAAGTACTATCTGAAGCTGTGTGAATTACACCGGAGTCAATCTCGTTTATACTGAAAGCAATAAAAGAACATCCTTATGCACAATACTAATTGTTGGTATCAACTGGAGTCAGAACGTAATGTCGTCTTCCATTTTTCGAAAAAACAACAAAATGCATATTACATAAAAATTATTTTGCATTACGAACTACGTCTTGACCTGATTCCCTCGGCGGGATACGTAGGCGGCCACAGCGGCTTCGGTCCCGCATCATTTTAAAATCATAAAAAAATCGTTATTTTTGCAGCACGAACTACGTCTTGACCTGATTCCCTCGGCGGGATACGTAGGCGTCCACATCGGCTTCGGTCCCGCATCATTTTAAAATCATAAAAATTCTTATTTTTGCAGCATGAACTACGTCTTGACCTGACTCCCTCGGCGGGATACGTAGGCAGCCACATCGGCTTCGGTCACACCGTTAGAAATATTTCTTCCTTGTTTCTGCACATGACTCGATTTTGTCCATTGGAGAGTTTAGCATCCTCATATATTTTGCATCCATTACTACCTACATATTTTCGGGGGGTTGCATTCTCATCTACTCAATTGTACATTGTCCATATTCTCGCATTAGCTTTTCATTCATTATAAAAAAAAAATGCTTACCTGATCGCCTTGATAGCGTCAAGATGTAACCTTACCCAATTCAACATCTTCATTACCAGAAACTGAGACATTTTAAGGAATTCAGTGCAAGAAAATGGCAATAGACAGGAAAAAGCAGGCCAACTAGGTCTTCAGTGCAAACCAAGAATGCAAGCGTCAAGAGCTAAAGCTACAGAGTCGACGCTAATCAACCACTCATTTCCTAAAAACTCACAAGTTTTTTTTGAGTGCAGGATCTTCATATCAGCAAAGGCAGGAACAAAACAATAGGCCCATGCGGGTTACAAACGCACAACGTCTATGCAATGACGTTATCTCAACCCAGGCAAGTCACAAAGCAGGTACGCTCATAAACCAATGCATTTTCATTTAAGTCTATGCAACGACTTCATTCATGTTTCGTCCATGCAACGACGAGCATCTGCATCGCGTCTATGCAACGACGCTATTTCATTTAAGCCTATGCAACGGCTTCATTCATGTTTCGTCCATGCAACGACGAGCATCTGCATCGCGTCTATGCAATGACGCCATTTCATTAAAAGCCCATGCAACGGCTTCATTCATGTTTCGTCCATGCAACGACGAGCATCTGCATCGCGTCTATGCAACGACGCCATTTCATTTAAGCCTATGCAACGACTTCATTCATGTTTCATCCATGCAACGACGAGCATCTGCATCGCGTCTATGCAACGACGCCATTTCATTTTAAGCCTATGCAACAGCTTCATTCATGTTTCGTCTATGCAACGACGAGCATCTGCATTGCGTCCGAAAACGACGTCATTTCATATAAGCCTATGCAACGACTTCATCCATGTTTCGTCTATGCAACGACGAGCATCTGCATCGCGTCCATGCAACAACGCCATTTCATTTTTAAGCCTATGCAACGGCTTCATTCATGTTTCGTCTATGCAACGACGAGCATCTGCATCGCGTCTATGCAACGACACCATTTCATTTAAGCCTATGCAACGGCTTCATTCATGTTTCGTCTATGCAACGACGAGCATCTGCATCGCGTCTATGCAACGACGCCATTTCATTTAAGCCTATGCAACAGCTTCATTCATGTTTCGTCTATGCAACGACGAGCATCTACATTGCGTCCGAAAACGACGTCATTTCTTTAAAAGCCTATGCAACGGCTTCATTCATGTTTCGTCTATGCAACGACGAGCATCTTCATCGCGTCTATGCAACGACGTCATTTCATTTAAGCCTATGCAATGGCTTCATTCATGTTTCGTCTATGCAACGACGAGCATCTGCATTACGTCCGAAAACGACGTCATTTGATAAAAGCCTATGCAACGGCTTCATTCATGTTTCGTCTATGCAACGACGCCATTTCATTTTAGCATATGCAACGACTTCATTCATGTTTCGTCTATGCAACGACGAGCATCTGCATTGCGTCTGAAAACGACGTCATTTCATAAAAGCCTATGCAACGGCTTCATTCATGTTTCGTCTATGCAACGACGAACATCTGCATCGCATCTTGTTTCGTCTATGCAACGACGAGCATCTGCATCGCGTCTATGCAACGACGCCATCAACATCTACAAACACCATGTCTATTACAGCACCACATCACTTGCAACCCAGTGTCAATCATACTTCGACACTGGGACATTTTTTAATCGTCGACTTTGCTTTTATTTTTGCGTCCACAACGACCCGGTGTCATCATGATTTGACATCGACATTTTTGGTCCGCATCATCCCTATTTTTGAATTCTAGTTTATAAACAGGACAAAATTAGCTCAAGTCAACATCTTTGTCCAAGACTCTTCCATCATCTCCACAAAGAGGATATGTCACTGTGATCAATTTTGACCTGTTTTTCATATATTTCTTGCAATTTTATGTGTTTTAGGACACCGTATTTTAATCAGCATTTTTACATAATATTCTATGTTTATTTTTTCACAAAACGCATTGCATCTTTTTTATTTTAAAATTAAGCATTATGTCTTTGTTAATATTATGTTTTTATTTTAATAATATTCGCATCTTTTTAAATAATTAATCGATACCGCGTTTTACTTTTAATCGTGCATTAAACATTTCTTAAATATTACATTTTAGTATTATTGCGTCGGCATTTGCATTTTAATAATCTTGCATCTTTTTAAATAATTTTGTTTTAAATAATTAACTCGTCTTGCATTTTGTCAAACCAGTCCAGTCCAAGCCAACACTATTTTTAATATCACCCAAACACCCTGTTTCATTCCCCCCCCCCCCCCCAAACAATACCCCACATTTCATTTTTCCCCCATTCTTAAATTTCAAACCCTCACTTTTCATTTTCCCCCCAAACCCAAACCCTAAAAAACTACCCTATAAATAAAACATTATACCCACTTTCCCCCCAACACATTTTATCAACCCTCAGCCGCAACCCACATTTCAACATCAGCCCCTTAACCCTAGCCTACAACATAACCCCCCCCCACTCTCTCCTCACCATCCCGTCTACCCCTCTCTCTTGAATACCCTCTCTGTCCCCTCACCTCGTCGCCAGCTCTCCTCGCTCTCCCTACTAACCCTAGCCGACACCCCTCAGCCCACATAACATATCCTCAAACCCTTTTCCAGCCACACCTCTCTATCAACACCTACCGTCGACACCCCCCTCTCCCTCATTCACTGCTCCCGTCGAAGACCCTCAACCCACTGTCCGCCATCATCGCCGGAGTTCAGAGCTCCGGCGAACCTCACCATTATTCCCGTCGACGTCGACACCCCCCACTGTCCCACATCACCGGTGAAACTAACCCCATCACCGCACAACCTCACACACACACACAACCCACTGCTCCTGCACCCCCATCACTACCCGCCACCATCGCTGCCTGGGTTTGATTCCATTTTTAGATTTATTGGCATATTTTTCTTATTTGGACTGATTTCCTTTATTTTTGAATCTCGCCGGAGTTTGAGGAACTCCGGCGGTCGTTGGTTACTGTTCCTGTTGTTGTTTTGATTTGGAATGATGTCTTGTATTTTTGCCGGAGTTTTTAAACTCCGGCGAACCTCTGACTTTTCGGCGAACTCGCTGCTTGTCTCCACTTGTTTCTGGACCATTATAGTTTCCTATATTGTTGTCAATGTTTCTGATTTTGTTGGGTTGATTCTGCATTGTGGGGATTATTCCGGCAACTCCCATTATTTTATTCGGATTGCAGCTGATATTATGCTATGTTGTTATTTTGGTTGTTGCATTGATACTCAGATTTTTATCTCTGAAGATTTTTCAGATCCGGCGAATTTTGGCCACTGTTTACTATTTTTCGGATCGGTTTTTGATTACTTGGCTACTGATTTTCGGCTGATTTTCCAGTGAACTGCTCCCACTGATTTTTGCTATGATGCTGGACTGATTGTTTAGGCTATTTTGCTACTGATTTTAGGCTGGTTTTACTGATTTTTGAACAAGATGCTACACTTGTATGGCCGATGAAAAAGTTATCCGTCGATTTTTGAGGCCTCCACAGTTGCAAAGACGGAAAATAAAATAAATGAAGCTTTCTGGGCAAGGATGATTTCTTCCACTTACACCGGATAACCAATATGCGCTGGCAGGGCGAATTTTCGCAGCCGCACGTGTTTAGGCTGTCCCACTTTACATTTTTTATATCTGACCCTCCGTGTTTAAAACTATTACTGTTTTGACGCGGATCTGAAAATTTTATTTATTTTATAGCAATATTGGCCGATGAAGGAATCTCCGTCTGATTTCCAAGGCCTCCTCTGTGCAAAAGACGGATTTATTTAATTTTTGCTTTACTTATTAAATTCCTGTCATTACTTTAAAATTATTTATTCTGATACTAACACTTTTACTAAGTGTTTATGCAGGTAGCCGGAGATCATCTTGTGCAGAAAGCCTAAAAGGGCTAAAAGATGTCCCGGAATGTTATTTTATATCGCATTTAATTTAGTTTTATTATTGTGTAGTGCACTTTATTTTAATTATAAATGCTTAGAATAGGTAGAATAAAAAGAGCAATAAATAATTAACCTAGGTTTGAACGAACAACCGCAAGTTAGCGGATCTTAAAGGATGTCTAACCCCTTCCCTTTAGGATAATAAAGAACCCTGATCCAGAATCTCACTAATTTCGCAGACCATTAAATGGAAGTCAATTGCAGTATTTTTATTGCAATAAACTAAGTGTCCTAATTCACTATAATAATTAGGTGGCGACTCCTTAAATACATATAGGAATCAACCATAAGTGGCACTCCCGTTTTCGACTCCGGTTAAAATGGGGTGTTACAACGTGTGTCTCCTATTTGATCTCGTGCTTGGCTAAATGCACTTTCAGAAGCCACTGTTGAGATCGACACATTAAGAACATCTCGGGCCATCGCTGCAAGTACCGGGAATTGCCTTTTGTTATCCTGCCACCATTGTAAAGGGTCAAAACTTTTCTTCGGCTCCGCTGGCTTTTGCAAATAAAATTGCATCTCATCGCAAGATCGACTTGTGCTTGCTTGTGTTGTAAAAGTGTTTCATATGTCTAAAGATTCTTCTTCATCGTCATCAGCATTGAAGCCTGCAGGTGTAGACACAGAAGCAGAACTAGAAGGAATATTAGTAGCAGAGTTGTTGTTATCATGTAATGTAGCATAATATTCATATAATGTAGTTAAATTAGTATCAAGTTTACTTATGCAATCAAATGAAGATGGAGTTTCTGTTTCACATATTTCCATATAAGTATATAAACTAAATATTAAATTATGACAATCTACTTTTTTAATAGAAGGATTAAGACTGCACCAATACAATAAACATCAGGAATAGGGAAAAAATATTTTTTAAACTTTTCAAACATAAATGTAATCGCTTTATATTTCACATTTGATTTTAAACCATAAAGTAAATATGAAATTTCAGCTATATGAGCTAAAGCATTACAAATCGTTGGGTAATAAGATCCACGAAAATTCAATTGCGATGTAAAATTTACGTAAAAATTTCAAAAGTTCACCAATTGATTTCCAATGTTCGTCGGTTAACATATACATCACGTTCTTACAATGCGCATTTGAAACATGTGTTATGGGGTCTTTATACTTATAACATTCTTTTAAAAATAAATAAGTATAATTCCACTGTGTAATAATCTTTTCTGGCATGAATTTAGGTCTCAAATTAAATTGTTTACATTTTTCTTTCAATTCTATAATTCTATTTTTCCTATTATTACTCTGAATAACTCCAACAGCTCTTTTGACAAGTTTTATTTCAGTTGAAAATAAATCAAGACCACTTTTAACAATTAAATTATAAATATGACAAGCACAATGAACATGAAAAATATCAGGAAGTGGTGGTTGTACTTCCGCTTTTAAAAGATCTATAGCAGCAGTATTATTAGATGCATTATCGAATGATACACAAAGTATTTTATTATAAAGATTATATTTTTGGGCATAAAAACAAATAGTTTCGCTTATATATTTTCCAGTATGACTTTGATCCTCGTCATACGCAAAAGCAATAATACGTTTTTCCATTCTAAAATTTTCATCAATCCAATGACAAGTAATTGTTAAATAATCATAACCGTTTAATGCATGTCCAATGTCTGAAGTAAAACTAACATGGCATGGAAGATTAGCAAACAAATATTGCAAGAAAATAACATAATCATTATGAAGTCTAAAAATATCGGCTCTAGTAGTACTACGAGGAACACCTTTTAAAAAAGGATTATATACTCTTTGAATATATGTAATTAAATATGAAGAAGAAGCAAAATAAAAAGGTAAACAACCTCCGACAATCATTTTTGCTAATTCAATGCGATCCTTTTTTGGATCGTACTTAGCCACACCCCCCCATTTAATGGATTAAGTTGTTGTTGACCGGGTTCTAAATCAGAGACAATGCCGTATGATCATGTTTTATATGTCTACCTATAGTGCCCGTCCCCCCGTCACCACCCCTGTCTTATGTTTATAAGTTCTCCCATAAATATTACATCTAACTCTATCAGTACCCACAACTTTATCATAAAAGAGTCACACTTTACTCTTTTTTTTCTTGCTACTGGTTCTGGTAAAGGAGGTCTACGACTACGACTACGACTACCACTAGCAGTACCAACATTGACAGAAGGAACACTAGTAGGTGTAGGAGGTTCTTGTTCTTCAAGTTCATCAATATTATCTAATTGAACGTTATCATATTCATTATCTTCTATTCCAAAATCTTCTTGCATTTGATCATAATCTATATTTTGATTAGATGATGAAGAACCTACAGATTTTTTACCCCTTGAACTAGATTTACGGCGCAGTCCCGACGCAATTCCCCTTAGTAAAGACATTATAAAATATTTAAATAATCAACAAATAAATATGACAATTTAATAAAATAATTAGAGAATGAAACGAGTGTACCAAACTTAGGGATTCGACCAATCAAACTCGAAGCTCGAAGTCTTGCGTCTTGCTACTTTGAATTTGAAAACTAATAATAATAATAACTTGAAAATTGATAATAAAGATGATTAAGAGAGTATGAGAAATTGAGAATAAGAGAATTGAGAGAAATGTTGTGTGATAAAAATGAAAAAAATGTAGAGAATTTATAGATTTTTTAAAGGGTAAAAATGTAATTAAAATAAATAAATAAACAAAAAAAACAAACAAGCCAACGGTCGAAATGACCGTTGGCACAGCCCCCTCCCCCCCCCACCCCTCCCAAGTCCCAACGGTAACAATACCGTTGGGCACATTTTATATATATATTTTTTTGTTATCGGATCGTTAACCCAGAATGGAACCAAGCTCGCACGCCTAACCGGTCCGGGCCTTACTGGGTTTTTCCTAACCCGTGCGGGTTGGGGTTGGGGTTGGGGGCCAATCCAACCCCCATCCCGGTATGCCCTTACCGGTCCGGGCCGGTCCGGTTTGGCTATCGGGTCAACCGGTCTGGTTCCGGGTCAACCCGGACCGGTAGACAGGTATAGTCATAATCAATGAAAGCATGAATACCTAACCTATACATATCAATTTCATTTAGTTCTATGAGCCTGTTTACTTGTTATTCTCCACTAATCATAGACATACATTCTAGAGATCTTCAAGACTTTTCAGGGTTGTAATGTAGGCTTAGGCAGGGGTATGTAAAGGTGGACATTTAGGCTCAATTTACGTACCATAAGCATTTTTCTTACTCAACCAGTTTGTCCTTCTTTTTGGTATTCTTTTCAGTTCATACATATATCCCTTTTTTTTTAGAGTGTGAAATAATTCACATAGGCACCCCCTAACTTTAAGCTTTTACATTTTTTTCATTGGGGTGCATCACTTTTTCATTCTCTTTTTGTATATCTTTTTCACTCTTTTTCCTCTCAATTTTTCAATTACCGCTTATGGCACACGAGAGAATCATGGGGTGTCAAAGAAAACAACTTATTTTAGGCTCAAAGGGGCTGACTAGGGATACAATTTATTGCAAGGTAGGTAATGAATGGTAAGAAGGGCTAAAGCAAACAGACTTCACAAACATTTTTCAATTGACAGCACATAGGCTAAGCAAATTTTCATGAATTTTTGGCATATCTAACTTAAGCACACAGATTTTAGTTTCTCATTCCACTATATTATCCCACTTAGTTCACTAGGCGTTCCAAATAAGCACAACATGCGTGATCATAAAAAAAATTGACTCACATAAAACACAAAAACAAACAAAAGACTAAAAAATAGACACAAAATTAAAATAAAATAAGAACTTCCCCAAACTTAAACTACACATTGTCTCAATTGTGTAAAAGACTCAAAAATTAAAAAGGGACGACTTACAGGCATACAACGATTTAAAATGGTGGTGGTGGCAGCGGATACTGCACTGAGGCGATATCTGTGGGAGGAAATTTGGCGATTCAGGATCTTTTTATTTTTCGGAAGTCGCTAATCGGCACCACGGTTCTGCATAGTGGCACCGCGGTGCCTAAAGTACAGGGGCCTCTCTGAACATTCGGCACCACGGTTCTGCAGATTGGCACCGCGGTGCTGACTCGACTCCGTGTTTTCCACCCTTTTCTTCATGCTCATTCTCCGATTCCTTCACTGGCATCACAACACAACAAAAATACCAAAAGTGAGACTGTTATATTTAAACTAAATTGCATAATTTAAACATTGGGTTGCCTCCCAAGTAGCGCTGTCTTTAACGTCTTTTAGCCGGACGCAGTTAACCTTTACTAGTGCCCAGTGGATCCTTCTGCGAACTGCTTGCAATCCGCAGTCATTGTTGCAGGTCTCACTTTTGCTACAACACTTTTTTCAAACAAGGGACTCATATCTAAGATTATCCCCCAATTACACAAGGCGGGCTTGTCTTCTAGGCTCTCTATAATGTAGGGATCAGTGAAACTCCCTACATCTCTCAACTTTTGGGGGTGCCCTTCAGAGTATGGAATTTCTTTTTGAGAGTCATCAATGACATTTGGTGTTGCCCCTTCTGCAATAGGGTGGTCCTCAGTGACCTCTTCTTTCTCTACACCACCTATCTCTCCAAATTCCTCAACAGCTTGTTGTAATTCAGGTTCCACCATCTGCTCACCACTCCTCGTAACTGGGTCACTCGGTGGACTTTCTTGAGGTGTAATGGGTACCATGTCCATCGGTTTCCCGATTTGTGGTTCCAAATTCAGAATTTGTCCCACTTGAGTCTCCAAGTTCTGCAAAGAGGATCTTACATCCACCATGAACTGAGTTTGGGCGTTTGTGAGTTCCAACAATGCTTCTCTCAATTCATCTCACTCCTCTGATGGGGCCTGACTCTGTGGCTACTGGAATTGCCCTTGAGAAGTCTGGGACTGGGTGAGCCTGAGTAAGGCTTCCTGCAGCTCATTTCGATCTTCCTGTGGAACGTGTGGTTTAAATTGCACGACTGGCGTCGGAAGGGTTAGCACGACTGGCTAAGGCGTGGGGAATTATGGCATGGTCACTCGGTAGATGGGCATCGTCGACTCATCCAGATGGACATGGTTGTTGTGGTAGACGACCATGGTCGGCATGGCTGGCCGAGGATGTGGCGATGCCCGAGACGGAAGGCAGACGATGGGCTGGATGGCAAGGAAAATGCACCCAAGTGTTGGGGCGATGATGCAGAGCTGAGCTAGACCGAGAAATGTGCGGATGATGCGGAAGGCTGATATGTGGATCATTGACATAGAACGGTTATGGTCATATGCGCGGCACATGCGACGGTTACGTCATAGGTGCACACATGAGACGGTTATGCGGCGGTTGCGTGACGGTTACCTTCCACTTCCGGATGATTGCTGAAGAAGGGCGACATGACTCGAAGTTGGGCGAAGTGTTTCCTTGAATTCTTGCCAAACATGTGCCAGACACGCACCCCTGTTCCCTTGTAACTGTCGAAGGAAGAAAATCCCCTATAAATAGTCTAGTGCGTCTAAAGCATTAGATGTTCAGAAAATATAGAAATGTAGCCTAAGTGTGAGCCTGTCGGCTCCCTTAACACACAAAGGTGAGGGTCGAGTGGCAAGTAACAAACATGAGGGTTGAGTGCAGTATTTCAAGTGAGGGTCCGAGGGTGAACTTACTTGTGTGGGCTGTGAAAGATCCTTGCGGGTTTGCGGACTTGTGAAAGATCCTAAGAGATGTGTGTA
Organism: Przewalskia tangutica; assembly: GCA_029844215.1. Taxonomy (NCBI): domain Eukaryota; kingdom Viridiplantae; phylum Streptophyta; class Magnoliopsida; order Solanales; family Solanaceae; genus Przewalskia; species Przewalskia tangutica. The sequence goes on along the minus strand of CM056731.1, from coordinate 32,875,490 downwards.
CGGGTGAAGATCAATCTTGGGGCAAAGATGGTCGAGCCGGGAAAGACCTAATAAAGTGTTTAGCTTCTATCCATAGTCACGCTAAGAACTAACATAAAATCCATACATAAACTGAATTAAAAACGAAAGAAAAGAAATTACTACGAACCGGGTCTCCAATTATAGCCTTCAATCCGTGCCTTGTGTTGTGTATGTTGTAGAATGACCAACCTCCCTCATATCATTAATCCCTAAGGCTTAAATATGTTCTAAATTTCGTGCCCTGTAGACTAATCTGCCCTTAGCCAATTCTTCTTCAGAACTAAGATTTTCCACACCGTCACCGCAGTTCTGCATAACGGCACCGCGGTGCCGAAACTCCTACAATCTCTCAGTAATAATGGCACTGCGGTTCTGCATGTTGGCACTGCGGTGCTAAAAATCCTGTGGCTTCTTAGTAAATATGACACTGTAGTTCTGCATATTGGCACCGCGGTGCTGACAATCCTTCGTCCTGATTTGCCAAATTTCATCATTTTTGCCTCGGGAGCACCTTTTCTGCCCAATTCTCTCTCTTTTTCGCCATTTTGCCTTTTTGCACCGCTGTGACTCAAAAGAAAAAAAACAACATAACACGATACTTATTTGAACGAAACTGGGAAAATACTAAATAAAAATTATTCAAAAGGCGTATACAAAATACGCCTAACAAACACCCCCAAACTTAACATTTGCTCGCCCTCGAGCAAAGATCAAAATAAATAAAGACACAAAAACAAAAGACTCAAAGACTCAAATCAAGTAGCTTCACAAGTACTTAGAAACATATGAATGTCAGTTGGAATAGTATGTAGGAATAGATATAGCATGAATGTAGCAATCTAAAATTTCAAGTCAGATATTTCACAAATTCATTTCAATTATAAGTAATGGAAGCATGAATACCTAACCTATGCATGTCAATTTCATTTAGTTCTATGAGTCTGTTTACTTGCTATTCTCCACTAATCATAGACACACATTCTAGAGATCATCAGGACTTTTCAGGGTTGTAATGTAGGCTTAGGCAGTGGTATGTAAAGGTGGGAATTTAGGCTCAATTTACGTACCATAAACATTTTTCTTACTCAACCATTGTGTCCTTCTTTTGGTATTCTTTTCAGTTCATACCTATATCCCTTTTTTCTCTTTTTTTGAGAGTGTGAAACAATTCACATAGGCACCCCCTAACTTTAAGCTTTTACATTTTTTTCATTGGGGTGTAACACTTTTTCATTCTCTTTTGTATATCTTTTTCACTCTTTTTCCTCCCAATTTTTCAATTAACGCTTATGGCACACGAGGAAATCATGAGGTGTCAAAGAAAACAACTTATTTTAGGCTCAAAGGGGCTGACTAGGGAAACAATTTATTGCAAGGTAGGTAATGAATGGTAAGAAGGGCTAACAAAGAAATGTCTGAGTCATCTCCCTAAACATGTATATCCTAACTATTTCGCCTCAAATAGCAATCAAGCAGACTTCACAGACATTTTTCAATTGACAGCACATAGGCTAAGCACCACATATTCCAAATAATCAAATTTACATAAATGTTTGGCATATCTAACTTAAGCACACAGATTTTAGCTTCTCATTCCACTACATTATCTCACTTAGTTCACTAGGAGTTCCAAATAAGTTCAACATGCATGATCATAAAAAAAAAATTGACTCACATAAAACACAAAAACAAACAAAAGACTTAAAAATAGACACAAAAATAATAAACCCCCCCAAACTTAAACTACACATTGTCTCAAATGTGTAAAAGACTCAAAAATTAAAGAGGGATGACTTACAGACATACAGCGGCTCAAAATGGTGGTGGTGGCGGCGGATACTGCATTGACCATTGGGTGAACATGGAACTCAAATTATCAACACGATGGGTCAGGTGTTGATGGTCTTGCATCATTTGCTCTTGATTTATCAGCATCCTTTGTTGGTTCAAGAGCATCTGCTCCATCATTGACATTGGATGCTCCAAGGACAGGGGAGGTTGATGGCTGTTTTTGCCTCCTTCATTGTGTGCCTCTGCCTCAGGCTCTTCATCATACATGGCTGCTGCGTCTGCTGCTGCTGGGCCCCTTCTTGCTGCTGGTCCTAGATTTGGGTCAAGAAAAGAGTGCACTAAATTGTAGGTCACATGAGACTGACTCTTCTCAAGAATATCCGTGGTGAATGTTGGGACTCCATGCCTATCTGATCGGTGTATTTTATATACACCTTTTGAGTCAGTTTTAGTTAGTCTTTTGTCCCGTTTTGCACATATAAGTGTCGTATTAGGATAGTTTTCCTTTCTTTTGAGACAAAGTGGTTAAAATGGCCAAATGACGGAAAAGGAGCTAAAAAGGGCAAAAGAGGAGATTCCAGAGCTAAAAACAGAGAAAGTGGCGAACGAGGATGAAACCAGCACTGGCGGCGCCTCCTGGCAGCGAGGTCGCGCGCCACTATCCAGAGAGGCTGCAGAAGACTAAGCGCCGCGGCGCCAAAAGCAGGGCCGCGGCGCCTAAACATCCGAAAAGCTACAGAGCAGTGGCCTCGCCGCATGCCAGAATCGGCCGCGCGCCAAATCACCCAACGGATTGCAGAGTTCGGCGGCCACAATACGTCGCAGCGCGGCGCCGACGCTGAAAAATAAGGGTTTCAGACGGATTTTGGGCCCTGCGAGGAAAAGTTGAGGCGGTTTTCACTTATAAAAGAGAACCCTAGGCGCTTTTAAGGGTTCCTTCTTGCACAACACAAGGCTTCTTGCTTGAGATTGGAGACCATAGTTTAGTAATTTCTTTTCCTTTTCTTTACTTTATTTGTTTTTGTATGATGAGCATGGGATTAGTTCTTGTCATGTCAATGGCTAGAACTAATTCTCTATAAGGCTTTCCATGTTGAATCTCTAGAAACTTATGTTATGATTTAATGCATGCTTATGTTTATTCTTCCTCTTGTTGAGATCTATCCAATAATTGAATTGAATGCTTGGTAGTTAATTGACAACTAATTATCACTATATGATTTCTAATCAGACTCCGAAAGGGGATTGTGAATATCTTTGTAAGTTGGGTAGACATTCTTGGATTGGGGATGAAAATACCTCAATTATTTATGTAGCGTTAATGAGAGGCTTAAAAACCCTAATTTTGCGCATTGTGCGTGACGACTAACTAGGTTCTTGTTCTTAATCCTCCTATAGAGTTATCCTTATCACCGAAAGGTAGGTAAGGTGCATGTTATACCCCGTGGTTCGGGCTGGCCCGATCAGTAGTCCGGCCAGCGCCGCAGCGCCAGCGCAGGTGCGCGCGCAAGCGCGATGATTGCCGGGCCGCGCGCCGAAAGTATCGGCGGTCGCTGTTTTAGCGCCATGGCCCGGAAGATCAGGGTTCGCAGAGTCTGTGGCCAGCGCCAAGAAGCCAGCGCCGAGGCGGGAAGTCAGGCGGAAAAACTTAGGAAAAGTCATATTTTTATTTTGAAAGGGCCTGAGTGGGGGACAAGTGTCCCCCCATCTGATTTTTACATGCAATATATTGACCAAGTCTTAAAGACTTGGTCATTTGTCATCTCTCTCTTTGAAAAACCTCTTCCTTCTCTCTAATATTTCAAGCTCCTCCTTCTCTCTAAAAATCCAAGAGGATTCTAGCCTTAAGAAAAATCTGAAAATTAAAAGACAAGAAGGAAGCTTGTGGCTAGCTTGTGAAGGTGGTGGTGGTGGTGGTGGTATTCTTGGTAGAAAGGCTAGCAAATTGTTGGAAAAATTTGGCTAAAGCTCTAAGGTAATGATTCTTCCTCTATTATTAGTTTATGGAGTTGCATGTTAAGAAGAAAATACTTATGGTGGTAAATAATGCTCTTAGAGTCATTGCATGCTAGAAATGTGAGTTGAATATGAAGGATTTGGCTAAAGAAATATTATGAGCATGTTGTAGCCTAAAAACCACCTTAGAATTGTTAAGTGTACTATTATAACTTATGGGGCAGAATTTTACACACCCAAGATTAGGTGTGTAATCCCCTTTGTGTTGGTTTGGTTGTTGGGCCTTAATAAGGCGTTTGAATGTGAAAAAAATCGGCCTTTGAAAAGGTGGCAAAGTGAGTAGAAACAAAGGAAATGCTGCCCAATTTTCCTTAGGAATTGATAACTTGAATTTGGAATTTCTACATTGAAATTAGAGGTTAATAAACACACTATGGTTATTATAGGTTGACATATTACTTGCGGTAGTTGGACTTAGCAAGCGGATTGACCAAGGAGGTATGTAGAGCTTTCCTATCTCTTGAGCATGAATAGTTGTATCTATGTAGTACGGTATACGTACAAAATTTGATGATCTACACTTGTTCTAAAGTATATGATACTTGTTTCATTTCAAAAGTATAAGCCCTTTGGATTGAGGGAAAATGTTTTGACAAAGGGATAACACTAATATAATGACTTTATGGGGAGTTGGTTATATTAGTTTACTTGAAAGGTTCACAAAAAAAGGTTTACTCTAATTAAAACAAGTACGGGTAAAGGATTTGAAACTAAGAAAGGTGAATTGATTTTTAGGCATTGGTTGCCTAAGGTTTTAAAGGAAATGGAGTCACTTGATTTAGAAGCCTATTATATTTCTAAAAAGGAAAGGTGACTTGTCTTGAAAAGAAATCGTAACTTGATACTATGGTAATTAGTATCTTGGAATCTTTGTATAAAAAGAGTTTTTCTTAAAAAGCTAGAAGTACATGGTACTTGGGTTGAATTCCCGGATTTTCCATTAAAAGACATGTTAGTGCCTTAGGATACTAAAATGAGAGGATATATTGATAATGTTAATAAGAAGTTAGGGGATTTATTAACTTGCTTATGATATGATAGGCCGGTAGTGCTTATGTTGTGATATGATAGGCCGGTAGTGCTTATGTTGTGATATGATAGGCCGGTAGTGCTTATGTATGATATGATAGGCCGGTAGTGCTTATGTTATGTATGATAGCCGGATGAGCTATGTTATATATTTGTATTATTACGGTAAACCCGGTTATTATCTATGCCATGGATTTGCTACCCATGATGCGAGTGCGCACAGACTCACGCGGATCCCACCGCGGGATCCATGCGGGTGAAATAGTCCCATGCGAGTACGGCGATGGTACTCATGCGGGTCCACAGGATCCATGCGGGTGAAATAGTCCCATGCGGGTGAAATAGTCTCATGACGAGACGGATGACCTCATGCGGGTCCACAGGACCCATGCGGGTCCACAGGACCCATGCGGGTGAAATAGTCCCAGGAGTAGGATTGCTTAACGATATTACGGGCGAGGTACCCTGTTTTGATCGTGAGCCTCCTATTTTTATGCTATAAGTTTTATACTCGTTACTCTCATTGTTAGTAAGGCACGGTCTGAGAAATTGATTTTTATCTATGACTCGGCTTATCTTTGACTTGCGATATTACTACAATATTTTCCGGTTTACATAGTGCGTTGTGTCGACCCGCTTCCGGGGCTGCGTTCACGCCGCAGGTAGGGAAGCGGTGGTAGATCCTCATTCCTAGGATCTCTTACTCAGTGTCGGGAGCTCCATTTCTTGGGCTCGACTTTTGGTATGGTTCTCCGGTGTTGTGATATTTTGTACATTCAGGGCATGGCGGGGCCCTGTCCGTCATAGTGTTACTTATTCTTAGAGGCCTGTAGTCTTGTCATAACTTGGATTGTTTAAGGATATAGTATTCGATTTGATGTACTTTTGGGGTAGCCATTTTGGGCTGTTTTATACTATTATGGTTGTTTTACTTGAGTTTATTTCATTGGTTTTCTCGATGTTGTGTCACGAGGTGCCGGGTCAGGCACGGCCACGACCGGTCGGGTCGTGACAAAAGTGGTATCGAGCGATTAATCCTCGGAAGGGTCTACAGTAGTATCTAGTAGAGTCTTGATTATCGGTGTGTTGCACCACATCTATAATCGAGGAGGCTACAGGATATTTAGGATTGGTTTCCATTTCTTTCACTCTAAGATCGTCGCAATAGAGGCGTGTTATAGGTTGAATTTCCTCCAGCGTAAACTTTGTGTGTATCGATTATGCCTCACGCGCAGCGCGGCCGCGGCCCGGCGGCAAGCGATGGAGGAACTACTAGTAGAACGCAGGGGTTACCGAGGCACGAGCCCGCCCTTACGGATGTGGTGTTTTGGACGGCGAGTTCTACCACGTCGCCAACCCGATAAGTCCGAGGCGTGCAGCGCCATCGAGGCAGTGGTACCCGAGCCTCCACCCAGAAGGCGAAGGATATGAGCTCTGAGATGGCGATTAGCCCGATTGTGTGGCGATACGAGATAGTCGGAGATGCAGCATTATGCCGTGGTTCAAAGACAGAGCTGCTAGCAACATCGAGGACTTTTGAGTTCTGCCACCCGAGTTTTATGGGTCGAGGCACGAGGATGATCTCGGGAGTTCATCAAACGATTCTGTGGATCACGAGGTGATCGGGCTTGAGACCGAGTCGGTGGTACTAGGTTCGCGTCGGCTGCGGACACCGCTGCGATTGGTGGTATGATTCATAGGAACCGCCCCGGGAGCATGCGCTTCCGGTGTTTGGGACGAAGTTCTCGAGGCGTTTGGCCATTTTTGCCTCCGCAGATGAGGAGGGCTCGCCGATAGATTTTTGACGCCGAGGCGAGAATGGGCGACGGTCCGAATACAACATGGAGTTTGATTCATTGGCTAGGTATGTACTGCTGGTAGCGAACATGGAGGACGAGTGCACCGCTATGTCACGCACTCGATGATCACTTGGCCGAGAGTTGCAGGAGTAGCTCTTCACCGGGCATGGACATTGCCCGCACGCAGCACGTGCACTGGTGTGAGGAACGCGGTAAGCGGATCGGCATGTATCGCGAAGAGGCGGGACGAGGTCCTCTGGTAGTTTTAAGGTAGACAACCCGGCAGACCATTTGCACCACGCCGGTCGAGCGCTCCTCCAGATCTTCGGGGCGTCTGAGTATTCGAGCGGGGCGGTTCCGGGGCTTGGGTTTCGGAGGACGAGTTCCGGTCGAGATGAGGCCCTCTATGTCTCGGTGGTCGATGTGGTGATTGCCATTATGAAGTGTCGTATTCCTCGAGCTTATTACTCTTGTGGCGTGAGGCCATTTGAAGAGAGATTGTCCGTCGAGCGGCGGGAGTGCCGTGGCTCGGTAAGCGAGTTGATTCGCGATGGTCTTCATCTTGATGGTTGGCGCCCTGCAGGCAAGGTGTTCACGGCCAACAGCCGGCAGGGTCGTGGCGGGGGTTCGATTCACGGTCCTCGAACCGCATTTATGCTATGTCACCGCCAGACCGGAGGCGTCACCGATGTAAATCCGCAGTACATTGTTGGTCTCTTGCTGTGATGTTTATGCTTTGATAGATCCAGGTTCTACCTTGTCCTATATATCTCCTCATATTGCTGGTAGAATAGGGATAGAGCCAGAGTCCATAGAATCCTTTGAGGTGGCTACGCCGTAGGCGCCGGTGGTAGCCGGGTATATAAGGCTTGCCCGATGACTATAGATGGTCGTCGACTCTGTGACTTGATAGAGTTGGATATGCCGACTTGATGTGATAATGGGTATGGATTGGCTAGCGTCTTGCTATGCCAATGTGACTGCAGAGAGGTTAGTTCGGTTCCGTTTCTGGTGGCGGTTATCGAGTGGAAGGGAATCTTTGCGCCGGCAGGGTAGGTTTATTTCTTACCTCAGGCTAGGAAGATGGTACGAAAGAGGTATATCTACCATTGGTTCGTATTCGATACTAAAGTGAGATACCTGACCTTGATCGATTAGGTTGTTAGAGAGTTTCGGACGTATTCCCGACGAAGCTCGTATCCTCCCGAGAGGAGATTGAGTTTGCATCGATTTGGCACGGACACTCGGCCGATATCTATTCCGCCATACAGATGGCACCGCCGAGTTGAAGGAATGAAGGATCAATGAAAGATTTCTGGAGAAAGGCTTTATTAGCTGTTTCTCCTCGGGCGCCATGTTGTTTGTAAAGAAGAAGGATGGGACGCCGCTTATGTGTATTAATTCTGACGGTGAACAAGGTTACTATCAAGCAGTATCCCTCCCGTGATTGACGATTTGTTTGACCGATTCAGGTGCAAAGTGTTTTTCAAGATAGACCTGCGATCTGGTTATCATCAGGTGCGAGTTAGAGAGATAGACATCCCAAAGACTGCATTCAGGACCCGGTATGGGCACTATGAGTTCAGGGTGATGTCTTTCGGGTTGACCAACGCCCCAGCAGTATTCATGGATTTGATGAATAGGGTGTTCAGGCCATTCTTGGATATGTTCGTTATAGTGTTTATTGATGATATCTTGGTGTATTCGCGCGCAGGCGAGCATCTGGTCATTTGAGGACAATATCGAGTCCTCCGAGGCCGCAATTGTATGCCAAGTTCTCGAAATCACGAGTTAGTTAGCTTTCAGTGGCTTTCTTAGGGCATGTTATCGGGGCCGATGGTATTCGGGTTGATACAGCTAAGATTGAGACAGTCAAGACTTGCCTGCACTCCAGCTACACCGGAGTGCGCAGCTTTGGGCCTCAGGCTATTATCGGAGGTTTGTGGAAAAGTTTGCTTATTTCAAAGCTTTGACTAAGTCGACTCGTAAGCGGCTATGTTCCGTGGACGGATACTTGTGAGAAAGTTTCCGATTGCTAAAAGAGAGGTTGACGAGCCCGATTCTTACTCTTCCGGAGGTTTAGATGGATATGTGGTTTATTGTGGCGACGCCAGTGTCGGGCTTGGAGTGCGTCTTTGATGCAAAGACGGCAAGGTTATAACTTATGTATCTCGGCGGCTTAGGAAGCATGAAAGAACTATCCCACACATGACTTGAGTTGGCGGTGTGATTCATGCCTGAAGATTTGGAGACATTATTTATATGGAGTTCACGTGGACATTTACACACACAAGAGTCTCCGATGCATCTTCACGAGGAGTGAACTTGCGGCGAGACGGTGGTTGGAGCTACTTAAGGATTACGATGTTGATATTCGTACCACCCGGGGAAGACCGATGTAATTCAGATGCCCAGTCGCAGGTCGATGGGTAGTCCGCATTGTTCACCAGAGAAAAGGGATATGGTCCGAGAGTTACATCAATTGCGAGCCTTGGGGTTCGTTTGGTTGATTCTGTTAGTGACCGAGTCGGGTTCGAGAGGTTGCGAGTCTTCCATCGTCGTCGAGGTGAAGAGGCGCGATGAGGATCCGATTTTGCACGGCAGATGCCGCTGCGGGAAGAGAGAGTCTGTTTGAGGTAGCGCGATGAGTGCTAAGATTCGGCGGTTGTGTGTTCCGATGTAGACAGACTTCGCCGTGATTCGGCGAGGCACACGCTTCGTTATTCTATTCATCCGGATCGACTAAAATGTATCGTGACCTCGGTCGTGTATTGGTGGGATTGCCTAAAGAGGGCGTTGCGGAGTTCGTGGCACGCGCCGAATTGTCGCGAGTTAAGGTTGAGCACCGAAGCCGGTGGTCATTGCGGAGATATTGATATTCCGACTTGGAAGTGGGAGGTGATAAATATGGATTTTATTATAGGACTACCTACCACCGGGAGAAGCATGATTCCATTTGGGTGATTGTCGGCGGTCGAAATCGATCCATTTCTTCCCATCGAACGACGCGTTCAGCGGAGGACTATGCCGATTATATATTAGAGAGATTGTGAGATCGGCGAGTCGGTGTCGATTATATCGATAGAGGAGCCCGGTTCTCGGCTAACTTCGAGGTCCTTTCGTGGCGGATTAGGGACACGGTGAGTCTCGACGGGCTTCATCCTCAGACCGACGGACAGGCCGAGCGCACTATCCAGACACTTGAGGATATGATGCGGGCTTGTGTTATTGATTTCAGGGGTAGCTTGGAGGATCATTTGCCTCTTGTGTAGTTTTCTTACAACAACCTACCATTCCGGATTCGATGGCGCTTATGAAGCCTTATACGAGGAAGTGCAGTCACCTATAGGCTGGTTCGAGTGGGAGAAGTTCGATTGGTCGGGCCAGACTTAGTTCACAGTGATGGATAAGGTGAAGCTTATCCAGAGCGGTTGTTAGCGGCTGAGTCGGCAGGTCGATGCAGATCATCGGCGTCGACACTTGGAATTTGAGTTAGGTGATTGGGTTTTTCTAGCGTATCGCCATGGCGGCGTGATGAGATTTGGAAAGAAGAGGAAACTTAGCCCGAGTACATTGGGCGTGTCGGATTGTCGCATGGTAGTGGTTGCCTATGAATTAGAGCCGCCGTCCGATTGCGGCGGTACATCCAGATTTTCCATGTGTCCATGTTGCGGAAATGTATTGGAGATCCATCTAGAGTGCACCCGATTCAGAATGTCCAAGTGATGAGGAGTTATCATATGAGAGAGTCCCATACGATACTCGATCGTCGTTAGACGACTTGGACGAAAGAGCGTGGCTTGGTCGAGTCCTATGGCGGAATGTGAACAGGAGGAAATGACGTGGGAGCGGAGGATGACATGAAGAAGAAATATCCTCACTTATTCCCTATACCTCCGTGTAACCCACGCTCTAAAATTGTTGGTCTTTAAATTTAGTATTTATGCTTGAGTTTTGTTGTGGTAGTGTGAAGCGTCTTTATTTGAGTCTATGCCGATATTGTAATTTGAGAGTAAGTTTGCAGGAACATTCGGACGAATGTTTCTAAGGGAATGTTATACCCGTGGTTCGGGCCCGACCATGTCGTGGTCTCCATGCGCTGGCGCTAGAAAGCGGCCGGTAGGGCGCGTAGAAATCTTGAGGTCGCTGAAGTTTTAGCCGCGCCAGGAAGCAGGCCGCGCCGAAGATCCGGGTTCGCAGGAGTTGCGCCACGGGAAGCTGGCGCCGAGGCGGGAAATCAGGCGAAAAAACTTAGGAAAAATCAGATTTTTTATTTTGAAAGGGCTTGAGTGGGGGACAAGTGTCCCCCCCCATCTGATTTTTTACATGCAATATATTGACCAAGTCTTAAAGACTTGGTCATTTGTCATCTCTCTCTTTGAAAAACCTCTTCCTTCTCTCTAATATTTCAAGCTCCTCCTTCTCTCTAAAAATCCAAGAGGATTCTAGCCTTAAGAAAAATCTGAAAATTAAAAGACAAGAAGGAAGCTTGTGGCTAGCTTGTGAAGGTGGTGGTGGTGGTGGTGGTATTCTTGGTAGAAAGTCTAGCAAATTGTTGAAAAAATTTGGCTAAAGCTCTAAGGTAATGATTCTTCCTCTATTATTTGTTTATGGAGTTGCATGTTAAGAAGAAAATACTTATGGTGGTAAATAATGCTCTTAGAGTCATTGCATGCTAGAAATGTGAGTTGAATATGAAGGATTTGGCTAAAGAAATATTATGAGCATGTTGTAGCCTAAAAACCACCTTAGAATTGTTAAGTGTACTATTATAACTTATGGGGCAGAATTTTACACACCCAAGATTAGGTGTGTAATCCCCTTTGTGTTGGTTTGGTTGTTGGGCCTTAATAAGGCGTTTGAATGTGAAAAACATCGGCCTTTGAAAATGTGGCAAAGTGAGTAGAAACAAAGGAAATGCTGCCCAATTTTCCTTAGGAATTGATAACTTGAATTTGGAATTTCTACATTGAAATTAGAGGTTAATAAACACACTATGGTTATTATAGGTTGACATATTACTTGCGGTAGTTGGACTTAGCAAGCGGATTGACCAAGGAGGTATGTAGAGCTTTCCTATCTCTTGAGCATGAATAGTTGTATCTATGTAGTACGATATACGTACAAGATTTGATAATCTACACTTGTTCTAAAGTATATGATACTTGTTTCATTTCAAAAGTATAAGCCCTTTGGATTGAGGGAAAATGTTTTGACAAAGGGATAACACTAATATAATGACTTTATGGGGAGTTGGTTATATTAGTTTACTTGAAAGGTTCACAAAGAAAGGTTTACTCTAATTAAAACAAGTAAGGGTAAAGGATTTGAAACTAAGAAAGGTGAATTGATTTTTAGGCATTGGTTGCCTAAGGTTTTAAAGGAAATGGAGTCACTTGATTTAGAAGCCTATTATATTTCTAAAAAGGAAATGTGACTTGTCTTGAAAAGAAATCGTAACTTGATACTATGGTAATTAGTATCTTGGAATCTTTGTATAAAAAGAGTTTTTCTTAAAAAGCTGTAAGTACGGTACTTGGGTTGAATTCTGATTTTCTATTAAAAGACATGTTAGTGCCTTAGGATACTAAAATGAGAGGATATATTGATAATGTTAATAAGAAGTTAGGGGATTTCTTAACTTGCTTATGATATGATAGGCCGGTAGTGCTTATGTTGTGATATGATAGCCGTAGTGCTTATGTTGTGATATGATAGGCGGTAGTGCTTATGTATGATATGATAGTCGATAGTGCTTATGTTATGTATGATAGCCGGATGAGCTATGTTATATATTTATTATTACGGTAAACCCGGGTTATTATCTATGCCATGGATTTGCTACCCATGACGCGAGTCACAGACTTGCACTCGTGCGATCGGACCACGGGATCCACGCGGGTGAAATAGTCCCGTGCGAGTGCGGCGATGGTACTCATGCGGGTCCACAGATCCATGCGGGTGAAATAGTCCCACGCGGGTGAAATAGTCCCACGAGGCGGATGACCTCACGCGGTCCACAGACCCACGCGGGTGAAATAGTTCGCGAGTAGGATCGCTTAACGATATTACGCGAGGTACTGCTTTGATCGTGAGCCTCCTATTTTTATGCTATAAGTTTTATACTCGTTACTCGTTGTTAGTAAGGCACGGTGCAAGGAAATTGATTTTTATCTATGACTCCTTATCTTTGACTTGCGATATTACTCTGATTTTCCGCTTTACATACTTGGTACGTTGTGTCGACCCTTCCTGGGGCCGCGTCACGCCGCAGGTAAGAAAGCGGTGGTAGATCCTCATTCCTAGGATCTCTTACAGTGTCGTGAGCTCCATTTCTTCTAAGCTCGACTTTTGGTATGGTTCTCCCTGTTGTGATATTTTGTACATTCGGGGCATGGCGGGCCCCGTCCCGTCATAGTGTTACTTATTCTTAGAGCTGTAGTCTTGTCATAACTTGGGTTGTTTAAGGATATAGGCTCGATTTGATGTACTTTTGGGTAGCCATTTTGGGCTGCATCGTTTATACTATTATGGTTGTTTTACCTTGAGTTTATTTCCACGGTTTTCTCGATGTTGTGTCACGAGGTGCCGGGTCAGGCAGGCCACGGACCGGTCGGGTCGTGATCGCAATCTTGGGGTTGAGTGTTTATATAACCCTAACGGGAGTATAAAACGATTTAGTGAACCTGCTTTCTCCAAAAGAAGAAGACCATAAGTTATTGCATTAATAAGTAGCATAAGCGGATAGTGAGGAGACGTGGAAGCCCTATTCTCATCACAACTGAAGTAAACCCTTATAGCCAAAATAACTTTTATAATTCTTAGTTATAAACAACAAATCCAAATATCAATTTACCAAATAGATACCAAAGAATAGATAGTTGGTAATTGAACCCTAATCCTTGAGGACGATATTCGGTCTTATCAAGACTATACTACTTGTCACGATAACGTGCACTTGCGTTTAAAGTGTGTGCATCTTACCGCGCATCAAGTTTTTGGCGCCGTTGCCGGGGATTAGGCATAGTTCAATATCAAAGTATCTATTTTTAATTTCTAATTTGGTTTTTAATTTTTATTTTTTTATTTTAAATTTTTTACGTTTTTGTTATTATTTTCAGAAAATTCGAGGTACCGTGATTGGTTGTTTGTTTTTGATCTATTTCAGGAAATCAGTTTATGCGAAAGAGAAGAGGAGCAGACACTCTTATTCCCTTCAATCCAGAGATTGAGAAAACCTGCAAACATAACAGAAAGAATCAGCGGATTACAACTTTGATAGAAATGGACGGTGCTCAAAACAATAACATGATGAGAGAAGGGTTAGGTGAAAATCAACATAACCCAGGAGTGCCTCTGCAAGTGCCAATAGACGTGGAGGAGAGAGTCCAAATCCAGCCAGAAAGAAGTTTGGGGGACTATGTGCTGCCAAGAGTGAATGGAGCACAGACATGCATTAGACTCCCTGCAATAGGAGCCAACAACTTCGAGATAAACCGCGATTACGAGTACGGTACAAAGACACAATGCAATTCGAGGATCGCCATCGGAGGATCCACGTATGCACATAGCTAATTTCGAGCTATGTGCAACTTTCGTGATATAACGGCGTTCATCGATGATGCCGCAGATTGAGGCTCTTTCCTTCTCACTCGTGGACATAGCAAAGTATGGTTGAACTCCCTGCCACGATTCGATTTTTACATGGCACGGTGGCACATAAATTCCTAGCCAAGTTCTTCCCGTAAAGCAAAGAACCGAGAGGATTTGATCAACTTCTACCAAGCGGATGGAGAGTCCTTATATGAAGCTTGGGAAAGGTTCAAAGATCTACAAAGAAAGTGCCCACACCATCGTTGAGTTGTGGAACTTGGTCCACATCTTCTACAACGGCCGAGCAAAGACAAACCGAACCATTATAGATGCAGGCGGGTGGAGCATTCATGAGGAAAACAGCCACGACGCCATGAGTTATTAGAAGATATGGCCACTAACAACCGTATCACGAAGAGAGGTCGACAAGTGGGAGAAGAACAGGAGTCCACGAAATAGATGCTATCACGCCTTGAATGCCCAAGTGCCCTTTAGCGAAACAATGCAAAGAACATACAAATGTCGAACGCAGATGATGCCTGTCATGAGATATGTGGTGGCCCACATACATTTGATAGGTGTCCTTCACCGATCCCAACAATATACCGATGGAGCGGTGCAGAGTGTCGTGCCATAGGTAATTATCGAGGCAACAGAACAACCCCTACTCCAACACTTATAATCCGGGTGGAGGAACCACCCAAATTTCTCATGTAGATGAGACCGCGGCAAAGATAACCAAAGCACTAACTCGCAGAACCAATACCAAGGGCAACAGAATCAATACCGAGCAGCAGAATCCAATACAGGGCCGCACGTAACCAGCAGAACTAATCAGCAGCCTCTTCATTCAAGCCTCCCACGATTTCAACGGATGCACCGGTTCGAAGAAAAGCCGGCGATTGTGGCAATGACAACACTTGCCAATGCTCGCACTCAGCCATGACGAAGCTAGATCCTCATTCGAGAACTTGAAACACAAGTGGGTCACTAGCAAAGCATTTAACGAAAGCCACGAGGACATTGCTAAGCAACACGAGGTAAATCCAAGGGAGCAATGCCAGCGGTGCAATTGAGAAGCGCAAACGGTTGGAGCGGCGATGCCACCTAGTAGTTGAGAAGAAGGCGAGTTGGAAAAAGAGAAGGTGATTGAGCCCAACCACAGTAGTAGAAAACTCCGCAGGCGAGTATACAGAGAAGATCCCTTTTCTCCGGAGACTACAAATAAAGGCGGTTGATAAACAATTCTCCAAATTTTTGGAGACATTTAGGAAGCTGCATATCAACATACCTTTCATAGAAGCATTAGAGCAGATGCCCTCCTATTTCAAGTTTATGAAGGAGATCTTGGAGAAAAAGAAGAAGCTGGCGGAATATGAGATAGTAGCACTAACATAAGAGTGTAGTGCTATCTTGCAGAAGAAGTTGCCACCAAAACTAAAGGATCCTGGAAGCTTTACACTACCTTGCACACAAGTGGTGACTTGCAATGAGCTTTATGTGATTTAGGGGCGAGTATAAATCTGATTCCCTTGTCAGTATTTAAAAGATTGGAGTTGGGTGAGGCCAAACCAACCACAGTAAGCCTGCAACTGGCCGACAGGACAGTGGTTCATCCAAGAGGCAAGATTGAGGACGTAATTGTGAAAGTATGAAAATTCTTCTTTCCTGCAGACTTCCTCATTCTTGATATGGAAGAAGATGCGGAAATCCCTATCATATTGGGGAGGTCATTCCTAGCAACGGGGAGAGCTTTGATTGATGTTGAAAGAGGAGAGTTAACATTAAGGGTGGAGAATGAAGAAATGGTGTTTAAAGTTTTTAAACACGCTATCGAGCCACCAACCATGAAATGGTGCTTTGCAATCAGCACCATCAAACCCCCCTGCGAGCCAATACAAGTCAACCAAAGAAAGATGAGCCCAAGAAAGCAGGCATGGTTTGCCGAAATTCCACTAAAGGAGGTATGTGTTCCTGAACTCCCCCTTACTGATAATGCTAAGAAGAAAAGAAGAAAAAGAAAACGCAGAATGTGGAGGAAATGGATTTGTTGTGGGGTTAATCACCCTCACATTTATTAAGCTAAGGAGCTTGCGTCCGGCTAAAAGACGTTAAAGACAGCGCTACTTGGGAGGCAACCCAACGTATTTCAATTATGTTATTTCAATTCCTGTCTTGAGTATTTTTTTTCCTAGAACAGTCTCACGGTCTTGGGGTCTTGTGTTTGTGTTATTGACAGGTACAGGCAAATAAACTGAAGGACGAAAAGCTGAACGAAAGCCAGGATTCCCAGAAAAGCGGGTAAGCGCCGCGCTAAAAGAATCAACAGCGCAGAGCCAAGCAGCGCCGCGCGAGGCGCGCGCATAATTCCGTAAAATTTGTTGTTTAGTAGCCGCGCCAGAATGGCCGCGCAGAAAGTCCCGGCGAGTGCAGAAGATCAGCCGCGCTAAGCGGGAATCCAGAAACGTAAAGCTCCCAAAAACCAGATCCTTCCCCAAATTCCAATTTCAAAAACCTAACTCTTCCTCTCCAAAAACCCACGAAATTCCAAAAACTTGCCCACAAATCCTCCACAAACCCAACCCAACCACAACCAAAACTCTTAAATTCCTAAAAACCCTTAGCTATCTCAAACAACAAAGCTCCATTCCATAGCCTCAAACCACCAATTGAAAGAAGAACAACTTGAATCTTCTCATAAAAATGTAATCTTTCTCTGTTCTTGAATTCTTTACTGAAGTCACATGAGGTAGTAGTTTGAAGGAGTATTGTAGTTGAAGTAGTTTGGGTACTGAAAAGTTGATTGTGAAGTTTGGAGAAAAGAGTAGAAAAGGAGTGTGGGTATTGGGTAGAAGAACTGAAGTTTGGGGGTGTTGTGTTCGCTGCTAGTTGTAGATTGTGTAGGAAACATTTGTGCCACTAAATTGAAAGCTCCAGAAACTATTTTAACCATGGCCACCAGGAAGAGAAGAGGCTCCACATCCACCCCAACCCCACATTACGATAATACTAGGTTTGTGAGCTACGAAGCCTTCCAAAGATACAAAAAGCTTGATACCAGACCCATAATACCAGAAAGGGGAATGGACTACCGCAGAGGAGTCATATGGGAGGAAGATGTTTATGAGCCCATCCAAGCTATGATTGAAAGGGGGTGGAGGAGATTCAAATCGGAGAAGATAGCACCAGTGAACACAACAATGGTGCGTGAATTTTATGCCAACTTTCCGGAGAAGGTGGAAAGGGGATGCTTTGTTAGGGGAGCTTATGTGTCTGTGACAGCAGAGAATGTAAATGCACAATTGAAGACGGTTGATGTTGAAGTGATTGGAATTACTTTAGAACATGGTCTGTAAGACCGACCGCGATTGACGGAATGCCGCCAGACATAATCGCGAGCTACCACTGGCTGTTTTGATATTGGAAGAAATGGATCAAGAGCATCGAACATGTGTCAATTCAACAAAATAGCCAAAGGTTGGCTATATTTCGTCAATCCGCGCGATTCCATCCATGCACTTCACCAGAGTGCCAGAGGATAGGATTAAACTGATATATGGAATTATGAGGGGAATGACGATTGATGTGGGGAAAGAAATAGTGCAGAGCATTGAAGAAATCAGCAGGTTGGTGACAACAGGTGGATTGGAACACGACTCACTTATTACCAGTCTATGCCACATGAATGCGGTCCCAAAACTACCCACTGACACTCATGACAGAAACCAACTGCCAGTGTCCTGTGGGATAGTGCACTCTTTCCCAGACCCAAGCCCCCCAGCAGCCAGACGGAGAGTACAACCAGCAGCAGCAGCAGCAGCAGAGGCCGCAATGAACGAGGATGAGCCTGAAATTGGGGCTCAATATGCGGCAGGACCTAGCCACCAGTCAACCACAGAAGCAGAACCTCCAGTGTCGATGATGGAGCAAGTGCTCCAGAACCATAGAAAGATGATGCAACATTTTGGCACATTGATACAAGGACAAAATGAGTTGAGACAGGGACAGCATGATTTGCGACAAGGGCAACACGAATTGAGGCGGGGAGCGAATACCGCACCAAAGATGATGACGATGAGTTCCCTGTTCAACCAATGGTCGATGCATTATCCACCGCCACCACCACCATTTTAGCCAAAGTCTGTAAGTGTTTTTTTTTTTTTTTTTTTAGTGTCTTTGAGTCTACACACATTGGGGACAATGTGTGATTTAAGTTTTGGGGTGTCTTATGTGTTTTATTTGTGTCTTGTGATGTTTTATTTAAGTCTTTTTGATTGTTTCATGTTTATTTTTTTTGAGTCACCAAATTTTTTTCTTTTTTGAATCACAATTGTCTGTCAAAGATCATGTATGCTGTAGTTGCTAGAAATACCTAGTGAAGTAAGGTGGAATAATGTAACGGAATTGAAACAACTATCTAAACACCTAAGTTAGATATGCCAAAACTCACGTAACTGCCTATTGGAGTTTCTTGCTTGAGTTATGCATGCTAAATGATAAATACTTATGTGTTATGATTGCTTGCTATTTGAGACGAAATAGTTAGGATATGCATGTTAGGGAGATGACTCAGGCATTTATTTGATAGCCAATTCTTACCATTCTTTTCTATCCCGTACTTTAAAAATATCCCTAGTCAGCCCCATTGAGCCTAAATTTGAAACTTCTTCTTTGACACCCTATATTCCCACAAATTGTACCATAAGTGAAATTATGAAATAGTGGAATACATTGTGTTAAAAAAGAGACAAAAAGAGTGAATAAGTTTGTTGCACCCCAATACAAAAGTAATAAGAAATAGGCAAAAGCCTAAGTTTGGGGGTGTGTCATTATTATATACTTCACTCTCCCAAAATAAAAGAGGAAAAAGATAGAATCGAAGTGAAGAAAAGAACAAAAAGAAAAGGGAAATACTGAAAAGCTAAAGAGCTTATGGTACACAAAAATGAGCCTAAATGCCTATTTTTACCAACCCCTACCTAAGCCTACATTACAACCCTTAAAGTCCTGAAGATCTCTTTTATGCATATCCAGGATTAGTGGAGAATAACAAGTAAGCATGCCATAAGATTTTTGAATTTATATGCATGATTTAGTATATTGACTTCCATTAAAGCATGATGAATATGAGTTTGCGAAATATCTAGCTTAATGTGCTGAAATGTCATGCTATATGTTCCTGCATATTATTCTGCTAACCTTCATGTTTCTCTAGTTAACTCTAATGCAGCAAAAGTGATCAATGGCAGTGAGTCTTTTATTTTCGTTCTTTGAGTCTTTTATTTCTTTCTTTCTATCTTTGCTCGAGGGCGAGCAAAGGTTAAGTTTGGGGGTATTTGATCGGTGTATTTTATATACACCTTTTGAGTCAGTTTTAGTTAGTCTTTTGTCCCGTTTTGCACATATAAGTGTCGTATTAGGATAGTTTTCCTTTCTTTTGAGTCAAAGTGGTTAAAATGGCCAAATGGCGGAAAAGGAGCTAAAAAAGGGCAAAAGAGGAGATTCCAGAGCTAAAAACAGAGAAAGTGGCGAACGAGGCTGAAACCCAGACCAGCGCCCACTATCCGTAGAGGTCAGAAGACTCGGGCACGCGCGCTAGCGAACGCGCCTAAACATCCGAAAAGCTCACAGAGATTCTGCCAGGCGCCTCAGCAATAGAACTGGCCGCGGCGCCAAATCACCCGACGGATTGCAGAAGTTCCGGCGCCGCGGCGCCGACGCGAAAAAATAAGGGTTTCCAGACGGATTTTGGGCCAGGCCTGCAGGGAAAAGTTGAGGCAGTTTTCAGCCTATAAAAGGAGAACCCTAGGCAGTTTTTAAGGGTTCCCCTTCTTGCACAACACAAGGCTTCTTGCTTGGAGATTGGAGACCATAGTTTAGTAATTTCTTTTCTTTTTCTTTACTTTATTTCAGTTTTTGTATGATGAACATGAAATTAGTTATTGTCATGTCGATGGCTAGGAACTAATTCCTCTATAGGGCTTTCCATGTTGAATCTCTAGAAACTTATGTTATGATTTAATGCATGCTTATGGTTATTATTCTTGTTGAGATCTATCCAATAATTGAATTGAATGCTTGGTAGTTAATTGACAACTAATTATCACTATATGATTTCTAATCAGACTCCGAAAGAGGGGGATTGTGAATATGCTGTAAGTTGGGTAGACATTCTTGGATTGGGGATGAAAATACCTCAATTATTTATGTAGCGTTAATGAGAGGCTTAAAAACCCTAATTTTGGCGCAGTGCGTGACTGCTAACTAGGTTCTTGTTCTTAATCCTCCTATAGAGTTATCCTTATCACCGAAAGGTAGGTAAGGTGCAATACTGGGGTTGAGTGTTTATATAACCCTAACGGGAGTATAAAACGATTTAGTGAACCTACTTTCTCCAAAAGAAGAAGACCATAAGTTATTGCATTAATAAGTAGCATAAGCGGATAGTGAGGAGACGTGGAAGCCCTATTCTCATCACAACTGAAGTAAAACCTTATAGTTAAAATAGCTTTTATTATTCTTAGTTATAAACAACAAATCCAAATATCAATTTACCAAATAGATACCAAAGAATAGATAGTTGGTAATTGAACCCTAATCCTTGAGGACGATATTCGGTCTTATCAAGACTATACTACTTGTCACGCTAACGTGCACTTGCGTTTAAAGTGTGTGCATCTTACCGCGCATCACTATCACATAAGACAGAAATGAGTGACCCATGTCCCAACCCGCCAGTAGTAGTCAGCCTGCTAATCTCCCTTATGCTTGCACTATTTCTCTCCCAACGTTAATTGTCATGCCCGTCATGATGCCATAGATGACCTTGATTTTGTCTGTGGGCACATTGGTGAAATATGTTGACGGAATCAAGCGAGCACTTACGAAATATAGTCATCCTCTGGCTGTTCTGTTAAATTGGCACCCGGGTAAGCCTCCTAGATCCGTTGCGGGCAAAATTAAACTCAGCGCCTAGGTAGCACAATGTATCCGCCACCACATTCCACATGATGTGGTTGACGTCTCTTGACCAACTTCTGAAGTGGTTTGGATTATAGCCTTGGTCCTCAACATCATAGGTTCTTAGTAGCATATTCACAACTTCAGAACTCACGGACACATATTTCCCTCTAACAAAGCATCTCCCATCCCTTTTCTCGGGATAATTCACATAGAATTCCCTCACATGGCTAGAATTCTGAAGTGGATCCTATCTGGATTGGTGAATCTTCTCCACCCATTTGCCTCGATCATGGCCCTAATAGGCTCGTAGTCATCATCATCATCAAATGACATGGCCCGGTAGTCCATGTCTCTTTCTAGTGTCAATGCCCTAGTACTAATCTTATTGTATCAATCCTCCGCATGTTTGTTGACGAAGCGAGTCACATCATACTCTGGGGCTGATGAAGATGAGGAAGCTCTTGAAGTTCGTTTCCTAGAGGCCATTGTGAGAATTGTTGAAAAAAATTCGACAGTGTTTTCTTTGTTTCTTTGAGGTTTCCCAACAACTATCACTCACACAATCGACAATAACCAACCAAAAATCGGTCCACCGCAGTAATACACAACAATTACACCACAATACGCCTCAATCCACAAAACTACACAACTAACGACCACCGCAACAAACACCCATAACTACACAACAACCTACAACCACAGTACGTACCACCCCCAAACTTGCAAGCTACTTTCCCTACTACCTTGAAATTACAAGAATAACGATGAAGATTACCATTTTGAAGAGTCGTTCTTCACCAATTTCTTAATCCAAATGGAAGGAATGATGATGGTGTAAGATATGAGGGTTCTTAATGGGGTGGTGTGTAGGGATTTTTGAAGAACTTGGTAGAGTTTGTGGGAATTTTTATAGATAGAAGGAAAGAAATTTCAGAATTTGTAGAGGGAGTAAGGGTTTGTGTTTGTGTGGGAAAGGATTTGGAGATTTAGGGCTTTTTAATTCTGAATCCCGTCCCGACACTGCGGTACTGCCTAACGGCTCTGCGGTGCCAAAAGTATTGTGGCCCTCTAATCATTCGGCACCGTGGTATTGCATAATGGCACCGCGGTGCATAAACTCCTGCGACCTCTCTGAACATTAGGCACCGCGGTCCTGCACAATGGCACCGCGGTGCTTCCCCGATTTCGTGTTTTCCATCTTTTTTGTCATGCTTATTGTCCCATTCCTCCACCTGGCATCACAACACAACAAAAAATACCAAAAGTGAGACTGTTCTAATTAAACTAAATTGCATAATTTAAACATTGAGTTGCCTCCCAAGTAACGATGTCTTTAACATCTTTTAGTCGGACACAAGTTCCTTATTAAATCATTGGGGTAAATTAACCCACAACTTATCCATTTCAAAATCATCTTCCTTTTCTTCACTCTATTTCTCTTTGAAAGTTCCCAACTGCCTGAACCTGCTCCATTGGCACATTATTAGGGTACACCGCTGTGCATCTATCAAAGAAATGCGGTCCACCACAAATCTCACAATTTACAGGCATCCGACCGCATTCACGCATACGGTGTTCTCGCTACGCTTGCTTGGCTGTAAGGACTACATGTGCATTCAGGGCAGTGATGACATCTAATTCATGTCTACCCATAGTCTTCCTGTTATTCACTGGCCTGTCATCTGCTCCTTGATGATTATTGGCAGTCATATCTTCGAGTAACTCATGTGCCTCATTGACACTCTTTCTCATAAAGGCTCCCCTATTGCAACATCAATGATGGTACGAGTAGTACCACTCAGCCCATTATGAAAAATGTGGACTAACATCCACTTCTCTATGCCATGATGGGGGCATTTCCTTTGCAGGTCCTTAAATCGCTCTCATGCATCATAAAGTGACTCACCATCCACCTGGTAAAAATTGTTTAACTCTCCCCTTAACTTTGCCGCTTTTGAAGGTGGGAAAAACTTTGCAAGAAACTTTTGGGCAAGGTCTTGTCAGGTGGTGACAGAGTTGGCAGGTAGTGAGTTCAACCAGCTCTTGGCTCTGTCCTTAAGTGAGAACGG
Organism: Przewalskia tangutica; assembly: GCA_029844215.1. Classification (NCBI taxonomy): domain Eukaryota; kingdom Viridiplantae; phylum Streptophyta; class Magnoliopsida; order Solanales; family Solanaceae; genus Przewalskia; species Przewalskia tangutica. Next base: position 32,852,209 of record CM056731.1, on the reverse strand, counting down.
AAAGAGCCTCAGTCTAATGACATCGTCAGTAACGCCATTGTATTTGAAAGTGGCGCACAGCTCCAGAAAGTTGGCAATGTGCATGTGGGGGTCTTCAGATGGCAATCTCCCAAACTGTACTGTGTTCTGGACCATGCTCAGGATGGCTGGCTTGATCTCAAAGTGTGATGCATGTCTGTGCACCAGTACCTCCCAAGCTCCCAAGCTCATTTCTGCCAATCTCCCAAGCTCATAACCGTGGGCAGAACATAATCTTCCAAGATCATTTCTGCTGGTGGTGGGACTTGTCTCATGGCAGCCGGTACCTCATTATTCAACCCCTCATCAAGTACCCCGTTGTTGTTCTGCTGATTTTCCATGGCTAGTAAATCAGCTATTATTTTCTCACGCCTGTTTTTCTTGCACAATTTTATGATTTCAGGGTTGAAGGAAACAAGTGTATTTGCTCATCTCCTTCTTCGCATACACTAGATTCCTGAACTAGACCAAAATCAACAACAAAATCAAGGAAACAGTGTTTTAATAGTAAAAATAAAAATAAGGCCAAATTAGAAATAAAAATAGATAATTCGATATTAGAAGTACGCCAGTCTCCGGAAACGGCGCCAAAAACTGATTAGCGATATTTCGAATGCTTACGCAAACGCACGCATCGTTGACAAGTAATATAGTCTGATACGACCGAATATCGTCCTCAGAGACTGGTTTTTAAGTAGCGTTCATCTATTTTATGTTATCTATTTAAAAATCAATATTTTAGTTGGGTTTTTGTTTAACTACTAGAATAATTGCAAGGATTATTGAACTATTTAAGTTGTAATCAATTATGAATGAATTAGAGCTTTCAAAATCCTCGACTATCCACTTTATTCAATCCTTAATGCAATTAGAATGACTTCTTCTTCTACGTTAAGATAGCGGTTAACTAAACTGTCTTATATTCCGGTTATGACATATAATCACTCAACCCCAGTGCAAAACACTTCTATATTTCTATGATAGGATATACCACATAGGAGGATTAAAAACAGTAACATATAATGCTACACAAGTATCGGGGTACTGTCGTCAGCGATTTTAACCTATGTCTAGTCAATTACAGCATATTCAAATCTCTTCTCTCGGTTCTCAATTCGAAATCAAAGAAGTCTTAGATCTCTTTCTCGGTCGAGGTGTTAAGGTTTGGAACCCTTGCAACTATGATAGAAAGCCGTTATACTATCCTCGGCGACGATATCGTCATCGTACCTGGCAGCCTGCCCAGAGTTTGACCTTCTCCGGTCCTTATATATATTATGATAATTAGTGATCAATTAATTATCAAACATTCATACCAATTATTGACTAAATCTTAATCAAGTGAAGAAGAAAACAAACTACTGCATTAATTCATGAATAAAAGTTTCAAGTGATTCATAAGAAAAACCATAATAATGTGTTTAGCTCCTATCCATAGTCACGCTAAAAATTAACACAAAATTCATACATTAACTGAATTAAAAACGAAAGAAAAGAAATTACTACGAACTGAGTCTCCAATTGTAGCCTTCAATCCGTGTCTTGTGTTGTGTATGTTGTAGAATGACCAACCTCCATCATAGCATTAATTCCTAGGGCTTAAATATGTTCCAAATTTCGTGCCCTATGGACCAATCTTCTCTTAGCCAATTCTTCTTCGGAACTGAGATTTTCCGCACCAAAGACCGCAGCTTCTGATAACGACCAAGCGTCAAACTCTGCGCTTCTCGCAATAATGGCACCGCAGTTCTGCATGTTGGCACCGCGATGCTAAAAATCATATGGCTACTCAGTAAATATGGCACCGCGGTGCTGACAATCCTTCGTCCTGATTTTCCAACTTTCGTCCTTTTTGCCTCGGAAGCACCTTTTCTGCCCAATTCTCGCTCCTTTTCGCCATTTTGCCTTTTTGCACCGTTGTGACTCAAAAGAACGAAAAACAACCTAACGCGACACTTATTTGAACGAAAATGGGAAAATACTAACTAAAAATGACTCAAAAGGTGTATACAAAATACGTCAACTTGTTAGCGATATTTCGAATGCTCACGCAAGCGCACACATTGTTCATAAGTAATATAGTCTGGTAAGACCGAATATCGTCCTTAGAGACTGGTTATCAAGTACCGATTATCTAAGCTATGGTTTCTATTTGGCGAACGTTAATTTGTTTGTATTTTTATCTAATAGCTAAGACTAAGTGCAGAAATTAAACTAAATTACTTAGGTATAATCAGTTATGAGGGATATAGGGCTTCAAATATCCTCAACTATCCACTTTATTCAATCCTTAATGCAACAAGAATGACTTATTCTTCTACGTTAAGATAGCGGTTAACTAGACTGTCTTATATTCCGGTTAAGATATATAATCACTCAACCCCAGTGCAGAACCCTTTTATATTTCTATGATAGGAATTACCACATAAGAGGATTAAGAACAGTAACCTATAATGCTACACAAGTATCAGGGTACTTTCGTCTGCGGTTTTAACCTATGTCTATTCAATTACAGCATATCTAAATCTCTCCTCTCGATTATCGATTTGAAATCATATAGATTATGATAATTAGTGATCAATTAACTATCAAATATTCATACCAATTATTGAATAAATCTTAATCAAGTGAAGAAGAAATCAAACTAATGCATTAAATCGTGAAATAAGGTTTCAAGCGATTCAATAGGAAAGCCCTAATTAAGTGTTTAGCTCATAGCCATAGTCACGCTCCAAGAATAACGATGAGGATTACCTTTTTGAATAGTCGTTCTTCACCAATTTCTTAATCCAAATGGAAGGAATGATGATGGTGTAAGATATGAGGGTTCTTAATGGGGTAGTATGTAGGGATTTTTGAAGAACTTGGTAGAGTTTGTGGGAATTTTTATGGATAGAAGGAGAGAAATTTCAGAATTTGTAGAGGGAGTAAGGGTTTGTGTTTGTGTGGGAAAGAATTTGGAGATTTAGGGCTTTTTAATTCTGAATCCCGTCCCGACATCATGCAGATCGCTTAACGGCTCATGGTGCCAAAAATATCGCGCCTCTAATCATTCCTAAGACCGTGGTATTGCATAATGGAACCGCGGTGCATAAACTCCTGCGACCTCTCAACATTGTGCATCGCGTCTCGCACAATGGATCGCGGTCTTCCCGATTTCGTGTTTTCCATCTTTTTTGTCATGCTTATTGTCCCATTCCTCCACCTGGCATCACAACACAACAAAAAATACCAAAAGTGACACTGTTCTAATTAAACTAAATTGCATAATTTAAACATTGAGTTGCCTCCCAAGTAGCGATGTCTTTAACATCTTTTAGTCGGACGCAAGTTCCTTATTAAATCATTGAGGTAAATTAACCCCACAACTTATCCATTTCAAAATCATCTTCCTCTTCCTCACTCTATTTCTCTTTTTCTTTTCATTGGGTTCTGTGAGACTTACCTGTTTGTCAGTCTTCATGTCATGAACTTTTGTTGCAGCTTTTAAACTAGCCTGTGGTTTCACAGTTGTAGGAATGATCTCCAAAATTATTGTTTCAGGCTGATCCATTTGGTCGGGCCAGGCTTATCGCTAAGCACTTGGGTCGGGCCCGACTCAATGGTGGATTTGAACACCCTGAATACCATCTCTTCTTCCTGAACCCTTAGTCTCAATTCCCCCTTTTCCACATCAATTAGAGCTCTGCCCGTTGCAAGGAATGGTCTCTCCAAAATGATGGGTATTTTATCATCTTCCTCCATGTCAAGAATGAGGAAGTCTGATGGGAAGAAAAACTTTCCCACCTTGACTAGCACATCTTCAACTATGCCTCTGGGGTGCACCACAGTTCGGTCAGCTAGCTGCAGATTAAATGTGGTTGTTTTGGCTTCCTCCAAACCTAATCTCTTGAATACAAACATATGTATGAGATTGATACTGGCCCCTAAGTCACACAACGTCTGGTTGCATGTTACATTGCCAATAGTGTAGGGCAGGGTAAAGCTTCCTGGATCTTTCAACTTAGGAGACAGTTTCTTTTATATGATGGTGTTGCACTCCTCTGTCAGCGCTACTGTCTCATAATCCGTCAACCTTCTCTTCTTCCCAAGTATCTCCTTCATGAATTGAAGTATGCGGGCATTTGTTCTAACGCCTCAATGAAGGGGATATTAATGTGCAACTTCTTAAATACCTCCAAGAACTTGGAGAACTGCTTATCTATGACCTTTTTCTGGAGTCTCTGAGGGTAAGAGGTATTCCCTCAAAGGTGATGGTGGAGCTTTCTCAACTGTAGAGTGGTCCTTAGTGACCCCCTCATTTCCTTCCTCAACTGCTTTCTCACCTCATTTCTCATGAACCATCATGGGTTGAGTGAGCAACTCGCCCAATCGCTTCACTCCTTAACAACACCGCTCGACATCGCTCTTCGATTGACCTCAGATAGCTTGGGAGAGTACCGCGGCTGTTGGTTACCATTTTCGCTAGTTGTCAACATGCGTTTCCATGTTCTGAGATGACCGTTTCGCATATGAACCGATTCTCGCAAATTAGTGAGTGTAAGAAATGCAACTCACCATCAAAGCCTCGCCATGTAGGTGATCCAAACTGCTGGGATGAGGTAGCCTGATTTTGTCCTTGATGGTTCTGGTAACTACATTGATATGGTTGTTGCTGGGCCTGGTCGTTCATCCATGAAAAGTTAGGGTAATTCCTCCACCCTGGATTGTATGTGTTGGAATTATAAGGCCGTTGAAAGTTCCCAACTGCCTGAACCTGCTCCATTGGCACATTATTAGGGTCCACCATTGTGCATCTATCAAAGGAATGTGGTCCACCACATATCTCACAATTTACAGGCATCTGGACTGCATTCACAGACATGGTGTTCTGCTACAGTTGCTTCGATAGATGGACTACCTGTGCATTCAGGGCAGTGATGACATCTAATTCATGTCTACCCATAGTCTTCATGTTATTCACTGACCTGTCATCTGCTCCTTGATGATTGGCAGCCATATCTTCTAGTAACTCATGTGCCTCATTGACACTCTTTCTCATAAAGGCTCCCCTACTGCAACATCAATGATGATACGAGTAGTACCACTCAACCCATTATGAAAAATGTGGACTAACATCCACTTCTCTATGCCATGATGGGGGCATTTCCTTTGCAGGTCCTTAAATCGCTCCCATGCATCATAGAGTGACTCACCATCCACCTGGTAAAAATTGTTTAACTCTCCCCTTAACTTTGCCGCTTTTGAAGGTGGGAAGAACTTTGCAAGAAACTTTTGGGCAAGGTCTTGTCAGGTGGTGACAGAGTTGGCAGGTAGTGAGTTAAACCAGCTCTTGGCTCTGTCCTTAAGTGAGAACGGAAAGAGCCTCAGTCTAATGGCATCGTTAGTAACACCATTGTATTTGAAAGTGGCGCACAGCTCCAGAAAGTTGGCAATGTGCATGTGGGGGTCTTCAGATGGAAATCTTCCAAAATGTACTGTGTTCTGGACCATGCTCAGGATGGCTGGCTTGATCTGGTAAGACCGAATATCGTCCTTAGAGACTGGTTATCAAGTACCGATTATCTAAGCTATGGTTTCTATTTGGTGAACGTTAATTTGTTTGTATTTTTATCTAATAGCTAAGACTAAGTGCAAAAATTAAACTAAATTACTTAGGTTTAATCAGTTATGATGGAGATAGGGCTTCCAATATCCTCAACTATCCACTCTATGCAATCCTTAATGCAACTAGAATGACTTCTTCTACGTTAAGATAACGGTTAATTAGACTGTCTTATATTCCGGATAGGATATATAATTACTCAACCCCAGTGCAGAACTCTTCTATATTTCTATGATAGGATTTACCACATAGGAGGATTAAGAACAGTAACATATAATGCTACACAAGTATCGGGGTACTTTCGTCCGCGATTTTAACCTATGTCTATTCAATTACAACATATCCAAATCTCTCCTCTCGGTTCTCGATTCGAAATCATATAGATTATGATAATTAATGATCAATTAACTATCAAACTGTCACGACCCGACCCGACGGGCCGCCACTAAACATCCTAATTGGATGTCATTACTGACCTGTCACTCTTAATTCATTTAATATCGAGATCTATAGAAATTTCGGCAGCACAACGCTGCTTTTACAACATCTCCCCAAAATGGGCGAGCCGACAAGGCTGCCAAATCAACAACAGAACAACAATCATAACAGGCTAGCCGACTAGGCTGCCACCAACCAACATTATGTACACAAAAGAATAGTCAAAATAAGCAAGTCGGCAAGGCTGCCACTAGATAACAACAGAAATAACTGGAACCATCCTAACACATGGTATAACTACATCAAAAACCAAAGCAGGATACAACGCCCAACCCACAACTGTCTACAGACCTCTAAGAGTACAATACTGACATATGACGGGACAGGACCCCGACCGAAAATATGCATAAGTCTGAAGGATAAAGGTATGTACCAAAATAGTTGGCTCCGGAACAAAAGAACTCTCCAACTGCTGTACAAAAATCCTAGACTGGAGGGTCACCTATCTGAACACCTGAACTTGCATTTAACGCACTTCGAGGAAAGCGGTCGATTTAAATAATGTACTGAGTATGAAAACATGAAATACTGTAATTAAGATCATAAATGTGTCCTGTAAGGTAGAGAGTCAATTGTATCATAAAAGAATGAGAGTCATACCCGTACTCATGCATGCTTAGTCATAAAATCATCAAATATAAATGAATGAATAAACTGCCCGACCCTTGGGTGAGAGACGTGGTGGAATATACTGTCATGAGTATCTGTACCCGCATCACGGATGCATGTCCGTGGAATTATCATATAAATACACATAAACTGTCCGACCCTTGAGTGAGGGACGCGGTGGAATATACTGTCATGGGTATTTGTACCTGCATCACGGATGCCTGTCCATGGAATCATCATATAAATATACATAAACTGCTCGGCCCTCTAAGGAGGGACACGGTGAATCATCCTGAAATTTGTGCACGAATCTGCCCGGCCCGGGACGCGGTGAAGTAGAGAAATGACTCTTAGCACGAGTAGATATCATGAGCAACTGTATACAATTTAAATCATTTCTTTGACTCTCATTAAAATCATTAAGTAAACTTCTTACTAGAAATCACATGTACTTCTCATAACTCAGATTATTAAGAACAAGACTGTGAAGAAATCATGTACGTCCGCCGTACATTCTCTTGTATAATATTCATGCCAAATGAAAGAATCAATAAGTCACAAAAGCATGCCAAAAGAAAGGAAGATAGGCTCACATACCTCTCAGGCGAACTAATCAACTCAATATTAAGGTATGCCTCGTCTAGTACTTCAACCTATAATAAGGAATAACACGCTCGTCAAATTTATGATTTCTAATGTAAGTTATATGAATAAAGGCTCCCTTATTTCTATAAAAAAAATTGGGCAGCATTTTCTTTGTTTACATGCGTATCCACAAATTTCCAACAATCCAAATCAGCCAGCAATTCAACTCCAACCAACAATCCAATTCAAACCAACAACTCAACCAACCAATCAATAAGTCATTACTTAAGAGTATGACTTATGCGTGTAATATGCACACACTTTTAAACGCAAGTGCACGTTATCGTATCAAGTAGTATAGTCTTAGATAAGACCGAATATCGTCCTTTAGGATTAGGGTTCAAGTACCAACTATCTATTTTCTAGTATCTATTTGGTGAATTAATGATTGATTGTTTGGTTTATAACTAAGAATTATTAAAGATAAGTAAATATAAAGAATTACTTCAGATGTGATGAGAATAGGGCTTCTATGTATCCTCACTATCCGCTTATGCTACTTACTAATGCATTACTTATGGTGTTCTTCTTTGGAGAAAACAGTTTATTTAAATCGCTTTATACTCCCGTCAGTTATATAAACACTCAACCCCAGATTGTTCCTTACCTACCTTTCTGATAAGTGGTAACTCTATAGGAGGATTAAGAACAAAAACCTAGTTGACCGTCACGCACAATGCGCAAAATTAGGGTTGTTAAGCCTCTCATCAACGCTACAAAACTAATTGAGGTATTTTCATCCCCAATTCAAGCCTGTCTACCCAACTTACAACATATTCACAATCCCCCCTTTTCAGAATCTGATTAGAAATCATATTGTGATAACTAGTTGTCAATTAGTTACCAAGAATTCAACTCAATTATTGGATAGATCTCTCAATAAGAAAAATAACCATAAACATGCATTAACTTATAACATAAGTTTCAAGAAACTCAACATAGAAAGCCCTATAAGAGAATTAGTTCCTAGCCATGAATATGACAAGAACTAATTCAAAGTTCATCATGCAAAAACTGAATTAAAGAAAAGAAAAAGGAAAAGAAAGTACTAAGTTAATGGTATCCAATCTCCAAGCCAAAATCTTGAGTTGTGCAAGAAAGGGAACCCCCAAAAACTGCCTAGGGTTCTCCTTATATAGGTTTAAAAATGCCTCCTTCTTTTCCTCGCAGTTCGCCCAAAAATCCGCCAAAAGACCTAATTTTTCACGCTGCGCTACGCGCCAAGTTCGCGATCCGTCGGGTGTTTTACGCCGCCCGATATTCGCTGTTCGGCGCCATACACAGATCTTCTGTAGCTCTCTGGATGTTTAGCGCCGCCCCGTGATTCGCCGTTTTAGCCGCATACACATCTTTCGCTTCGAATAGCTGCCAAGGCGCTGGTCCGATTTTAGCCTCGTCGCTCTTTCTCTGCTTTGCCTGCATCTCCTCTTTGCCCTCTTTTTGCTCCTTTTCCGCCATTTGACCATTTTAACCACTTTGACTCAAAAGAAAGAAAACTATCATAATACGACACTTATATGTGCAAATGACAAAAGACTAACTAAAATCGACTAAAAGGTGTATATAAAATACACCGATCAAATACCCCCAACTTAACCTTTGCTCACTCGAGCAAAGATAGAAAAACTAAAATAAAAGACTCAAAGAAAAAATAAAAGACTCCTGTCATTAATCACTTTTCGCATAAATGTTAACTAGAAAACATGAAGGTTAGCGTAATAATACGCAGGAACATATAGCATGAAATTTTCAAAGACACTAAACACACGGCTAAATATTTCGCAAACTCATATTCATCATGCTTAATGGAAGTCAATATACTAAATCATGCATATAAATTCAAGAATTCCTATGGCATGCTTACTTGCTATTCTCCACTAATTCGATATGCATAAAAGAGATCTTCAGACTTTGAGGGTCAGAATGCAGCTTAGGTAGAGTTGGTAAAGATAGGCATTTAGGCTCATTTTTCTGTACCATAAGCTCTTTGGCTTTTCAATTTTTCCCTTTTTCTTTTGATTCTTTCCTTCACTTCAATTCTATCCTTCCCCTCTTTTGTTTTGGGAGAGTGAAATGTATTATACAAATAGGCACCCCCAAACTTAGGCTTTTGCCTCTTTCTTATTACTTTTCCATTAGGGTGCATCAAACTTGTTCACTCTTTTTGTTTCTTCTTTTTAACACAATGTACTCCACTATTTCATATTTTCACTTATGGCACAATTTTGTGGGAATATGGGGTGTCAAAGAAGAAGTTTCAAATTTAGGCTCAATGGGGCTGACTAGGGATATTTTTAAAGTACGAGATAGAAAAGAATGGTAAGAATTGGCTATCAAAGAAATGCCTGAGTCATATCCCTAACATGCATATCCTAACTATTTCGCCTCAAATAGCAAGCACTCATAACACATAAGCATTTATCATTTAGCATGCATAACTTAAGCAAGAAACTCCAAATAGACAGATTCTGTGAGCTTTTGGCATATGTAACCTAAGTGTTTAGATAGTTGCTTCAATTCCTTTACATTATTCCACCTTACTTCACTAGGTGTTTCTAGCAACTACAGCATACATGATCTTTGACAGGCAATTATGACTCAAGAAAGAAAAATTTTTGGTGACTCAAAATAAACATAAAACAAATAAAAAGATTTAAATAAAACATAACATGACACACAAATAAAAACTACGCAAAATAAACATAAAACAAATAAAAAGATTTAAATAAAACATAACATGACACACAAATAAAAACTAAAACACAAAAACACACCCCCAAACTTAAATCACACATTGTCCCCAATGTGTGTAGACTCAAATACAGTAAAGAAAATAAGACACTTACAAACTTTGGTTAAAATGATGGTGGTGGCGGTGGATAATGCATCGACCATTGGTTGAACAAGGCACTCAGCTCGTCGATTTGTTGCCTTGTTTCTTGATGTCCTTGTACTACTGTTTGCGCGTCCGCATCATCTCCTCCGTGTTGGTACAATTGCCCCATCAGGCCTCAAGGTTCTCGCTTCGCGTTGGCCGCTGGTCGGGTCTCGCCACATCGAGCCCCTATTTCGTGCTCATCTTCATCCATGGCGGCCTTCGCCACGCCGCCCGCTCCGTCCGCCGCCGGGCCGGGTCGGGAAAGAGTGCACTATCCCATGTGACACTGACTGGTTTCTTTCACGAAGATTCGCGTAGTCGTGGATCGCACTCACGTGGCATAGATCGTAATAAGCGAGCCGTGTCCCAATCCACCGCTGTCACCAACTCGCTGATTTCTTCGATGCTCGCACTATCTCTTTTCCCACATCAATTGTCACTTCATAATTCCATAAATCAACTTAATCTCGCCTTTCCGCACTCGCGGTTGCAGATGTAATCACGCGCACGATGAAATACACCAAGCCTTGGTCGCTTTGTTGAATTGGCACCTACCTGCTCTAGATCCATTCCTTCCAATTCAAAAGCAGCCTCGTGTAGTCGGTGTTTGCAATCAGATCCCACTGATGTTGTTTGCTCCTGCACCATGTTCTAAAATGGCTCCAATCACCAATTCCTCCTTCAACATCCACCGCTTTTAGAGTCGCGTTTATTTATTCCGCCACAGCATATAATTTCCTTACAAAGCACCCCCTTTCTCGCCCTCTCCGAAAGTTTGCATAAAATTCCCGCACTATCGTTGTATTCATCGTGTTATCTTCTCCTGATTGACAAATCTCTTCCACCCTTAGCTTCTATCATAGCCCTGATGGGCTCATAAATGTCTTCCTTCCCATATGATCCCCTTTGTAATCCATTCCCTTCGAATTACGAGTCCGCATCGCCTTTTGTATCTTCGAAGGCCCGTAACTCACAAATCTATTTTCATCAGACGCTGGCTCAAAGTGATGTGGATCCTCTTCTCTTCTCGTGGCCATTTTAAAATAAAATCAGAACTTCTAATTTTTGTGGCACAATGTCTCCTACACACTCAACAACTAGCAATGATAACACCCCAAACTTCAACAATGCCCACAACCTCTTTTTCTACTCTTTTCTCCAACTTCACAACCAACTTTTCAAGACTCCAAACTACTTCAACTACAATACTCTTCCCAACTACTACCTCCTATGACTTCAAAGTGAAAGGATTCAAGAACAAAGGTAGGGATTACTCACGAGAAGATTCTGCTTGTTCTTGTTTTCAATCGCTGGTTGAGGCTATGGAATGGAGCTTTGTTGTTTGAGATAGTTGGGGTTTTTGGGAATTTAAGAGTTTAGGTTGTGGTCAGTTGGATTTGGAGGATTCATGAGAGTTTCAAATTTCGTGGGTTTTGGAGAGGAAGGTTAGGTTTTGAAGTTGGAATTGGGAAAACTGATTTTGGGCATTTTAAATTGATTCCGCCGGCCATGTTCGCTAGCCATGGCGCCAAACATCCAAGGCCTTCCTTCGACTTTCGCCATGTCTTACTTCCTGAAGCCAAGGCTAAATTTCGCAAACTTTCTGAATTCTACCGCGCCGCCTCGGCGCGCGCTCGCTTCAGGCCGCGCTACCCGCTTCGAAATCCCGACTTTCTTTCGCTTTTTCGCCTTCGCCATTCCTCAGACCTATCACTCACAAAGACAAACACAAGAACCCAAGACCGTGAGATTGTTCTAGACAAAATAAAATAAACTAAAAATGTAAATTAAAATAACATAATTGAAAACGCTGTTGCTTCCCAAGTAGCTGCCTTTAACGCCTTTTAGCCTGACGCAAGTTCCTTAGTCTTAATAACCTTGGGTGGATTAAGCCCCAACCTATCCATTTCTCCACATTTGGCGCTTCTTTTTCTCCTTTTCTTTTAGCATTATCTGTAATAGGAGTTCAGAACACTTACCTCCTTTAGTGGCATTTCGCAAACCATGCCCGCTTGGGCTCATCACTCTTTGGTTGACTTGTAATGGCTCGCATGGGGTTTCACGGTGCCGATTGCAAAGCACCTATTCATCGGTGGTTCGATGACATGTTTAAACACTTTAAACACCATTTCTTCATTCTCCACCCTTAATGTCAACTCCTCTTTCAACATCAATCAAAGCTCTTCCCGCTAGAACGCCTCCTAATATGATAGAGATTTTCGCATCTTCTTCCATATCAAGAATGAGGAAATCTGCAGAAAGAAAAATTTTCCTACCTTCACAATCACGCCCTCAATCTTGCCTCGTGGATGAACCATCGTCCCGCTGGCTAGTCAGCACTCACAGGTTGGTTTAGCCTCTCCCAACTCCAATCTTTTGAAAACCGATATGGCATCGATTTATACATGCCCCTAAATCGCATGTAGAGCTCAGACGCCACGCCGCCCATCGCACGGTAGTGTAAAGCTTCCAGGTCCTTTAGCTTTGTGGCAATTTCTTTTGTAAGATAGCACTACACTCTTCTATTAGTGCTACTATCTCATATTCGCCGCTTCTTTTTCCCAAGATTTCTTTCATGAACTTGAAATAAGACTCAGATTCGCTCCAAAGCCTCTATAAAAGGTATGTTGATACGCAACTTCCCGAATACCTCCAAGAATTTGGAAAATTGTTTATCGACCGCCTTCCTTTGTAATCTCTCGGGGAAAGGAATCTTTTCTCGTATACTCCTTCTCCGAGTTTTCTATCACCGGCTAGGTTCACCACCTTCTCTTTTTCTAACTCGCTCTTCTCAACTATCGGGCCGAGGTCGCTGCTCCAATTGTCTTCCACTTCTCAATCGCATCGCTTACATCGCTTCCTGATTTACTCGTATTGCTCGCAACGCCCTCGCGCTCGATGTTTGCTCGCTTGCTACCGCCCTACTTGTGTTTCCAAGTTTCAACGGTGATCTAGCTTCGCTATAAACCGCGTCGGGCGCTGCGTGCGCCGCCATAGCCGCTAAGCTCATCCGCTTTTTCACAACCGCAGTATCAATCGCTGAGGCCGGGCTGAATGGCGGCTACCGATTCTCGCCTCACTGCTCGCATCGACTTCGTATTGGTTTTCATGTCTCGACATCGATTTCACGCTTCGACATCGTTCGATGCCCCGATATTGATTCGCTGCCCCGATCTCCTTTCCATGAGAAATTAAAGCGATTCTCCACCGGATTATAAGTGTTCGAGTAGGGTTGTTCGCCGCTCCGTAATCGCTACCGCTGACACTCGCCTGCTCCATCGTATATTGTCGATCCGCCGGCGGCATCTATCAAATGATGGCCACCACATATCTCACAGCCTTTAGGCCTCTCGACTGCTTATCGACATCAGATGTCACGCAATCGCTTCGCTGTGGCGGCCACTGGGCATTCAAGGCAAGAATAGCATCTACTTCGCGACCCCACGCTTCTTCTCCCACTAGTCGCCTCTCTCTCGTGATACGGTTGTTAGCGCCATATCTTCTAATAGCTCACGAGCGCCGCGGGTCGCTTTCCTCGAATGCTCCACCGCCGCAGATCTATGATGGTTCCGTCAGATCGCCACCACAGAAGATGTGGACCAAGTTCCACAACTCAACGAATGTGTGGACACTTCCTCCGCAGATCTTGAACCTTTCCCAAGATTCATATAAGGACTCTCCATCACCGGTAGAAGTTGTTCAACTCCCTTCTCAATTTTCACGCTTACAAGGCGGAAAGAACTTGGCTAGGAATTTCGTGCTACCGTACATGTGAATATCGAATCGGGCAGGAATTCAACCATACTTTTGCTCTATCCCCGAGTGAGAAGCGGAAAGAGCCTCAACTCCGACGGCATCATCGTGAACGCCGTTATATCCGAAAGCGGCACATAGCTCCAAGAAATTAGCTATGTGCATGCGTGGATCCTCCGACGGCGCCTCCGACTGCACAAAGATGTTGTACCATGCTCAAAATCACGGTTTTATCTCGGTTGTTGCTCCTATCGCAGGAGCCTAATGCACGCCCTGTGCTCCATTAACTCGCAAAGACATAATCTCCCAAACTTCTTTCTCGGCCGGATTCTGACTTCATCTTCCACATCTATCGCACTTGACGAGGATCTTCCGTTAGGTTGATTTTCACCTAACCCTTCTCTCATCCTTATTGTTTAGATTACCGCCCATTTCTATTAAAGTTGCAACCCGCTGATTCTTTCTCGCTTTGCTTGCGTGTTTTCGATCTCCGATCAAGGGAACAAGAGTGTATGCTCCTCTTCTCCTTCGCATAAACCGATTGCCCAAATAGATCAAAAATGTAAAACAAATCACGCAACCCGATTTTCCAAAAGTAGCGAAAACGAAAAATTAAAATTAAAATTAAAGACCAAATTAGAAATTAAAAATAGATAATTTTGATATTGAACTAATGCCTAATCCCCGGCAACGGCGCCAAAAACTTGATGGCACGTAATATGCACACACTTTTAAACGCAAGTGCACGTTATCGTATCAAGTAGTATAGTCTTAGATAAAACCGAATATCGCCTCAGATTAGGTTCAAGTACCAACTATCTATTTTCTAGTATCTATTTGGTGAATTAATGATTGATTGTTTGGTTTATAACTAAGAATTATTAAAGATAAGTAAATATAAAGAATTACTTCAGATGTGATGAGAATAGGGCTTCTATGTATCCTCACTATCCGCTTATGCTACTTACTAATGCATTACTTATGGTGTTCTTCTTTGGAGAAAGCAGTTTACGAAATCGCTTTATACTCCCGTCAGTTATATAAACACTCAACCCCAGATTGTTCCTTACCTACCTTCTATGATAAGTGGTAACTCTATAGGAGGATTAAGAACAAAACCTAGTTGACCGTCACGCACAATGCGCAAAATTAGGTTGTTAAGCCTCTCATCAACGCTTACAAAACTAATTGAGGTATTTTCATCCCCAATTCAAGCCTGCCTACCCAACTTACAAAGATATTCACAATCCCCTTTCGTAACTGATTAGAAATCATATCGTGATAACTAGTTGTCAATTAGTTACCAAGAATTCAACTCAATTATTGGATAGATCTCAATAAGAAAAATAACCATAAACATGCATTAATTTATAACATAAGTTTCAAGAAACTCAACATAGAAAGTCTTATAAGAGAATTAGTTCCTAGCCATGAATATGACAAGAACTAATTCAAAGTTCATCATGCAAAACCGAATTAAAGAAAAGAAAAAGGAAAAGAAAGTACTAAGTTAATGGTATCCAATCTCCAAGCCAAAATCTTGAGTCAGGTAAGAAAGGGAACCCCAAAACCGCCTAGTGGTTCTCCTTATATAGGTTTAAAACGCCTCTTCTTTTCTCTCGCAGTTCGCCCAAAATCCAAAAGACCTAATTTTTCCGCTGCGCGCTGCCTCGCAGATAGCCGCGCGCTAAGTTCGCGATCCGTCGGTGTTTTGGCGCCGCGCCTCGATATTCGCTGTTCGGTAGCCGCACAGATCTTCTGTAGCTCTCTGATGTTTAGCGCCGCGCCGTGACCGCTGTTTTAGCCGCGCCACACCTTCTCGCTGATAGTGGCGCCGCGCCTCGCTGTCGCAGGAGGAGGCCACGCTGGGTCCGATTTAGCCTGCTCGCTTCTTTCTCTGCTGCCTGCATCTCCTCTTTTGCCCTCTTTTTGCTCATTTTCCGTCATTTGGCCATTTTAACCACTTTGACTCAAAAGAAAGAAAAACTATCCTAATACGACACTTATATGTGCAAAATGGGACAAAAGACTAACTAAAACTGACTCAAAAGGTGTATATAAAATACACCGATCAATGACCATAATAGCCCATATACTTGGCACATACCATCTATACAACCTTTCTTCTCCCCTTTATGGAATTTAATCCCAACAACAATTTAGGTGATTAAACCACTTATCTGTCAAATTTCCACCAACTCTTAATTCATAATAATAAAAAAATAGTCCATTAAGGCAATCCACCAAGTCTATCAATTAGTAACAAGAGTTCAAGTCTTCTAGTTTGCAACATATTACTTTACTTATACTTTTAACCTCTTTTAAAATATGTATTGATAATTATCGCAACGTATTTACAATTTCATAACTTATTTTATAATCTAACAAGAACGACCCTTTAGGCGGGACAATCGTGCTCAACAATTTCATAAAGGTTAGCTCTAACATATTACAATTCTCTAAAAAAATTTCTTACTTCTTAATCCAACTTCTCTATCAACAATTTCCATACCACAAATGCATTAACATTAAGATTTACTCCCAATTTCCATCATGAAATTATCGACCATAACCCAATATTTCAACTACAATAACATGCACTTCAATTGTAGCTTAATGGAAGAATTTTTACCTCAATTAAATTACCAAAATAAATTCCTAGCCGAGCTCATCGCCCAATTTCGCGATACCCGCGGTTTCGTCGGCTTTTCTTCGCTAAATGGTCGTCGTTTCAACTTGAAACCAACATGCAAACATTCTACAATGTTAGACCAACATCCTTACATGTTTTCTTCTAAAAAACTTATCCGAAAATCCGAAAAATCTTACCTTGACCCGCGGCCATCACCCAACGATTTCCCCACTGTTTTGGCTTCTCGTTTTTCCCAACTTCACCCCTTTTTAATTCCAAATCAACATGCAACAATCTATGGTGTTACTCCATCATTCCTACACAATTTGTATCCACAAATTCGCCCAAAAATTGACAAAAACCGAGACCTGTGGAGTTGTTGGCATGTCCGATTCGCCACAAGCTTTGGGTCAAAATTTGGCTTCTAATCGTGATGAATTAATCTAGTAAGAATATGGCAATGTGACTTAAATTATTGGATATGGATAGTGAGATTTTCGGATTGGAATTGAGAGAAAAGATGAAGATTTGGGTGTTTAAGAATGAAAATAGAATTGAAATGAAAAGTGGTTTCGAGTATTAAATCAAAATCTGAAAATAGTTTTTAAAAATTACACTTTGGCCCTTAAAATCCTTCTTTAGTCAAGACAATCCCAAGTAATAAATCTTAATCCTACTTCTATTAATCTCAAACACTCGTTGCCTTAAATTCTTATCATCATATCTTCTATACGTCACTAATCCATGACGGAATATATATGTATATATAAACCATTATTATTAAAGATATTTCCGGCGTCGTATTCGCCATTACCAATAATTAATTCGTATTAGCACGTAAAATGTATTTAAATTTGATAATTGGAAATCTTAATCCTTAATGACGTTCTTAATTATTATCTTAAACTTACGAGGTGTAACACAAACATTCATATAAATTATTGAATAAATCTTAATCAAGTGAAGAAGAAACCAAACTAATGCATTAAATCATGAAATAAGGTTTCAAGAGATTCAATAGGAAAGCCCTAATAAAGTGTTTAGCTCCTAGCCATAGTCACGCTAAGAACTAGTACAGAATCCAACATGAACTGAAATAAAACAAAGAAAAGAGAAAAGAAAATAACTTGAACTAGGTCTCTAATCTTTATGCCTCCAAGAGTTGTGTTGTGGAATATGTACAAGGATTCCCACCGCTCCATAAGGTCGTGGTTTTGTGGATTATACGCTTGGGAAAATATTGCATCAGGACCCCAAAACGTGTCAAATTTTGGCCTAACGTGATTTTTCCGCTCAAGACAATCGGCCCCGCAGCTAGCACCGCGGTCCCGAAAGTCCTGCAGTCTCTCAGTAATAATGGCACCGCGGTTCTGCATATTGACGGGATTTGCCAGGATATATGAATTTGACGAGTGAATAAGTCATAGCAAAGATAGCCCCTATGGTTCGGCGGGAAACCTACAAAGACACATGGTATGGTCCGGGGGGCTAGTTTATAAGGGTAACTCTATAGGAGGATTAAGAACAAAAACCTAGTTGACCGTCACGCACAATGCGCAAAATTAGGGTTGTTAAGCCTCTCATCAACGCTACAAAACTAATTGAGGTATTTTCATCCCCAATTCAAGCCTGTCTACCCAACTTACAACATATTCACAATCCCCCCTTTTCAGAATCTGATTAGAAATCATATTGTGATAACTAGTTGTCAATTAGTTACCAAGAATTCAACTCAATTATTGGATAGATCTCTCAATAAGAAAAATAACCATAAACATGCATTAACTTATAACATAAGTTTCAAGAAACTCAACATAGAAAGTCTTATAAGAGAATTAGTTCCTAGCCATGAATATGACAAGAACTAATTCAAAGTTCATCATGCAAAACCGAATTAAAGAAAAGAAAAAGGAAAAGAAAGTACTAAGTTAATGGTATCCAATCTCCAAGCCAAAATCTTGAGTTGTGCAAGAAAGGAACCCCCAAAACCGCCTAGTGGTTCTCTTATATAGTTTAAAATGCCTCCTTCTTTTCCCTCGCAGTTCGCCCAAAAATCCGCCAAAAGACCTAATTTTTTCGCAGCCATGGCCGGAGTTCTGCGATCCGTCGTTTTAGTTTACGCCGCGCCTGATATTCGTTGTTCGGAAGCGCCAGCCACAGATCTTCTGTAGCCTCGGATGTTTAGGCGCCATGCCAGATTCGCCGTTTTGGTAGCCGCGCGCTGGTCCGATTTTAGCCTCGTCGCTTCTTTCTCTGCTTTCGCCGCATCTCCTCTTTTGCCCTCTTTGCTCCTTTTCCGCCATTTGACCATTTTAACCACTTTGACTCAAAAGAAAGAAAACTATCATAATACGACACTTATATGTGCAAATGGGACAAAAGACTAACTAAAATCGACTCAAAGGTGTATATAAAATACACCGATCAAATACTCCCTAACTTAACCTTTGCTCGCCGAGCAAAGATAGAAAAACTAAAATAAAAGACTCAAAGAAAAATAAAAGACTCCCATCATTAATCACTTTGTCGCATAAATGTTAACTAGAAAACATGAAGGTTAGCGTAATAATACGCAGGAACATATAGCATGAAATTTTCAAAGACACTAAACACACGGCTAAATATTTCGCAAACTCATATTCATCATGCTTAATGGAAGTCAATATACTAAATCATGCATATAAATTCAAGAATTCCTATGGCATGCTTACTTGCTATTCTCCACTAATTCGATATGCATAAAAGAGATCTTCGTGACTTTGAGGGTCAGAATGTAGGCTTAGGTAGGGTTGGTAAAGATAGGCATTTAGGCTCATTTTTCTGCACCATAAGCTCTTTGGCTTTTCAATTTTTCCTTTTTCTTTTGATTCTTTCCTTCACTTCAATTCTATCCTTCCCTCTTTGTTTTGGGAGAGTGAAATGTATTATACAAATAGCACCCCCAAACTTAGGCTTTTTTCTTTCTTATTACTTTTCCATTGGGTGCATCAAACTTGTTCACTTTTTGTTTCTTCTTTTAACACAATGTACTCCACTATTTCATATTTTCACTTATGGCACAATTTTGTGGGAATATGGGGTGTCAAAGAAGTTTCAAATTTAGGCTCAATTGGGTGACTAGGATATTTTTAAAGTACGAGATAGAAAAGAATGGTAAGAATCACTATCAAAGAAATGCCTGAGTCATATCCCTAACATGCATATCCTAACTATTTCGCCTCAAATAGCAAGCACTCATAACACATAAGCATTTATCATTTAGCATGCATAACTTAAGCAAGAAACTCCAAATAGACAGATTCTGTGAGCTTTTGGCATATGTAACCTAAGTGTTTAGATAGTTGCTTCAATTCCTTTACATTATTCCACCTTACTTCACTAGGTGTTTCTAGCAACTACAGCATACATGATCTTTGACAGGCAATTATGACTCAAGAAAGAAAAATTTTTGGTGACTCAAAATAAACATAAAACAAATAAAAAGATTTAAATAAAACATAACATGACACACAAATAAAAACTACGCAAAATAAACATAAAACAAATAAAAAGATTTAAATAAAACATAACATGACACACAAATAAAAACTAAAACACAAAAACACACCCCCAAACTTAAATCACACATTGTCCTCAATGTGTGTAGACTCAAATACAGTAAAGAAAATAAGACACTTACAAACTTTGGTTAAAATGATGGTGGTGGCGCGATAATGATCGACCATCGTTGAACAAGGCACTCACTGCCGATTTATTGCCTTGTTTCGATGTCCTTGTACTACGCTTGCGCGTCCGCATCATCTCCTCTCGTGTTGGTACAATTGCCCCATCGTGCTCAAGGTTCTCGCTTCGCTGGCCGGTCGGGTCTCGCCTCATATCGAGCCCCTATTTCAGCTCATCTTCATCCACGGAGGCCTTCGCCGGCCGCCGCCGCTTCTCCGTCTCGCCGCCGGGTCTGGGAAAGAGTGCACTATCCCATGTGACACTGACAGCTGTTTCTTTCACGAAGATTCGCGTAGTCGCGGATCGCACTCACGTGGCATAGATCGTAATAAGCGAGCCGTGTCCCAATCCACCGTTGTCACCAACTCGCTGATTTCTTCGATGCTCTGCACTATCTCTTTCCCACATCAATTGTCACTCATAATTCCATAAATCAACTTAATCGCCTTTCCGCACTCAGTGAAGTGCGAGATGTAATCACGCGGCACGATGAAATACACCAAGCCTTGGTCGCTTTGTTGAATCGCACCTACCAAAGCTCTAGATCCATTCCTTCCAATCTCAAAAGCACTCCTGGTAGCCGACTGTTTGCAACCAGATCCCACTGATGTTGTTTGCGCTTCCTGCACCATGTTCTAAAATGGCTCCAATCACCAATTCCTCCTTCAACATCCACGCTTTTAGAGTCGCATTTATTTATTCCGCCACACAGCATATAATTTCCCCTTACAAAGCACCCCTTTCTGCCCTCTCCTGAAAGTTTGCATAAAATTCCCGCACTATCATTGTATTCACTGGTGTTATCTTCTCCGATTGACAAATCTCTTCCACCCCTTAGCTCTATCATAGCCCTGATGGGCTCATAAATGTCTTCCTTCCCATATGATCCCCTTTGGTAATCCATTCCCTTCTCGAATTACGAGTCCGTATCAAGCCTTTGTATCTTTGAAGGCCCGTAACTCACAAATCTATTTTCATCAGATTGGCTTGGGGTGGATGTGGATCCTCTTCTCTTCTCGTGGCCATTTTAAAATAAAATCGAACTTCTAATTTTTGTGGCACAACGTCTCCTACACACTCAACAACTAGCAATGACAACACCCCCAAACTTCAACAATGCCCACAACCTCTTTTTCTACTCTTTTCTCCAACTTCACAACCAACTTTTCAAGACTCCAAACTACTTCAACTACAATACTCTTCCCAACTACTACCTCCTATGACTTCATGAAAGGATTCAAGAACAAAGGTAGGGATTACCTTTGATGGTAAGATTCTGCTTGTTTCGTTTTCAATGGTGGTCGAGGCTATGGAATGGAGCTTTGTTGTTTGAGATAGTGGGTTTTTTGGGAATTTAAGAGTTTAGGTTGTGGTCAGTTGGATTTGGAGGATTTGTGGGAGAGTTTCAAATTTCGTGGTTTTGGAGAGGGGCGTTAGGTTTTGAAGTTGGAATTGGGAAAATCTGATTTTGGGCATTTTAAATTCGATTCGCCGCCATGGGCTTTTAGCCATGGCTTACCAAACATCTCGCGCCTTCGACTTTCGCGCTGCCCTACTTCCCGAGCCACATACTAAATTCTGCAAACTTTCGAATTCTACCGCGCCGCTTCCTGGCGCGCTCGCTTCAGCCATGCGCTACCCGCTTTTCGAAATCGACTTTTTCGCTTTTTCGCCGCTTCATTCCTCAGACTCTATCACTCACAAAGACAAACACGAGAACCCAAGACCGTGAGATTGTTCTAGACAAAATAAAATAAACTAAAACAAATTAAAATAACATAATTGAAAACGCTGGGTCGCTTCCCAAAGCTGTTTTTAACGCCTTTTAGCCTGACGCAGTTCCTTAGTCTTAATAACCTTGGGGTGGATTAAGCCCCAACCTATCCATTTCTCCACATTGGCGCTTTCCTTTTTCTCCTTTTCTTTTAGCATTATCTGTAATAGGGAGTTCAGAACACTTACCTCCTTTAGTGGCATTTCAAGAAACCATGCCCGCTTCGGGCTCATCACTCTTTGGTTGACTTGTAATGGCTCGCAGACGGGCTCACGGTGCCGATTGCAAAGCACCTATTCATCGTGGTGGTTCGATGACACGTTTAAACACTTTAAACACCATTTCTTCATTCTCCACCCTTAATGTCAACTCCTCTTTCAACATCAATCAAAGCTCTTCCCGCTGCTAGGAACGGCCTCCTAATATGATAGAGATTTCAGATCTTCTTCCATATCAAGAATGAGGAAATCTGCAGAAAGAAAAATTTTCCTACCTTCACAATCACGCCCTCAATCTTGCCTCGTGGATGAATCCATCGCCCGCTTCTAGTTGCAGACTCACAGCCGTTGGTTTAGCCTCTCCCAACTCCAATCTTTTGAAAACCGAGCAGGCATCGATTTATACTTGCCCCTAAATCGCATGTAGCTCATGCACGCCACCCCGCCCACTGACGGTAGTGTAAAGCTTCCAGGTCCTTTAGCTTTGGTGGCAATTTCTTTGTAAGATAGCACTACACTCTTCTATTAGTGCTACTATCTCATATTCGCCGCTTCCTCTTTTTCCCAAGATTTCTTTCATGAACTTGAAATAAGACAGATTCGCTCCAAAGCCTCTATAAAAGGTATGTTGATACGCAACTTCGAATACCTCCAAGAATTTGGAAAATTGTTTATCGACCGCCTTCCTTTGTAATCTCCGGGGAAAGGAATCTTTTCAGATACTCCTTCTCCCGAGTTTTCTATCACCGGGCTAGGTTCACCACCTTCTCTTTTCTAACTCGCTCTTCTCAACTATCGGGAGGTGGTCGTGCTCCAATTGTCTTCCACTTCAATCGCACCGCTTACATCGCTTCCCTGATTTACCTCGTATTGCTCGAATGCCCCCGCGTTCGATGTTTGCTCGCTTTGCTAGATGCCCTACTTGTGTTTCCAAGTTTCAACGAGGATCTAGCTTCGCCATAAATCGCGTCGGCGCTGCGTTGCGCCGCCATAGCCGCTAAGCTCATCCGCTTTTTCACGAACCGCAGATTGAATCGCTGAGGCCGCGGCTTGAATGGCGGCTACCGATTCTGCTCGCTGGTTCGCATCGACTTCGTATTGGTTTTGTTGCCTCGATATCGATTTCCGCCGCTCGATATCGGTTCTGATGCCCCGATATTGATTCGCTGCCCCGATCTCCTTTCCATGAGAAATTTGGGCGATTCTCCACCGATTATAAGTGTTCGAGTAGGTTGTTCGCTGCCTCGTAATCGCTACCGCTGACACTCGCCTGCTCCATCGTATATTGTCGATCCGCCGGCGGCATCTATCAAACGATGTGGCCACCACATATCTCACAGCCTTTTAGGCCTGCATCGCTGCCATCGACATCAGATTGCCGCAATCGCTTTCGCTGGCGGCCACTGGGCATTCAAGGCAAGAATAGCATCTACTTCGCGACCCTACGCTTCTTCTCCCACTAGTCGCCTCTCTTCGTGATACGGTTGTTAGTGGCCATATCTTCTAATAGCTCATGCGAAAGGCGCGGGTCGCTTTCCTACGAATGCTCCACTCGCTTGCAGATCTACGATGGTTCGTCAGATCGCCACCACAGAAGATGTGGACCAAGTTCCACAACTCAATGCAATGGTGTGGACACTTCCTCTGCAGATCTGAACCTTTCCCAAGATTCATATAAGGACTCTCCATCACCTGGTAGAAGTTGTTCAACTCCTTCTCAATTTTGTCGCTTTACAAGCGCGAAAGAACTTGGCTAGAATTTCGCGCTACCGCTACGTGAATATCGAATCTACCGCAGGAATTCAACCATACTTTTGCTCTATCCCCGAGTGAGCGGAAAGAGCCTCAACCCGACGGCATCATCAAGAACGCCGTTATATCCGAAAAGGCACATAGCTCCAAGAAATTAGCTACGCATGTGCTGATCCTCCACGGGCAAGCCTCCGACCGCACAAGATGTCACTCATGCTCAAAATCACGTTTTATCTCGGTTGTTGCTCCTATCGCAGTGAGCCTAATGCATGTCTGTGCTCCATTAACTCTTGGCAAGACATAATCTCCCAAACTTCTTTCTCGGCCGATTCTGACTCATCTTCCACATCTATCGCACTTGACGAGATCTTCCGGTTAGGTTGATTTTCACCTAACCCTTCTCTCATCCTGTTATTGTTTAGATTACCGCCCATTTCTATTAAAGTTGCAACCCGCTGATTCTTTCTCGCTTTGTTTGCGTTTTCGATCTCTCGATCGCGGAACAAGAGTACGCTCCTCTTCTCCTTCGCATAAACCGATTGCTCAAATAGATCAAAAACGAAAACAAATCACGCAACCCGATTTTCCAAAAGTAGCGAAAAACGTAAAAATTAAAATTAAATTAAAGACCAAATTAGAAATTAAAAATAGATAATTTTGATATCGAACTAATGCCTAATCCCCTAATCGCCAAAAACTTGACGCGTAATATGCACACACTTTTAAACGCAAGTGCACGTTATCGTATCAAGAGTATAGTCTTAGATAAGACCGAATATCGTCCTCTAGGTTTAGGGTTCAAGTACCAACTATCTATTTTCTAGTATCTATTGGTGAATTAATGATTGATTGTTTGGTTTATAACTAAGAATTATTAAAGATAAGTAAATATAAAGAATTACTTCAGATGTGATGAGAATAGGGCTTCTATGTATCCTCACTATCCGCTATGCTACTTACTAATGCATTACTTATGGTGTTCTTCTTTGGAGAAAGCAGTTTACGTAAATCGCTTTATATTCCCGCTGGGGTTATATAAACACTCAACCCCAGATTGTTCCTTACCTACCTTCTGTGATAAGGGTAACTCTATAGGAGGATTAAGAACAAAACCTAGTTGACCGTCACGCACAATGCGCAAAATTAGGTTGTTAAGCCTCTCATCAACGCTTACAAAACTAATTGAGGTATTTTCATCCCCAATTCAAGCCCGCCTACCCAACTTACAAAGATATTCACAATCCCCTTTTCGTAACTGATTAGAAATCATATCATGATAACTAGTTGTCAATTAGTTACCAAGAATTCAACTCAATTATCGATAGATCTCTCAATAAGAAAAATAACCATAAACATGCATTAATGTATAACATAATTTTCAAGAAACTCAACATAGAAAGCCCTATAAGAGACTTAGTTCCTAGCCATGAATATGACAAGAACTAATTCAAAGTTCATCATGCAAAAACTGAATTAAAGAAAAGAAAAAGGAAAAAGAAAGTACTAAGTTAATGGTATCCAATCTCCAAGCCAAAATCTTGAGTTGTGCAAGAAGGGGAACCCTCAAAAACTGCCTAGGGTTCTCCTTATATAGTTTTAAAACGCCCTTCTTTTCCTCGCAGCTCGCCCAAAAATCCAAAAGACCTAATTTTTCCGCTACGCCGCTGCCTCGCAGATAGCCATGCCGGAAGTTCTCGCGATCCGTCGGTGTTTTGGCGCCGCGCTCGATATTCGCTGTTCGGAGCCAGGCCGCCAGATCTTCAGAGTTCCTGATGTTTAGCGCCGCGCCCAGATTCGCCGTTTTGTAGGCCGCGCGCCAATCCTTCGCTCGAATAGTGGCGCCGCGCCTCGCTGTCGCAGGAGGGCCGCGCCGGGTCCGATTTTAGCCTCGCTTCTTTCTCTGCTGGCCGCATCTCCTCTTGCCCTCTTTTTGCTCATTTTCCGTCATTTGGCCATTTTAACCACTTTGACTCAAAAGAAAGAAAACTATCCTAATACGACACTTATATGTGCAAATGGGACAAAAGACTAACTAAATCGACTAAAGGTGTATATAAAATACACCGATCAATGACCATAATAGCCCATATACTTGGCACATACCATCTATACAACCTTTCTTCTCCCCTTTATGGAATTTAATCCCAACAACAATTTAGGTGATTAAACCACTTATCTGTCAAATTTCCACCAACTCTTAATTCATAATAATAAAAAAATAGTCCATTAAGGCAATCCACCAAGTCTATCAATTAGTAACAAGAGTTCAAGTCTTCTAGTTTGCAACATATTACTTTACTTATACTTTTAACCTCTTTTAAAATATGTATTGATAATTATCGCAACGTATTTACAATTTCATAACTTATTTTATAATCTAACAAGAACGACCCTTTAGGCGGGACAATCGTGCTCAACAATTTCATAAAGGTTAGCTCTAACATATTACAATTCTCTAAAAAAATTTCTTACTTCTTAATCCAACTTCTCTATCAACAATTTCCATACCACAAATGCATTAACATTAAGATTTACTCCCAATTTCCATCATGAAATTATCGACCATAACCCAATATTTCAACTACAATAACATGCACTTCAATTGTAGCTTAATGGAAGAATTTTTACCTCAATTAAATTACCAAAACAGTCCCTAGCCGAGCTCATCGCTTCACCGCGATACCCGCGGTTTCGTCGGCTTTTCTTCGCTAAATGGTCGTCGTTTCAACTTGAAACCAACATGCAAACATTCTACAATGTTAGACCAACATCCTTACATGTTTTCTTCTAAAAAACTTATCCGAAAATCCGAAAAATCTTACCTTGACCCGCGGCCATCACCCAACGATTTCCCCACTGTTTTGGCTTCTCGTTTTTCCCAACTTCACCCCTTTTTAATTCCAAATCAACATGCAACAATCTATGGTGTTACTCCATCATTCCTACACAATTTGCATCCACAAATTCGTCCAAAAATTGGACAAAAACCGAGACCTAGGGGTTGTTGGCGGCCCGATTTGCCAAGCTTTGGGTCAAAATTTGGCTTCTAATCGTGATGAATTAATCTAGTAAGAATATGGCAATGTGACTTAAATTATCGATATGGATAGTGAGATTTTCGGATTGGAATTGAGAGAAAAGATGAAGATTTGGGTGTTTAAGAATGAAAATAGAATTGAAATGAAAAAGGGTTTGAGTATTAAATCAAAATCTGAAAATAGTTTTTAAAAATTACACTTTGGCCCTTAAAATCCTTCTTTAGTCAAGACAATCCCCAAGTAATAAATCTTAATCCTACTTCTATTAATCTCAAACACTCGTTGCCTTAAATTCTTATCATCATATCTTCTATACGTCACTAATCCATGACGGAATATATATGTATATATAAACCATTATTATTAAAGATATTTCCGGCGTCGTATTCGCCATTACCAATAATTAATTCGTATTAGCACGTAAAATGTATTTAAATTTGATAATTGGAAATCTTAATCCTTAATGACGTTCTTAATTATTATCTTAAACTTACGAGGTGTAACACAAACATTCATATAAATTATTGAATAAATCTTAATCAAGTGAAGAAGAAACCAAACTAATGCATTAAATCATGAAATAAGGTTTCAAGAGATTCAATAGGAAAGCCCTAATAAAGTGTTTAGCTCCTAGCCATAGTCACGCTAAGAACTAGTACAGAATCCAACATGAACTGAAATAAAACAAAGAAAAGAGAAAAGAAAATAACTTGAACTAGGTCTCTAATCTTTATGCCTCCAAGAGTTGTGTTGTGGAATATGTACAAGGATTCCCAGCTGCTCCATAAGGTCAGGGTTTTAGGGATTATACAGTTGGGAAAATATTGCATTGTGGACCCTGAAAACGTGTCAAATTTTGGCCCAGAACGTGATTTTTCCGCCTCGGCACAACGGTCCTGCAGGCTAGCACCGCGGTCCCGAAAGTCCTGCAGTCTCTCAGTAATAATGGCACCGCGGTTCTGCATATTGACGGGATTTGCCAGGATATATGAATTTGACGAGTGAATAAGTCATAGCAAAGATAGCCCCTATGGTTCGGCGGGAAACCTACAAAGACACATGGTATGGTCCGGGGGGCTAGTTTATAAGGGTAACTCTATAGGAGGATTAAGAACAAAAACCTAGTTGACCGTCACGCACAATGCGCAAAATTAGGGTTGTTAAGCCTCTCATCAACGCTACAAAACTAATTGAGGTATTTTCATCCCCAATTCAAGCCTGTCTACCCAACTTACAACATATTCACAATCCCCTTTCGTAACTGATTAGAAATCATATCAGTGATAACTAGTTGTCAATTAGTTACCAAGAATTCAACTCAATTATTGGATAGATCTCTCAATAAGAAAAATAACCATAAACATGCATTAACTTATAACATAAGTTTCAAGAAACTCAACATAGAAAGCCCTATAAGAGAATTAGTTCCTAGCCATGAATATGACAAGAACTAATTCAAAGTTCATCATGCAAAAACTGAATTAAAGAAAAGAAAAAGGAAAAGAAAGTACTAAGTTAATGGTATCCAATCTCCAAGCCACAATCTTGAGTCATAAGAAAGGGAACCCCAAAACCGCCTAGTGGTTCTCCTTATATAGGTTTAAAATGCCTCCTTCTTTTCCTCGCAGTTCGCCCAAAAATCCGCCAAAAGACCTAATTTTTCGCCAGCGCCGCGCCTAAGTTCTCGCGATCCGTCGGGTGTTTTGGCGCCGCGCCCCGATATCTGTTGTTCGGTAGCCATGGCACAGATCTTCTGTAGCTCCTGATGTTTAGCGCCGCCCCGCATATCTGCCGTTTGTAGCCACTGAATCTTCTCGCTCGAATAGCGAGCCATGCGCTGTCCGATTTTAGCCTCGCTCGCTCTTTTCTCTGCTGCCTCGCATCTCCTTTTGCCCTCTTTTTGCTCCTTTTCCGCCATTTGACCATTTTAACCACTTTGACTCAAAAGAAAGAAAACTATCATAATACGACACTTATATGTGCAAATGGGACAAAAGACTAACTAAAATCGACTCAAAAGGTGTATATAAAATACACCGATCAAATACCCAAACTTAACCTTTGCTCGCCTCGAGCAAAGATAGAAAAACTAAAATAAAAGACTCAAAGAAAAAATAAAAGACTCCTGTCATTAATCACTTTTCGCATAAATGTTAACTAGAAAAACATGA
Organism: Przewalskia tangutica; assembly: GCA_029844215.1. Taxonomy (NCBI): domain Eukaryota; kingdom Viridiplantae; phylum Streptophyta; class Magnoliopsida; order Solanales; family Solanaceae; genus Przewalskia; species Przewalskia tangutica. The sequence continues at coordinate 32,822,895 of CM056731.1, read as the reverse complement.
AGGTTAGCGTAATAATACGCAGAACATATAGCATGAAATTTTCAAAGACACTAAACACACGAAGCTAAATATTTCGCAAACTCATATTCATCATGCTTAATGGAAGTCAATATACTAAATCATGCATATAAATTCAAGAATTCCTATGGCATGCTTACTTTCTATTCTCCACTAATTCGATATGCATAAAAGAGATCTTCGTGACTTTGAGGTCAGAATGTAGGCTTAGGTAGGGTTGGTAAAGATAGGCATTTAGGCTCATTTTTCTGCACTATAAGCTCTTTCGCTTTTCAATTTTTCCCTTTTCTTTTGATTCTTTCCTTCACTTCAATTCTATCCTTCCCTCTTTGTTTTGGGAGAGTGAAATGTATTATACAAATAGCACCCCCAAACTTAGGCTTTGCCTCTTTCTTATTACTTTTCCATTGTGTGCATCAAACTTGTTCACTCTTTTTGTTTCTTCTTTTAACACAATGTACTCCACTATTTCATATTTTCACTTATGGCACAATTTTGTGGGAATATGGGTAAGCAAAGAAGTTTTAAATTTAGGCTCAATGGGTGACTAGGGATATTTTTAAAGTACGAGATAGAAAAGAATGGTAAGAATCACTATCAAAGAAATGCCCTCGAGTCATATCCCTAACATGCATATCCTAACTATTTCGCCTCAAATAGCAAGCACTCATAACACATAAGCATTTATCATTTAGCATGCATAACTTAAGCAAGAAACTCCAAATAGACAGATTCTGTGAGCTTTTGGCATATCTAACCTAAGTGTTTAGATAGTTGCTTCAATTCCTTTACATTATTCCACCTTACTTCACTAGGTGTTTCTAGCAACTACAGCATACATGATCTTTGACAGGCAATTATGACTCAAGAAAGAAAAATTTTTGGTGACTCAAAATAAACATAAAACAAATAAAAAGATTTAAATAAAACATAACATGACACACAAATAAAAACTACTCAAAATAAACATAAAACAAATAAAAAGATTTAAATAAAACATAACATGACACACAAATAAAAACTAAAACACAAAAACACACCCCCAAACTTAAATCACACATTGTCCCCAATGTGTGTAGACTCAAAGACAGTAAAGAAAATAAGACACTTACAAACTTTGGTTAAAATGATGGTGGTGGCGTGGATAATGATCGACTATCGTTGAACAAGGCACTCACCGTCGATTTGTTGCCTTGTTTCTTGATGTCCTTGTACTATCGCTTGCGCGTCTGCATCATCTCCTCCGGGTGTTGGTACAATTGCCCCATTGTGGGCTGAAGGTTCTCGCTTCGGTTGGCCGCTGGTTGGTCGTCTCGCTCATATCGAGCCCCTATTTCGTGCTCATCTTCATCCACGGCGCCTCGCCGCCGCCGCTCTCCGTCCGCCGCTGGGCCGGGTCCGGGAAAGAGTGCACTATCCCATAGACACGCAGCTGGTTTCTTTCACGAGATTCCGGGTAGTTGCGGATCGCACTCACGTGGCATAGATCGGTAATAAGCGAGCCGTGTCCCAATCCACCTGTCACCAACCTCGCTGATTTCTTCGATGCTCGCACTATCTCTTTTCCCACATCAATTGTCACTCATAATTCCATAAATCAACTTAATCTCGCTCTTCCGCACTCGTGAAGTGCGTAGATGTAATCACGCGGCATCGACGAAATACACCAAGCCTTGGTCGCTTTGTCAATCGCACCTACTCGCTCTAGATCCATTCCTTCCATCTCAAAAGCAGCCAGTGGTAGCCGACTGTTTGCACCAGATCCCACTGATGTTGTCGGTGCTCCTAGACCATGTTCTAAAATGGCTCCAATCACCAATTCCTCCTTTAACATCCATCGCTTTTAGAGTCGCATTTATTTATTCCGCCACACAGCATATAATTTCCCTTACAAAGCACCCTTCTGTCCTCTCCGAAAGTTTGCATAAAATTCCCGCACTATTGTTGTATTCATCGTGTTATCTTCTCCTGATTGACAAATCTCTTCCACCCTTAGTTTCTATCATAGCCCTGATGGGCTCATAAATGTCTTCCTTCCCATATGATCCCCTTTGGTAATCCATTCCCTTCTCGAATTACGAGTCCGCATCAAGCCTTTGTATCTGGAAGCGCCCGTAACTCACAAATCTATTTTCATCAGATTGTGGGTCAAAGGGATGTGGATCCTCTTCTCTCGTGGCCATTTTAAAATAAAATCTGCAACTTCTAATTTTTGGGCACAACGTCTCCTACACACTCAACAACTAGCAATGACAACACCCCAAACTTCAACAATGCCCACAACCTCTTTTTCTACTCTTTTCTCCAACTTCACAACCAACTTTTCAAGACTAAACTACTTCAACTACAATACTCTTCCCAACTACTACCTCCTATGACTTCAAGTGAAAGGATTCAAGAACAAAGGTAGGATTACCTTTTGACGAGAAGATTCAAGCTTGTTCTTGTTTCAATCGCGGTCGAGGCTATGGAACTGAGCTTTGTTGCTTGAGATAGTGGGGTTTTGGGAATTTAAGAGTTTAGGTTGTGGTTGGTTGATTTGTGGAGGATTTGTGGGAGAGTTTCAAATTTCGTGGTTTTTGGAGAGGCGTTAGGTTTGAAGTTGGAATCGGGAAAATCTGATTTTGGGCGCTTTAAATTCGATTCCCGCCACACATGGCCTTTAGCCGCGCCTAAACATCTCAAGGCCTTCGGGACTTTCGCCATGCCTTACTTCCTAGCCATGGCTAAATTTCTGAACTTTCTGAATTCTACCGCCGCGCTTCGCTTCTGGCGCCATGCGCTGCTCAGCCATGGCTACCCGCTCGAAATCGACTTTCTTTCGCTTTTTTGCCTTCGCCATTCCTCAGACCTATCACTCACAACACAAACACAAGAACCTAAGACCGTGAGATTGTTCTGCATAAAATAAAATAAACTAAAAATGTAAATTAAAATAACATAATTGAAAACGCTGGTCGCTTCCCAAGTAGCTGTTTTTAACGCCTTTTAATGACGCAAGTTCCTTAGTCTTAATAACCTCAGTGGATTAAGCCCCAACCTATCCATTTCCTCCACATTTGGCGCTTCCTTTTTCTCCTTTTCTTTTAGCATTATCTGTAATAGGAGTTCAGAACACTTACCTCCTTTAGTGGTATTTCAAACCATGCTCGCTGGGCTCATCACTCTTTGGTTGACTTGTAATGGCTCGCATGGGCTGATGGTGCTGATTGCAAAGCACCTATTCATCGTGGTGGTTCGATGACACGTTTAAACACTTTAAACACCATTTCTTCATTCTCCACCCTTAATGTCAACTCCCCTCTTTCAACATCAATCAAAGCTCTTCCCGTTGCTAGAACGCCTCCTAATATGATAGGGATTTTCGCATCTTCTTCCATATCAAGAATGAGGAAATCTGCAGAAAGAAAATTTTCCTACCTTCACAATCACGCCCTCAATCTTGCCTCGGATTTAATCCATCATCCGCTTGGCTAGTTGCAGACTCACAGTGGTTGGTTTAGCCTCTCCCAACTCCAATCTTTTGAAAACTGATAAGGGCATCAGATTTATACTTGCCCCTAAATCGCATAGAGCTCTGTTGCACGTCACCCTGCCCATCGTACGGTAGTAAAGCTTCCAGGTCCTTTAGCTTTGGTGGCAATTTCTTTGTAAGATAGCACTACACTCTTCTATTAGTGCTACTATCTCATATTCTACGCTTCTCTTTTTCCCAAGATTTCTTTCATGAACTTGAAATAAGACGATTCGCCTCCAAAGCCTCTATAAAAGGTATGTTGATATGCAACTTCCGAATACCTCCAAGAATTTGGAAAATTGTTTATCGACCGCCTTCCTTTGTAATCTCCTGGAAGGAATCTTTCTCAGATACTCCTTCTCTTGAGTTTTCTATCACCGGGCTAGGTTCACCACCTTCTTTTTCTAACTCGCTCTTCTCAACTATCGGGCCGGTGGCCGCTGCTCCAATTGTCTTCCACTTCTCAACCGCATCGCCTTACATCGCTTCTGATTTACTCGTATTGCTCGAATGCCCCTCGCGTTCGATGTTTGCTCGCCATACCGCCCTACTTGTGTTTCCAAGTTTCGAACGAGGATCTAGCTTCGCTATAAATCGCGTCAGGCGCTGCGCCGCCATAGCCGCTTTAAGCTCATCCGCTTTTCACAACCGGCAGTATCAATCGCTGAGGCCGCGGGCTTGAATGGGCGGCTACCGATTCTGCTCTCACTGGTTCTGCATCGACCGTATTGGTTTTTGCCCTCGATATCGATTCTCGCCGCTCGACATCGCTCGATGCCCCGATATTGATTCTCGCTGCCCCGATCTCCTTCCATGAGAAATTTGGGCGATTCTCCACCCGGATTATAAGTGTTCGAGTAGGTTGTTCTGCCGCTCGTAATCGCTACCGCTGACACTCGCCTGCTCCATCGTATATTGTTGGGATCCGCCGGGCGGCATCTATCAAACGATGCGCCACCACATATCTCACGCCTTTTAGGCTCATCGCTGCCATCGACATCAGACAAGCCGCAATCGCTTCGCTGGCGGCCACTGGGCATTCAAGGCAAGAATAACATCTACTTCGCCGACCACGCTTCTTCTCCCACTAGTCGCCTTCTTCGTGATACGGTTGTTAGCGCCATATCTTCTAATAGCTCACGGCCGCGTCGCTTTTCTCATTAATGCTCCACCACGCGGATCTATGATGGTTCCGTCAGATCGCCACCACAGAAGATGTGGACCAAGTTCCACAACTCAACGAATGTGGACACTTCCTCTCAGATCCTCGAACCTTTCCCAAGATTCATATAAGGACTCTCCATCACCTTGGTAGAAGTTGTTCAACTCCCTTCTCAATTTCACGCTTACAAGGCGCGAAAGAACTTGGCTAGGAATTTCTCGCGCTACTGCGCTACGTGAATATCGACCTACCGCGTGGAATTCAACCATACTTTTGCTCTATCCTCGAGTGAGAAGCGGAAAGAGCCTCAACTCGACGCATCATCGTGAACGCCGTTATATCCGAAAGGGCACATAGCTCCAAGAAATTAGCTATGTACGTGCGATCCTCCACGGCGCCTCCGAATTGCACAAGATGCCGTACCATGCTCAAAATCGCTGGTTTTATCTCAAGTTGTTGGCTCCTATCGCAGGAGCCTAATGCACGTCGTGCTCCATTAACTCTTGGCAAAGACATAATCTCCCAAACTTCTTTCTCGGCCGATTCGACTTCATCTTCCACATCTATCGCACTTGACGAGATCTTCCGGTTAGGTTGATTTTCACCTAACCCTTCTCTCATCCTGTTATTGTTTAGATTACCGCCCATTTCTATTAAAGTTGCAACCCGTTGATTCTTTCTCGCTTTGCTCGCGTTTTCGATCTCCGATCAAGGAACAAGAGTGTACGCTCCTCTTCTCCTTCGCATAAACCGATTGCCGAAATAGATCAAAACAAAACAAATCACGCAACCCGATTTTCCAAAAGTAGCGAAAAACGTAAAAATTAAAATTAAAGACCAAATTAGAAATTAAAAATAGATAATTTTGATATCGAACTAATGCCTAATCCCTAATCGGCCAAAAACTTGATGCGTAATATGCACACACTTTTAAACGCAAGTGCACGTTATCGTATCAAGTAGTATAGTCTTAGATAAGACCAATATCGCCTTGGGATTAGGTTCAAGTACCAACTATCTATTTTCTAGTATCTATTTGGTGAATTAATGATTGATTGTTTGGTTTATAACTAAGAATTATTAAAGATAAGTAAATATAAAGAATTACTTCAGATGTGATGAGAATAGGGCTTCTATGTATCCTCACTATCCGCTATGCTACTTACTAATGCATTACTTACGGTGTTCTTCTTTTCGAGAAAGCAGTTTACTGAAATCGCTTTATACTCCCGTGAGGTTATATAAACACTCAACCCCAGATTGTTCCTTACCTACCTTCGGTGATAAGGGTAACTCTATAGGAGGATTAAGAACAAAATTCTAGTTGACCGTCACGCACAATGCGCAAAATTAGGGTTGTTAAGCCTCTCATCAACGCTACAAAACTAATTGAGGTATTTTCATCCCCAATTCAAGCCTGTCTACCCAACTTACATCATATTCACAATCCCCTTTCGTAACTGATTAGAAATCATATTGTGATAACTAGTTGTCAATTAGTTACCAAGAATTCAACTCAATTATCGATAGATCTCTCAATAAGAAAAATAACCATAAACATGCATTAATTTATAACATAAGTTTCAAGAAACTCAACATAGAAAGCCCTATAAGAGAATTAGTTCCTAGCCATGAATATGACAAGAACTAATTCAAAGTTCATCATGCAAAACCGAATTAAAGAAAAGAAAAAGGAAAAGAAAGTACTAAGTTAATGGTATCCAATCTCCAAGCCAAAATCTTGAGTCAAAGAAAGGGAACCCCAAAACCGCCTAGGGTTCTCCTTATATAGTTTAAAACGCTCCTTCTTTTCTCGCAGTTCGCCCAAAAATCCAAAAGACCTAATTTTTCCGCGCGCCGCCTCGCAGATAGCCATGCGCCGGAGTTCTCGCGATCCGTCGGTGTTTTGGCGCCGCGCCGATTCGCTGTTCGGTAGCCGCGCGCAGATCTTCTGAGCTCCTCGGATGTTTATTCGCCGCGCCCGTGATTGCCGTTTTGTAGCCGCGGGCGCACACCTTCGCTCGAGCTGGCGCCGCGCTGGTCGCAGGAGGCCGCGCGCTGGTCCGATTTTAGCCTCGTTCGCCTCTTTCTCTGCTGCCTGCATCTCCTCTTTGCCCTCTTTTGCTCATTTTCCGTCATTTGGCCATTTTAACCACTTTGACTCAAAAGAAAGAAAAACTATCCTAATACGACACTTATATGTGCAAAATGGGACAAAAGACTAACTAAAACTGACTCAAAAGGTGTATATAAAATACACCGATCAATGACCATAATAGCCCATATACTTGGCACATACCATCTATACAACCTTTCTTCTCCCCTTTATGGAATTTAATCCCAACAACAATTTAGGTGATTAAACCACTTATCTGTCAAATTTCCACCAACTCTTAATTCATAATAATAAAAAAATAGTCCATTAAGGCAATCCACCAAGTCTATCAATTAGTAACAAGAGTTCAAGTCTTCTAGTTTGCAACATATTACTTTACTTATACTTTTAACCTCTTTTAAAATATGTATTGATAATTATCGCAACGTATTTACAATTTCATAACTTATTTTATAATCTAACAAGAACGACCCTTTAGGCGGGACAATCGTGCTCAACAATTTCATAAAGGTTAGCTCTAACATATTACAATTCTCTAAATGTTTTTCTTACTTCTTAATCCAACTTCTCTATCAACAATTTCCATACCACAAATGCATTAACATTAAGATTTACTCCCAATTTCCATCATGAAATTATCGACCATAACCCAATATTTCAACTACAATAACATGCACTTCAATTGTAGCTTAATGGAAGAATTTTTACCTCAATTAAATTACCAAAATAAATTCCTAGCCGAGCTCATCGCCTTTCCGCGATACCCGCGTTTCGCTTTTCTTCGCTAAATGGTCGTCGTTTCAACTTGAAACCAACATGCAAACATTCTACAATGTTAGACCAACATCCTTACATGTTTTCTTCTAAAAAACTTATCCGAAAATCCGAAAAATCTTACCTTGACCCGCGGCCATCACCCAACGATTTCCCCACTGTTTTGGCTTCTCGTTTTTCCCAACTTCACCCCTTTTTAATTCCAAATCAACATGCAACAATCTATGGTGTTACTCCATCATTCCTACACAATTTGCATCCACAAATTCGTCCAAAAATTGGACAAAAACCGAGACCTAGGGGTTGTTGGCAGTGGCCCGATTTGGCCACTGTTTTGGGTCAAAATTTGGCTTCTAATTGTGATGAATTAATCTAGTAAGAATATGGCAATGTGACTTAAATTATTGGATATGGATAGTGAGATTTTCGGATTGGAATTGAGAGAAAAGATGAAGATTTGGGTGTTTAAGAATGAAAATAGAATTGAAATGAAAAAGGGTTTGAGTATTAAATCAAAATCTGAAAATAGTTTTTAAAAATTACACTTTGGCCCTTAAAATCCTTCTTTAGTCAAGACAATCCCCAAGTAATAAATCTTAATCCTACTTCTATTAATCTCAAACACTCGTTGCCTTAAATTCTTATCATCATATCTTCTATACGTCACTAATCCATGACGGAATATATATGTATATATAAACCATTATTATTAAAGATATTTCCGGCGTCGTATTCGCCATTACCAATAATTAATTCGTATTAGCACGTAAAATGTATTTAAATTTGATAATTGGAAATCTTAATCCTTAATGACGTTCTTAATTATTATCTTAAACTTACGAGGTGTAACACAAACATTCATATAAATTATTGAATAAATCTTAATCAAGTGAAGAAGAAACCAAACTAATGCATTAAATCATGAAATAAGGTTTCAAGAGATTCAATAGGAAAGCCCTAATAAAGTGTTTAGCTCCTAGCCATAGTCACGCTAAGAACTAGTACAGAATCCAACATGAACTGAAATAAAACAAAGAAAAGAGAAAAGAAAATAACTTGAACTAGGTCTCTAATCTTTATGCCTCCAAGAGTTGTGTTGTGGAATATGTACAAGGATTCCCAGCTGCTCCATAAGGTCAGGGTTTTAGGGATTATACAGTTGGGAAAATATTGCATTGTGGACCCTGAAAACGTGTCAAATTTTGGCCCAGAACGTGATTTTTCCGCCTCGGCACAACGGTCCTGCAGGCTAGCACCGCGGTCCCGAAAGTCCTGCAGTCTCTCAGTAATAATGGCACCGCGGTTCTGCATATTGACGGGATGTGACGGGATATATGAATTTGACGAGTGAATAAGTCATAACAAAGATAGCCCCTATGGTTCGGCGGGAAACCTACAAAGACACATGGTATGGTCCGGGGGGCTAGTTTATGAGGGGCAGTGGAGGCAGGGTTAGGATAACAGAGACAACCGAATATCCGTAAGTGATCATAAGAGGGGACTCTGCGATAGAGGATTTCGGTAGGGGTCATATTGTGAAGGGTACTAGTCGGGAGAATGTTTAGAATGTATTCTGACATCTTAGCGGCATATACCCAAAATGACGGGTGGAGAGATGCATAAATCAACAAAGTACGAATCATATTGTTAATGGTACGAATGATTCGTTCAACTTTACCGTTTTGTGGAGAAGTGTGAGGGCATGAGAATCGAAAGACCATGCCATTATTCGTACAAAAATGATGAAAGGATGAGTTGTTAAATTCACGACCATTATCGCACTGAAAATAATTTATACCCTTTTCAAACTGTGTTTTGATAAAAGTGCGAAACTCAAGAAATTTGACAAACACTTCCGATTTAAATTTAAGAGGATATATCCAAATGTAGTGAGAAAAATCATCTAGTAATACAAGATAGTATTTATGGCCAAGAGAACTAGCAATAGGGGATGTCCATAAATCGGCATGTATTATATCAAATGGTGCAAAAGTAACACTAGTAGATAATTTAAATGGAAGACGAGTATGTTTGCCTAGAGAACAAGAAACACAGTTGTGGGCAAGCTTCCCATTATTACATAGAATAAAACTATTGTCTTTAAGAAAATTAAAAACTGGGGCTCCTGGATGACCAAGCCTATTGTGCTATGTGGAAGAAGAGATAGCCGCGAGAGAGACGGGAGAGCAAGATCTGGAAGTGGAAGTGGATGGGAATGGATAGAGATCCCCCATGCTATTGCATCTCGTAAGAGGTGCCCCCGTATGGAGATCCTTCACTGTAAAACCAAAAAGGTCAAAATCAACAGAGACAAAATTATTACGAGTAAGTTTGCGGACATGAATTAGGTTCTTGGGGCATATAGGAAATTCTTAAGGGAGAAGGGTGGGTGAGGAGGTCGTGTGTAGGATGTACCATAGCCCTGTATTAGAATGCGGTGACTATTTCCAACTGTAATATATTGAGGATGCTTTAAACTGAACAGTTTGGGAATATTACCTGCAGACCGGGTGAGGTGAGATGTGGCTCCGGAGTCCATGTACCAATTGTTGTCCGGTTGTTGTTGCAGATTGAGGCTGCTGAAAGCCTGACCCAAATCAGTGGGGCCATGCTGGATGCGGGCTGTTGGAATAGGCCTTGCATGAAGTGGGATTGTTGGTAATCGGGCTAGCCGGCAGGTTGAGCCGCCCAACAACTCGTGACAGCATACCGTGTAGGACGCTGCATCGAATCGCGAGCGCCGCGCGCTCGCTGTACCGCTGAGGCGCCGTGGCTCAATCGTTTCTACGCACTCCGGGCCATGTTGTTGCTGGTTCTGCTGACCGCGACCCTTTCCACGACCACGCCCCCTGCCTCCGCGGCCCTTGTCACCCATGCTGCGGTTGGGAATTTTCCTGCGAGGTTCGCCGGAAAGTCGCTGTTGGCGTTCGACCTAACACCTTCGATTGTGCACATCGCTTAGCACGACGGGTTTCTTCTAGCAGTAGTTGAGAGCGAGCTTTGTTGAAACTCTGAAGAGGGTTAGCCTGCTGAATCATCGTGGCTAGGGTGTCGTATTTCCCTTTAGGGAGGCATGCAATCAGTTGTAATACCATCTTTGTTTCGGACACGGGCATACCAACATTGATCAATTGGTCTGCCACAAGTTTCATCTGTCGACAGTATTCAGACATATTGGAGTAATTTTTCAGACGTGTGTTGTTGAATTGCTCCTCCAAGTACACCGCGCGAGTGTGATCGGTGTATTTTATATACACCTTTTGAGTCATTTTTAGTTAGTATTTTACTCATTTCATTTATGTTTAGTATAGTATTAGGGTTCTTTTCCTTTCTTTTGTGTCACAGCGGTCAGAAATGGAGAAATGACAAAAAGGAGATGAAATGAGCATAAATGAGATGGAATTGCACACTAAAAGGGCCAAGAAACGGCTCAAGAAGTTAGGAAAATATAGAAGAAATCAGACGAAGACCGGACGAACAAAGGACGAAGAAACGGAAAATTCGGAATCGTTGCCACCGGCCACTGGCGTCAAAAGCTACCGAGGCGCCACCATCAAGCCGCCCAAATCTCGATTTTCAGCGCCGTGGCGCTGACTGCGTGGTTGGCGCCGACGCGGGATTTCTGGGTTTTTGGGCCGAATTTGACACATTTTCAGAGTCCAAAATGGATAACTTTTCCTACCTATATATTCCTTAACCCTTTTCCATAATTTTTCCTAAAACCTTTACCTAAAAGGATTCCATAACCTTTCCTATCTACATAATCCCTAACCATTTAACTAAAGAATTCTTGGTCTATAAATAGTCTCTACATCATTAGAAGAATTCATTCTATATCCTTCATCCTACATCTCATTCTCCATCCATCACCCATCCCATTCCACCATCCACCATTCCATTCCATCTTGTAAATATTCCACAACACAATCCTTGGATGCTAGAAGACTTGGAGACTCGTTCTTGAGTATTTTCTTTTCTTTCTTTTTGCTTTAATTATTTCAGTTCATGTATGGAGATTGTATTAGTTCTTAGCGTGACTATGGCTAGAAGCTAATTCCTTTATTAGAGATTTCCTTGTGATTCACTTGAAACTCTATTCATGAATTAATATATTAGTTTGGTTTCTTCTTCACTTATTTAAGATTTATTCAATAGTTATTTTGATTGCTTGATAATTAATTGATCACTAGTTATCATCACTTATATAATTTCTAATCGAAAGCCGAAAGGGGAGATTGTGAATATGCTATAGTTGAATAAACATAGGTTAAATCGTGGACGAAAGTACCCCGATACTTGTGTAGCTTAATAGGTTATTGCTCTTAATCCTCTTTTGTAGTCAATCTTGTCACCGAAAGGTAGAAGGGTTCTCCATTGGGGTTGAGTGTTTATATTACCTTAACAGGAGTATAAAACGGTCTAGTTAACCTGCTATCTTAACGTAGAAGAAGAAGTTAGTCTAATTGTATTAAGGATTGAATAGAGTGGATAGTTGATGATCTTGGAAGCCCTAATTCTCCATCATAACTGATTTAAATCAAAGTATTTTCATAATTAGTTTATTTCCTGCATTATTAGTTTAGAATTCCAATTCAATTTACGTTAACCAAATAGATATCATAGGATAGATAATCGGTACTTGAAAACCAGTCCCTGAGGACGATATTCGGTCTTACCTAGACTATATTACTTGTCACGACACGTGCACTTGCGTTAGTGTGTGCATAAACCGCGCATCAGAGTGTTCTTGTTGTATTGGAAAATTTCTTCCAGCCTTGTCCATAGTTCGCGAGCAGAAGCCCCCGTTTTCATGATGGTGAGAAGTAGGTCTTTGGAAATAGTGCCATAGATCCACTGTTTAACTACGGGATCAAAACTGTTTTATCAATTTTTGGGGGACGAGGAATAGAATCTTCGATGTGATCGAGCACATGGTTTACACAAGCATGTATTTAAATAGTTCGGGTGTAATTCTTGATGTTTGTAACGGCGAGAGCCGGGTGGAAAAATGGTGATGAATTGACGTGAGAGGAGGCGACGTAGGTCACGTCGAGCGGTGGAAGATTCAAGAGTACCCATTTAGATAAGAGAGGAATGAAGAAGAAAAAACCTAGGATTTTTGGAGAGGGACGCGACGGACCTGAGGGGGGTTTGGCCGGCGGCTAAGGAAAAGAATACTAGGGTTTTAGAGTTTTTGGCTCTTGATACCATGTAAGAGTTTGGAATAATTTCACTTCGGGATTTCTTTCATTAATCATTATATATATAGTTGTACAAAGGGAATCCTAATACAGTAAGTATCATGAACTACCTTAAATACATGTTAATAATAAATACAATATATATTGTGAATATTTGAAGAATATTCGCTAATATCATTAATTCTAATTGAATCTCTTGTATGTAGTTATGACTAAATAATGCCATAATGTCATATATAAAAAGGAAGTTACCATAGGTTGGACTAGAGAATATATAAACAAATAACTTCGTTACGTTCTATCATTTCAACGTGCAATAAAGTAATACAACGAGTCGTATGAAATGTCCCCATTTTTTTCAGAAAAAAGTATAACCATTAACAAATAATTTCATATTTTAATACAATTTTCTTAGAAGTAATAGATATTTTTTATTGGAAGATGCCTAGCGTATGTTTTTTCTGTTAGAATAACTGTTTTAATATGAAGATGATAATCAAGGGAGCTACTCATCCTTTTAATTAAATTCAGTTCACTATAAGTTCACGTATTTTCACAATAAAATGTAGAGTTAGCTCAATATATAACGGATATAATAATTGAGATGGTGAGTGGGTGGAAAACCGTTATGCTCAAGATGTAAGAGTAAGTACTCGAGTTGCAAGAGAGAATGTCAAAGTCTCATACCAATTATTGGTAAAATAATTTTCATCGAAGACGAAATCATACATATAAAATATCGAACTTTACGGGAGATAAGTATATAACACCTCATACCTTTAAATTAAGCCTTGTTCATGATTCACGAGTGTAGATAACCAAAATGGGGAGTTTACGTTGAAAAACCAGGTTCAACTCTACAGAGGAAATTTGACGGCAAGAAGTACGGATCGTAAAATATTTTACGGACCGTCAAACGAACTGTCAATCTTCACTTTTAAAAATGACGGCCAAGTTGTGAATTCTACGGACCGTCAAACTATTGACGGCCCGTCAATCTTCTCCATCTCTTAATTTCAGATTTCACCACTCTCTGAAAATCTTCAGAAAATGACGGAAACTCCCTGATATTGACGGCCCAGACTCAAACATTCAACAGACAGTCAAAATCTCCCGACAACAAACAGTATAAATACGACACTTGATTCTAAAAACCAGTTTTTCATATTCTCAAGCCCTAGAATGAAGGTTCTCTCTTTCCAACCATCCCCTACATCAAGGTAAGTTCTTTCCACGTATTTTCATGCGATTCAAACATAGTATAATCAATTCCTAAGTGAATTCCATTACTCTTAACCTAGGGTTTTCAAAATAAACTTAATTTAAGGGTTCAAGGTGCAATCTTTGGAGTTCTTATTCAAAGTCAAGATTTTTAATATAAGTTTGAAATCAAGTCAGGTATGTAGAGCTTATATCCACGTGTGAGAATATCCATGTTCTTCCCCACGACACGTTCTTCCATGAAACACGAATTCTTCATATGTTTAGGGTTTTATTCTATTATCGTGATAACACTAACTACATGTAATATTATATATCATGTCTATACTATAATTAATCAATTGTATTCATGATATGTCATTATGATCGTCATGAACCTGTCCGTAATTCATGAACTCATGCTCTGATTTTCATGAGTTCTTAATTATCATGTCATGAATTATTATTACTTAACCTATGGAATTATACATGTTTTCTCACAAGTTATATATATTATGAAATTATGTTCATGTTAAACTCTCTCAGATCATGTTTATACATTATTTCATGAAATTCATAGGCTTACAAGCCATTTTTTTCAAGTACATATTTTGGGAGTTGCATAGTTTACCGAGAAGGCTCTGAAACTACGTATGCCACCGTAGGATAAGGGTCGCTCCGCCTAGAGGACGATACCTTCAAATTTGCAGATTGGATCCTTTCTTGCCATGTTCATGTCTCATACCCTGATAAGTTTTGGGAAAACTCTGATGGTCGGGCCAAGTACCTGACTCCATGTGCCCACGTGGTGTTTCATATTATCGGTTATGCTACTTCTCTCTCCATATTATCAGTTTTGGGAAGACTCTACTCATGTTCATGTTTCTGTTTCATGTTTCTCTTATATCATGTGCCTGCTTATTTCCTTTAGTTGTTTTACATACGGTAGAATTCAAATGTACTAACGTCCCTTTGCATGAGGCCTGCACTTCACAGTACATGTGATGAGTTTCAGGAAGACGAATCTACTCAGTAGGACAACTTCAATACCAGCTATTTGGGTGAACCCCGTCTCATTCGGGGTGTTAGTCTAGTACTTTATGGTTATGCATTATTAGTAGAGGTATGTCAGCGCCTTGTCCTGGTAGACAATTTTACAGACTAATGTTCAGAGGTTTCATAGACTAGTTCAGTAGCATGTCATGTCTGTCATGTCAGCATTAATTTTCAGACTTATTATATTTTCAGTCATTAATTTTGATGCCCATGTTGATAAGCAAGCCATGTGATTCACTCAGTCACATGCAACCAGACAACGAGTGTCGTGTTCCGCTCAGATCATTATTCGGGGCATGACAAAGTGCTTCACATATGGAGGCATTTATTAGGATATCAGAAGTCTCAAAAGGAAGGCACTGTGCGTTTGGTTTGGGGTAAACAGGAAAGGGAATAGAGGAATGAAATTCCCTTTGTTGTTGTTTGTTTGGCCTTATTTTTTCATTCCACTTACCCCTTTTCCACTTTCATTCTCTTTGATTCCCCCCATCCCACTAAGTATTTGGATTCCCTTTCCCCAACCCGGACCCCAGACCTCGGACCCCGGACCACTCGGACCCCCGATCCCGGACTCCGGACCCCGAACCCCGAACCACCCAGAACCAAATATGTAGGGACAATCAGGTAATTCCTTTCCTTTTCATTCCATTTCCTTACTGGATTTCATTCCGTTTACCCTGCGCGAACCAAACACACCGTAAAATTTAATGAGAATATTATAACGAGGAATGTCAAGTAGATAACAATATTTATTCAAACTGAATTGATAAAATTAAGTGTTTTCAATTTCTTATAATAAAATCAATTCATATAACAACAGTACTTATAACTCTAGCCAACTGAACTACCCAAATATTTCATGGACTCGAGCAATACCACAAGGTTTTTTAGCACGTTACAAGTAAATTAAATTAACTTGAACAGATGTCACACTTCACTAATTAATAAATGTTAAATTGTAATGCACCAAAATGACGGGATGAAACGCAATATCAAATCATATGCAAGGATTTTGGAAACTCAAGAAGGAACAAATGTAAATAATAACAAGAACGAGTCACTAAGGCATCAAAAAGAGGTCGAGAAGGAACACAATTATATAGTGTAATGATTCATAGAGTTTTAGTATTCGGTACACCAAAGAAAATTATTATATTAATTCATATTTTCTCTTATTCTTGATCACTCTTTTTATAACTGATTACAAAACTGCCAAGCTCTTAAATATCATGCAACAATGTTGTTTATGTCTTCTTCAACCTATTGGTCATTTGAGTAAGTGCTAAATTCATATTATTAATGATATGATCAATAACAAAAAGCTTTTGTTAGCAAAAAAATTGAAAGATTTGTATTGTGTCCTTTTGATTTTCTACCTACATCATATGCCTTTTATTGAAATTCCTTAGTCTTAAAAACTACTAGTATCTTAAAGATATGAGAAAATGTGATGTCAACTTCGAAGTAGATAGTCCGAGATAAGAGTAAGTTTAACTTAAGCCGCATCATGTGCTATATTTATTATGCATAACACATTTTTATTTTGATAAGTTAAAAACGACCCCACTTTTATAAACGTCGAAGACTTTTCACGATTAGAAAAAAGAAGAACTATTTAGGATCGATGTTATGTTTTATATATATTTGTTAACCCCGATCTTAAGGGACCACAAGTGTTTTTTTCTCAAAATTCTCTCTTATTATTTGATACACTTGTACTAATATTGAAGACTATTCACGATTAATAAAAAATACTAACAATCTTAAGGGACTATAGGTGTCTTTCTCAAAGTTTTCTCATTTATTTATCCTTTTAAAACCTTTTCTTTTTGAGTTTTTCCCACTACTACACAAAACAATCATGGATTTTAGTAACATATTCAAAACTTGAATGGGCCAAATTTGATTTTTTCCTCACCTTATACGTTTGTGAAACCCCAAGACCCGCACCCAACCCCTCCATTTGTCTCTCTCTTTTCCAACGAAAGGGCTTTTCCCAAATTAAACTCTTCAAAAATTCCTCATACAACCAAATCTTTATCTCACATATGGCCTTTCACGTAGCTTGCCCAATTACCTGGTACTACTACAAACTCCCGTCATTCTTTTTTTTTTTATTTTTGTATTATTATTTGAGTTATAATTATCTCTCTTTATTATCACTCTTTCTCTCTACTCTCTCTCTCTTATATAGCCAAGAATGCCATATGGGTTTCTTGGTTTTGTGGTTTTAAGTTGTTTACTGTGGTTTTTATTAACCTATATAGAGTTTAAGCATGTGGGTTTTGGTTATTTTGTGGTATAGCTGAAAGATCTGATATCTCTCTCTTCTCTATATATTGATGGATACCAAATTGGTTCTTGGTTTTGTGGTGTATTGTTGTGTTCTTTGTGTTTTCTGACTCGTTTGAGTGTTTTTGTATGTGGGTGTTGGTTCTTTTTTGGTGTAGTCGAAGGATTTGTTACTGCTCACTTGGGTTACCTAAGGGTAAAAATGAGTTCTTGGAAGATGTGGCTAGGGTTGAGGAGTTTCTTAAGGACCCATGGCTGCTTAAGGCAAGAGAAGGTGCTACAATTCAGGTTAAGGTGCCCAAAATTGCTGTTGCTCTGCCCCCACAGGCGCCGGTAGGTGATGGGGGTGGGGATGGGGAGGAGGCGGCTGCTATTGCTTCAGCTCAGACAAAGCGTGATGCTTTGCAGAAGAAAGCTGCTGCTGCCTCTATGGTGGCTGAGGATTTCGCTAGACGATTTGAGTCTGGTGATTTGGAGGTCAGTAATTGTAGTTTTCTTGGATATATTTTCATGATTTTTGAATATGGAATGTGAAAATTAGGATTTTGAAATCAATTGACTTGTTTTGTGTCCTATTTATCATAGTCAGGATAATGGGATATATGGTTTGCCGAGATGATCGGTTTCCAAATCACTGTCTGCTTATATTTCGTGTGGATTTTATGCCGTCATCACAATTGTGTTCATTTTTCGTTTAATGTTGAGTTTCTTCCGTCGAGGGAGAAGAGAATTTATGTGGTCCACAGAAAGGTCCAGATGTTCTAGGTTGTATGAATACTTTCATGGTACTTGATAATTAACTCCATTCACACTTAGACTTTCAAGTGATTACACTGGGTATGTTTTTGTTGTTGTAAATGTTTGTATAGTATGTCGCTTCAGGGGGAGAAAAGATATACCAATGCTTTAGACTGTCCTGATATTTACTCTTAAAAGAGAGTGAATTTTCATGGTGCTTCCTATATGATTGATAAATTCATGGGTTATTAAGTGTTTGAATTATATAAAGTACGAATCTCCTTTCCCAATGACTAGGAGAATGTATACACCCTTAATTCAGGTAATAGATCATTCTTGAAAATTCCTTTTCCTTGTGAGAGGCTATAATGTTTAGTGAAGGCTGTTAGTTAAATGCATTTTAGTCACACACTTCATCTCTAATTTTTGGGCCATGGTTAAGTTCTTTGGCTATATTAATTTGGGGCGTGAGAATGTTCTATGAAGTGGACAACTTTGGACATTATGCTCTAAGTGGTCGTTTGGTTTGATGTATAGCAATAATTAACATCAGAATAAAATCCCACATAAGATAGTACAATATTGGCTGGACACGTGAAAAACGGTATAACTAATACAAAATTTGGTTGGCGGTATTAAATAATACTGCTAAGTTGTACGTGAATTTGTGTATTAATTTTTGTGGAATGAGAATACATGTATTCGCAATGCGGGGTTTAAATTATCTAAAGGAAGACATGCCCTATTGAAGTAAGTAATTCCTATATAATTATCTTCTCGTTATTAATCACCACATTGACAATTCCTTTATTTTTAATCACCATATAAATCCTTCCATTATTAATCACCCCTTGAACAATCCCTGCATTATATTCCCCATATAACAAGTATGTCAACCAAGCACCCCCTGAAAGTAAAGATCTACTAGTGCTCCAAACAAAAAGCAGTGATCTAGAAGCCATTTGGATTTAAAATCTAAATACCCGCTGTGGTGTGAGTTTTTTGAAACATGATGACAGTTAGGATATTTCTTTTGCCGTGCCTTAAATTCAATCAAATAGCTGTTGTCACTCACCAGCAGAAGATTCATATTCTAAAGGTGCATTGTTACTGAACATTTAACCCCTTTTCATTGCTCATTCTACTGATATTCATTTTTTTATCTTGTCGGGGGGGGGGGGGGGGATCATAAATTGTTAGTACATGGTAGCATTGATTTTTTATTTACAAATAAATATCTGTCCTCAGAGATCCATGAAAGATGTTGGTGGAGAAGAACAGGGTCTATCGAATGTTAAAGCGATGTGTAGGCTATGCTTTTGTGGTGAAAATGAAGGAGGTGAAAGAGCAAGGAAAATGACGTCCTGCAAAAGTTGTGCGAAGAAGTATCACCGAAGCTGCCTAAAAGCTTGGGGTCAAAATAGAGGTACTTTTATAGGCTACAAGATTTGTTAGTTTTTAGTCTTATGCTTTTGCTAATATGCTCCTTTCTACAGATCTCTTTCATTGGAGTTCATGGAAATGTCCCTCATGCCGGCTTTGCGAGGTAAAACTTTTGATTCTTTTCAATAGTGAAACAAAGTTGGTTTTTCTTTTAATAGCTGCCCATAAAAGGCTGCTGTACCATGAATTGCTTCTTGTTCTTTTTTTGTGATAAGAAGGTCAAATGTTGTTCGACAAGACATTGACTTCTATTACGTAACAAAATGTAAAAAATGAATTTATCAGAGCGATCAACCAATGCCCTAATTTTCTCTGCTAGCCATAGGTAGCAACCTGAGGTTTTCATATGTAGGCATTTTGGGTTCTAGTCTGCTGCCTAGCCCTATAAGAGGTCACCCATGTCAGTTTTGACACAGAAATTTTCAGTAAGGTACACTGATTTAAAAAAAGATCTGGAGTAAGGTGGGTGTCATAAAAATAGAAGTTCTTTCCACATCTCTATGTGTTGCCATGGACAGTCAATTGAGAAACAAGGATATTGCTTTTAAGTCGATGCTATCAACTGGATTCCTCCGTATGTGTATGGTGTATGACACTCAATGGAGATGGCGCGGAACAGGTAGAATTTGGCCCAAGGCCCCACTTATATACAAACTTATTAGTAATTAATTATACACTTGCAATATCAACTACTCTTTCGTCCTCTAAGTAACAAGGAAGACTACTTTCTGCTAGATCAAGTGGACCCAACATGCATTGGTCTTGAAACGTTAGTGAACTTCTTTCTAGCTTCTCAAATGTGCACCATGTCAAAGAGAAATAAGCTGCAAGCAATAATTGCTTATAATGATAAACCCCATGTCGAAACCCCAATGCCTGGTTGTAAGAAATCATTTGATAATCAGCGGAGGCGAAAACACTAAGTGATTTCTTACCATCTGTAGTTACCGGGTTGAATTAGTCGAAGTTTGTGTAGGCTGGTCTGCGACCACAGTTATTAAAAGAAGAAGTCATTTGATGTGAAATGAGTCACTATAGTTTCATGTTGCAAGGTGTTACTGAATCACATTATATTTACCTTTTGGTTTTTCTTTTGCCCCTTTTTTCTCCAGCTTTCTTTTTCGGTCTTTTGGTTTTTATCCTCGTGTCCTTTGGTGACTTTGATTTTAGTTTCTGTTTCACATTAAACCTTCATATTATTTGGGGTGAGGTAGTTTAGTCCATCTAGCCAATGGGGTTACAAAACATTAGAACCAACCGGCCTCTAACCTTTGCTACTCCCTCCGTGGCACCACGAGACTTGCTTACTGAGTCTAGATTTTACTATGAAGGTTTCTTGGGGGGGGGGGGGGGGGTAGAAAAATGCCCTTGTATTATTGGTAGGATTTGAGCAGTATTTTTAAAAGTGAAAATTTGCAAAAAAAGCAATCAGGTCCTTAAAACTTTAATCAAAAAGCAGCGTACGATCCATCAAACATGAAAATACCTAAACATACGAATTTAGCACTTATAAGATCAGATAGCGATTAATATTATTATTTTCAGTACCCGTTATACAATAATTGACAATATGTTGTCCAACACCTCAAATTAAATAAAATAAAAATAAGTTTCAACAAGGTCATAGAATAATAATGTCAATAGCAACAATACATAAAGTTGAAAGAGGAGCAAAAAAAAAAGCTCAAAATCAGCAGTAGTTGAAGAAGGGGGACTTGCATACTAGAAAGTGTCATCTTTGTAGAATAAAATGAAATTTTAAGAAATTACAGGGAACCAATAGTAAAAGAAGAAGAGGCGTTAAAAACTTGAAACAAAGAAAAAGAAGACAACCATGTCAAACAGAACTTAATTGTATAGAGGAGTATTAGTACTCATATATCATAAAGAGCTACTCTTCTTGCTCCCTTTTCCCTATATTTTCCACATTTTAGAGTCGCTTTCAAATATTCGCTGAAAACAATTTCTGTCTCCTCCTGTCTGAACCATGTTTCCCCAAATTGTGTGACATCATACATGAAGCAATAACCCCCCTGGCTTGGCATCACTTCATCGCTAGCTTGCTTCAACACTGGATTTGAGGATGTATGAGAGTTTTTTGATATATTGAAGGAAGGTGCTGGTAGAAGGTGTCAAAGGAAGGTGCTCGTGGAAATGTTAATTTTATTATGCGAGTGACTACAAGGACTAAATTGGCTTATATCACACAGATTGAAGGTGTTGCTGCATATGTTGCATGGGAAGGAAATGGGTTTATTGGTTGCGATAGTGGTAATATATGAGGATGTGGGAAATGTTTTTGATGGTTTGGAGGGAAGGGGTGGGTAGAGGGTCCAAATGACAGTACCAGTAAATAAGGACTAGATTTGTTCTCACACAGATTGGAGTTTCTATGTGCTGAAGATATACACAAGGATGAATGTCTAAAGCTAGTAGCCTATTATCTTTCCTTTCTATTTGAGTCTTTGATGGTCATGGATGTTGCTGATAATGGCTTCTTATCTGCTCCTGTTAAATTGCAAGGTAGGTTGCTAATCTATTTGAGGCAGTGTCACATGATGCACAATTTCTGCTGAAATATTGATGATCAAACATATTAATCTAGGCAGAGCTCTTGAAGTTTGAAATATCCTTAAAAAACTAATGAAGTGTCCCTATC
Source organism: Przewalskia tangutica (assembly GCA_029844215.1). Taxonomy (NCBI): domain Eukaryota; kingdom Viridiplantae; phylum Streptophyta; class Magnoliopsida; order Solanales; family Solanaceae; genus Przewalskia; species Przewalskia tangutica. The sequence continues at coordinate 32,800,719 of CM056731.1, read as the reverse complement.
GAGTAGGATTATAAATGAAACTATTGGCTGCTGTTTTTTTTAATCTTTTGCATAAAGCAACTATCTGTTTGATAATTGGACATGCATTCCACATCATCCTGTAGTGATTATTGCATTTATTGGCTATTTGATGTCTATGTTACTGTTCAACTCATGTGCTTGTGCTCACTATATTGCTCATATCTACTGACTGTATGTATGCTCCTTGTTTGGTGTAGGCCTGTCGAAGAACTGGAGTTGCAAACAAGTTCATGTTTTGCAAAAGGTGTGATGGAGCTTATCACTGTTACTGTATGCAGCCTCCACATAAGGTGGATTCTTGTGTCTTAGTCCTCCAGTTCTGTATAATGATAAAAGTAGATTGTACTTAGTTGTTTTTGATATGTGCAGAACGCTAGCAGTGGACCTTATTTATGCCCCAAACACACCAAGTGTCACAGCTGTGGTTCTAACGTTCCAGGAAACGGCCTGAGCGTAAGGTGTGTAGTCTGGTGCCTTGGGCAGCTAGTTGACATTCTCTTGGATGCAAGTTTTGCTTTATTTTATGATGTTACTTGCACACTCAAATTAACTGCATTTTAGTTAAAAGGCTTATTCGTGTACCCTTTCTATGTCGTTTTTTCTTTATCTTCACAGAGGAGCATCATGTAGGAGTTATATTTGATTTACATTATATATGATGATAAGGGATTTGAAAGCAATTTAACCCAGTTCTCTAGTTTGGCCTTGTCCGTAGCACGGTTAATGTTCCACATTAATGTCTTTTCGAGATTCCAAATACAGATTATTGCGATAGCATTAGATAATGTTGTGTGCTGCATGTGATATATTAAAATCATTTAAGGCATGTTGATATCTTGCAAATCCTATTGTCTCTAAACTATTGATATCTTGATCTATGGCAGATGGTTTTTAGGATACACTTGTTGTGATGCTTGTGGAAGGTTATTTGTGAAAGGAAACTACTGTCCTGTTTGTTTGAAGGTAGATAGCATGGCCTTTTAATTATCTGAGATTCTCTTTGTTTGATTGTACAATGAGGTTACTTGTACTATGGTGGTTTACTAATGTAAAATTGCGATTTTGTCGGCAACTGTTACGGGATGCCTTTTGTTTTCGTTGCCTTTCCAAAGCAATTGAGTATTTTTCTTCCCACAGGTCTATGAGGAATGCAATTAATTGTATTTTACACTGTAGGTTTATAGAGATTCTGAATCAACACCTATGGTTTGCTGTGACATTTGCCAGCGTTGGGTGCACTGCCAATGTGATGGCATCAGGTATACCTTAGAATTTGGTTTTAAGATTATTAATTTTTTGGTTTTGCTTTGGTGCCCTTCTTATAAAGTGCAATTTTATCTCTTGACATATGGCATATGGGAAAACATGGATGTGCATTAGGTTAGACTTTTTTGTTCTGGAATTAAATATCAGAAATCTATTTCAGCATCCTATACCTTTATGGTGTTCTTCAGCATATTTTGTTAACATGTGGAAAGTGTTTCCAAAATAGTCTCATCATTCCCCGTTGACTTTTATTGTTTCATTGAGTAATTGAATGACATTTTGGGGACTGCTGTTTATGCTGCATTCTGGCTTGTTAAGAGTTGAGTCAGTTGACAGGGAGCTAGTTCTAATTTCCAGAAAAGCTCCTCTTCTGCCCTTCACTATAAAAATATCCTGACATCTCTGTCGTTTGCCAATTTGTTCTCCTGTCATTTGAAATATAAAGCTGTTAACATATGCAACCTTGTTCGTAGTTTCACTAAAGCTTTGATTTAGGGACTCCTTCGGAACTTTTAATTTGAAAATGGGTATTTGCTTTGCAGTGAGGAAAAATATTTGCAGTTTCAAGTGGATGGAAACTTGCCGTATGCATGTCCAACATGCCGTGGAAATAGTTATCAGGTGTGTTTACAACAATGATTACTTTAAATAGAAAATTTAAACTAGAACGTTATCCTTGATAATTTTCTATTGATGCTCTCAGGTGAGAAATCTTGAGGATGCTGTTCAGGAGCTTTGGAGGAGGAAAGATGTAGCTGATAAGGATTTAATTGCAAGTTTGAGGGCAGGAGCTGGGTTGCCAGTTGAAGATGAAATATTTTCTATTTCACCCTTTTCAGATGATGAAGATGGTGCTCCTGTAGTAAAAAATGAACATAGTCGATCTTTGAAGTTTTCTCTTAAAGGTTTAGTTGATAAATCTCCCAAAAAGAGCAAGGAGTATGGAAAGAAATCTTCTTACAAGAAATCTGGTAAAAAGAAGGGGTTAACTGGACAAAATGAAGCACATCCAGATGCTGCATCTGTTGGATATAGTGATGGTGACGTGAAGAATGAAGAGTTGCAGGCTTATGGGGAACTGGATAGCTTTTCTTCTCCTGTTGGTAGCTTGACAGAAGGTATATGTTCGATTAATCAGGCAGGGGTTATAAAACACAAATTTATAGATGAGGTTACTGGAAACAAGGGTAAGAGGACAGTCCAAATGAAAGGTAGCAAGCCTCAGCGTTTGGACGGGGATGATGTCGGGATTCAAACAAGCATGCCAAAGACCTCTAAGGGACCAAAGCTTGTTATACATTTGGGCTCACGGAATAAAAACATAGCAGGTTCCCCAAAGTCCGATGTATCAAGCTGCCAGAAAGAGCAAGATTTGACTACTTCAAATGGTATTCTTTTTCTCTATATGATATCTTGAGGTTCCTCTTTCTTTCTGTTCTCTTACTTGGATGAATCTTGTTTATACTATGGCTTCTACATAGAATTTGATGACTGTTAATATGCTTTTCTACTAGCTTGCGTCACTTATGACATGGAAGCTATGGCTTTCTAAATTGTTATCTCTTCCAGACAAAAGGTTCCGCTAGTGGGAGAAAGATGATTATATTTTTTCTCTGTGCAATATTATTTCTTAGAGATTCTCTTTTGTGATTGGTAAGGACTTCATATATAAGTTGCCCCAAGGGCTTTAAGTGGTAAGAGCACAACACGTGATCTGTGGATTAGGTGCACGTCACACGTGCGAACCCTGCCGCCAACAAATTCATGGAGATTGGTAGACGGGGGAGCTCATTTTCCTCACTGGGTTTTGAACCTTATGTCACTGCCCTTGGGGATTTCTCGGTTATAAAAAAAGGACATATAAGTTGGCTAAGGAATATCATAAAGTACTGTGATTCTCGGCATTGCTTCTTGTTCATAGAAGCCAGAAGTATCTCTAATGTACTTTTTTTGCAATGCATTTTCTTGTAGATAAAAAACTAGCGTAGATGTAAACTTGTGCCACATATTTTCTTCTCCTTGCCTTGGTTAATTGGTTCCTTATTTGGCATATGATGAATGTGTGCCTTGGTCATCATGTCATCTGATGTTTGTTACTTTTAGCTTCTTCACGATTCAAGTGGAAAATTATAGTGAAAGTAAAGCAAATGGGGATATTCAAGTCACGTCCTCAAAGTTTTACATAACAATGTTAATCATTGATTAGACAATGGTAAAAATGTAAGCTAGTAGTTTAAAACTTTTTTTTTAATGAGCTTGACAAATCTTAAAAGAGTAGGACTCGTGCATACATCTTACTCAGACCTCTTCATTTTTCTCAAGACTCTGAAACTGCTTTTATTGTCTTGATGGATATACTCTGGCATTAAACCACAGTTTTCTTTGGTTTGGGAATGGAAGGTCTGTTCTGTGCCTGATTAATTTCTGCAAAACTTGTTCTAGTGTGGTGTTTCTTCTCTATATTTTTCCATGCTACAATAATTCAGATTATTTCCTCTGTGAATACTTGCAGCTGAAGAGTTCGGAAAGCTGCTAATGGGTAGGCGGCAATACTTCTGTTTCCTAATTTTTTTTCAAATTCAATTTCTAGATTCTCTCTTCATCTGTTGTTCCCTAAAATTCTTTCAATTCAATTTCTAAATTGCTTGATCAAGACAGCAATATTTCTTGAGATCAAGTAATTAGCTTTAATGCTCTATATTCCTGGTTCTTATATGGTGTAGATTCTCTACTTTTTGGGGGGTACTTCTTGTATATGGGAGCTTTTCCCAAAATATTTTATACCTTACCAAAAAATATTCCTATTTTTATATGTACTTCCTTTGTTTATCAGGTAGTGAGGATCTGGGTCAGCTGAGAGAAAATGAGAACTCAGAGAGGAATGACACTGCAGCTAAACTTGGTGGCGGAAGAGGTAAGACGTGTTGTAACTTGTTCTCTTTCTATGTTGGCGGTGGGGGTATACCTGTCTAACGGATCGACTTCTGACGTTGAGCTTCGGACGGTGGCGAACTCGATTCGGACGATTCATCGCCTACCGTTCGGTTCATTACCGATTTCCGATCGGCGATGGGACGGGTTGAACCGGCCTCTGTCCGCTTTTTTGTAAATTTCAAAAATCTAACTAAATTCAAATTAAATATGTAATATAATAATATAATATAGTTTATAACTTTATAGTTATATTGTATTTATATAAACTATATTAATTTTTTTTTAATTTTTTTATTCCGAAAATTTATTAATTTATTAAATTAGTAGACATAAGATAAGTTAACAAATAAAAACTAAAGAGATAATAAAATAAAAACTAATGATAAGATGTAAACTTTCGAACTTTCATTATTCATAATCTTAATAGTTAATAAGAGTACATAATGAAGTAATAATAATTGTTATTTACATATTATGCATCCTTCTTGCAAGTTCTTCATAATTTATAGGTTGCTCCATAGCCTCTAAATTTGGAGTATTAATTCCAGTCCCGGTTTCCAAAATATTGCCGATTTCTTCATCTTCCGGAGAGTCAACGTCTTCATATCCTTGATTTCTTTTCTCTGATCCAATCCCTTAAGCATACTAACACTTCTAATGTGCTTCCGCCCAATGAGTGACATGAGTCTCCTATTTGATCTCGTGCTTGGCTGAATGCACTTTCAGAAGCCACTGTTGAGATAGACACATTAAGAACATCCCGTGCTATAGCTGCTAGTACCGGAAATTGTCTTTATCCTACCACCATTGTAAAGGTTGAAAGTTCTTCTTCGGCTCCGTTGGCTTTTGCAAATAAAACTGCATCTCATCACAATTTCGAGTTGTGCTTGCTTGTGTTGCAAAAGTGCTCCATATAGATAAAAAATCATTTTCATCGTATTCATCGAATCCTGCAGATGTAGATACAGAAGCAGAAGAAAAACTAGAAGGAATATTAGTAGCAGAGTTGTTGTTGTCATGTAATGTAGCATAATAATCATATAATTTAGCTAAATTAGTATCAAGTTTACATATGCAATCAAATGAAGATGGAGTTTCTGCTTCACCTACTTCCATATAAGTATATAAACTAAATATTAAATTATGACAATCTACTTTTTTAACAGAAGGATTTAAGACTGCACCAATACAATAAATATCAGGAATAAGAAAAAAATATTTTTAAACTTTTCAAACATAACTGTAACTGTAGCTTTATATTTTATATTTGATTTTAAACCATAAAGTAAATATGAAATTTCAGCTATATGAGCTAAAGCATTACAAACTGTTGGGTAATAAGATCCCGAAAATTCAACAGTAGCAGTGTAAAATTTACATAATTTTTTTAAAAGTTCAGCAATTGATTTCCAAACATCGTCGGTTAACATATAAATCGCGTTTTTACAATGAGCATTTGAAACATGTGTTATGGGGTCTTTATACTTATAACATTCTTTTAAAAATAAATAAATATAATTCCACTGTGTCATAATCTCTTGTGGCATGAATTTAGATCTCAAATCAAATTGTTTACAAGTCTATTTTTTCTATTATTACCTTGAATAACTCCAACAATTCTTTTGACAATTTGTATTTAAGTTGCAAATAACTCAAGACCACTTTTAACAATTAAATTATAAATATGACAAGCACAACGAACATGAAATATATCAGGAAGTGACGGTTCTAATTCCACTTTTAAAAGATCTACAACAACAGTATTATTAGATGCATTATCGAATGATATACAAAGTATTTTTTTATAAAGATTATAATTTTTGGCATAAACACAAATAGTTTCGCTTATATATTTTCCAGTATGACTTTGATCCTCGTCATACGCAAAAGCAATAATACGTTTTTTCATTTTAAAATTTTCATCAATCCAATGACAAGTAATTGTTAAATAATCATAATCGTTTAAAGCATGCCCAATGTCTGCAGTAAAACTAACTAGGTATGGAAGATTAGTGAACAAATATTGCAAAAAATAACATAATCATTATAAAGTCTAAAAACATCGGCTCTACAAGTACTACGAGGAACACCTGTAAAACAAGGATTATATACTCTTTGAATATATGTAATTAAATATGAAGAAGAAGCAAAAGAAAAAGGTAAACAACCTCCGACAATCATTTTTGCTAATTTAATGCGATCCTTCTTTGGATCGTACTTAGCCAACCCCCCGTTAATGGATTAAGTTGTTGTTGACCGGGTTCTAAATCAGTGGCAACACCCCATTGTATCGGATGATCTTTCAATAAATGCCTACCTATAGCGTTCGTCCCTCCGTCACCACCCCATCTCTTATGTTTGTAAGTTTTTTCACAAATATTACATCTAACTCTATCAGTGTCTCCAACTCTATCATAAAAGAGCCACACTTTACTCCTTTTTCTCTTTACTTCTAGTTCTGTAACTTCTGGTAAAGGAGGTCTACGACTACCACTAGCAGTACCGACATTGACAGAAGGAACACTAGTAGGTGTAGGAGGTTCAGTATCTTCAAGTTCAACAATATTATCTAATTGAACGTTATCATATTCATTATCTTTTATTCCAAAATCTTCTTGCATTTGATCATAATCTATATTTTGATTAGATGATGAAGAACCTATAGATTTTTTACTCTTTGAACTAGATTTACGGCGCAGTCCCGACGCAATTCCCCTTAGCAAAGACATTATAAAATATTTAAATAATCAACAAATAAATATGATAATTTAATAAAATAATTAGAGAATGAATCGAGTGTACCAAACTTCGGGATTCAGAATTCAATTGAAACTCGAAGGCCAAAGCTCGAAGTCTTGCTGCTTTGCAAATTAATAATAATAATAATAACTTGAGAATTGATAATATAGAGAATTAAGAGAGTATGAGAATTGTAGAAATAATTGTGTGATAAAAATGAGAAAAATGTAGAGTATTTATAGATTTTTTAAAGGATAAAAATGTAATTAACAAAAAAAAAAAAAAAAGTCAAACGGTCCACTGACCGTTGGCCCCTCCCCAGCCCCAACGGTAATGTTACCATTGGACACCAACAACCCTTTAATTTTTTCCTTACCGGTTCGGACTGGACCAGTTAACGGGTAAGGTTACCGGTTCAACCGATCCGGGTCCTTACCAGGTTTCTCTGTAACCCGTGCGGGTTGGGGTTGGGGCCAAACCAACCCCCAGCCCGGTAAGCCTTACCGGTCCGGACCGGGCCGGATTTTGTACCGGGTCAACCCGGCCCCTTAGACAGGTATAGGTGGGGGTGGTGCAGGAAGATAAAATTGTATTTATTGCTTTTAGGAGCATATTTTTAGTGTTCTATTAGTAACTTTTGGTTCTCGTTTCTGTGCCTGAAGGACATAAGGTGGATCATATGGACCAAATAAAGGGTCAAAATACTAGAGGTAAAGAAAGTCACTTAATAAAGATCAAGAAAGTAAGTTCGGAAGCTACTCATTTCCCTGCCAAAGTTGGTGGAAAATTTGCCGATGGATCTGGACCTAATCCTCCGCACAAGACTTTTGGTATCTTAGGAAAAAGCAGTGACGGTAGTGTTATTACAAGGGCTGGAGCTGAAGTTCCTGCTACAAGGGGCAACAAATTGGCTTCTGTAAAACATGCCGAAGCTGGGCCCGCTTTTTGTAATGACCTGAATGATGAGAAAAATAGCACACCTTCAGTATCTAATTCAACGAGGAAGGATCCAAAACCTCTTCTAAAGCTCAAGTTAAAAAATCCTTACCATGAAAGTCAAAATGCCTGGGCTTCTCCAGGAGAGGAGGAGAAAAGCATGGTTAAGGGCCAGAGATCTAAAAGAAAGAGAGCACCAGCCTTTGGAGAAAAAGCATCAAGCATAGCTGATGATAATTCATCACAGTGGTATGAAGACGATACAATGGATGAGTTCATGGATGCTAACTGGATACTGCAGAAGTTGGGAAAAGATGCGAAAGGAAAGAGAGTGGAAGTTCATCATTCGTCTGATAATACCTGGTAAGTGTATTTTTACGTCAAGCTGACTACCATGCATGCTTAAAATTTATGCAACTTTAATGGAAATGAGTGTTGTGATGTTTCAGATTAGTAATCATGATAGCGATGAGAAAAAGGCAATCAATAGAGCAAGTGATTGCATGGGGGCAAAAGGATAGTAGGATAAAGAAAATGAGCACGTTGTCTATTGTGAGAAGTTTCACTTGGGTTTTTAACTCGGGTGACTCCCATGCTGGTTCTTATTTATCAAATTATATAGGAGAGCATTCATATAAATCTGTACCGCACTTTCCTTGAGGTGCGTTAGTTTGACCTTTCAATTTGTTTTCTTTTCAGGCATAGAGGGACAGTCAGAGAAGTCTTTGAAGGCTCATCAGTAGTGTCTGTTGCTCTTGATGATGGGAAGAAGAAGAACTTGGAACTTGGAAAGCAAGGAATACGTTTTGTATCTCAGAAGCAAAAACATTGACTGCTATTAAACTTGGTTATTAGATGCTGCGTATCTTGCGACTTTAGATGCCAAGAGCATGAGAGTTGCAGCATGAGCAACTGCTGATTGTTGCAGATCAAAACTTCAAGGTTACTGCACCTTGCATCGTGTGTTTGCTGCACACTTGCTAACCTTTGCCTACCATATTTTAAATGTAAGGCGTTGGTTCTGCTTTATTGTTACCTTTCGTTTCCTAGTGTACAGCTTCACGTTTCTGGTCAGAGGTAGAACACAATTTTTTAGCCACTTGGTAGCACTTTAGATTATCTTGCTGGATTTTCCAGTTTTTTTTATGTACATTTTCTAGAGATTAGGAAGCTCTGCAATCTCGGGTTCCTACTGGTTGTAACTCTATGACTATACGAGAGAGACTAAGACGAGAATGACAAATCTTGTGTGTATTGATTTATTGGTATATTGATGGTATGAATGATATTGCTTCATGTGCTATAGCAGTGTGAATGAATGAAAAAGGAGAAAAGCAAGTACTGCAGCATTATGGTTTCTTCTATCAACCCCGTTCCACATCCTTTTCATTCTGGTTGTCCTGTTTTGGTAGGAAAAGAGTTATAGCTACTTCACAGATATGAATCTGAGCTCATTAAAAGGGTTAATAGTTGGCAAGGAAAACTGTTTTCCATTGGCGGTTGTAGGGTCGCTTCAAGATCTTGAACTGATGGCAGATCACTTCAAACAATGGCATACAAATAGGCATTTATGGACATTTTGCCTTGTATAATTTGCTGATAAGTGTGGAAAAGTAAATTTCATGCACTTGCAAGTATTGTCTGTGGCTAGGACTACACATTAGGTTATACACGATGATCTGACATAATGTGCCGGTTTGTTAGTCCTGCATTGATTAGACGAATTGTTTGTTGGACATTGAAAAGAGATGGCAAATCGACTGGTCGAGTGAAACTCATCTAGGTCAAATTTGACTCTAATCGGTTAACAACCGACCGCTTTATCACTAAGCGTCCTCAACCAGAGATTTGATTTCATAATGTTTAAATCATGTTATCAATCCATGAATAATATGAGCTCGAAGTTGTATAGAAGTCGTTAATTATATTTGAGACTCTATTAAGAATCGTAGAGAAACAAACAACTTGTCCTTACCCTTATGTGAGACTCTATTAAGAATCATATTAGCGGTAAGGACAGCTTCTCCCTACATGTTTTGGGAAAGACCAGAATTGATGAGCAAGTTATTTATCATTTCCTTTAATGTACGGTTCTTGCGTTCAGCAACACCGTTCGACTGCGGTTAGTATGGAGCTGTCGTTTGATGAACAATGCCCGATTGGGCATAATATTCCTCACATGACGCTACGTATTCTCCTCCCTCTATCACTACGAATTAATTTAATCCGCATGCTTAGTTGGTTTTTAACTTCTGTTTTGTAGCGTCTGAACGCTTCAAAGGCTTCATCCTTACTTTTCAACAAGTAAAGGTAACAATACCTTGTGTCATCTATAAATGTCACAAAGTACTTGTTCCCCCCTCTAGTTTGTGCAAACTTCAAATCACATATATCACGCACACCTTACACTTATGTTGAGGGTTTACGTCGGTAGACGGCAACAACTCCCACTTTACCGATCTTTGGATGGATTTGTAGTTCACATCTCCTAATCTATGATGCCATAAATTAGAAGACTCAAACAAGTAAGAAGAAACTTCACTTTTATTGTTTGAATGTATGACTGACATGGCGTTAACCTTGAAGAGGCCTTCACAGACGAAGCCCTTCCCACAAAGGTTCAATTTTTGGTGATTACAAACTTATTGGACTCAAATACTAGCCTAAAACTAGCATTAACCAATACATGACCTGAAATTAAATTCTTCCTAATCTTAGGGACATGCATCACTGTCACGACCCGACGGGCCGCGACCCGACGCCCTAATTGGACGACATTACACTAACCTGCCACGTAATCAACTGACACTTAAGGGTAATAGAAAATTCGGCAGCACAACGCTACATCTATAACATATACCCAAAATAGGCGAGCCGACAAGGCTGCCTCACACAACTATCCAACAATTACAACAGGCTAGCCGACTAGTCTGCCACCAAATAACATCACATAAACAAAGAAGTATTCACAATAGGCAAGCCGGCAAGGCCGCCACTATATACGGGAACATCCCAAAACAAGTGCAACAATATAGCTAGCTCAACCGCATAAACGTTCTACACGAGTCCAAAACACATCTATCACCCACAACTGTCTACAGACATCTAAGAGAAAGATAACATAATATGACGGGACAGAGCCCCGTCGTGCCCCTAAATATACATAAGTCTAGAATAGCGAATCTGTACCAAAATGGATAACTCCGGACAGTGGAGCTCCCAAGAAAACACCGAGCAGAATCTAAGCGAGGATCGCCGAATCAATATCTGTACTGCGTAACGCAACCCCCAAGGAAAAGGGGGGGGGGGGTCAGTACAAAATAATGTACTGAGTATGAAAACATGAAATACTGAAAATGAAATCATAATTGTGCCATGTGAAATAAAGAATCATATCAGTAATCCTGAATGCTTACCCATAGAGTCATCATGTCCATATGTATGTATATAACATGAATCGGCCCTCTAGTGAGGGACTCGATGCAATTATCAATATAACATGTCTCGGCCCTGCAGTGAGGGACTCGATGGAATTATCAATATAACGTGTCCCGACCCAGTCTGGGACTCGGTGAAATCATATATGTATAACATGTCTTGGCCCTCTAGTGAGGGACTCGATGGAATCTTCATCATCTTATATGTTCATATAACGTGTCCCGACCCTCTAGTGAGGAACTCGGTGAAATGAGTAATAACACTTGACACGAGCAGAATATCATGAGCAACCATATATAACTTAAATTATCATTTGACTCTCAATGGAATAAGAAAAAGGCATTATCATATCATATATCCTTTAAATCATCTTTTGGAAAATCAAGGCGCTAATCGTATCATATATCATTTTAAAACATCTTTTGGAAAGTCAAGGCACATATCATATCATGAATCATTATTTTAGTAAAACTAGACTTTGAAGGAATCACGTACGTCCGCCGTACTTTCATTAAAATCATACCAAAAGAAAGAAGAAAGATTTTCACAAAATCATGCCAAAGAAAGAAAGAATAGTTCACATACCTCTTAGTCGCGCAACCAATGTAATACTAGGATACACCTCGTCTAGTATGTCAGCCTATAATAATAATAATATGACCATTAATTCTAGGGCTTCTAACGTAAGTTATACTGAATAACGGCTTCCTATTTCTATAAAATTTTGGGCAACATTTCCTCTGTTTATGTGCGTATCCACAATTAACCAACAGTCCAAATCAAACTAACCATCACAACCATTTCAATATGAAATCTAATTAGGCCCCATATACGCCATCATACAGTCTCCTTTACCTTATTTATGAAAGGCAGCAATTTCAACCATCAAAGTGACTATCACACCTATTTACCATGTTTATTCAATCCTTAAAATGTTACAACAATGTCTAAGATTCCAAAACTCTTTTCTTAGTTCCTTAAATTCCAATTCATCTCGGGTCACCTTATATAACTAATTACAACACAAAGTATCAATGTTTCTTTCAATCTTACCATACAATTACGACGATAATAATAATAATAGTAACAATTAATCTTGCATCAAAACAACCCGTAAATGTCACATAATGTCCGAGAATTATCCATGAATTTTAGGCCATTAACATGCAACCATTTTAACTCTTTTCTTAACTCTTAATCTTACTTTACCTTTTCAACAATTCTATATAACGATTATATATTTAATCTTCACACTTTCTTCCATTTTTAATACGCAATTAGTGATGAAATTTACGACACAACACACGAATCCAACATATACCAGAAACAGCCCAATTTGGCTCACACCCAAAATTGACACATGCATTGTCTAAATTCAAGATTCTTCCTAAAACAAGTCCATTAATTCAACTACAACAATATGCAACTTCAATTATAGCATAGAAGGAGGAATTTTCATACCTTAATTTAATCCCCAAAACAGTCCCGATTTTTAGCCACTGCTTTGTCAGCTGAACTTGTAACGTCCATAACTCTCTACTCCGGTGTCCTATCGACTAGAGGTTTGTTTCGTTGGAAATTAGACTCGACGAACTTCATTTTAGGCTTTTGAAACACCCAAAAACTCCTAATATACAAAGAGATATATCCATCCCTCCAAAGTTGACTAAAATCACAAAGAACCAAATGATTTTCTGCCTATTTTTCTTCTCAATTTTCACACCTCTTTCAACTCCAAATTAACATGCATGAACCCCCCTATGTTGACCCATCATTTATACATTCCTTCCCAAATTATCACAAAAAGTCTAGAATTTTCCAGCCTAAGTTTCGGCCCAGTGAGGACCGAAACCCACTGCTTTTCTCTTCATTTTGGTGTGTCTTCTTTGGCTTTTTAATTGTAGGATGATTTAGTCTTGGGAAAGGAATTAAAAGCTTCAAATTGGGTGTGGCAATGGGTGTGAATTTCTGCTGAATGTGGAGAGAAAGAAGAGATGTGAGAGTTTTTTTTTTTTTTTTAAATGAAGAAATGAAGAGTAGGTTATTTAAAATCTGAATTTTTATAATTGCAATATGATCCAAAGTTCTTATTAGTCTTCTTAAATAACCCCTCAAGTCTTAGGCTCCACTTTTTCTAATTCTTAACTCCCGCTTTCATTAATTCCCGAGAATTTCATAAAGTCTCGCATTTTCCATGTCGTAATTCTTATAATATGTTACTAATTCTTAATGAAAGTATATAACTTATCATTTTAAATTCTCATTGACATGCTCGTAGCTTGTGTAAATATTCTTACATTCATTATCCGAATCTTAATCTTAATGACGTTCTTAATCATCTTCCTAAACCTACGAGGTGTAACATTCTTTCCCCATTAAAAACATTCGTCCTCGAATGTTCATAACAAGTCTTATGTTTCTAGAAATTTCGGCAGAGTCTTCTTTATAACTATGTCTATCCACCTGTATCCAGCTGTTACACCTTGTAAGTTTAAGCGATAATTAAGAACGTCATTAAGGATTAAGGTTTCCAATTTTATCGGATGTACATATATACTACGTGCTAATACGGATTAAGATTTGGCAATGCCGAATGTGACGCCGGAAATCTCTTTAGTTATGGGGTATAAACATATATATATTCTTCCGTTATGAGTTAGCAATGTATAAAAGATACAAGAATAAGAAACTAAGGCAATGGGAATTTAGATTAAAAAGATGTGGGATTGATTTAGTTAAATAAACACTTAGAGGGGCAAAGTGTGACTTCTAAGGGGGCTAAAGTGTATTGTTTAAAAATCTGAAAATGGGAACTTAAATTGCCCTAATAAGTTCATTTCCACTTAGAACAAAATCAGATTTTCCCCCCCTCCCTTCTCTCCCTACCTTGCTCGAATTCCTCCCCATCTTTAACAAGAAAATTAAGTTTTTTTTTACTCCATCATCATATCCTAAAGTATTCTACACATTTGAAGCCAAAAGTTTAGCCCAAAACAGTGGCTAAATTAAGCCATTCTTTGGCGAATTTAGGGCTCTCTTTTCTCAAAATTTTGGACAATTTTTGGAAAGAAAAACATGTTAGAATAATGGGTTATCATAGTGGAGATGTTGCATGTTGAATTAGAGTTGAAAAAGTGTGAAATTGAAGCCAAAATTGGCCCAAAACAGTGACACAATCACTGGGCAGTGGACAGGACTGTAGGGGGCTGATTTGCTTCAAAATCAAGGTAATAATTACCCTCCTTAAGGTATTATTTAAGTGCATGTCATTTAGTTGAAGTAATGGACTTGTATTAGGAAGAAATCTTGAATTTAGGCAATGCATGTGATAGTTGTGGATGTTGAACCGGAAATGGACTATTTTTGGAAATACGTTGTGTTGTGAATTTCATTACCAATTGCTTGCTAAAAATGGAATAACTTGTGAAGATTTAAAAGGTGTTCATTATATGGAATTGTTGGAAGGATAAGTTGAATTGTTAATTAAGGAAAGAGGAAAATGGTTACATGTTGATGGCCTAAATCCATGGAAAAGTTTCGGACATTATGTGACCTTTGCGAGCTGATTTGGTGCACTTTAATTGTTATTATTATTATTATTAGCGTTGTCACTAATTGTATGTTAAGGATTGAAAGAAACATTGATACTTGATATTGTAATTAGTTATATAAGGTAACGCGAGACGAAATAGAATTAAGAAACCAAGAAAGGAATTATGAAATCTTTTAGGCATTGTTGTAACATTTTAAGTATTGAATGAATATGGTAAATAGGTGCGACAATCACCTTGATGGTTTAAATTGTTGTCTTTCATAAGTAACGAGGAAGGAGATTGTATGATGGCGGATATGTAATTTATGGAGCCTAATTAGATGACATATTGAAATGATTTGGATTGTTGGTTTGATTTGAATTGTTGGTTGATTTGGATTGTTGGTAAATTGTGGATACGCACATAAACAAAGGAAATGCTGCCCAAATTTTTATAGAAATAAGGAAACCGTTATTCAACTACTTACGTTAGAAGTCCTAGAATTAATGATCTTATTATTATTATTATAGGTTGAAGTACTAGAAAAGACGTATTCTAAAAATTGAGTTGATTAGAACGCAAGAGGTATGTGAGCCTATCTTTCTTTCTGTTGGCATGATTTTGTGAATTATTGATTCTTTCATTCGACATGAATATTATATAAGGGAATTGTCACGACCCAACCCCGGGGCCGCGGCTGGTACCCTACCGGGGTACCCTGTCAGGTATATGTCAGAGAATAGCAGCGGAACACACATAACACATAACTTATAAAAAGGGTAACCATCACTGGCCAGCCGATAAGGCTGCCTTCCATAAAACATACATAAACAAAGTATAGTAGTACAACTGGTTCTTATAGCCCAAAACATATATGTGACCACATACCTCTAAAGATAACAACTGTGGCGGGACAGGGCCCCGCCATACCCCTGAATGTACAAAGTACCTATAGCATCAGGGAATGTCCGTACCAATAAACAAGCTTCCGGAGGAATGGAGCTTCTGACACCGGAATAGTGATCCTAAGAACGAGGATCCACAATCTGCTTACCTTTACCTGCGGCATGAACGCAGCCCCCGAGGAAGGGGGTCAGTACACAACGTACCAAGTATGTAAAACTGGAAAATACTGTAGTAATATCATAAGTCAAAATAAGTTGGAGTCATAGATAAAATCAATTTCCTTGCACTGTGCCTTACTAACAATGAGAGTAACAAGTATAAATCTTATAGCATAAAAATAGGAGGCTCACGATCAAAACAGGGTACCTCGCCCGTAGTATCATTAAGCAATCCTACTCCTGGGACTATTTCACCCGCATGGGTCCTGTGGACCCGCAGGCCCTCATCCGCCTCGTCGCGGGAGGATTTCACCCGCCTGAGACTAGTGCACCCGCATGGATCCCGCGTGGACTGCATGAGTACCATCGCCGTACTCGCGTGGGACTATTTCACCCGCACGGATCCCGTGGTCCGATCCGCACGAGTGCTGGCGCACTCGCATCATGGGTAGCAAATCCATGGCATAGATAATAACCCGGGGTTTACCCCGTAATAATACAAATATATAACATAGCTCATCCGGCTATCATATCACAACATAAGCACTACCGGCCTATCATATCATACATAAGCACTACCGGCCTATCATGTCACAACATAAGCACTACCGGCCTATCATATCATACATAAGCACTACCGGCTTATCATAACATAAGCAAGTTAAGAAATTCCCTAACTTCTTACTAACATTATTAATATACCCTTTCATTTTAGTATCCTAAGGCACTAACATGTCATTTAATAGAAAATCCGGGAATTCAACCCAAGAACCATGTACTTCTAACTTTTTAATAAAAACTCTTTTTATACAAAGATTCCAAGATACTAATCACCATAGTATCAAGTTACAATTTCTTTTCAAAACAAGTCACATTTCCTTTTAAAAATATAATAGGCTTCTAAATCAAGTGACTTCATTTCCTTTAAAACCTTAGGCAACCAATGCCTAAAAATCAATCCACCTTCCATAGTTTCAAATCCTTTACCCGTACTTGTTTTAATTAGAGTAAACCATTCCTTGTGAACCTTTCAAAACTAATATAACCAACTTCCCATAAAGTCATTATATTAGTGTTATTCCTTTGTCAAATACATTTTCCCTAAATCCAAGGGACTTATACTTTTGAAATGAAACAAGTATCATATACTTTAAAACAAGTGTAGATTATCAACTCTTGTACGTATACCGTACTACATAGATACAACTATTCATGCTCAAGAGATAGGAAAGCTCTACATACCTCTTTGGTCAATCCACTTGCTAAGTCCAACTACCGCAAGTAATATGTCCACCTATAATAACCATAGTGCGTTTATTAACCTCTAATTTCAATGTAGAAATTCCAAATTCAAGTTACCAATTCCTAAGGAAAATTGGGCAGCATTTCCTTTGTTTCTACTCACTTTGCCACCTTTCAAAGGCCGATTTTCAACACTCAAACGCCTCATTAAGGCCCAACATCCAAACCAACACAAAGGGGATTACACACCTAATCTTGGGTGTGTAAAATTCTGCCCCATAAGTCATAATAATACACTTAACAATTCTAAAGTAGTTTGTAGGCTACAACATGCTCATAATATCTCTTTAGCCAAAACCTTCATACCCAACCCACATTTCTTGCATGCAATGACTCTAATAGCATTATTTACTACCACAAATACTTTCTTCTTAACATGCAACACTAAAAACTAATCATAGAGGAAGAATCATTACCTTAGAGCTTTAGCCAAATTTATCCAACAATTTGCTAGCTTCTATTCCAAGAACACCACCACAACAACCTTCACAAGCTAGCCACAAGCTTCCTTCTTGCCTTTTACTTTTCAGATTTTTCCTAAGGCTAGAATACCTCTTGGAGTTTTAGAGAGAAGGAGGAGCTTGAAATAATTTAAGAGAGAAGGAGGAGCTTTTCTAAGAGAGAGATGAAAGATGACAAAGTCTTTAAGACTTGGTCAATATAATGCATGCAGAAACCAGATGGGGGGGACACTTGTCACCCACCCATGCCCTTTTAAAAGAAAAGATCAGATTTTCCTAAGTTTTACTTTGATTTCCGCCTGCGCGTTCGCTTCCCGGCGCCCGCGGCGCAGAATCCCTGCGGACCAGATCTTCCGGCGCGCCGCTTCCCGAGCTGCGACGCTGAAACTTCGACCTCGTTTTCCGACGCGCGCCACGACTTCCGCGCGGCCTACGCTCGCGCCAGCGCGCTTCGCTCCATGGCGCCAGGCACTGACCGAGGTCCGAGGTCCCGAACCACTGGTATAACATTCTCTCTTAGAAACATTCGTCCCGAATGGTCCTTCTACGCTTCCTCAAATCACAATATCGGCATAGACTCACATAAAGACGCTCCACACGGCCACAACAAAACTCAAGCATAAATACTAAATTTAAAGACCAACAATTTAGAACGTGGGTTACCTGGAGGTATAGGGAATAAGTGAGGATACTTCTTCATCATGTCATCCTCTGCTTCCCACGTCATTTCCTCCTGCTCGCCCGCCATAAGACCTTGACGGAAGCCACGTCCTTCGTCCGAAGTCGCCTAACCTGTCGATCGAGTATCGCTATGGGACTCTCCTCATACGATAACTCCTCTGTTACCTGAACCTCATGAACCGGGTGCACTCTAGATGGATCTCCAATACATTTCCGCAACATGGACACATGGAAGACTGGATGTACCGCCTCCAAATCGGACGGCAGATCTAACTCATAGGCAACCCTGCCTACCCTACGGACAATCCGATACGGCCCAATGTACCTTGGGCTAAGCTTCCCCTTCTTTCCAAATCTCATCACGCCCTTCATGGGCGATACCTTTAGAAAAACCCAATCATCTATCTCAAATTCCAAGTGTCGACGCCGATGGTCTGCATACGACTTTTGCCGACTCTGAGCTGCCAACAACCGCTCCTGGATAAGCTTCACCTTATCCACCGCCTGCTGAACTAAGTCTGGCCCGACTAACTGAACTTCTCCCACCTCGAACCAGCCTATCGGTGACCTGCACTTCCTCCCGTATAAGGCCTCATAAGGCGCCATCTGAATACTGGAATGGTAGCTGTTGTTGTAAGCAAACTCCACAAGAGGCAAATGATCCTCCCAGCTACCCCTGAAATCAATAACACAAGCCCGCAGCATATCCTCAAGTGTCTGGATAGTGCGCTCGGCTTTGTCGTCGAGGGTGAAATGCGATCGAGACTCACATGTGTGTCCCTAATCCTTCAAAAGACCTCCAGTTAGCCGAGAACCGGGCTCTCTATTCGATATAATCGACACCGAACTCCGTGCCTCACAATCTCTAATATATAATCTGGCGTAGTCCTCACCGAGAACGCTGTTACGATCGGAAGAAAATGGGCTGATTTCGTCGACCGCCGACAATCACCCAAATGGAATCATGCTTCCTCTGAGTGGTAGGTAGTCCTGTAATAAAATCCATATTTATCACCTCCCACTTCCAAGTCGGAATATCAATAGCCTGCAACAGCCCACCGGGCTTCTGGTGCTCAATCTTAACCTGCTGACAATTCGGGCACTGTGCCACGAACTCCGCAACGTCCCTCTTTAGGCCATCCCACCAACACACGCATATGAGGTCATGATACATCTTAGTCGACCCCGGATGAATAGAATAACGAGCACTGTGTGCCTCCCAGACCACGACGGTCTGTCACATCGGGAACACACAACCGGCCCTCGAATCTTAGCACCCCATCGCGCTACCTCAAATAGACTCTCTCGAATGCGGCATCTCTGCATCGCATCAAAATCGGATCCTCATATCGCCGCCTCTTCACCTCCTCGACGATAGAAGACTCGGCAACCTCTCGAACCCGAATTCCTTCACTAACAGAATCAACCAAACGAACCCCAAGGCTCGCTAGCTGGTGTATCTCTCGGACCATATCCCTCTTCTCTGGCTGAACATCAGACAGACTACCCATCGATCTGCGACTAAGGGCATCTGCAACTACATTGGCCTTCCCTGGGTGGTACAGAATATCAACATCGTAATCCTTAAGTAGCTCCAACCACCGTCTCTGCCGCAAGTTCAGCTCCCTCTGGCTGAAGATGTACTGGAGACTCTTGTGGTCTGTGTAAATGTCCACATGAACTCCATATAAATAGTGTCTCCAGATCTTCAAGGCATGAATCATTACTGCCAACTCCAAGTCATGTGTGGGATAGTTCTTCTCATGCTTCCTAAGCTGTCGAGATGCATAAGCTATAACCTTGTCGTCTTTGCATCAAGACGCACTCCAAGCCCGACACGATCGTCACAATAAACCACATATCCATCTAAGCCTCTCGGAAGAGTAAGAAGCTGGCGTCAACTTCTCCTTTAGCAATCGAAACTTTCTCACAAGTTGTCACGACCCAACCTCGGGCGCGATCGTACCACCGGTACCTGCCGTCAGTGTATGTCGAGAGAATAGCAATGAACATACATAACACATAACTTATAAAAGGGTAACATCACCGCCACCGATAAGTCGCTTTCCATAAACATACTTAAATAAAGTATAGTAGTACAACTGGTTCTTATAGCCCAAAACATATATGTGACAACAGACCTCTAAAGATAATAACTGTGGCGGGACAGGGCCCCGCCATACCCCTGAATGTACAAAATACCTATAGCATCAAGGAATGTCCGTACCAATAAACAAGCTTCCGGAGGAATGGAGCTTCTGACACCGGAATAGTGATCCTATGAACGAGGATCCACAATCTGCTTACCCTTACCTGCGGCATGAACGCAGCCCAGAAGAGGAAGGGTCGACACAATATGTATCAAGTATGTAAAGCTGGAAAATACTTTAATAATGATATCATAAGTCTAAATGTAAGTTTGGGTCATAGAAGAAAATCAAAATACCTTTTATCAGGCCTTACTAACAACAGAGTGACAAGTATATATAATACTGCATAAAATAGGGGCCTTAGGATCAAAACAGGGTACCTCGCCCGTAGTATCAATAAGCACCCCTACTCCTGGGACTATTTCACCCGCATAGGTCCTGTGGACCCGCATGAGGTATTCCTCGATAGTCAGACTACCGCATGGGACTATTTCACCCGCATAAGCCCATAAGGACTCGCATGAGGTATTCCTCGCATCATGGGTAGCAAATCCACGGAACAGGTGGTATATCGATCTTGAGGACTTACCCCTCAGATATACTCTTACCCCGAAGCAGATGGTATAACGATCTTGGGGACTTTCCCCTCAGATATACTCTTACACTGAAGCAGCTGGTATGACGATCTTGGGGCTTGCCCCTCAGACATACTCTTACACTGAAGAAGGTGGTATGACGATCTTGGGGCTTGCCCCTCAGACATACTCTTACCCTGGAGAAGGTGGTATAACGATCTTGGGGCTTGCCCCTCAGATATACTCTTACCCTAGCTCAAACTGTCATCATATCATAATCATAAATAAGTTAAGAAAATTTATAACTTCTTATTAGTCTTGTTCATATACCCTCTCATTTTAGTTTACTTAAGGCACTTAATCATATCTTTAATAAAAGAAAACCGGGAATTTAACCCAAGTACTACATACTTCAACTCTTTTAAAAATGACTCTTCTTTATACATAAAAACCCTTGGGCAATTGATGCCTTAAAACCAATTTGCCTCTTCATATACTTATCTTACTTTAGAGTAAATCTCTTCTCATTAACCTTTTATGAAGCTAATAAACCAACTTCCCATAAAGTTGTTATATTAACTCTATACATTAGTAAAATCATACTTTTCCCCTAACCAAGGGACTTATACATTCTTAAAACGAAACAAGTCATTATATACTTAAAACAAGTAAGAATACCAAATCTTGTACGTCTACCGTATTACATAGTTTCATCTATTCATGCTCAAGAGATAGGAAAGCTTCACATACCTTTTTGATCAATCCACTTGCTAAGTCCAAACTACCGCAAGTAATATGTCAACCTAAAATAACCATGATACGTTTATTAACCTCTAATTTCAATGTAGAATAATCTAAACTCAAAGCCACTAAATTCTATGGAAAATTGGGCAGCATTTCCTTTGTTTCTACATACTTTGCCACCTTTCACAAGGCCGAATTTATCATCCAAACGCCACATTTAAGGCTCAACAATCCAACATTTCAAAGGGGATTACACACCTAAACTTGGGTGTGTAAAATTCTGCCCCAATAGGTACAACAATTCACTTAACAATTCAAGGTAGTTTTTAGGCTACAACATGCTCATAATATCTTCTTAACCAATTCCTTCACATTCAAACCATAGTTCTTACATGCAATGAGTCTAAGAGCATTATTTACTACCACAATTTCTTTCTTCTTAACATGCAACACTAAAAACTAATTATAAAGGAGGAACCATTACCTTAGAGCTTTAGCCAAATTTATTCCAACAATTTTGCTAGCCTCCTTTCCAAGAATACCACCACAACAACCTTCACAAGCTAGCCACAAGTTTCCTTCTTGCCTTTTTCTTTTCAGATTTCTCCTAAGGCTAAAATATCTCTTGGAATTTTAGAGAGAAGTGGGAGCTTAAGCTTTAGAGAGAGAGAAAAATTGGAAGATGACCAAGTCTTCAAGACTTGGTCAATATATTGCATGCAAGAAATCAGATGGGGGGGGACACTTGTCACCATCCCAAGGTCTTTTAAAAGAAAAATCTGACTTTTCCTAAGTCTTTCCGCCCAAAATCCGCCTGGCGCCGGGCACAAACCTCCGCAGCCTCTCTGAACTTTCGCGCCTGCCTCGCTGCCCAGCCGCGCTGCAACTTCAGCGACCCTCAAGATTTCTGCGCGCGCCGCGCTTTGTCCAAACACATTTCTGTCATTGCGACTGAACTTGTAATTCTCATAACTTTCTACTCCGACGTCCTATCGATGAACGGTTGGTTGCGTTGGAATCTAGACTCAACGAACTACGCCCTAGGCCTTTGAAACACTCAGGAACTCTCAATGTACCGGGTCATAACCCGCCTTAAAGTTGACTAAAACCCGTCCGGAATAATCCGTCAACCTATCCTTTGAAAATTTTAAGTCTTACATGCTTTCGTACGCTCTCATACGTAGGGTCAGAACTACGGGGTATAACACAAGTATCCGTCCACCGGAACATAGCTGCCTTCTGAGTCAGCTTAGTCAAATGTGCTGAAATAGAAGCAAACGTTTCTACAAACCTCTGATAATAACCTGCAAGGCCCAAAAAGTTGCGCACCTCCGTCGGTGGTGGAGTGCGCCAAGTCTTGATCGCTTCAATCTTCGCCAGATCAACCCGAATACCATCGCCCCGATAACATGTCCTAAGAAAGCCATCGACGCCAACTAACTCGCACTTCGAGAACTTGGCATACAATCGCCGGTCTCGGAGGACTCCAATACCGTCGCTCAAATGATTCAGATGCTCCCGCTCTGCGCGAATACACCAAGATATCATCAATAAACACTATAACGAACATATCCAAGAATGGCACGAACACCCTATTCATCAAATCCATGAATACCTTTGGGCGTTGTTCAACCCGAAAGACATCACCCTGAACTCATAGTGCCCATACCGGGTCCTGAATGCAGTCTTTGGGATATCTATCTCTCTAACTCGCACCTGATGATAACCAGACCGCAGGTCTATCTTGGAAAAGCACTTTTCACCCTGCAACTGGTCAAACAAATCGTCAATCCTGGGGAGGGGATACTTGTTCTTGATAGTTACCTTGTTCAGCTGCCTGTAATCAATACACATACGCAGCGTCCCATCATTCTTCTTTACAAATAACACTGGCGCCCCCCAAGGAGAAACATTTGGCCTAATAAAGTCTTTCTCCAAAGAAATCTTTCACCGGTCCTTCAATTCCTCAACTCGCAGTGCCATCCTGTATGGCGGAATAGATATCGGTCGAGTGTCTGGCGCCCAATCGATGCAAAACTCAATCTCCCTCTCAGGAGGGATACCCGGAAGCTCGTCTGGGAATACGTCTGGAAACTCTCTAACAACCGAATCGATCAAGGTCCCAGATCTCACCTCGATGATCGAATACCCGATCCAAATGGTAAATATACCCCTTCTGTATCATCTTCCTAGCCTTGAGGTAAGAAATAAACCTACCCCTCGGCGATGCAGTATTCCCCTTCCACTCGATAACCGGCTCACCAGGAAATCGGAACCGAACTAACCTCTCTCTGCAGTCCACATCGGCATAGCAAGACGCTAGCCAATCCATACCCATAATCACATCGAGGTATGTCCTATCCAACTCTATCAAGTCAGTTAGAGTCTGACGACCATCTATAGTCACTGGGCAAGCCTTATATACCCGCTCAGCTACCACTGAAGCACCTACCGGCGTAGCCACCTCAAAAGATTCTATGGACTCGGGCTCTATCCCTATTCTACCAGCAATATGAGGAGATATATAGGACAAGGTAGAACCTGGATCTATCAAAGCATATACATCACAGCAAGAAACCAATAATATACCTGTGACGACATCGGGTGACGCCTCCTGGTCCTGACGACTGGACATAGCATAGATACGGTTCTGAGGACCGCTGGAACTAGAACCCCTGCCACGACTGCGCCGCGGCTGCCCGTGAACACCCTACCTCCGGGCGCATAACAATCAAGATGAAGACCAACAATCGAATCGCCGGCCGAGCCATAGCATTTCCGCCGCCTGCCTGACAATCTCTCTTCAAATGGCCCTGCTGGCCACCAGAGTAACTAGATCCTGGAGGAACACGACACCCCCCATAATGGCAATCACCACCTCGTCCACACTGAGGCATAGGTGGCCTCATCTGACCGAACTCGTCCTCCGAAACCCGGCCCTCGAACCCCGCCCCGCTCCTGAATACTCAGACGCCCCGAAGATGGTGGAGCGCCTGACCGGCCGCGTGGTGCAAATCTGGTCTGGCTTCCGGGTTGTCTACCCTAAAACTACCGAGAGGACCTCGCCGTCCCGCCCTTCTCGCGATACTGCCGATCCGCTTACCGCGTTCCTCACACCCAAGTGCATATGCCTGCATGCGGGCAATGTCCATGCCCGGCTGAAGAGCTCCCGTGCAACTCTCGGCCAAGTGATCATCGAGTCCTGTGACATACCGGTGCACCCTGTCCTCCATGTCTGCTACCAAAGCGGGCACATACCGAGCCAATGAGTCAAACTCACATTGTACTCGAACCGTTCGCCACTCGCCTCGGTGTCAAAAATCTATCGGCGAGCCCTCATCTTCGGAGGCAAGAAATGGCCAACGCCTCGAGAACTCGTCCCAAACAGGTGAAGCGCATGCTCCCGACGCTTCCATGAATCATACCGCCAATCTGCGGTGTCCCGCACCGGACACGAACCTAGTACCACCGACTCGGTCTCCAAGCCCCGATCACCCTCATGATCCGTCAGAATCGCTTCGGATAAACTCACGAGGATCATCCTCGTGCCTCGACCCATAAAACTCCGGTGGCTGCAACTCAAAAAGTCCTCGCCTCAATCGCTTCAGCTTTGAATTACGGCATACCAAATCGCTGTCTCTCCACTATCCTCATGTCCGCCACGATCACGGCAGTAATCGCCATCTCCTTGTAGCCCATATCCTGCGCCTCGCCGCTGGATCGAGGCTCGTGTACCGCGATCTCGATGGCCGCTGCTGCCTCGGACTTCTTTGGGGTTGGCGGCGTTGTAGAACTCGCCGTCCAAACACCTCATCCGGTAGGATCGGGCTGTGCCTGGTAACCTCGGTGCCCTACTAGTAGTTCCTCGCTTGCCTTCCGCCGGGTCGGTTGCTTGCGTGAGGCATAATCGATACATAAAGGAAAACATCGGAGGAGGTTCAACCTATAACTCACTTCTATTGCACGATCTTAGAGTGAAAGAATGGAAACCAATCCTAAATATCCTGCAGCCTCTTGATTATAGATGTGCACGACACACCGATAATCAAGATTCTACTAGACACGATGCGTGGACACTTCAGAGGACTAATCGCTCGATACCACTTTTGTCACGACCCAACCTCGGCCGCGATCGTACCTACCGGTACCTGTCGTATATGTCGAGAGAATAGCAATGAACACACATAACACATAACTTATAAAAAGGGTAACCATCATCGCACCGATAAAGGCTACCTTCCATAAAACATACATAAACAAAGTATAGTAGTACAACCGGTTCTTATAGCCCAAAACATATATGTGACCACATACTTAAAGATAACAAGCTGTGATGGGGCCCCGCCATACCCTGAATGTACAAAGTACCTATAGCATCGTGGAATGTCCGTACTAATAAACAAGCTTCCGAGGAATGGGCTTAACACCTAATAGTGATCCTAAGAACGAGGATCCACAATCGCTTACTTTACTGCAGATGAACGCAGCCCAGGAAGGGGTCGTTACACAACGTACCAAGTATGTAAAATCGAAAATATCAGAGTAATATCATAAGTCAAAATAAGTGAGTCATAGATAAAATCAATTTCTCAGACCGTGCCTTACTAACAATGAGAGTAACAAGTATAAATCTTATAGCATAAAAATAGGAGGCTCACGATCAAAACAGGTACCTCGCCTGTAGTATCATTAATCAATCCTACTCTCGGGACTATTTCACCCGCATGGGTCCTGTGGACCCGCATGAGGTCATCCGCCTCGTCATGGGACTATTTCACCCGCATGAGACTATTTCACCCTCATGGATCCTGTGGACCCGCATGAGTACCATCGCCGTACTCGCATGGGACTATTTCACCCGCATGGATCCTGTGGTCCGGATCCGCATGAGTGCAAGCGCCGCACTCGCTTCATGGGTAGCAAATCCATGGCATAGATAATAACCCGGGGTTTACCCCGTAATAATACAAATATATAACATAGCTCATCCGGCTATCATATCACAACATAAGCACTACCGGCCTATCATATCATACATAAGCACTACCCGCTATCATATCACAACATAAGCACTACCGGCCTATCATATCATACATAAGCACTACCGGCTTATCATAACATAAGCAAGTTAAGAAATCCCCTAACTTCTTACTAACATTATTAATATACCCTCTCATTTTAGTATCCTAAGGCACTAACATGTCATTTAATAGAAAATCCGGGAATTCAACCCAAGAACCATGTACTTCTAACTTTTTAAGAAAAACTTTTTTTATACAAAGATTCCAAGATACTAATCGCCATAGTATCAAGTTACAATTTCTTTTCAAAACAAGTCACATTTCCTTTTAAAAATATAATAGGCTTCTAAATCAAGTGACTTCATTTCCTTTAAAACCTTAGGCAACCAATGCCTAAAAATCAATCCACCTTCCATAGTTTCAAATCCTTTACCCGTACTTGTTTTAATTAGAGTAAACCATTCCTTGTGAACCTTTCAAAACTAATATAACCAACTTCCCATAAAGTCATTATATTAGTGTTATTCATTTGTCAAATACATTTTTCCTAAATCCAAGGGACTTATACTTTTGAAATGAAACAAGTATCATATACTTTAAAACAAGTGTAGATTATCAACTCTTGTACGTATACCGTACTACATAGATACAACTATTCATGCTCAAGAGATAGGAAAGCTCTACATACCTCTTTGGTCAATCCACTTGCTAAGTCCAACTACCGCAAGTAATATGTCCACCTATAATAACCATAGTGCGTTTATTAACCTCTAATTTCAATGTAGAAATTCCAAATTCAAGTTACCAATTCCTAAGGAAAATTGGGCAGCATTTCCTTTGTTTCTACTCACTTTGCCACCTTTTCAAAGGCCGATTTTCAACACTCAAACGCCTCATTAAGGCCCAACATCCAAACCAACACAAAGGGGATTACACACCTAATCTTGGGTGTGTAAAATTCTTCCCCATAAGTCATAATAATACACTTAACAATTCTAAAGTAGTTTGTAGGCTACAACATGCTCATAATATCTCTTTAGCCAAAACCTTCATACCCAACCCACATTTGTTGCATGCAATGACTCTAATAGCATTATTTACTACCACAAATACTTTCTTCTTAACATGCAACACTAAAAACTAATCATAGAGGAAGAATCATTACCTTAGAGCTTTAGCCAAATTTATCCAACAATTTTCTAGCTTCTATTCCAAGAACACCACCACAACAACCTTCACAAGCTAGCCACAAGCTTCCTTCTTGCCTTTTACTTTTTCAGATTTTTCCTAAGGCTAGAATACCTCTTGGAGTTTTAGAGAGAAGGATGAGCTTGAAATAATTTAAGAGAGAAGTGTTATACCCCGTAGTTCTGACCCTACGTATGAGAGCATGCGAAAGCATGTAAGACTTAAAATTTTCAAAGGATAGGTTGACGGGTCGTTCCGGACGGGTTTTAGTCAACTTTGAAGCGGGTTATGACCCGGTACATTGATAGTTCCTAAGTGTTTCTAAGGCCTAGGGCGTAATTCGTTGAGTCTAGATTCCAACGCCACCAACCGTTCGTCGATGGGACGTCGGAGTAGAAAGTTATGAGGGTTACAAGTTCAGTGCGCAGTCGGACAGAAATGTGCTTCGCGGCGGCAGGCGCGCGGCGCCGAGGCGCGGCGCCTAAAGTTCTGAAGGGTCGCTGAAGTTGCAGCGCCGCGGCGCCGGGATAGCAGGGCCGCGGCGCCGAAAGTTCAGAGAGCCTGCGGAGGTTTCAGCGCCGAGGCGGGATTTTTTGGGCGGAAAAACTTAGAAAAGTCTGATTTCTCTTTTAAAAAGGCCATGGGAGGGTGACAAGTGTCCCCCCCCCCATCTGATTTTGCTTGCATGGCTTATATTGACCAAGTCTTGTAGACTTGGTCATCTCTCAAACATCTTCCTCTCTCTAAAAATCAGCTCCTCCTTCTCTCTAAAAAAAAACCCAAGAAAAATCTGAATAGTTAAGAACCAAAAAGGAAGCTTGTTGGCATTGTTGTGGTGGTGTTCTTGGCAAGGAAGCTAGCAATACTTGGAATAAGTTTTGGCTAAAACTTTAAGGTAATGATTCTTCCTTTAGATTTAGTTTATAGTGTTGCATGTTAAGAAGAAAGAACTTGTGGTAGTAAATAATGCTCTTAGAGTCATTGCATGCTAGAAATGTGGTTTGGATATGAAGAATGGGTTAAGAAGAGATTATGAGCATGTTGTAGCCTAAAACTACCTTAGAATTGTTAAGTGAATTGTTGTAAACTTATGGGACATAATTTTGGGTGTGTAATCCCCTTTAAATTGTTGGATTGATTGAGCCTTAAAATGTGGTGTTTTGATGGTAAATTCGGCCTTGAGAAAGGTGGCAAAGTGAGTAGAAACAAAGGAAATGCCCAATTTTCCATAGAATTTTACTGTCTTTGAGTTAGATTATTCTACATTTGAATTAGACGTTAAAGAACATATCATGGTTGTTATAGGTTGAAATATTACTTGCGGTAGTTGAGCTTAGCAAGTGGATTGACCAAAGAGGTATGTGAAGTTTTCCTATCTCTTGAGCATGAATAGATGAAACTATGTAGTACGGTAGGCGTACAAGATTTGGTATTATTACTTGTTTTAAGTATATAATGACTTGTTTCGTGTTAAGAATGTATAAGTCCCTTGGTTAGGGGAAAAGTATGATTTTACTAAAGCATAAGAGTTAAATAACAACTTTATGGGAAGTTGGTTTATTAGCTTCATAAAAGGTTAATGAGAAGAGATTTACTCTAAATAAGATAAGTATATGGAGAGGCAAATTGATTTTAAGGTATCAATTGCCCAAAGGTTTTTATGTATAAAGAAGAGTCATTTTCAAAAGAGTTGAAGTATGTAGTACTTGGGTTAAACTCCCGGTGTTCTTTTACTATAGATATGGTTAAGTGCCTTAAGTAAACTAAAATGAGAGGGTATATGAACAAGACTAATAAGAAGTTATAAGTTTTCTTAACTTATTTATGATTATGATATGATGACAGTTTGAGCTAGGGTAAAAGTATATCTGAGGGGCAAGCCCCAAGATCGTTATACCACCTTCTCCAGGGTAAGAGTATGTCTGAGGGGCAAGCCCCAAGATCGTCATACCACCTTCTCCAGTGTAAGAGTATATCTGAGGGGCAGATCCAAGATCGTTATACCATCTGCACCAGTGTAAGAGTATATCTGAGGGGCAAGCCCCAAGATCGTTATACCATCTGCTCCAGTGTAAGAGTATATCTGAGGAGTACAGCCCCAAGATCGTTATACCATCTGCTTCAGGGTAAGAGTATATCTGAGGGGAAAGTCCCCAAGATCGTTATACCACCTGTTCCGTGGATTTGCTACCCATGATGCGAGGAATACCTCATGCGAGTCCTTATGGGCTTACGCGGTGAAATAGTCCCACGCCGGCAGTACACCGATGCGGTGAGTACCTCATGCGGGTCCACAGGACCCATGCGGGTGAAATAGTCCCAGGAGTAGGATGGTTTTATTGATACCACGGGCAAGGTACCCCGTTTTGATCATGAGCCTCCTATTTTATGCAGTATCATATATATATATATATACTTGTCACTCTCATTGTTAGTAAGGCACAGTAAAAGGTATTTTAACGACTTCCATGACTCCAGCTTACTTTCAGACTTATGGTATCATTACTACAGTATTTTTTCCAGCTTTACATACTTGGTACATATTGTGTACTGACCCCCTTCCTCGGGGGCTGCGTTCATGCCGCAGGTAAGGGTAAGCAGATTGAGGATCCTCGTTCTTAGGATCACTACTCCAGTGTCAGAAGCTTCATCCCTCCGGAAGCTTGTTTATTGGTACGGATACTCCCTGATGCTATAGGTGTTTTGTATATTCAGGGGTATGGCGGGGCCCTGTCCCGCCACAGTTGTTATCTTTAGAGGTCTGTGGTCACCTATGTGTTTTGGGCTATAAGAACCAGTTGTATTACTATACTTTTGTTCAAGTATGTTTTATAGAATGCAGCCTTATCGGCATGCCAGTAATGTTTACCCTTTTCTCTAAGTAATGTGTTATGTATGTTCCGCTGCTATTCTCTGACATATACCTGACAGGGTACCCCGGTAGGGTACCAGTCATGGCCCCGGGGCTGGGTCGTGACAAGAAGGAGGAGCTTTTCTAAGAGAGAGATGAAAGATGACCAAGTCTTTAAGACTTGGTCAATATAACGACGCAGAATCGGAGGGGGGGGACACTGGTCACCCACCCATGCCCTTTTAAAAGACAAGATCAGATTTTCCTAAGTTTTTCCGCCTGATTTCCCGCCTGCGCGGCGCTTCCGGCCAAGGCGCGCGACTCCCGGACCTCAGATCTTCGCGGCCCGCTTCCTGAGCGCGCTGAAACTTCCGACCTCAGTTTTCCGGCGTCTCGACCCGCGCCATCGCCCGTACTCGCCATGGCGCTGAGACCCCTGACCGAGGTCCCGGCCCGAACCACGGGGTATAACAGGAATGTACGACGGACGTACATGACTTCTTCATAGTCTTAATCATAGTAATCTGAGTTATGAAATGTACATGCAATCTTCTTGTAAGAAGTTATTTAATGATTTTAATGAGAGTCAAAGAAATGATTTAAATTGCATACAGTTGCTCATGATATCTACTCGTGCTAAGAGTCATTTTTCTACTTCACCGCGTCCCGGGCCGGGCAGATTCGTGCACATATATCAGGATGATTCACCGCGTCCCTCACTAGAGGGCCGGACAGTTTATGTATATATATATGATGATTCCACGGACAGGTATCCGTGATGCGATCTGAATACCCATGACAATATATTTCACCGCGTCCACCGCGGTAGGCGGTTGATTCATTTATTTACATCTGATGATTTTATGACTAAGCATGCATGAGTACTGGTATGACTCTCACTCTTTTATGATACAGTTGACTCTCTACCTTACAGGACACACTTTTGATCTTATTTACATGATTTCATGCTTACATACTCGGTATATTATTTCGTCTCGACCCTCGCTTTCTCGAGGCTGCGTTAAATGCCGCAGTTCAGTGTTCAGATAAGTGACCCTCCAGTCTAGGATTTCTGTACAGCAGTTGGAGAGCTCCCTTGTTCCGGAGCCAGCTATTTTGGTACAGACCTTTATCTTTCAGACTTATGCATATTTTGGGCACGACGAGGTCCTGTCCTGTCATATGTCAGTATTGCACTCTTAGAGGTCTGTAGACAGTTGTGGGTTGGACGTTTGTACCTTGTATTGGTTTTTGATGTTGTTAAACCCTGTGTTGGGGCGTTCCCGGTTATACTTATAGTTATCTAGTGGCAGCCTTGCCGGCTTGCTTAGCTTGATTATTCCTTTGTGTACATAATGTTGGTTGGCGGCAGCCTAGTCGGCTAGCCTATTATGATTGTTGTTTTGTTGTTGATTTGGCAGCCTTGTCGGCTCGCCCATTTTAGGGAGATGTTGTAAAAGCAGCGTTGTGCTACCGAAATTTCTATAGATCTCTGTATTAGGTGGATCAAAAGTGACAGGTCAGTAATGACGTTCAAATAAGACGTTTAGTCGCGGCCCGTCGGGTCGGGTCATGACACCAGCAAACCAACAGATGCCTCACAGGGCCACAATATAACACACATGCAATTCACCAATTCAAAATAGTTAAGTAGGGAGCCAAATTACTTGTGGATATTCAACTGAATCTTATGTAATACCTTGAACAAAGTTAAAGAGTGACTATGCGGTGCTATATTCCTCTATTTTCGAATTTGCCACAATCTTCCAGCTGGTACTACCTTGTACACCTGCTTCAATTGTAATGGTATGTAATGTTTCCCCCAAATATGTACTGCATGCTTAACATGACGACAATTCATGTGTATACCCGCTGCATTGTTAACATAACTCCATATAGATTTGACAACTCCCTTGTACGAAACAAGTGATCTATCATTCCTTGATGTAAAAACATTTTATCAGCGGCATCTTGATACTATATTAAGTCCAATATTTTGCAACATTTTATCCACTGAAATTTTAAATTTCCACATCGTCCATAGGAATAAATATATCTTGAATGACACTCTTTTAACCCACATTTACCTATATACATCAGAAGGATATGATTTTTATCTTAACAAATCTCATACACTTGACACAGTAAGTTTACTAGAACTTATCCTTATCTACCAAGGATTATCTACAAGGTATAAACCAAGTATGTAGTGGCATGTGAGACAATGTCACCTGGCAGATACTGCCCTAGCCCTGACAAACCTCATCAATACCCACATAGCAGTTCTTTGACATCTTCCACCCTTTCATCAATAAGAAACTCTGATAGTAGTACAATGGGTAATGTTTCCAATTTGGTGCGATTATCAATTCAAACCACTCTTTGTTTTCCACTATATTTCTTGTTTAATGTTATCCCTTTCCTCAAGAATTATTTTCAAAACCTGAGGACCCGCTTCCCGTTGCACATATTGAGGGTATTGCTTCAGAGTACATGTTCCCTAGAAAGTTAACCCATAGAGAGTTGGTGGTCCTAGATTTTCATCATAGCTTTTTACACAATGCCTTTAATATATCCAAAATGAGGTCTGAACCCCAATCCACTATCATCCTTAGGCAAGTACGTTTTTAACCATGTAAACCAATACTTAGCCTTACCATCATCCTTACTATACACTAGAAGAAAATTACAACTATTTGTATGTATATCTTTGATCACACATTTTGCAAGTCTTATAGCAGGCAGTATGTGTATAGGCACACTTGTGACACACTAGTAATCAACACTGCTTTACCTCATGGTGACAATAATTTTTCTTCCCAAGCCTGTAACTTATCTTTAATCTTCTTAATTAATTCAGCATAGTCTATCTTCCTCTTTCTAACATGAAATACCGGATATCCTAAATACATGAATGTAAATGTTCCCCTTGTGAAATCAGTAATACTTTTTTCTTGCTGAATCAAGTTACTAGGAGTCTTAGCATGCATATAAACAGAACTCTCCTTTTATTGATCAAATGGCCAGAAGCTTCTTCATACTCTTTCAAAGTCTGCCTTAACTCTTTGTAAAATCATTTTATTTGCTTCTGTTGGAAATTCTTCCAACAACTCCTCTTTAAATCTAACAATATCTTCCCTAAAACTTAGTTTCTTAAAAATATCTCCAAAAGTTTCCTTACTCCATAATAGGACAATCTTGACATTCTTCAATTTCGGTATAAAAGAAATGAAATCATCTTAATCAACAACAGTGTGCCAATTTTGATTTAGGGCCTAAAAAAATGCTTCATATTCTGTCCAACCCAAGCTAAAATAAATGTTTGTCAATATTCTATCGAACCTCTTAAAAGTACAGTCATTATCGGCTCTTTCATTCCACTACTTAAAAGGACTCTCTTTAAATTCAATTTCAAACATTTCACATGAATTAGTACCAAATGCAAAAATCCTCACGCTCTGCAGGATATATATGAAGATCGTCTATTGTCTCCCTTCCATTTATAATAACATTGAAATCCCCACTAACTAGCCAAAGATCCCTCGTATCGTCGACAATATAGTATAAACTATCCCAGAGACAATATTTCCAATGCACCACTCTTTGCATATACCATAGTATATCTACCTAGTTCATGTAACTCCTTCACCAGTGAGTCCTTAAGTTTGTCATGTTAATCATCCCTCATATTATCTCTGATTAATTTTCTCTGTTGATCAATATATTTAGGATAGAAATACCCGCTTCCACTGCCCTGTTCTGCTCCACATTGGACATTATTATCCCATCTTCCTTTAATATTACTGCGTTACTATTATTAGAGTTGTTACAATTGGTACACACCTCGTGACTCTTGTCAACATTCTGCTCCTCATTAACTTTTGCTGCTACTAAAGCTCCTTCAACCTGTTCTTTAGTAGTAAGAGTTGCTTTTGATCCTTCTATCAATTGTGGGTCCTTAATGTGTTGTTTTACTTCTACCACCTTACCATCGTCGTCCTCCTTACTCTATTTATTACCATATTCTTCCCCGGTATCTCTTTGTTCCTCCTTATTTGCATTATTACAGTTTGTCTCCTCAAGTGGCATTTGTTTTATCCTCTCGTTGGACTTACTAACTCATTGGTGTCTTTGGCTGCGTCACACCGAATATTTGTTATCACTTCGTTGAATTCATCTATATCTTTGTACCTCTCTTATCTGTTTTTCATCCTTCTATTATGGTCTGTAGAAGTTCAGGATTCAATCTTCACCTATTAACGTATCTGAACTTATACTGAGCCTTTATGCCTACTTCTCACCTAATTAACCCAAGAGAGTGCTCATATAGGTCTGGTTTCATGAAAGGCACCTTAAAAGCATGTAAGTTATCATCTCATTCTTGATTAAGTGCTGCTATACACTCTGCTTGCCACTCATTTCACCATAATCCGCTACCTACTCCTTAAAAGCCCTTATCTCAGTCTTAGCGACATGACACTTCACTCTTCTATTCCATTTTAATGCCCAGTTAAATCACTTATTATTGCCTATGGTCCTTGTATCTGGCCATGTAACCTTCCAATATCTATCCACAGTTCCTTTTTAAGAGCCACATCATTAAACGCATTCACCAAGGTCATATGAAAACTTTTATTTATACCCCCATGTGTCACTCCGCAGTGTTCCAACTATTCTGTACAACTTTTAATATCTACCTCATCGATATGAGGCTTCCAAGAGACCAAATAATACCATCTTAGCATTCTGCGTGAACCAATGCATTGAAACTGTGCATGAATGCATATCTTGGTTACCAATCCTTCAAATAACTTCTTAACTGAAAATATGAACTCCAGAGGTTACGATATTTAAACTGCTTGACACAACTACACACTAATGGGATGTTTATCATTCCCAAGTTCTAAGTCATTTGTGAAACAAACTCAAATAATCTCTATGTCCAATACTTTCCAGTACTCGGTCCAACATAACAAAACACTTTCATTTAGTTATATCAATCTTATTATTCAAGAAGTAATAGCCCCTTCTTATCCTTACATGAGAACAATGTTCTTTTACAGTTTCCTACCTACACATAGTCCAGCAACATGGTATACCATAAAATCGTCTCAGATTCTAACAATTAGAGCTCAACATTAAATTAGAGGTATGAAGGAGAAAAGAGTAGGTAAGCTTCATTTTCTATCTTTGGAAGGAAAAGTTCAATCTCTGTAACTATAGATCAGATAACGTAGCACAACGGAGTACCCATTCGTAAGATAGAGACTACTGCAATTCATTTAACAAGTCGACACCTCATTCATGGTCTGAAAAAGATCTTATCACTACTCGTAATTATAAACGACTTCATTTCTTTATTGTCGTACTTTTCATAATTCCAACATATTCTAGTATACATACGTAACCTCGGAAATTGCTCCTGGTTTCAATCCCTGATAATACCATCCCCTTAAGTGATGAATTTTTAACTTATTCTCTTATTTGGTACGTAAAAGATTCTGAAGAGTTACCTTACTTGACGTTGACCTATTATCTCCAAACCTGATCATCATACTTCTATTCAAATTCTTTCACTTCCCTTATGGCTTGACGCACCAAGTCAAGTCCGAATAACTCTGATTTTCCCTTTCGAGCCACTGTCGTTGTCTTTCGAGACATAGCTGCAACCACAATAATTATTAGGAAGGGGGGATTATCCTAATGACATAGCTCTATTGCACGATCTACGATATGAAATAGTAGAAACCAATCCTAAAAGTCCCGCAGCCTCCTGCGTATAAGTATGGTGCACAACATACCCATACACAAGACTCTACTGAACCGCGGTGCAGACACTCCGAGGACTAAGCGCTCGATGCCACTACATCACGACCCGACGGCCGATGGGCGCGACGGACATACTAATTGGACGTCATTACACTAACCTGTCACGTAATCAACTGACACTTAAGAGTAATAGAAAATTCGGCAGCACAACGCTGCATCTATAACATATACCCAAAATAGGCGAGCCGACAAGGCTGCTTCACACAACTATCCAACAATCACAACAGGCTAGCCGGCTAGGCTGCCACCAAATAGTATCACATAAACAAAGAAGTATTCACAATAAGCAAGCCGGCAAGGCCGCCACTATATACGGAAACATCCCAAAACAAGTGCAACAACACAACTAGCTCAACCGCATAAACGTTCTACACGAGTCCAAAACACATCTATCACCCACAACTGTCTATATACCTCTAAGAGAAAGATAACATAATATGACGGGACAGGGCCCCGTCGTGCCCCTAAATATACATAAGTCTAGAATAGCGAATATGTACCAAAATGGCTAACTCCGGACAGTGGAGCTCCCAAGAAAACAGTTGAGCAGGAATCCTAAGTCGGAGGATCGCCGAACTGAATATATGTACATGCGGGCATGAACGCATTTGAGGAAAAGAAGTCGATGCGAAATAATGTACTGACTATGAAAACATGAAATACGGAAAATGAAATCATAAGCATGTACGTGTGAAATAAAGAATCATATCAGTAATCCTGAATGCTTACTCATAGAGTCATCATGTCCATATGTATGTATATAACATGTCTCGGCCCTCTAGTGAAGGACTCGATGCAATTATCAATATAACATGTCTCGGCCCTGCAGTGAGGGACTCGATGGAATTATCAATATAACGTGTCCCGGCCCAGTCTGGGACTCAGTGAAATCATATATGTATAACATGTCTTGGCCCTCTAGTGAGGGACTCGATGGAATCTTCATCATCTTATATGTTCATATAACGTGTCCCGACCCTCTAGTGAGGAACTCGGTGAAATGAGTAATAACACTTGGCACGAGCAGAATATCATGAGCAACCATATATAACTTAAATTATCATTTGACTCTCAATGGAATAAGAAAAAGACATTATCATATCATATATCATTTAAATCATCTTTTGGAAAATCAAGGCGTTTATCGTATCATATATCATTTTAAAACATCTTTTGAAAAGTCAAGGTATTTATCATATCATGAATCATTATTTTAGTAAAACTAGACTTTGAAGGAATCACGTAAGTCTGCCGTACTTTAATTAAAATCATACCAAAAGAAAGAAGAAAGATTTTCACAAAATCATGCCAAAGAAAGAAAGAATAGTTCACATACCTCTTAGTCGCGCAATCAATGCAATACTAGGATACGCCTCGTCTAGTATGTCAGCCTATAATAATAATAATACGACCATTAATTCTAGGGCTTCTAACGTAAGTTATATTGAATAACGGCTTCCTATTTCTATAAAAATTTGGGCAGCATTTCCTCTGTTTATGTGCGTATCCACAATTAACCAACAGTCCAAATCAAACCAACCATCACAACCATTTCAATATGTAATCTAATTAGGCCTCATATACGTCATCATACCGTCTCCTTTACCTTATTTATGAAAGGCAACAATTTCAACCATCAAAGTGACTATCACACCTATTTACCATGTTTATTCAATCCTTAAAATGTTACAACAATGTCTGAGATTCCAAAACTCTTTTCTTAGTTCCTTAAATTCCAATTCATCTCGCGTCACCTTATATAACTAATTACAACACAAAGTACCAATGTTTCTTTCAATCTTACCATACAATTACGACGATAATAATAATAATAGTAATAATTAATCTTGCATCAAAACAGCCCGTAAAGGTCACATAATGTCCGAGAATTATCCATGAATTTTAGGCCATTAACATGCAACCATTTTAACTCTTT
Organism: Przewalskia tangutica; assembly: GCA_029844215.1. Lineage (NCBI taxonomy): Eukaryota > Viridiplantae > Streptophyta > Magnoliopsida > Solanales > Solanaceae > Przewalskia > Przewalskia tangutica. Next base: position 32,762,050 of record CM056731.1, on the reverse strand, counting down.
TCTTAACTCTTAATCTTACTTTACCTTTCCAACAATTCTATATAACGATTATATCTTTAATCTTCACACTTTCTTCCATTTTTAATACACAATTAGTGATGAAATTTACGACACAACACACGAATCCAACATATACCCGAAACAGCCCAATTCGGCTCACACCCAAAATTGACACATGCATTGTCTAAATTCAAGATTTCTTCCTAACACAACTCCATTACTTCAACTATAACAATATGCAACTTCAATTATAGCATAGAAGGAGGAATTTTCATACCTTAATTTAATCTCCAAAATAGTCCCGATTTTTAGCCACTGCTTTGTCAACTGAACTTGTAACGTCCATAACTCTATACTCCGGTGTCTTATCGACTAGAGGTTTGTTTCGTTGGAAATTAGACTCGACGAACTTCATTTTAGGCTTTTTAAACACCCAAAAACTCCTAATATACGAAGAGATATATATATCCCTCCAAAGTTGACTAAAAATCTGCCAGCAACCAGCGATTTTCTGCCCATTTTTCTTCTCAATTTTCACACCTCTTTCAACTCCAAATTAACATGCATGAACCCCCTATGTTGACCCATCATTTATACATGTTTTCCTTCCCAAATTATCACAAAAAAAACCTAGAATTTTCCAGCCTAAGTTTCGGCCCAGTGAGGATCGAAACCCACTACTTTCCTCTTCATTTTGGTGTGTCTTCTTTGGCTTTTTAATTATAGGATGATTTAGTCTTGGGAAAGGAAAAAGCTTCAAATTGGGTGTGGCAATGGGTGTGAATTTCTGCTGAATGTGGAGAGAAAGAAGAGATGTGAGAGTGTTTTTTTTTTGAAATGAAGAAATGAAGAGTAGGTTATTTAAAATCTGAATATTTATAATTGCAATATGATCCAAAGCTCTTATTAGTCTTCTTAAATAACCCTTCAAGTCTTAGGTTCCACTTCTTCTAATTCTTAACTCCCGCTTTCATTAATTTCTGAGAATTTCATAAAGTCTCGCATTTTCCATGTCGTAATTCTTATAATATGATACTAATCCTTAATGGAAGTGTATAACTTATCATTTTAAATTCTCATTGACATGATCGTAGCTTGTGTAAATATTCTTACATCAATTATCCGAATCTTAATCTTAATGACGTTTTTAATCCCCGTCCTAAACTTACGAGGTGTAACAATCACCTCCTTCAGAGTGAACTCCTTGTCAGAAGTCATCTTAAGGACCACCTTTCCTACCCCCAACACGTCATAAAAAGCGTTGTTACCCATACACAACTTCTTTTCTGTAACTGGTGTATACGTGGAGAAGACATCTCTATCGGAACAGATGTAACGGATAGCACCCGTGTCCATTCATCATTGCTTGGGATTTTCTACAAGGTTTGCTTCTAGCACCACCACAAAAAACTCCTCAATCCTGTCGTCAAGAAACGTGTCCGCGACAACGTTGGTCGTAGCCTTGCCTTTGGCCTTTTCTTTGTCCTTCTGACGCTGCTCCATCTGGAACTTCCGACAGTCCTTGATCATGTGACCTGCTTTGCCACAGTGGTGACAGTTTATCTTGAACTTCACCGATGTCTGGGTCTTGCCATCTTTCTGGAACTTATTTTTCTTGCTTGGGTTCCCTTTGGCATCAACCAGATTTGCCTTGGCCTCGGCGGGTTGCTTTCCCTTAGGCAAAGACTTATATTATCTTCCTAAATATGGAGTTTGATAATAAGCTCTTCAAAGGTCATTTCCTTTGTTTTAAGTTTTAAGTAACTTATAAACTCACTCCACGAGGGAGGTAATTTTTCAATCAGTGATGCAACAAGAAATTGCTCATTTGGTTTCATACCCTCCAAATCCAGGCGATGTAGAATCATTTGGAATTCCTAGACTTGAGACATCACTGTTTGGCTATCCACCATTTGAAATTTCAAGAATTTTCCCAATGATGAATTTCTTTGTGCCTGCATCTTGTGCGTTGTACTTCTTCTGAAACTTCTCCCACAACTCTTTGGCAGAGCCTACGGTGCAATACACCTTATAGAGTGGGTCTGACAAGCAGTTCAGGATGTAATTCTTACATATGAAATCATTATGAGTTCATGCATCAAGAGTCATTTCCAGGCGAGCCTGAAAACTTTGGCCCCCTTTAGTCGTATCAATTGACTGAGGGTCCGCACCAACTCCTATTTTAGGAGGTCTTCTGTGACATAGTGTGCCACTCCCACCACGGTTAGAAAAAATAACATTTCTGTTGCCATCTTTTGAAATCAATCCCCATGAACTTTTCAGGACGTTCATTGTGAAACCCGACAGGTGGAGGAATTCTGACATTCCCTTGAGTAGCAGGAAAGCCATTGGTTGTCCCTTGGGAAGCAGTGGGGAAGGTAGAAGTATTGCCTTGAGGAGCAACAACAGAAGGAGAGACAAAAGTATTGCCTTGAGTAGCAGCAACAACAACAGATTCAGAAATAAATTGTTCTTGTCCAGTCATTTTCACTAAGTACTAATACAATCTTGTCTTAAAATTGTTAGTAAAATTAAAGCAACAAACGGGAAATAACAAACACCTATTACAAGAACTAGAAAAAATAAAGAACAAAAGATTACAATAAAAGAAATAATCTTAACAAACAACTGGAAACTAGAACCAACACTCTGTCTTAAGACAAGATTACCCCATATATATCCTTTTACGTTGCTAGACAATAGTCTCTCAAGATAAAATAGCTACTAACACAATTGAGCAAAGGAAACTCAAATGTTTCTCTTGAAGAACTTTGAGTATTGAAATGATGCTAGAGAGGAAGAAGATTTTCTGAAGTGTTTAACAATTGAGCCAAAGACCTCAATTTATAGTGTAAGAATTGTCTCTTCAAGTGTCAAGTAATGACATTGAATCACTCATGTAATGACAATGAATTGCCCAAATAATGACACTCATTTATCAACCAAATAATGCATTAATAATGCTGGAATGAATGCCATTGAGGGCAGCTCAAACGTCTCAAAAGTCAAATTATCATTTCAGACTTTCTGCATGGGTAGCACCGCGGCTGAGCCTCGTAAGTGTCGCGGCTCCAGTAACTTGGGCCAAAATTTGCGCCGCGGCCTCGACGCGTTGGCACCACGAAGCTCCCCGGTGCCGCGGTGGCGCTGCGGCCCTTCTCGACTCTACGGCCCTTTCCGACCCGTTCCATCTTTACACTATACAAACTTCTTCCTTCATTTACCAACGTGAAACACTCGTCATTTGGCCAATGACCATCCACCATTCTATGTCTCAACTTTTTTACTTACGTACCAATATCTCTTTCACTAATGAAATTTACGATCCTTGGTACAATATGTGCACGTGTGTGGAAATGACGTTTCTGACGTGCGGGGCCCCAATTGTTCAAGTCATAAATAATGGGATAAACTTTATTCCACATTAATAAATTTCCAACAAAACTTTGCGATCAAATTTACCCTTCCCGTTAGCATACTTATTAAATTTGACCTAAGCTGGATGAAAGTCTCACTTGGATTCTACGTTGGATCCACGTAGACGTTATGTAGGCGCCCACCCAATTCTTTTAACCCGTATCCGTTACCCCATCATTTAAATTATTTTAACCCGATCCAGTACACCTAACAACACAAGCAGGATTCGTTACTCCATAATATTTTGTTTAACGTGAAACCCGCAGCCGCTATCCGAAGGTGCACACTGGGTAAACCACAGACTGATGTAATAGCCTGCAAACCCCGTCAGCCAATTAAACCACACTTGACAAGTCATGTGTGACAGACTCCCCCAAGAGGCGAAGACAGGTCAGGTGTTACCCTGGGGTTTCGAACTTGTGACCAAGCTCTTCCACACCACCCAATGAGGATACCCTCTGCCTTCAAGACCAACTGGTCTAGGGCTTCAAATCGTTACTCCACAATATTTATTTTGACGGAGGACAATATTAAACTATAAAGCATAGTTGAAGGGCAAATTTGACCCTTTTCCCTTCTTCTATCACTTGTCCCAAGCCTCCTTTGTAATCTCACAAGCCATAACTCTTGTGAAAATCACATCTGAAAGTGCTGATTGAATACAAGATAAAGCTTTGAATTTTTTCGAAACCTCTTCTTTGTGATTCTTAATCTGCGCCATTGTTGGGTTATTTGGCAAAGGATTTGTCTTTCCTCCAATCTTTACCACTTCCAACAAATCATATGCTCGCAAATAGGTTCTCATTTTCATAGCCAAATTGAATAATTCTCTCCAAAAAAATAGGGGGCGAAGAAATTGAAAAATTACTTGAAACCATAGTAATATTGAATTTTAGGTTTTAACTCACAAGCCCTTAGGATCAAAAAGCTCATGATACCAAGTGTTGTTTCTACAGAGGAGAAAAAATGCCAGAACCAGAATTTTTTTGCTTGCTTATTCGAAATAAATAACTGAAATACTCTTATTCTGTCTCAATAATAAGAAGAGTCTTGAAGTAACTGATAAAGTTAATATCATTGATCAGGTCATTGGCGTGAGACAAATTTGCGTACAATAGACACTTATCGTCCGGTCCTTCCCCGGACTCCGCGCAAAGCGATAGCTTAGTGCACCGGACTGACTTTTTTTAACTCTTATTTTATCTCAACTAAACAAACTCCTATTTTATCTCAACTAAACAATTAAATTCCAGAAATAGAATACTAAATTAAAAAGAAATAAATGTAGTAAATATGTCAATACTTGAAAAACTATTCCTAGGGCTGTTCACTTGTCCAAACCGAAGATCGGACCCGACCGACGGGTCCGGTCTAAAACCCGGATCGGAGCGGTTCTAAAGGAAATTCAATTTTTTTTTTTGTATTAGCTTTGTTATAAATCTGGTACGTTGAAGTAATTTGACTAATTTAATCTCTTTTAAATTTGATCAAAATTCATGTATTGAAGCTTAAAGTACTTGGATATTTATCAGTACAGACCATGCAAATACGATTCACGGGCATTAGAGATCCAAAAAATGCAATTAAAGTATAAGAAAGTAAGAAGAATTAAGTCGCATATTACAACTTAGGGTGTGTTTGGATTAGCGGTGAGCAGAATTGATTCTGGTAGAATTGATTTATGTTTGGATGCAATAATGTAAAAGTGATTGTTATAATTTATTTATGTTTGGATAGTTTTGATCAAAATTGCTTTTGAATGTAGAATTACCAAAATGGACATTTAGTCAATATATATATAAATAAAAATTACTAAAAAATGGAAGTATGTAAATAAAAATTACAAATAGATAATAGAAATTAAAGTGCAATATAGTACTTAAATATTAGTAGAATATTATTACAATACTAATTTAAAGTGCAAATAGTATTTAAATATTATTACTATACTAAACATAACATTTTATCCCTTTCAATAAACATAACATTTTATCCCTAAGTTCCAGTGATTTTTCACGCCACAGGAGTCGCGACCCTTGGGAGGAGGCGCCGCGACGCTTCAGGAAATTCTTCAAAAATAATAAAACTTTTCGATACTTCAATTTGGGTATATTTATTTCTTATTTGTTCAAAATATAATATATTATAGTAATAATAGTCGGAGTATTTGAAAGAAGACAATAGGAAAAAGAGAAGGATAATCCTCATATAATCGGACAATGTTAGGATATTTGAGGATTTTAAAGTTTCAATCTTCAATTACACATGAACAAATGTCAACTTTAGTAGTATATTTTTTTTAAAATTAAAACAGAACATGAGTAGTATATTTGATTTTTTTTAGTAATTATTTCTAGATATTTAAAGAGGTAATGAAAGTTGTATATTTGAATTTTTTTAGTAATTTTTTTAGATATTTAAAGAGGGTAATGAAAGTTGAATATTTGAAAAAAAAAATTAGTAATTATTTCTAGATATTTAAATAGAGTAATGAAAGTGGATATAATTGTTGATAAAAATTAAAGAGGGTAATAAAGGAAAGGTTAAAATTCAAATTGAAATAAATGACAAAATTGATTATGCCAGAATCAACTCTGGCGATCCAAACATATCAATTTTCTGATTTTTACGAAAGTATGTACCCAGAATAAGCCAATCCAAACATGCACTTAATGTCCAAAAATAATCCCAAAACTAAATTACTAGAAATATTGAATCCAAGGCTATTAAAAATTAAAAAAATTCCTTAAATCTTGAACAATAATGATACTAATGAAATCCTTACACCATCAAACAATCTGCAACAAAAAGTTTCGATAAAAAACTAATTAGTTCAAATTTAATATCAAATAAAAATCATGAGGAGTTTATAATTACATTGTATAGTATTAGATGATTTTTGACCATTTACCTTTTTCATTACTTTGCATGAATCAAATACAACTTCTAATTCACCAATCACCATCATTCAAAGTACATTTTTCCAATTTTATATAGTAATAATAATAATAAACAAAAATAATAATAAAAATGAAGGTATAATATATTATTTTGAAATTATTAAGTATAGTTTAATTTAAAAAAATACATTTTTCAAGTTGATCAATTCCTACAACTTTTCCTCTACATCAATCCCTTCTCTTTATCTTTTCGAGGCGAAGCCAATCTTGTGCACAAATAAGAGAGTCTTGCACCATTTTTTATTGATATACAAAGTGTAAATAATAAAAATTGTTATAGAAAAATTAATAAGTAAAAATAAAAAATAAATGAAGAAAAATAGAAAAATGATGAAAACATTATCTTAGATATCTCATATAAATGATATAAATTTTTTAAAAATATAATAATAAATTAATAATTTAACTAAACTGGAAACTTAACGTAAATGATTTCTTTATTTTTATAACCGAATTCGGTCCCGAGTTATTTCGAGTTTAGATCGGACCGAACCCGAAAAAAATAATTCTCGACCCGAAGACAGATGAGTTGTCTTGGTCGTCTTTCTAGGGTGGCAGTGGCGTGGGATCGGGGCCGCGGGATCGAGGCGAGTCGGGGCGGAGGCGAGTCGGCGAGGCGAGACTAGCGGGGCGAGGCTGGCTCGCAGACCGGATCACGGACGATTCCGAGGCCCGGGCGGACGGACGGTTGAGCGGTTTTTTTTTTTTAAAAAAATTTTCCACTAAATTAAAAATACTAAATTACTAACAAAGTAACATTAACATATAGTCATATAGTGATAGTCATAGACTCATATACTCATATTATACTATTATAATATTATAGTATTATACTCATATATATAATATATTTATAAAGTATAAACTAAATAATTAAACAGAGACAAAAAGAGTGTAAAAAAACATCTCAAGGCTGTTTTTGTGCCTCTTATATTATTAATTATTTCATTGCAGAATTACAACATTGTAGTGTACTGTTGTTGAAAAAAATTGCAAAAGACATAGAAAAATTAAAAAATTGCAATGAAATAAATTACCAATTTGAAAATATTTTTTCTAGTTTCTTTATAATTTCGTGTGGTTCTTCGGTTGGAATTGGTATATCTTGGTCAAATTGTCTCACGTCGCTACTCATGCCTTCAGATAAAATGTTCCACGTTGTAGTTTTCGTCTTCTTCTTCGTTAATCTCTGGTTGACCGCACCTCATTCGTTTTAAAATGTCGTTGTAGCTTTGCTCGATAGATTAATCCTCAAGCTAATTGTCAACTTCACTCCCAATTCTCAAATTAATAAATAGAGTGAATATGTAGTAGACAATGTTGTATAGAAATTAGAGAAAATGTAGGAAGATTTGTGAGAAATAAGAAGAGAACAATGAGATATTTATAGTTGAAAAATTGAGTTAAAGTGTAAATATAATAACTTAGGGGTTAAAAATAAATATAAAGGGGGTTAGGGGGGTTGGGGAGTGGGGGAAGCCAAAAATGACCGTTGTCTAACGGCCAAAATGTAAAATGACCGTTAGACAACGGCTATTTTTGGCAAATGGCGGGACTGGGGCGGGATCGGGACGGGACCGGGTCGGGCGGGACCATACCCTGTCCCGCCTCGGTTCGAGCCCCGATCCCGCTTTTTTTTTTACACGGGATCGGGACGAGGTCGGGTCGGGACCGGGAGGTGTCGGGTCGGCCCGGCCCACTGGCCAGTCCTAGTCTTTTCTGGTCCGGTCCGGGGTCCCGTTGTATACATTTTTCGAGTCCTGACTGATTTTTGAACACACCTAGCTATTTCCCTTTACAATTGGAGCTATTTTATATTGGTTTTGTCATCTCCAACGGCCACTGGATTCATCTCAGAAGTAGCTGCCGCCGCTTCCATGTAAAACCCTAATTCCTCCTTTTACATGCATCTTTGTATTATTTATTCTTAGTTATTAGTATCGTTTTTGTTAATTTCTGTTTATGTTGGTCTTTTTTGCTAAACCTCGAAGAACACCATAATTAATATATTTTCATGTGCGCACTTATTTTTTACTTTTATTTTTGGATCAAGGCCTGGTAGAAGGAAAAGACTAAGTAGGCGTTTGACCATGAAAATCAAATATTTTTCATTTTCTTTTGGAATTTTGAAGATGGAGTTGTGTTTGGTTCTAGTTTTTGCAAAGAATATTTGGTTGTTTGAATGTATTGAAAGTGAAAAAGTGTTTTCCAAATTCCAGTTGTATTTGCAATTTTCATGTCCAAATGCTGATTTTCAAATAATGTGAAAAAATAATTTTGGAAAAAAAAGTGAAATTCAAATGGGTCCTTAAACTGAAAGTGAAAATATTGAAAACAAGGTTTTGGGTGTTGAAGTTGTATTTGAATTTTTCATGGCCAAATGCTAGTTTAAGAAAAAGTGAAATTTTCATGGCCAAAAGGGTCTTAAACTTGGGAAGAAAGTATTGAAGTGTAGAAATTGGGTTGTTTTGAGATTTAGGGTATCTGGAATATGATTAAGATATGAAACAATGAAAACAAATAGGAAAAGTTTTTTAAGAGCTAGTTTTTTTGGGTTGGAAGCTGGAAAGGGTAGATTATATGGAGAAAACATAGAAAGATTGAATTTTGATGTGTTTTTTCTTTTTTTTTTTAGCAATAATCCCTCCATTATATTTCTTTTTGACATTATTAATGAGCATGAAGTGTAGAACGTTAACTTTGACTCGTTTAATATATGAGTAACAGTTGAAAATGCCAAAGCGATTGTTAAAAAGTTAGTTTGTGAGAAAAACACTGTATCGAAGTATAATTTGTTAGTGATGTAAAATATTGAAACTTGTGATAATTGTATAAAAAATGCCCTATCTGCGTTATATGATACTTCTACTTTGGGATGTTTTGAAATGTTTAACACTATTCCAGTTTTGGTATTATTCCATGTAAGTTCACAAATTTCAAGAATCTAATCCTTTTACTATTCAAATTCAAAACTTCGATTTGATTTTTCAATCTCATACAACAACAACATACCCAGTGAAATCCCACAACGTGGGGTCTGGGGAGGGTAGAGTGTACACAGACCTTAACTCTTTGGTAGATAGAGCGATTGTTTCCGAAAGATTCTCGGCTAAAGGCAAAACATAAGCACAAGCACAAATAAAGCAAGAGAAACGGTCAAATCCGGACAAGAATTTAAAGCAATATGAAAATGATGGTAGCAAAAGCGAATAAGCCATGATAGCGCATTTTGAAAAAGGAAGTAGTAACTAATGCAGGTAAATAAGATAAATAAAGTACACTAACGAAACATAACAACAGAAATCAAACGACAGGGGATCTAAAGCAATACCGCGCCTACTAGTATGATAGGCTAAGCAGACCTACAATAATAACACTACAACTATCAGTTTGTAAGCGTAAGTAGGATTACGCTTAACTACCTACTACCTTAATTCATGTACTCCACAACCCCTATCTAAGGTCATGTCATCAGTAAGTTGTACTTGCGTCATATTCTGTCTAATCACCTCTCCCCAATACTTATTCGACCTACCTCTACCCCTCATGAACTCGTCCATAGCTAACCTCTCACACCTCCTCACTAGGGCATTTTTGTCTCTCCTCTGTACATGCCCCAACCATCTCAATCTCGCTTCCCGCATCTTATCCTCCATTGAGGCCACTCCCAGTCTGTTCTGGATATCCTCACTTCTAATCCTCTCCCTCTTTGTATGCCCATACATCTATCTCAGCATCCTTATCTCCTCAATTTTCATCTTTTGAATGTGCGAAGTCTTGGCTGTCAAACACTCCACCCCATATAACATAGTCGGTCTAACCACCACCTTATAGAACTTGCCTTTAAGTTTTGATGGCACGTTTTTATCGCACAAGACTCCAGATGCGAGCCTCCATTTCATCCACTCTGCCCAATATGATGGGTGACATCGTCATCAATCTCTCTATTCCCTTGGATAATAGACCTCAGGTACTTGAAACTTCCTTTCTTTGGAATGACTCGAGTACCAAGCCTCACATCTACACCTATCTCATGGTCGCTTCCGTTACTGAACTTGCACTCTAAATATTGTCTTGGTCCTACTCGATCGAACCGCACAGACTCGGAGTCTATCTCGAACCTCGACTTAACGCGTCATTACGCTACGAGTCTCATCAATTAGGACTATGTCGTCTGCGAATAACATACACCATGACACCTCCCCTTGAATTTATCGCGTCAGTCCATTCATCACCAATGGAAAAAGAATATGGGCTAAGCGTTGATCCCTGGTGTAGCCCCGTCAACACTGGAAAGTGCTCAGAGTTTTCTCCTACTGTCTGTATGCTGGCTCCATCATACATATCCTTGATCGCCTTAGTGTACGCCACATGTACACCTCTAACCTCCAAACATCTCCATAGAACCTTCCGAGGGGCTTTTGTCGTATTCCTTCTCGAGATCGATGAAAACCATATGTAAGTCTCTCATCCTCTCTGTACTGCTCCACCAACCTTCTAATAAGATGAATGACTTATGTAGTCGAATGCTCCGACATGAATCCAAACTGGTTCTCGAAAATAGACACGCCTTTTCTCACTCTCATCTCCACGATCCTTTTCCAAACTTTCATAGTGTGGCTTAGCAACTTGATACTCCTATAGTTGTTGCAACTCTGGATGTCACATTTGTTCTTGTACAAAGGAATCATTGTACTCCACCTCCATTCTTCGGGCATTCTTGCCGTCTTAAAAATGACGTTAAACAACTCAGTCAGCCACTCCAAACCTGCTCTGCCTGCGCTCTTCTAAAATTCAACTGAGATCTCATCTGGCCCGGTCGCTCGTCCCCTACGCATCCTGCAAACATGTCTCTTAACCTCCTCAACCTTAATGCTTCTACAATATCTAAAATTCAGATACCTTCCGAATTGCTCCAGATCTCCCAGCACTATGTCTTTGTCTCCTTTTTCATTCAAGAGTTTATGGAAGTAAGACTGCCACCTCCGTCTAATATGTGCGTCCTCCATCAGTACTTTGTCGTCCTCGTCCTTGATGCACCTCACGTGATCCAAGTCACGGGCCCTCCTCTCCCTTGCCTTGACTAGACTGTACAACTTCTTTCCCCGCCTTTTTCCTCTAATTCCACATACATGTGTTCAAAAGTTGTCGTTTTCGCCGCCGTAACCGCTTGTTTTACCTCCTTCCTCGCCATCTTATACAATTCCCTATTTGTCCACTTCTTCACCTCATCCTTACTTTCTACCAATGTCGCATACGCCGCTTTCTTTGCTTCCACTTTCTCTTGAACTTTACCATTCTACCCCAGTCCCCTCCACCACGGCTACCCCGCGAGACCCCTAGCACTTCTTTAGCTACCTTCCGGATGCAACTGGCCGTCCTGTCTCACATACTGGTCGCATCCCTACTACTCCCCTAAGCCCCCTTGGCCATCAACCTCTCCCCCATCTCCTTTGCACTAGCTATGGTCAAACTCCCCCATTTGATTCTTAGCCTGTCATCCACAACCCTTTTTTTTTCCATCTTAATCTCCAAATCCATCACCAAAAGCTTATGTCGGGTTGTAAAATACTCACTCGAAATAACCGTGCCGTTTTTACAAAGACCGTTGTCAACCTTCATAAGGATAAAAAAATCTATCTGAGTCTTAGCCACCGAGCTATGGAAATTCTCCAAGTGCTCCTCCTTCTTCATGAACCTCGAATTGGCTATCAACATCCCAAAAGCTTTGACGAACTCCAAGAGAGACGCCTCCCCCGTTTTTGTCCCCGAGGCCAAAGCCTCCATGCACGTCGTCATAACCCCTGGAAGTAACCCGATATGTCCATTGAAATTTCCTCCTACAAATAACTTCTAAGTGGGTGGTATACCTTCCATCACCTCGTTCAAATCCTCCCAAAAGCGCCTCTTCTCCTCGTCCAAGCTCGCCTGCGGCGTGTAAGCACTAATAATGTTCATAGTGGACCCTCCAACTACCAACTTAATCACCATCATCCTGTCATTGACCCTCCTAACCTCTACCATCTATCCCTTAGCTCGCTGTCCTATACCTCGGCCTACTCGAGAACCATAACTTATACCCGTCCACATCCTTATCCTTAGGTAGGTCCTACCCATTTGGTCTCCTGGACACATGCTATATTAATCCTCCTCTTCTTGAGAATCTTAACTAGCTCTATGGACTTTTCCGTTAAAATCCCAATGTTCCAAGGCCCTATTCTCAGCTGTTATTCTATCTCAGACTAACTTTAAATAAACCTTGAAATTTTCTTCCTTTACTACAAATATTATGTACAGGTCAAATTTAACTTACTAAACTCCATAGCCAGTCGAATAGCATCACTTTAAACGAGATGACTAGTATATGATCAGTGGAATATTGTGAAATTTTGGACGTTTTAAAGTAGAAAGAATGTGATTAATTTGCTTTTAAGTAATATTTTATTTTTATAGAGGATTCATATTACCGACCTTGACACGCTTAGGGTTGAGATGTAGTTCATTGTTGGTTGATGGTAATATTTGATTAGCGACAATAGCACCAGGTGGGTCCTGGATAAACAAGAAGGCTATAAATGATCCCTGAGCCAAGGAAATCTTTCATAGCATCTATATCAACTTTGTTTTTTTAGATTGCCCTGAAAAGCTAATGATTTTGAACATTTGTATTGTAAACGGTGAAGTGCATCAATTCTTCCTCCTATAAGCGTCTAGAACTTTTCTTAACCACAAGATGAATGCTGGAATCGTACTCCAAATGTTTTTGATTTGTCTTTGCAGTTTCTGTTCTTTCTACCTTGTGAGGGTGACTTTTCCAGTCTTCTAGGCAATACGTACAGCACCTGTAAAATTGAGAAACATGTTCCAATAGGTTGAGCCTGTCTATCTTCTTCCAGCTCCTGGAAGTTTGTTCTTAATCTAATGACCCAAGTATTTTTTGGCTTATATTGAGCTAGGTGGCTTTAGATCTTTATTTATTAAAAAAATTAGTTATCTATTTGTGGAAATGTTTAAAGCGCCTTTGTATGGTATATAGAATGTCCTCTTGTGTGATGCCAATTTCTATCCAATGGATGGGTACATAAAAGGGCAGCCTACATTCGAATTAGAGTAAAGAAGAAATCTACAGGACATTGTTTGATTGCTTCTTTAACTCCTTTTCATTCTGTTATCGTGAAAAACCGTGGCAGATTGTCATCAAACTTCTTTTATGGAATTTCAAGCAAACCAAGGACAGTGTATGCTTATTGTCAAAACTCCAAACTCCACTCTACTTCTCTAATGGGTGCAGAACGCTATCCTCCTCCATGGTTCAGGTGCATATACTTGAGTCTAATTTTCTCTCTTTACAAAGTTAATAAGCTCCCTAATATTTCCTTATTTAAAAGCAAAAAAAAAAAGCAACCTAATATTTGTAAACCTTTTGTATTTAAACAGTGTTGCCCCCATGATGGAGTGGACCGATAACCATTACAGAACTTTGGCGCGTCTTATCTCAAAAAAGGCATGGCTCTACACAGAAATGCTTGCTGCAGAAACAATTGTTTACCAGACTGGCAATTTGGTAAAGCTCTGCTCCATGGAATGAGACTCTAGTACTTCTCTACCCAACTATAAAGTACTTATTTCTTTCTTACTGATAACTAGACTGAAGCAAAAAGAAGAGAACTATGCTAGCTAATCCTTTGTCTTATTATAGACAAAAAGAAATGAGAAAGAGAAGAACATTTACCATTCTTCCAAATATCCTTCCGAAGGTGTGCATTCTTGCAACCTCGAGGGCTTTGGTCTAGTGGTTAGAGCGCAGTGCGTGATGTGTGTTAGGCGCACATCACGGGCTTGAAATATGCTGCAGACAAAAGCATGGTATTTAAGTGGAGAAGGGTAAGTTTCGAACTGTGCGTCCCTAGCTCTCGGGGATATCTGGGTTACTTTTTTTTAACAAGAAAAGGTGTGCATTGTTGCACTCCCTCTGCCCCAAATTTTGTTATCAGTTAGCATTTGGCAAGCTACATGAATTGGTACCGTGCTATAGTATGTAAAAGCTCACAATTGCAAAGGATTCAAACTAGTCTACGATAATTTAACTCAAGTACAATTTAAAGTTTTCACTGAATGTGCACAATTCAAAATATCCTTTGGTCTTATTTTACCCAATTTGTTTCAAATCTTGAGACAGTGAAGTAGTCAAAAATTATCTCAAGTACAATTTAAAGTTTTCACTGAATGTGCACAATTCAAAATATCCTTTGGTCTTATTTTACCCATTTGTTTCAAATCTTGAGACGGTGAAGTAGTCAAAAATTGCTTCTGCAATCTTGATCCTCTGGCTGCCAGCCCCAATTTTCATGATAAAAGGAAATAGTGGATGTATGTATCTGTGGGTATATATATATATATATCTACTTTATACATGATGTAAACTTGACCATCTACAAAGAGAAGTCTTCCAATTAACACTTTCATAGATTGTGCCTGACACTTGTATTTGATTGACTAAATCGATTAATTGGACTGTTTTTATTTCAGTTACTATAGAATCTTTGGGTTGTCTTTCGAGGATCTAGTTAGCCAAGTTGGTTGGTCAATTGGCTTTGCCTAGTAAGACTCTTGTCCCAGTTAGATGGTCCCTTAGAAAAGGAGTATTTATTTCTTTGGTGTACAACACTTGGGAAAGAAGGGGACCTAGATGATGTATTATTGTAACCTAGACCTCCAGAAGGAACTTCTTTTTACTGATAGGTTATTGTGTTTGCAGTCTGGACCTTTAAGAGCAGTTTGACACTGACTGATTAATGCTTATGTGTTTCTATTGTCCAGTGAGATCTGACATTTGTGTGATTTTTCTAATATATCAGGATCGGTTCTTGGCATATGGGCCTGAGCAACATCCTATAGTGCTTCAAATTGGGGGAAATAATTTGCAGAACTTGGCCAAAGCGACACAACTGGCAACTCCTTATGGCTATGATGAAATTAATTTTAAGTTCGTTCTGCTTTTCCTATCTACAATATAGGTTTCTAGCTTTTTATTAGACCCATAACTGATACTTCTTCTCTATTATATAACAGTTGTGGATGTCCTAGCCCAAGAGTAGCTGGACATGGGTGTTTTGGTGTGCGCCTCATGCTTGATCCAAAGGTTCAGATTTGCTTGCGTGATACATCAAGTATATTATTTATCTGTATAGTGCTCTGATATATGCATAACTTCTACAAGGAAAGTTTGTTGCTGAGGCCATGTGCGTAATTGCTGCAAATACAAATGTTCCCGTGAGCGTCAAATGCAGAATTGGACTTGATGACCACGACTCATACAATGAACTATGTAAGCTCTTCAAACTTTCACTCAGTCGCAGGAAATGAGAATCAAAATTTAATTCTTCAATTTTCAATCTTTTGACTTTTACTTGTTGCTTTCTCTTGTCTTGTGGGTTACGACTCCATTTTTATGCTCCGACCTTGATTCAAGAATCATCAAAATTAAAGTCTTTAGTTTCTTTGTAATATATTTCCAAGCAGGTCTTTGCTGTCCTTGTAGCTGTTTGGACTTCCGAGTAGATCCTAGAAAGCTGACAATAACTTGTAACTATGAACTAGAAGCAAATTGTATGACCACTTAACTCGGAGCAGCAGCCATGTTACACTCACATGGTCTTTTTGTTCCCGTTGAGCATACTGTATTAGTAGGTTTGTGGAGGCTGGAGGGGAGCACCTCTGTACTTGCACACCCGTTGACACAAGTTACTTAACCGTTCTCTCCCCGTACTGGATCTGAAGTTAAATGTGTCATCATACACATAAGAAAGAGAACTGGATATCATAATTAATAGATAAAGTGTGATTCATTGTCTCTGCAATGGTACATAGGGAAATATGCGTAGTTGCCTTATCCAAAAAAGTTTCTACATATAACTTTCTCAACTAGGTTAGCTGATAGCTTTGGTACATTTTTTGGCTTGAACAGAATTCCAAATTTCCCCTCTTAGTATATATAACCCATTAGGCTTTTATGCATATCACTGGATGATTTAATAAGAGTTTTGATCATTATCAGCTAGATGATACAGATACAAAGTTCACGTTATATGACTCGATGCCGCAGAATTAGGCATCTTAGCTTCGTGCATGATCATCTACATTTTTGGGTACATGCCCCTTCAGTTGACATTCTTACATAATTTGCTAAGTCCTAGCAAGTTGCATGCTTAATTTGGCTGAGTACGTGAATCTCATGAATATTTGTCTACTGCTGCTGCTGTTTGGGATATTTCTTATGTTTGTATGCACCAGAGCTAGCTATGATGAGTGCTTGGTTCTGCCTCATTTTTATCAGAACAGATCTATTAAAAGAAAAAAAGGAGAAAAAGATAGAACGTGAAAAGTATTGTCTGATAACTGATTGACCTTCCCAATGAGTCTTACCCTATCTAAGATGGGTTAGTTGCACCAGGTGGGGTGGTAAATAATACTGCTATCTTCTCCATAGGTAAGAAAAAAGTTGACCATTTCCTTTCATGTGTACAGGTGATTTTATTTACAAGGTTTCTTCTCAGTCACCAACTCGTCATTTTATTATACATTCCCGGAAGGCATTACTTAATGGAATCAGCCCAGCAGATAATCGAAAAATTCCCCCACTCAAGTACGCAGTTTGTAATAGCTTAATAATCCAGCAAGGATTTACGATAATGAAACAAGTGAAATTATATATTTCTGTTTAATCATTTACTGGTGTATTTGTAGCTGAGACATTGAACTATATTGCATGCCTGTCTTTAGATCTTAATAATTGTTCGTAATGACTAATTAAGTTGGCAATTGACAGGTACGAGTACTACTATGCCCTTTTGCGTGATTTCCCTGATCTACAGTTTACAATAAACGGAGGCATAAATTCTATTGAGGAGGTAAGTATCTCAAACCTTATATGGAGTTAACATGTACTAATTGGGGAAATGTTGTGTTAAATAATAAAATCAGATGTGCTGTAAAATAAGTTCTCCATTATTACCTTACTTTCAGGCAGGACTATTTCCTTTATTTTGAGCAAAACAAGCTACATTAGGATGGATTGGTCTTGACAGAATGCAGGATATCTGATCCATTTAAAATATCTAATTAGTTCCACGGCCATCTATAGAAAGCTATGACATTCTCTTGATAAACTTCTTCCGGTGAAAAATAACTTACTAAAAAATATAACAGAGATGTATTTACATGCTCTTTCTTAGTCGGCAAAATTCTTGATATTATGGCCACTAGCGATTCAGGGTCCCAATCTTGTGCAAATTAGGCTTGGGAATCTTGCTGAGAACTTCAAAAGTAAACGGTTTTTAGTCTGAATTGCACATTGATTGTGTAAGCTTTGTCAAACTTCATATTTGCACATAGGATTTCTTCTCTATATGCCATTTTTTTGTCATTCGTATTCTATTTTAACGCTGCACTCTTGTAGTACCTAACCCCTTTTCTTTTTATATCATTTGTAGTTTCAT
Organism: Przewalskia tangutica; assembly: GCA_029844215.1. Classification (NCBI taxonomy): domain Eukaryota; kingdom Viridiplantae; phylum Streptophyta; class Magnoliopsida; order Solanales; family Solanaceae; genus Przewalskia; species Przewalskia tangutica. Next base: position 32,744,175 of record CM056731.1, on the reverse strand, counting down.
GCAGCACGTATGGAAGGAGCTCATGGAGTTATGCTGGGACGTGCAGCGTACAGCAAGTATGATAAGTGTCAATACTAGTAACCATTTCAATAATTCTTCTAGATATTATTGTGACTTTATTAGTTTGATAGATGTCTACATATTTGTATCGTCCCTACTCCTAGATGTCTACATAATTTGTTTTACACTATTTCCACTAGTCTCTTTTATTTACTACTTGACACCTGAGTATGACCTCCCACTTATTGATTTTTTATGGATTATGTAGGCTTGTCATCTTCTGTAATCTCTAGAGAACTTGAGAGACAGCATTTCTTTTAGCTGGTATTGCCAATAAAGCAGATAGTTATCTGAATAAAGGCGGCTTTTATAACACGTGAATCTTTAAAATTATAAATATGCTAGGAACTTCAATTAACGGTTTTGAGCTATTCTATCTGGATAAACTTGTCAGTGTGGATCCATGTGAAAGATGGATTCTTGGTAAGTAGAAGGTTTTGATATTTGTAGGTTTGTTGAGAAAAAAAAGAGCAGCCTTTTGGCATCTGTAGGGGAATATGTGAAAATATCTTGTGCATGTAATTCCCTTGGTGATTTGTTGGTCCAGTGGGCCCAGGGCCGTCTTTGGACCCGTGCGAGATGTGCTACCGCACAGGGCCCCCGAAAAACGATAAATTTTAGGGGCCCCTTTTTTCATTTTTTATTAAGTAGTATTAGCCAGAATTTACCGTAAAGACCCATAATTCGCAGGTCTTAGCCCAATCAAAGTAGGCGTTGATTAACTTGAAGTTGTATTGACTTGTTATTTACAATTTAAAATAATTTCTAATTATTGAAATTGAATATCTTATATTAAGGGTCCACTTTTACGAATTAGAACAGGGGCCCCAAAATGTTTGAGACGGCCCTGCCAGTGGTTGTGACTCTGATTCTAGTTTTTGGTTCAGTAATGTAGAATTATAAAACCCATCTTGTGTTTTAAAGTTCTAACTGCTAACCTTGACATCTTAATTTTTTCTTTATTTCTCTCATTTTCTTGACATGTTAACACAACTCATGCTTTTGACAGTCCATGGCAGATTCTAGGACTTGTTGACAGTGCTGTATACGGTGCACCTCTGCATAGTATAACCCGGCGCCAGGTTCTCATTGCCATCTGCATCCTAGTTTTTCTTTTGAATGACATCCTACTTAAATAGCATATGATTTATTTATTACTAGTGTCTTCGTGGGAGCAGGTTCTTGAACAATATCAGGTGTATGGTGATTCAGTCGTTAGAATGTATGGGAGTAAGCCAAATATTCGGGATGTTGTCAAGGTAGGGTCACTCTTCATCTTATCCTTTCGAGGTGTTAAGTTGTGTCCGGAGTTTGCTAGCATAAACACACTTCTTTTAAAAGCTTAGTAGAGTTTTCATTTGTCCTGGTCATTGTGACCCTACTGATGCATAAAAAGGGCAGCCCGGTGCACTAAGCTCCCGCTATGCGCGGGGTCCGGGCCGGACCACAAGGATGTGTTGTACGCAGCCTTACCTTGCATTTCTGCCAGAAACTTTTTCACGGCTTGAACCCATGACCTCCTGGTCACGTGGGAACAACTTTACCACCCTACTGATGCATGGTTTGCCTTTTCCCCCTCATAATTGCTGTCATCGTAGGATTTTACTATATGCTGCGCTATTTCAATATTTGTTTTTCAAGTTTAACATTTTGTGAGGGATTTGTTCTAAAAACATTTTACTGCTGTCATCATTATAACTTTTCCCTGTACAGCCTCTGTTCGGTCTATTTCATGGAGAGCCTAGAAATGTTGTGTGGAAGCGTAAGGTTGATGCTGCTCTCCTAAAAAAAGGCATGGTATGTCACTATTGAATTATGACAATTGGAAGTGCTCTCTTTAATAACTATAACAGTTGGGATTGCTCTTTCCATTGCCGTATTCTTACTGTGGTGCAATTATCTCTTTCACCTAGTATGAATCTTGTTCCCTGCTAATCACAATCTCTGAAGTTTCTGACTCTTTACGTTTCATTTTCCCAACTGGAATCGGATTTACGTAGTTTAGAGAATTTTTTTGGATGAGTTATAATGTTTCTTTATGGAGGAGACATAATAAAATAACCATGGGAAGATGTGAAAATGGTAGGCATTGCTACATATTAATTTGACTTTATGAAATTTGTGGACCTTGCTATTTTAGGAAAGATGTCACATTCACATGCATTTTGTTAGTTACTGTAAATGTTCACATTTATCAATATATATGTTTAAAATCGTATTTCTATGCTGTCTAAATTCCTTTTCCATTTGGGTCCTGCAGTAAGCTGTTGCTTTAAGTTTTTAAAACTGATTTTAAACCTTGTAGACAATTACATCCCTTTTGGAGGAGACATTGGGGGAGATTCCAGACACAGTCCTTGATGCCCCCATTACAGAAGTGCCATCTGGTAGTACGGATACATTCATTAAGGCCAAGAGTTTGTTACCTCCCCCATACACAGTTAATGAAGAAGAATTACAGTATGCTTAAATATACATGTTTGTTTGTATTATGTATTCTAGTTGCCTCATTTTTTGGGAGACCAACTCTCTCCAATGTAACCAGCTACATGGCTTGTATAAGTGAACTGCTACAAACTCGCTACTGCTATGAACAGGAAGCAGGTGCTACTGACATATTTTTCTAATTTCTTTTCAATATTTTACATAGGGAGAATTTGAAAGGAATAGTTGAAAAATTGAACCCCTATCTATTGTGTAAAAGATTCAACCAATACTGCCTAAACTGGATGTGTCGATGTTATTAGATTCTATTTATTCTCAATAATTATAGTCATGCCATCTCATTTATTTTAAACATTCGCAATTTATTTGTCTGATGTTCTTGTTTCATTAAACCTTTTATCAACTTACTTTTAATAATAATTAGGGAATCATTTTTTTTGGAGTTCCTCGAGAAATATTATTGTTTTGGTCTGAAACTTTATAAGTTAGGTTGTGTTAATTTTGTTTACGTGAAAATCGTAGTTTCCACTTGTACAAGCAACTTTGACTTCGAAGTGCTTGTTGGTTTAACACTTGCTTTCTCAAAATCTCTGTCAATTAGAGATCATACTATTCGTAAGAATGTATTAATCTTTCTGGAAGTCTTTTTCATTAATATAAATATATATAGTGTACAATGTAGAATTCTAATACAATAAGGATCTTATAACTACCATAATTATACATCACTCGTAATTACATAATATATTGAGTATAATATAGTTGTACACGTTAATATACCTAGGAATGTCAGTGGGGCGGGTATGAGTATCAAAAGTGCTACCCGCCATGGGTAGTGGGGCGGGGGTGAATTTCATGTAAGACCCGTACCACACCCGCTATCCGCACTGCCCATACTTGCACCTAGGGGTGAGCGGGTCCGGGTACCCTACCGTTTTTTAACTACCCGGACCCTACCCTATAAAAGATCGGTTCCTAAATTTACTACCCGGAACCTACCCGTAGCAATCATTACTCGGAACCTACCCGGACCCTGCGGTTCCGGGTAGGTTCCCGGGTACCCGTGCTCCGTGGATTGCTCCCCCAATGTGCACAAGACAAAAGGCTTGCATTTAATTATATTGGACAGTTACACTACAGTTGGAAGTCTAAATTTAGCACCTAAAGATATGACAATATCTTACTTCCTTCATATTACTGTTGACACGCTGACCACTGTTACATTCAAAATCCCTATAAATAATGCACCGTATCCATTTGACGATATCTCATTCAATAGTAAAACACAAACGAGTTATGAAGGGAGTTTTAGTTGGTTTTGTTTTGACTAATTTGTTAATATTGGCAAGTTGTGAAGCGCCAAGGAAAGCGATTGATGTGCCTTTTGGAACAACTATGAACCTAGTTGGTCAATTCACCATATCAAGTACCTTAATGGTGGTACTACTGCTTGAGCTTCTTGACAAATCCTCGGTAAATATACTACTTACATTAGAACTAGTTGTCAATTTTTAAATAAAACAATTGTCACTCAATCAGATATATAAATGGAAAGAAATAATATATTAAATGCCTCAAAGACCAAAACTAAATAATTTAAATGAGTGAGTTCATAGGAGTATCGGTTAGAATTGTGCGGTCTCTATTTTTGGAGCGGAGCAGGACGATATTTATCGGTTCCTAGTTTTACTACCCGGAACCTACCCGTTATTCTAATATATCTACCCGGAACCTACCCGTTAGTGTCGGTTCCGGTCGGGTATCTGGGTACCCTGTACCCGTGCTCACCCCTACTTGCACCGCCTAAATAATGGGTCTGCAACTTGTTTCCTTAGCCCAAAGTCCAAATATGGTTTAAAAGTGAAATAAATAAAATAAATAAACATTCTCAGTTTCTCACATACACCGTACACGTATAACCCAACTTGCGAAATCTCAGAAATCCCAAAACTCAAAACCAAAAGAGAAACTCAAAAGTCAACCCTAAATCCCTAATTCCTAAAGCCAAACTCAAAAAGAGAAACTCCCTGCGGCTGCCATGAATCCTTGATACCATCTTCATCTATTTCTATTCAAGGTAAATTCCATCTTTATTTCTTCCTATTTTTTTCACTTTGTTAGGTCTTCATTTTTCAATTCTTATTAATTATTTTTCATTATTTTCAATCTTACTTCTTCAGTTCTTTGTATTATTTATGTAAATTTCGTATCTCTCTTCTAAAGTTAAAGTATTTATTTTGTTTTTTTTAATAATATGATGATTTTTGTCACTTTAAAGAGGAAATGAGCCAAATTAAGGTGGTAATTAATTAGAGTTGAGTTGGTAAAATTAAATGCTAGTTGAAAATGATTTTGGGTTTGTTGTTTTGGTGCGTAAAAGACAAAGGTTTTGGTTTTGGCTATTGTACTGTGGGCGGGTAAATGCGGGTACCGTCCCGCACCTGCTCCAGTTGTGTCGGGTATGGGGATGATTTGATGGGTGGCGGGTACGAGTGGAGAAATTACTACCCGTGATGGGTGGTGGAGAGGGTGTGAGTTTTAGGTGGCGGGTACGGGTATGGGGTACCCTTCCCCCGCCCCGCTCCGCCCCGTTGACATCCTTAGATACACCCTCTCAGTCGGAGCGGGAGAAGGCCGGACGTTAAGATTGGATCTGAAGTCGAGGAATATCTATCTAGGAAGACCTTTCATGAAGATATCTGCATATTGATATGAAGAAGGCACATGCAACACCTTAACATGATCAAGAGCAACCTTCTCACGAACAAAGTGTATATCCATATCAATATTCTTGGTTCGTTGATGTTGAACCGGATTATGAAATAAATATATGGCGGATATGTTATCACAGTAAACCAAAGACTCCTTTCACAAATTCTTGGTGTAATACTCACTCGTAAATGATTGGTGTCAGAATTTCTCACGAAGGCCATAGGTTCGAATTCTGTCACCTTGATGTGGATATGGTAACCTTCTCCTTGGAAACAATATTTGCAACACCTCTATACTTTGCTTCTGCACTGGAACATGATAAAGTGGCTTGCCTCTTGGCAGACCAAGAAAGGATATTATCCCCTAAGAACACACAATAGCTAGAGGTGGAGCGTCGCGTGTCTGTAAAACCTGCCCAATCAACATCCGTATTATGATAACAACCTGGTCGGTGCTGAGGGGGTATAGATACAATCCATAATCAAGTGTGACCTTAACGTATCGAATGATACATTTAAGAGCAGTAAATGAGGCTCACTGAGGCATGCATGGATAAACACACCTGCTGAACAACATAATAAGCAATATAGTAAGATACTGAAGTGCACCTGCAAGACTAAATGGTAGGATCGGACACTGGATTACCATCAACAACACTAAGCTTAGATTTATAATCAACCGATGTGGACATGATCTTGTAGTTCACCATTTTAGCCATGTACACTATCTCATCTGCATACTTACAATGACACAAAAATATAGTCTCTGCAGATCTAGTCACTGATATCCCCAAAAAGTAACTCAACTTTCCCAAGTCAGTCATAGCAAATTCAGTTTTAAATAATGCAATGATCTCATTTTTCAACAAATCAGAGGAGGCAATAAACACAATGTCATCCACATATAACAAGTAAGCACTGTTACTACCTCAATGAAAAATAAATAGAGAATTATCATATTTGCTGCATACAAATCCAATCTGCATAATGTAATGTGCAAAGCGATCATACCACGCTAGAGGGCCCTGTGTAGGGCAGGGGTAGGGTTGGTTGACTGGAAGGTCGGCGGGAGGCGATGGCAACATTGGGAGTATTGGTGTATTATTCCGGTGGGGAGAAGATGCGGTACCGAGATGGGTCAAGAGTGAGACCAATCGATTTCTGATGGGGAGAGTGGCGATCGACGGTGACTGTGGACTGGTGGAGTCACTGCCGGTAGTGGTAGTGACAGGTGGCAGTGACGGTGATGGTGGCGGACACTGGGAGAGGTGGAGCAACAGTAATTGACCGTGATGAAATGGGACAGTCATGTCGGAAGAGAGAGCTGACGATGTGAGAGGTCTGACTTAACTAGAAACGTGTAGATAAGTCGTAGCACATATATCCCCTATGATTGGGCGGAAAATCTAAGAACACACAATTGGTGGTGTGGGGTGCAAGTTTATGCGGGGTCGTGGAGGTAAAGTTCGAGTAGCATAGGCAGCCAAAAATTTGTAACTGCTCATAAGTTGGGATCTTACGAAAAAGAATTTCGGTGAGTGTTCTATTTTGGAGAGTTTGAGTGGGCAAAATATTTAGAATATATTCGGCCATTTTCACAGCATAAACCCAAAAGGGAGGGGGAGAAAGGCGTGAAATATGATAGTACGAACCATTTATTGATAGCGTAAATGATTTGTTCGGCCTTGCCATTTTGGGAGAAGGTGTGGGGACACGAGAACCAAAAATTACGGCATTAGTAGAGCAAAAGTTGTGAAACGCGAAATTATTGAACTCACAACAGTTCTCACGTTGAAGCGATTTTATGTCTTTTTCAAATTGTGTTTTAACATAGACATGGAATGCAAGAAACTTGACAAACACTTCAGATTTGAATTTAAGCGGATAGACCCAGACAAAGTGATAAAAGTCATTTAATAAGACGAGATAAAATTTATGACTCAGTAAGCTAGTGATAGGACATATCCATAAATCTGCATAAACAATGTCAAAGGGAGAATACGTAACACTTGAAGAAGACTGAAACGGAAGACGAACATATTTGCCTGAGGACAAGAAAGACACTGTTGGGCAAATATTTCATTATGAATAATTATGGTTGTACATGTTAATACTATTAAATAGGGCTGGTCAAAGGGGCAAGGCGGGGTCGGGGCGGGATGGAGGGAGGTCAGGACTCAGGACCGGTCCTCCGGCGGGACTGGCGGGTCGGGACTGGCAGGAGAGGGAGATGTCCCGTCCCCTCCCTCGTGTCGCCGAAAAAGGGGACAGGTGTTGGCGGGGCGGGTTCGGGTCGATATCATATTTTTTTAGACACTTAATTTTTTTTTAAAAAGCGATTAATATAGAGTTATAAACACTTAAATAATTGAACAAAATAGTGTAATAAAAACATCTCAAAGTTGTTTTTGTGCCTCTTAGATTATTTAATAGAAATATGATTTTGTTGTAATACAATTTCAAAATTGCAACTTTGTTTCGTTGTTCAAAAGTTGCAAATCACATAATAAAATTGCAATAAAAAATTACATATTTAAAAACACATTTTCTAATTTCTTCACAATGTCTTGTCGTTCTTCGGATGGAATTGGAAGTTGTTGGCCAAATTGGTCGATGTCGCTTCCAGTTCCCTCGGACAAGATTTCGTTATAGTTTTCGTCGTCTTCTTCGTTGATTTCTGGTTGACCGCATCTTATATGCTCCACTCGTATCCAATCTCTGAATAGAACTGTAATCTTCAAGTTGTCTCCCGTTAATGAGAGTCTGTGCTCTCCTATCTGAAATCTTCCGGCAGAAAAAGTGTTTTCAGACGTTGTTGATGACGCTTGAATATTTAATACATCTCGTGGCATCTTTACTAGTATCGAAAATGTCTTCTCAATTTCCCTCCATTATTTAAGCAAGTCTTCACGTCCTTCTTCATTAAGAACTGTTTGGTACGTAATAACACCCTGCAAAATAAAAACATCAAACTCGCGAACTTGGTTAGTAGTGGAACCACTAAATATTCTATTTCTAAGGCTTTCAATACTATCCGCAGAAGCAACACGTCTTTTATAAGGTTGTATTGAAGAAGAAGAAGAAGAAGAAGAAGAAGAAGAAGAAGAAGAAGAAGAAGAAGGGAGTATAGAAGTCGGTTGGTTGTTAGCACTTTCTTGTTGGTAATGTATATATACTTTTTTGCATTCATCGTCTATGTTAGACAAAACTTCTTCTTTAGTTGGTTCGTTAGGTGGTTGTTCATTTGGTTTTTTTGGAGTTGGAGGTGGAAGTACTGCTACACAATCATAAATCGTTTCAATAAGTGTTTTACAACCGTCTATTTTAATAGTCGGATTTAATACAACACCAATAAGTTAAATGGTGGGAATAGGGATTTTTTTTAATTTGATAAATATTTTAATAGGTGCCTTATAAGATGGGTTCCAATATATTCAGTAAGTAACAAAAATATTAGAGCTATATAAAAAAACATAGTTGAAATAGTAGGATAATATATACCAGAAAATTCTTTAGTTGCTTGAAAAAATTTCTCTAAAAATTCAGTAATTTCCTTTTTTCAATCATTATCTACAAGCATATCATTTGGATTTCAATTATGGCGTTAAAAAATAAAGTTATAGGTCGTCTATAATCGTAAGCAACAAGTAGTTGTTCATATAAAAAATTTCACCTAGTCGCTACTTCTTCAGGAATTTTTCTAAATGGTAATCCACAATCGTGATAAGTTTTTTTAATATTTTTTTTCTTTGTATTTTATTACTTTTAAAAGTAAAGTTTATAGCAAATTGCACTTTATTAATAATGTCTTCAAAAAGTGATAGATTATCCTTTACAACTAAGTTATAAATATGACACACACATTTTATATGAAAATGATTAGAAAAAGACGGAGTTAATAAATCTTTTAATAGTCTAATCGCTAAATTATTAGAAGTAGCATTATCTAACGTAACAATCATAATTTTGCCAGTTATACCATAATAATCGCAACTTCATGAATATTTTGTGCAATGAAAAGTACAGTGTGCCTATCATTAATATATCTATATGCTAAAATACATTTTTGCATAGACCAATTATGATCTATCCAATAACATGTTACAGTTAAATAATCATTGTTGTTAGTACTACAGTCTATATCAGAAGTGAAAGTGATACAAACTTTGTCAGGAAAATGATATAATGCATAACGTAAATATTGTTGATATTCATGTGCAAATTTAAAAACGTCTCTCCTAACAGTTGATCTAGGAAAATCGATACAAACATGATTATACGTATCTCTTAGTAATGAATAAAACTAGGAGAGGAAGAAAATGAAAAAGGCAAACACTCCATCGCAACTAACTTTGCCATATTTTTCCTATCTTTGTTTTTATTATATTTAGGACCAAAAATTCCCCCGTCGTCGGGTTAATTTGATCCTGTACTTGGTCTGGGACTCTATGTGAACCTTGTCCCGACTCAGAGCGCATTGGCGCACCCAATTTTGTAGTCTCATTCATCCCACCTAGCTTTGTGAGAGCTTTGTACATGTCTCAATAAACCTCTCATCCGACCCTGACCTTTTTCGATTTTAAATTTATAAATATTTTTACAAATTTTACATCTAACTACATGATTCTCTTGGTCCCTATAAAAACTAATCTCATGCAGCTGATTTTAATTTTCGTTGTGTGGGGCCTCAGCTAATACTAGGGGGAATAAGAGGTGTTCCAGTTTCAATCTGAGGCTGAGACTTAGTCTGAGGCTGAGGTTCTTCAGGTGCACTAGTGGGTGTGTCATCCAGATTATCGTCTAAATTAAAGCCTGGATCAGTTGCAGAATATATCTCATCATCTAATGATATATCTATATCATTAAAAAAATTCAATTTCATCTATATGAGTGTAATCTATCAAATCTTCATGTCTAGGAATAGGATGACTAGAAGAAATACCCCGTCCTTGTTACCCCTACTAGAAGAATCACCCTTACCCTTACCCATAATCGTACGTCTAAATCCTTCCATTTAATTGTGCAAATAAATAATTAAAGATAATGAAATTAAGTGTCATAATTAAAATAAAGTAACAATAACAATTTAAAGAATGAACGAATGTATCAAACGCCGACGTGTAATCGATGGATGATCCTCAAGCTAGTTGTCAACTTCACTCGACTTGTAGAGAAATAAATTGAGAGATTGTAGAAAGATTTGTGAGAAAAAATGAAAGAAAAATGAGATATTTATAGTTGAGAAATAGGGTGAGATATGAGGCTCTCACGTGAATTGCTGGAAGGTAGGATAGGTGTAATAGACCATAACGTTAAAGATATTAGTAACTTGAAAATTTTGTTTATGTATAAACTTTTGAATCCTCTTTGAATAAACACTAAGCGACCATAACAATATTCAATTTAATATAATCGTTATGTCGATGTTAGTGAATTGATTATCTGTTTGCTTTTTAATTTTTCTCTTATCGAAAGGGAGTTGGGGAACGTAAATAACATTTTACCATTGATGACGGATGAAATTAATTAGACATTAGAAGTTACTCAATAAATACATTTTATAAGAGAAAAAATCAATCCGTTCGACGTACAACAATGTGTTGAACTAGTATCTTTCACAACATGACCAACTTACACTGAGAAATACATAATACAATGCCAACATAATTGTAAAATATAATTGCACTTCCTTTATATAATTTCCTATTACTCCCCTTATATAATAGAACTAATTTTTTGTTTGACAAATGCCAATGACTGTCTCAAGAACAAAAGGAGCAATAAAGGGACATGTACAAATGAGAAAGGAAAAAATAGAAATATTATGTTCACAAACGCTCGGAAGGGCATTTTGGGAATAACATCCCCTTTGTTGTGTATTTGACGTTTGTACATAAAGCTTTGACAGTTGAACCTCCTTCGTGACGTATATCCACATTTTCCATTTGTATCCCTTTGCATGGAATAGTTTTGCTGCAATTTAATTTAATAGCGGTTTGCGTAGAACTCGTTCCCTTAATATTTTTGTACATTATATTACTCACACGCACTGCTTCTTTCTGTAAAAAATATAAATATTACTACCACTTACGTTTAAAAGAAATTTGACATGATCGTTAATTAATTACCTGCTCTTTGCATGGTTTATCTTGGTCACAGTAAAATTGATCTATGATTATGGGATTGGTCACATTCACCATCACTATGTCTTGAAAAAGAATGTCTTTTGCATATCCACGTCCTCCCTATTCAAATTTCACGATAAAAAAACACTCGATGCCATATTTATCAGTATAAAAAAAGGATAATTCGGTGCACTATGTTCTCGTTGGACGTATTTATCAGTATAAACATATCGAATTATTGAAATGAAAGGACATCATGTACCTGCCAAGACTTTATTCTTAATCCATTAGTTGTTCCCCTCAAAGTGACATCATGTACATAAATATTTGAAACAACATCCTCCTCTTTGTTTTTCCCCAAGCTTCCAATACTAAAAAAAATGGAATATTCAAAAATTAGTATCTTAGAAAAGAATAATCCAATAATTGAACATAGATTTCCCTTGTTTTATTCTTTTTAAAATTTTCCCTTGACCTTAGTAAAATTAGAGGTGGAAGAAAATGTCAATATCACACATCCAATAAAATTAAGAGCTTAACTTATATTCACTGATACTGAACATATATCTTTACACTATCATGTCAATATTACATATGCAGTATTTTTTTGTATTTTATCTGTGTATATAAGTTAAATTTTGAAATTAATTGACTAAAACTGATGAATAATTTTTATCTTTGGCTTGAATATGATATTTGGATGTAACTTTTCACTAAAAAATTCCCAGTTTTAACAACATTTTTGAAAATTGTATTCACAAGTGAACTAAAGTGTGGAAATATATATAGTATAGACACGAACTTTTTTATTCTATACCATAAATATTGCATAGTTACCTGATTCCATGGCCAGGTCCACAGTGTATATATCTTGCTCTAACATTAGTGGAACCATTTACTATAGAGATACAATCATCACCTAACCACACAAACATTATTCAGTCATCAATATTTTTTTACAAAATTACAAGTTCAAGAAAGAAAAAAAACAAATAAATATTGTCATTTTTATTTTTAAGAACCTGTTTCAATATAAGAATGGTGGATATCAATATCTTTTGTCCCAGAAACATGAATTCCATCTGTGTTGGGGCTATCAGCAGGTGCTGTAATTCTCAATCTTGAAACCTCAACAAACATACTTTTAGTAATTGTCAAGTGCATTTTCTGTGGATTCTTCAACTCTAAATTTCTCACTATCAAATTTGTGCAATTGTAAAAGGTCATAGCCTGTCAAAAAAGTATATATAAAATTTTATAATCTATATAAAATTTTATGAATATATTAAAGTAGGATTGAAACTTACAGTTGGAATTGTTAGTGTTTTTGCATTGCATGGCTGCAGAAAAAGAGAGAAATTAAAGTTAACGATACTATTAAGTTATGTTGCTTCTTATAACAAGTAAAATAACTTGCTGGTGTGATTCTTTTTTCACACAACAATGTATATAACTTAAACTCATACAATAATTACATGGTGTAACGTAGAAAATGAAAATAATTAATAAACTCACAATTGATTTATCAACTTTGCAAGAGCGTTTCCACCATACTTGTCCATTGCCATCGATGCTTCCTACACCTTCAACTATAAAATTTTCCATGTTTTGGAATAAAAGCCAATGTCTTCTATCTTGTTTATAATCTGATATGTCCTTTGAAGCTATGAGTTCTCCATTTATCTAAATGACACAACAAAAAATCAAATACAAAGATTACTAAATAAAAAAAAGGTACTTATGAAAAGAAAACTACATATAATAAGTTAATTTTTGCTAATTATTTAAACTTACCATCATTCTAAGGCCTTTCTTGCAAGGACCATGAAATTTAATTGGTCCAATGTAATATATCTTGTGCCTTGGAATCAAAAGCACACCATTTTCTGTTTGGCATGCTTTCTTCCAAGCCTTTATAAATGCCTGAAATTGGAAATGATTAGACTTTAAGTTCTATAAATTGATAATGTAAAAATATTTATATAATCATATCAGTAATAAAATTAAGTAAGCATATATAAATCTCTATGATAAATATTAATTGGTAACATAAAAATGATAATTAACCTACCATAATAGGTTAAACTACATTATTAGTGTAAAATACAATATCTATATATATATAACTTAAATCCTTTCAATATTATTTTCTACAAATAATATAATAAGAAAAAAATATCTTCTATAATGGAAATGCATGCATGTAAAATATAGAAAAAGAATAGAATTTACTTCTGTATCATTTGCGAGTCCATCACCTTTGGCTCCAAAAGCTTGTATATCGATAATTGCTTGTGTCTTGTTTTTCACATTATCAATTTTTGGAGCACTATGACTACGTTTTATTGGTTTCCTAATTTTATTTCCATTACAAGAGGTTGAAAATAATGAAGTGGCTAATAGTACTATAAGGAGGCTTCTAAAAAACATTTTTTTTTCTTTTCTTCTCCTTTTGGAATTAATTTAAGGAAATATGAAATCAAAATGAACAAGAACGTGTGCTACTTCAACTTGAATTATCATCTATATATAGAGAGGGAGAAGATGGAAAATTTGCTTAAAAGGAATGGAAGAATGAAAGTGTTATCTTTTTGGTAACAAGAATATGAGAGGAGGCAACAATTTCAAGATTCAGGTATATCTCAACTAGGATGTTGGAAAGGGACTCACAATAATGGTTTCTTACTTTCCTTATGCTTGTTATTAGTCATCACACAAGCATGAATCAAGTGTATGAAAACCCGCAGTTTCCTAATAATTCATCTAGCTAAACTTACCTTCTTTTTAAGTATCCCATGTCTTAACCTGACTAATCTAGATTTGCACGGTAAAAATCCCTCAAGAGGAGTTGTAATACTTCCTATGAAAGTTGCTTCTTCAACCAAAGATATAACCATAACTAGAGATTGGTATAAAACATAGAAAAAGGCTTAATGCATATGTGGCCTCCTAAGCTTGCCCATTTTTTTCATTTTGACACCTCAACTAAGTCTTATTCCTATTAAACCCTTGAATTCGTCATCAAGTATCTATCAAACACAATCCGACTTACATAATATTCCATCTTCAATGTAGCAACATGCTAGTATATGTTCTAATTTAATTTTGCCATCTTTTAGCTAAGATTAGCAGCAATTGAGAGGGGGAAAAGAGTAGCTATTAGTTAAGATGGCAGGGGAAGAGCAGAATCAGCAGAAACCAACACATCCATGACTTAAAGAATAGCTTACCACATGTCTAAAATATTACTCCACCTTCATTTCCCCAATTTAATTTCTGTTTCTAATAAAAATAAGATTTAGGGGGTTTGATAGACACACTCGAGGATGAGTTCAAGCGTTCAATAGGAACAACACTTAGTTGAAGTGTCAAAATAGAAAAAAAGGACAAGTTTAGGAGGCCGCATAGGCATTAAATCTATTAATTAAAAATATTTTTTTCTTTTACTTATCCATTTTGGTGAGGGAATTAATTATATATTTCAATTTTACCCCAATCATTAGTAATCATTTACCAAACTTATTAAAGTACTAGTAGTCAAATTTATTATTTCCTAAAATAGTTAATAAAGATAGCTTAATGAATAAATACTTAATATATATATTTTTAAAAGAAATGCAAAATGTAAACCGGACAAGAGGGGATAGTAATTCTCGTAACACATTATTTAAATGGATCATTTATGTCGGAAATGATTATGTGACAGACTTATGAACGTTGATTCGTGCTTATTTTATTCTAGGTTTGACTAATTATAAAGACAGAAGATTTGTAGAGAACTGAGGAAACCAAAGTCAAAGTTTCCATGAAGAAAACATCAATCTTATGTCAAGAGTTAAGAACTACTCCTTGGCTTCCATAATAACGGGTTCTTTTAGGTTGTTTCTAAAAAATTAGAAGTACTTTTATTAATTTATCCCTAATCAATGTCTAAAAAAAGAAAATATTAATTATTTAAATAAAGATAATTTTGGAAGAACATCCCCAAAGTATTCTTGAAATTTTAAAGAACCACTTATTTTGGGGGGAAATTGAAAGGCCTAAACAATCACTTATTGTAGAACGGAAGAGTACAGTTAAAAAACGAGAATATGTAAGATATCTTTTTGTTATTTCTATTATCTTTATTTTTCTGGAATAAAAGAACAAACTTCCGACTATAAATACTACACCTTTATAGAAAATATAGTTAAAAAGAAACATACTCACTTTAAGTTGGTAATCAGCGGGATAATCCTTTTAAAGAGCTTAAAACAGGGGACCAATTTGGTAATGCTCTTTAGGCGACATTGACAAAAGTACAATATTTTTGTTACTTTAGTGTTTATATCAAATCAACTGAACATCATATGTGTATTTTGTATATATTTTATTACTTAATTAATAATTTAGTATTATGTTTTCTATATCAAAGTAGGAAATATACCAAACCAAACTAAGTAACAAGTCGTTTACCACTTTGGATCATAAGAAAGGAAATTAGTGGGTCTCTTTTTCTTATTTGTTTATTCATTTTGTGCTGATGTACATTATTAAATAATTAGAAAATGAGGCATGAATGAAGGAATTTGGTAAGGAGTGTTGGGGAAGTTAGCATTAATCTAGGTCTAAAGTTGACTACTCTATTTTGTGTGTGAAGGAAAAAAGTTAAGTTTGAAGAAGATAGAAAATGGGAGACTTGCATGCGTTTAAGTGTGACTTAGGCAGAATTAAGTCTATTGTTCTAAATTTGACTTGCTATTGTGTGTTTGGATTAAAAGCATTTACATATGGATTCGTAATAGAGATGATCAATTAATTAATGTTCAAATGGGATCAACCTTCCACTTATCAAATTCTAGCGGGACTTACACTATGGTTTGGAACTTTGGATGGAAACTTAGCTCATGAAAATGTGATTGTTTCATCGCTCATGTTTAATCGAGTTGGGCTCGATATATTTTTAATAATACACTTCTCGATATCCGCTCAGTTGAGTTGCTACACAGTTCTCATTTCTCCTATTCGTTAGAAAGAGAAATATCTGCAGGAATACAACAACGTATCGGACCTGAATATGTTGATCCTTTAGGAATTCTTCAAACTCTAGCAGATGGGACAAAACTATCCTTGGCCCCTCTTCATTCTCGACAGGGTTCCAAGTCTTTCTTCAACATAGGTGACAACGGAGATAGACGAGCTACCCATAGATCCCTCACCGACGAATAGCCTACTTTCCTCTTAGAATATCCCTTGAATAAGGGGATGAACCACTTGAGCCTCCTATTTCACTGAATCCGCTCCCATCCGATGTTCATGACCAATTGGATCCTGACATACCAGTAGGTACCAGAGGAGATCGCTATGATCGTTACTGTATTCGTATCGAAGAGATGCGACAAAGTGTTCGGATCATTGTGCAATGTCTTAATCAAATGCCGGAGATCCACAAAACAAGGGTTATTCTAACTTTTCTGGATTGGCCTATATATAGATTTCCTACGAGATCCCGGTGATGGACGACCAAAAGTCCTGTTATTATGAACTCTTCTTTCCACTCCTTCTTTTTCCTTGCAGTCAAGAGAGGAGTGAAACAACTAGAGCACAGGAAGGCGACATTCTTTATAATACGATTCATAATAAGAAATGAGAACTGCGTAGCTTAGCAAGATCCGTTATTCTTTCTATCGCAAACTAAAGTCTAATTTGTTCTTCTTTCTTCTATATAGTTCTAAGGAGAATTGCTACGCAGTTGTCTTTTCATGGGTGGTGGGCAGAGAAAAAAGCCATTCATTAAACCTTTTGGAACTGGAGACCAACCAAGTCTTTGACCAGGGAACGGGAGAATTCAGTGACCAGGCCCGGACGACTGTTTACATAGAAGGTGTGAAGCAGGCGGGGTCTTTAAAGAAAAAAAACAAAGCAAGTTCCAGGGATGCGGGCAGGGGGGGTTTCTCGCCTACCAGCGAAGCAACAGGTACTTGATCGGGCGGGGGCCGGTTTCATCGTAAGTAGACAGCAGAATTGCTTGGCGTTATACAGAAACATATCTAAAATTTTAAGCTTATGAGATCCTAATAAAATGAATTAATATGTAATGAGCGAATCCAGAATTTTAAGCTTGTGGATTCCTAATAAAATGAACTAATATGCAATGATAATTAGATAAAAAGATTCCAAGGGGATCGATCACACACAATACAAGAGAGCTAAAACAAGGTTCCTTCTTTTGTCACTGAACCAGCAGCTCCTTTAAGTAATGGGTTCCCAACTAGCATTTTTTTTATATATAATTAAGGATTCTCAATATAAATACAGAGTTCGAATAAAATTATTGAATTTTTGGAACCCCCACTCGAAATCCTAAATCTGTCCCCTGGCATTTGTATAATATATACAACAAGCTCGTTTCGTATCATTATGCTTAATAAAAAAATCGAAGAAAGATAAAATCTAAAATATGGGAAGGAATGAGTATTTTGAAGATGAATATTTTTCTTGGAGTTGGAACAAATTATTCTTCCTAACCCAATTTAAGGCAAAAAAAATCTTATCTCTACCATAAAGTATTGATACTATTATGGTAAGATCTATTTCACAAGGTAGAAGCAAGATCTGCCTACACTCTAAGTAACTTTTTATTTATAATATTTATTATTTAAAATAAGCCACACGTCGTGAAATTATACTGTATATGTTGTTGTTTGTTTGTTATTATTTAAAATAATGAAAAAATTGAGCTTACACTATGATCCGAGTAGCATGGGATACGCGGGATTCCGTGTGAATCAACAAAGACCACCTTGCAAGGCTAAGTACTTCTGAGCGCTCCTCTCTTTATAGTCAAGTGGTTGAACACTTTTCTTCTTACAGTCAAGTTGCTCACCCTTTCCGTACCCCATTTGTGAGATCACACTAGGTATGTTGTTATTTTTGTACTATTTGTCAATCTTGACGGGGTAAATTTCATATGATTACATAACTATGAATTTCTTCACTAAAGTCACTTAACTATATTTTCTAATATAAAAATTACAAATTTTTCACCTTATTAACACAAAATTACATTTACCGGAAAATTTAAATTCCGATGGATAATACTTTTTACTATTATTATTTCTAATCTAATAAATGCAAAGTTTCAAACCAATTAAAAAGAATCGACCCTACCAAAAACTCATACACAAAAGTTAGAAAAGGGTGAATATTAGATCCCTTGAGATGTAGATAAAAACATCTTTTGGCTTGAGAGCTTCCGAGAGAAGGATCGTATATATATTCGGAGGAAGAGTTGATTTTGTTTCTTTAATATTTTAATTTATGCATATGAAATTTGATTTTATATTCATTAAATTGAAAATAAAAAAAGAGTTAAAAGTATTACTAATCGGAAGTTGAATTTTTCAGTAGATGTGATTTTCATGTAACAGGGTGATCAAAGTTTTATAAATTTTGTGTTAGAAAATATAATTAAGTGACTTTAATGAATGCACTTGAAAATTAGATGGTGCAAGTGCATTTCTTTTTTAATTTTCTTGAAATCAATATATGAAAAAATGGCTTTTAGTAAAAAAATGATTTTTTTTAATTTTATAAAATTCGTTTTTAAAAATAATATTCTGGATAATTGGATTTTTTTAATTAAAAATCTGGAAAATATTTTTTTTTAAAATCAGTTTTTTTCAGATTTATTTTAAAATTAATTCAGATTTAAAAAATATATTTTTAGGACACTTTATATTTTTTTAAAAAAAATACTTTATAGATTTTTTAATTAAAAAGTACAAATTTTCAGAATAGTCTTTTTAAAAAGGAATATTTTTGAATATTTTGCTAACGGTAGGGGTATATTTGGCCTCAACTTGTAACGGGTGGGGTATATTTGACTACTTTCGATAACAGAAGACATAATTGACTAATAAACTAAAGTAGAGGAGTATATTTGACCATTTTTCCAAAGGAAAATGAAGGACGTATAAATATCCACTTCATACCATATGCAACATTTTATCCAATCGCAATCACGCATTGAAAAATGATCGAAAATAATTCCAATAAACTAACTTCGTGCGAAATTCCTTTTTGCTCCCTCCTAGGATTCCAAAATCAAAGGAATTTATTCCTTCTTTTTATCCCCAAACAATATATTACAGATATCTTAGAAAACAAAAAAATAGAAAAGAAAAGCTCAAAATCAGGAATGTTTGAGAAGTAAAATGATGGACTGTTGTTGGCCAAATGACGAGTGTCTCACGTTGGTAAATGAAGGAAGAAGTGTACGTAGTGTAAAGATTGGAACGAGTCGGAAAAGGGCCGCGGAGCTGAAAAGGGTCGTGGCTCGCCCTCGGAAGCTGGAGAGCCGCGGCTCCATCTAGGTAGTGGCTCACTTGAGTCGTGGTGCCGCGGCGCTACCCGAGCATTGTCTGTGCGACGGAAGTCCAAAAGTTTGACTAATTATGGAGACGTTTTGGATCATTCAAATGTCAGTTTTCCTCCATAACTCAACCATTATTTGGCAGCATTATTGGCTGATTGTAACCTCTCAATTAAAGGCCATAACATGGCTATTGAAGGTCATTAGTTGGCTAGTTGAAAGATCATCTTCTTTACACTATAAATTGAGGACTTGGCTCAATAGGAGAATACACACAACTCAGATTTTCTGATATTCTTCTTCTCTAAGCAATCTCTCAAACACTCAAGATGTTCTTCTTTTAGTAAACAATTGAGTTTCATTTGCTCATTTGTTAGTTGTTGTTTCATCTTAGGAGACAAGTTACCCATTAACGTAAAAGGATTTATACGGGTCAATTTTGTCTTAAGGACAGAGTGAATATCACTCGACTCAACAAACCTTGTTTTGTTCTTATTTCCAGATTGTAATCTTTGTAATAGTTACTTACTTCCCGTTCCTATCAATTGTTGTAATTCAATTGTTGTACTCACAATCTTAAGACAATATTTGTTATAAGTGCTACGAAAGATGACTGGAGGAGAATAATTTGTTGTTAAATCTTCTGCTGCTCAAGGCACACCAAATGCTTTCCCCATTGTTGCTCAAGGCACACCCAATACCTTCTCCACTGCTGCACAAGGCTCACACAACGTCTTTCCTGCAGCTCAAGGGGACGCTACAGTTCCTCCCCCTGCTGGATTTCACCATGAACGCCCAGAAAAGTTCATGGGATCCAACTTCAAGAGATGACAGCAGAAGATGTTGTTTTATTTGACTGTTATGGGAATGACTCATTTCCTAACAGAAGATCCTCCACAAGATGGAGATGAAATGAACCCTCAGCCAAGTGAATCGACTGGAGGGGGTTGATCAGTGTATTTTATATACACTTTTTGAGTCATTTTTAGTGAGTCTTTTGTCCCTTTTTGTACAAATACGTATCGTCTTAGGATAGATTTTCTTTCTTTTGAGTCAAATTGGTTAAAGTGGCTCGTTGGCGGAAAAGGACCGAAAAGAGGGCAAAAACGGAGGTTCCAGAGCTCGAAATGCGAGAAAGTGGCAAACCAGGCACAGACACGGGTCAGCGCGGCCTCCGGCCAGCGAGGCGAGCGCCACGGCGCCTAAATTCCAGAGGCTTGCAGAAGTTCCAGGCGCGCGGCTGAGCAGCCAGTGCGAGCGCGGCGCCTAATCTTCAGAACATTGTAGAACTTCCGGCGCGGCTGATGCGAGACATGGCGGCGCGCGAAAAATTAGATTTACGAGCGAATTATGGGTCGTGCACTGAAGGAAAACCTTAATGTCGGTTTGGAGGCTATAAAAAAGAGAACCCTAGGTCAGAATTAAGGGTTCCCTTCTTGCCAATTCACAACACATCTTGGAGTTCAAGATTGGAGACCATTCTTTAGTAAATTCTTTTCTTTCTTTTACTTTATTTTCGCTTTATGTTGGATATTGAATTAGTTCTCATGTCTATGGCTAGAACTAATTCTAATATAGACTTTCCATGTCAATGCACTGGAACCTTATATTTATGAATTAATGCATGTTGTGGTTGTTCTTCTAATTGTTGAGATTTAGCCAATATATGTTTTGATTGCTTGGTAATTACTTGAGCATTAATTATCATTATTTATATGATTTCTAAGAAATCCGAAAGGGAGGTTGTGACTATCTTTGTAGTTGGGTGGACATAGGTCGAATTGGGGATGAAAATACCTCGATTACTTGTGTAGCATTAATAGGGTTTTGTTCTTAATCCTCATAAGTCAACCTTATCAGAAAGGTAGAAAGGTGTTATCTTTGGGGTTGAGTGTTTATATAGCCTTAACGGGAGTATAAAACGGATTAGTAAACCTGCTATCTCCAATAGAAGAAGAACCATAATTAATTGCATTAATAAGTAATATAAGCGGATAGTTGAGGAGATTTGGAAGCCCTATTTCCATCATTACTGAAGTAAACAACATAGTTTAATTAGTTTTCATAATTAGATTCTTAAACAACAAATCAATATTCGGTCACCAAATAGATAACAAAGAGTAGAAATTGGTAATTGAGCACTAATCCCTGAGGACGATAACTCGGTCTTCAAAGACTATATTACTTGACTCGACAACGTGCACTTGCGTTTAAGTGTGTGCATTAAATCGCGCATCAAGTTTTTGGCGCCGTTGCCGGGGAATGACGTAGTTCAATATCAATTTTATCTATTCTTAATTTCTAATTTGGTTTTATTTTTGTTTTTAGTTATTACTTTTTACTTTTTATTTTTGTGAAAACCAGTGTACCGTGATTTGTTTGTTTGTTTTGATTCATCTCAGGGATCCTGAAGACATGGATTACTACTGTCAATATGATAAATCTCCAACCCCACAAGAAAAGAGAGAGGAGTTATGAGCAGCCATGCTCAGTTTGACTAGGTACCAAACTCAGTTCATGGACGAAACGAGAGTGTCCTTGAAGAAGTTGGAAACGCAAATAGGACAACTCGCGGTCATGTTGAACAGCGAAATGCAAGAAAAGCAATCTGCACATATGAGAGGAAATATGGAAGCACAATGTCAGGCGATTGACCTGAAGAATGCCGAATCAGTAGAGATGGAAAGTTCGCAGCAGCAGCCATGCGCACCATTGAAGCGGGCGCGGCCAAGATCTGGGATAGTCACGAGTTTGAGAGCCGCGGCGCCCAGGAGCAGGGCCGCGGCGCCCAGAGCCCAGAAGCCGAAAAATTGGTAGAAGCTGTTGTGAACGCACCCCAGGTGAAGATACCATATCCCCAGAGGCTAAAAACATGTGCTCTTGACAAGCAATTCTCTAAATTTGTGGAAATTCTCAAACAATTGCAACTCAATATCCCGTTTGCTGAAGCACTAGAGTTGATGCCAAGCTATGTAAAGTTCATGAAGGACATTCTTAGCAAAAAGAAGAGGATAGAGGACTACGAAACAGTGGTTATGACTGAAGAATGTAGTGCCATCCTACAGAGAACACTACCTCAGAAGTTATAAGATCCAGGGAGCTTCACCATCCCATGCACTATTGGAAAGTTCGAATGTCAGAAAGCGCTGTGCGATCTGGGGGCAGGCATAAATTTGATGCCCTATCTAGTTTTTTGCAAACTTGGAACGGGAGAAGTCAAGCCTACAAATATTACCTTGCAGTTAGCTGACCGCTCCATAGTCCATCCTAGAGGAGTCGTCGAGGATGTGTTGGTAAAGGTGGACAAGTTCATCGTTCCCGCTGATTTCGTTATCTTAGACATAAAAGATAACGACATAATCCCCATCATACTTGGCAGACCCTTCTTAGCCACAGGACAAGCTCTCATCGATGTTCACAAAGGGGAGTTGAAACTTCAGGTGGAAGAAGAAGAGGTGATTTTCAATGTTTTTCGGGCAACAACTTTTCCAGATACCAGTGATAACTGTTCGGCCATTGATATTATCGAAGACGCAGTGTCGGCAAAAGGGTTCAGAAATGATGATACGGCGAAGAATTGCGACCGGATGGGATGATGGCAGTGGAAACGACCCAGGGCTGATGGAGTATGCAAATTGGATGAATTCTTACGAGAAATGGGATAGGAGGAGATATGAAGAGCTTGGGCAGATGCCAGAAAGATCAATACCATCCACAGAGAAGGCTCCAGAGTTAGAGTTAAAAATCCTACCCAATCATTTACAATATCAATATCTAGGTGAAGATCAATCCTTACCAGTGATCATTTCATGCCACCTATCCACGATGAGAGGCGATAAGTGAGAGTATTGAGGGCTCACAAGCGGGCCATTGGGTGGACATTAGCAGACATAAAGGGGATAAGTCCGTCAACAGTAATGCATAAGATCCGGCTAGATGAGGAGAGCAGACCATCCATTGAGGCACAAAGGCGACTAAACCCAAACATGAAAGAGGTAGTCAGAAAGGAAATCCTGAAATGGCTCGATGCTGGAGTAATTTATCCTATATCTGACAGCGCATGGGTGAGTCCAGTACAAGTGGTACCCAAAAAGGGTGGTATGACAGTAGTGACCAACGAAAGGAACGAACTCATTCCTTCTAGAACAGTTACTGGATGGAGAATCTGCATTGACTATCGCAAGTTGAACAAGGCAACCAGAAAAGACCACTTCCCGTTGCCATTTCTAGATCAGATGTTGGATAGACTTGCAGGGCACAACTACTACTGCTTTTTGGATGGTTACTCAGGGTATCACCAGATTGCGATAGCGCCAGAAGATCAGGAAAAGACGACATTCACCTGCCCTTTTGGTACATTTGCATTCAGAAGGATGTCATTCGGGCTTTGCAATGCACCTGCGACCTTTCAGAGGTGTATGATGGCAATTTTCTCAGACATGGTGGAGAGGACTATAGAGATTTTTATGGATGATTTTTCGGTCTTTGGGGCATCGTTCGACGAATGTTTGAGGCACTTGGAAGCAGTGTTAAACCGATGTGAAGAATCTAACCTTGTGCTAAACTGGGAGAAGTGTCATTTCATGGTAACAGAAGGGATTGTCCTGGGACACAAAATATCAAACCAAGGTATTGAGGTAGACAAAGCAAAGATTTCAGTAATCGAAAATCTACCACCTCCAGTATCAACAAAAGTAGTCAGAAGTTTTCTTGGGCATGCGGGTTTCTATAGAAGATTCATCAAGGATTTTTCAAAGGTTTCAAAGCCCCTTTCCACCTTGCTAATGACGGGGGTTGCTTTTGACTTCAATAAGGAATGCTTGACCGTTTTTCAGACACTCAAGGAGAAGCTTATTTCAGCACCCATAGTCATTGCACCAAACTGGGAGCTCCCATTTGAACTGATGTGCGATGCAAGTGATTATGCAGTGGGAGCAGTGCTTGGACAGAGAATCGACAAGGTATTTAGATCCATTTACTATGCTAGTAAAACTCTGAATGACGCACAGTTAAATTACGCGACTACAGAAAAAGAATTGCTAGCAATAGTGTATGCATTTGAGAAATTCAAGCCATACTTGATTGGAAATAAGGTGATAGTATACACTGACCATTCTGCCATAAAGTACTTGATGACAAAGAAGAATGCAAAACCTCGCCTCATTCGATGGGTCTTACTACTATAAGAATTCGACGTGGAGATTCGTGACAAGAAGGGGACAGAGAATTCAGTGGCAGACCACTTGTCAAGGCTTGAAAACACAGAGAGCAGAAACACCAAGGATGTGCAGATAAATGACCACTTCCCAGATGAGCAACTGTTTCAGGTAAGTGCGGATTTTAATTTACCTTGGTACGCTGATTTTGTTAATTTTCTTGCAGCTAAGGTAATACCCCCAGGACTGACAAGGCAGCATGTGAAGAGGTTTTACTCCGAAGTAAAACACTACTATTGGGAAGAGTCGATGTTATACAAACACTGTGTCGATCAAGTCATCAGGCGATGTATACCAGAGGAGGAGATGCACCAGATTCTCACTCATTGTCATACCCTACCATGTGGTGGACACTTTGGGGCATCAAGAACAGCGGCAAAGGTACTACAAAGCGGGTTCTATTGGCTAACACTTTTTAAGGATGCCCATGCATTTGTGAAGAGATGTGATAGTTGTCAGAAAACAGGGAACATTTCAAGACGAAATGAAATGCCTTCGCAAGGAATATTGGAAGTGGAACTATTTGATGTGTGGGGGATCGATTTTATGGGTCCATTCCCGCCGTCCTTTGGAAATCAATATATCCTTCTGGCAGTGGACTATGTGTCCAAATGGGTAGAAGCAGTAGCCACAAAAGAAAACGACAGTAATACTGTTCAAAGATTCCTTCAAAAGAATATTTTCACAAGGTTCGGCACTCCGAGGGCCATCATCAGTGACGAAGGAAGTCACTTTTGCAACAAGCAGCTGAATTCATTGCTTTCCCGATATGGAGTCTACCACCGCACCACAACTGCCTACCACCCTCAAGCGAATGGGCAAGCAGAAGTGTCAAATAGGGAAGTGAAAAGCATATTGGAAAAGACGGTGAATGGCTCAAGGAAGGATTGGTCTATCAAAGCGGATGGCCTTGTGGGCATCTGAGCAGCATACAAAACACAAATAGGAATGTCACCAGATAAGTGAGTTTTTGGTAAGGCATGTCATTTGCGATGAGTTGGAACATAGGCGTATTGGGCAATGAGGAAGCTAAACATGGATGCCAAAGCGGCGAGGCGAAGAGGCTACTACGGTGGCGAGTTGGATGAATTCGAGCACAACGCCTATGAGAATGCAAATATCTACAAACGAGCGAAAGTATGGCACGACAAGAGGTTGATACCAAAAGACTTCCAAGAAGGACAAATGCTTTTATTCAACTCAAGGTTAAAATTGTTTCGAGCAAGTTAAAATCGCGTTGGACAGGACCATACACGGTGGTAAGAGTATTCTCATATGGTGCAGTTGAAGTAAAAGGGAGAGAGGGAGCCTCATTCAAGGTAAACAGACAGAGGTTAAAACCCTATTTGATCAATGAAATTGAATATATGAACTTAGTAACCTCTCTCACCCTAAAATGATAAGGAACTTGCGTCCGGCTAAAAAACGTTAAAGACAGCGCTACTTGGGAGGCAACCCAAGGTATTTCAATTTATTTACTTTAATGCAATTAGTCTTTACTTAGAACAGTCTCACGGAGGTAGTGTTATGTGTTGTGATGACAGGTGCAAGGCCAAGAACTTGGAGGGCGAAAACTGAAGATAAGACAAGGATTTCCAGAAAATCAGCAGAGCGCCACGGCGCCCAGGAGCAGGGCCGCGGAGCCAAAAGATCAGAAGAGTTCAGAAGTTTGAAGCGCGGCTTCATTTTCAGGCCGCGCGAAAGTCGAAGAGTCTGCAGAACTTTGGCGCCGCGGCTGATTCTGGCCATGCGCGACGGAAAATTTGAATTTTTGGACGACGCCCTAATCCGACGGCCCTTTCTCCAAATCAAAAATTTTGAGCCCCTCCCCTCTCACGGGATTCAATGCATTATCCACCGCCACCGCCACCACCTTAAACCAAGTCTGTAAGTGTCCTGTTTCTTTTATTGTCTTTGAGTCTTACACACATTGGGGACAATGTGTGATTTAAGTTTGGGGGGTGTCTTATTTGTGTCTTATTGTCGTAGTATGTTTGAGTCTTTTGAATTATTTTGTGTATTTTTGAGTCATACAAAAAAATTTGAGTCATAATTTTCTGTCAAAGATCATGCATGCTGTAGTTACTAGAAACACCTAGTGAAATAAGGTGGAATAATGTAATGGAATTAGAAGCAACTATCTAAACACTTAGGTTAGATATGCCAAAAAAATTCATGAAATCTGTCTATTTGGAGTTTCTGCTTGAATTGTGCATTGTTAAATGTTAAAAACCTATGTGTTATGATTGCTTGCTATTTGAGGCGAAATAGTTAGGATATGCATGTTAGGGATATGACTCAGGCAATTCTTTGTTAGCCAATTCTTACCACTCTTTTCTATCCCGGACATTAAAAATATCCCTAGTCAGCCCCGTTGAGCCTAAAAATTGAACTTTTTCTTTGACACCCTATATTCCCACACTTGTGCCATAAGTAAAAATGTGAAATAGTTGGAATAGAAAGTGTTAAAAAAGAGACAAAAAGAGTGAACAAGTTTGATGCACCCCCAATAAAAAAGTAATAAGAAATAGGCAAAAGCCTAAGTTTGGGGGTGCCTGTGATTTATAATACACTTCACTCTCTCAAAACAAAAAAGGGGAAAAGTAGATATGAAGTGAAGAATAGAAATCACAAGAAAAGGGAAAAATTGAAAAGCTAAAGAGCTTATGGTACACAAAATGAGCCTAAATGCCTATTTTTACCTACCCATGCCTAAGCCTACATTACAACCCTGAAAAGTCCTAAAGATCTCTTAGATGCATAGCCATGATTAGTGGAGAATAGCAAGTAAACATGACATAGGAATTTTGAAATTGACGTGCATAATTCAGTATCCTTACTTCCATTAAGCATGATTAGAATGAGTTTGCGAAATATCTAGCTTAATGTTTTTAGAATGCTGAAATTTCATGCTATATGTTTCTGCATATTATTCTGCTAACCTTCATGTTTTTCTAAATAACATCAATGCAGCAAAGTGATCAATGTCATTGAGTCTTTCTATTTTCTTTTTCTTTGTGTCTTTATTTCTTTCTTTTGATCTTTGCTCGAGGGCGAGCAAAGGTTAAGTTTGGGGGTATTTGATCAGTGTATTTTATATACACTTTTTGAGTCATTTTTAGTGAGTCTTTTGTCCCTTTTTGTACAAATACGTATCGTCTTAGGATAGATTTTCTTTCTTTTGAGTCAAATTGGTTAAAGTGGCTCTTTGGCGGATAGGAGCGAAAAGAGGGCAAAAACGGAGGTTCCAGAGCTCGAAATGCGAGAAAGTGGCGAACCAGGCACGGACACGGGTCAGCGCCGCGGCGCCTCCAGCCAGCAGGGCCAGGCGCCACGGCGCCTAAATTCCAGAGGCTTGCAGAAGTTCCAGCGCCGCGGCGCCTCCAGACAGCAGAGTTGCAGAGCCGCGGCGCCAGTAGCAGGGCCGCGGCGCCGACGCGGGAAAAATTAGATTTCTGAACGAATTATGGGCCAGGCCTGAAGGAAAACCTTAATGTCGGTTTGGAGGCTATAAAAAGAGAACCCTAGGTCAGAATTAAGGGTTCCCTTCTTGCCAATTCACAACACATCTTGGAGTTCAAGATTGGAGACCATTCTTTAGTAAATTCTTTTCTTTCTTTTACTTTATTTTCAGTTTTATGTTGGATATTGAATTAGTTCTTGTCTCTATGGCTAGGAACTAATTCTAATATAGGGCTTTCCATGTCAATTTACTTGAACCTTATATTTATGAATTAATGCATGTTATGGTTGTTCTTCTAATTGTTGAGATTTATTCAATATATGTTTTGATTGCTTGGTAATTACTTGATCATTAATTATCATTATTTATATGATTTCTAACCGAAATCCGAAAGGGGAGGTTGTGACTATGTTGTAGTTGGGTAGACATAGGTCGAATTGGGGATGAAAATACTTCAATTACTTGTGTAGCATTAATAGGGTTTTTGTTCTTAATCCTCCTCTAGAGTCAACCTTATCACCGAAAGGTAGAAAGGTGCTGTACTGGGGTTGAGTGTTTATATAGCCTTAACGGGAGTATAAAACGGATTAGTAAACCTGCTATCTCCAATAGAAGAAGAACCATAATTAATTGCATTAATAAGTAATATAAGCGGATAGTTGAGGAGATTTGGAAGCCCTATTTCCATCATTACTGAAGTAAACAACATAGTTTAATTAGTTTTCATAATTAGATTCTTAAACAACAAATCAATATTCGGTCACCAAATAGATAACAAAGAGTAGAAATTGGTAATTGAGCACTAATCCCTGAGGACGATAACTCGGTATTCAAAGACTATATTACTTGACTCGACAACGTGCACTTCCGTTTAAGTGTGTGCATTAAATCGCGCATCAGGGGTCAAGGTATTCATGTTGTTAACATCATGAAGATGGTTCTTGATGCATGAAGTCATAGTGATTTTGTTACACCCCGTAATTTCAGGACATGTTTTAAGAACTCACAAGTGTTAAGATTTGAGATTTGTAAAGAAAATTTTATCGGAAATATGAAATTGTCGGAAATCGTATTATTATGACGAATGGGAGGGCGACAAGTGCCACCCCCCCTTATGTGATGCCTTGGTCGAAATGTGCAAGGGCAAGAGGGTCATTGGACCTTTGTTGCAAGACAAGTCTTGCAACATGAGTAGCATGAGAAATTTGACTAAGTTAAGGTCAATAAGTCTTGATATTTTGTAAGACCACATCCAAGCCCCACATTTGTGTATATCTTGACCATCCAATTCACTATATAATACTAGTAGTGCTAGTGTGAGCTTAACACTTAGAAAATATTTCACAAATTTGAAGAACTCACTAGTGAAGTCTCGGGTTCACTAAGAGAAAAAGAAAAAAAAATTCGTTTCTTGTCCATTTGATTCCACACTTTAAACCAAGGGTCTTAGGTGTATTGTAAACACATCTCAATAGAAAAATCTTGGAAAAAGATTGTTTTCGGGTTAGTCGCAAAACGAAAACCTAATGGTCCTTCTAGGTTTTGTTGGAGCTTTGAAGGTTAAATTGTTGGTATTGTTCTAAGGGTCTCAACAAGCGGATTGAAGTGTCTTGGAGAGGCTCTAAACTACTAAGGAGCGACTTAGGATTGAAGTTGGATTAAGAATCATTGAGGTATAATCTTGCTCTTTGAAAGTATTACAAGATTATTTATATTGTTGTTGTTAGCTTTGTATGTTGCGAGCATGAAGTTGTTATATTGAAGTTATAAGGATTATGGATTGATTATAGCCTTGGAAATCCGAAATGTAATGTAAGCCATGACTAAGTTGAATTACAATTTAATCGTTGTTAGAATCGTCGCATGTTATTGACTTGAAGATTATGGTAGTTATAACCAAATGCGACTTGATATCATATTATGCTACCAATTTGGATTGAAATGGAAATTGGATAAGAATTGGTATTGTTGAACTCAAGGTGGCCGAATTTGGACTTGTAGTTTGTATTAGTTTGTTATTCATTTGTATTGGACTACTTTCTATATAATTGTGAGCCAATTGGGGCTGTTTAGTTATTCATTTGTATTGGACTACCTTCTATAAAATTGTGAGCCAATTGGGGTTGTTTGGTTATTGTATTTCGGCCTTGAAAAAGGTGGCAAAGTAAGTAAAAACAAAGGAGGTGCTGTCCGATTTTCCGTAGAAAATGGAGACTTTACACTTATAATATTCTACGATTGAAGTAAGGCTTTAATAGACGTATTGTGAATATTATAGGTTGACATACTACGGGCGGGACTTTGTACTTGGCAAGTGGTTTGCCCCGACGAGGTATGTAGAACTTTTCCTATCTTTGAGCATGACTAGTTTCACGTATATAGTACGGTAGACGTACAAGACTTTGACATTCTTTACTTGTTTTATGAAATGCCAAGTCGGGTGAGTTAGGAGATTAACTCACTCCTTTGAGAATATCAAAGATGTCTTAAGTCTTGTTAAAGATAAGGGACTTGAAGAATTTTAAAGTATGTGATACTTGTGTCGTTTTAAAAACGTATAAGTCCCTTGGATAGGAAATTGTACTTGACTAAAGTATAAAGTGAATATAACGACTTTATGGGGAGTGGGTTATATTGACTTTATGGAAAGATAAATGACTTGATTTAATGGAAGGCAATTCGATTTTAAGGCATCAATTGCCTAAGGTTTTATAAGACATGAGTCACTTGATTTAGAAGCCTAATTTTTATTTCTAAAAGTATTGTGACTTGTCTTGAAAAGAAATTGTAACTTGATACTACGGTTATTAGTATCTTGGAAGTTTTATAATGAAATGAGTCATTTTAAAAGCATAGAAGTACGTAGTACTTTGGGTTAAATTCGGATTTTTATAAAAGACATGATAGTGTCTTAGGTAAACTAAAATGAGTGTATATGAACAAGAATAGTAAGAAGTTAGGGGATTTCTTAACTTGCTTATATATTGCATGATAAGCCGATAGAGCTTATGTTATGTGTGATAGCCGGATTTGGGCTAATGATATATTATTCGTTGCGGGGTCATTCCCCGGGATTGTGGCATTGTATATTTCCGTGGATTTGCTAACCACGATGCGAGGAATACCTCACGCGAGTCCGTAAGGGCTTATGCGGGTGAAATAGTCCCATGCGGGCGGGTCCACCTACGCGAGGAATACCTCACGCGAGTCCGTAAGGGCTTATGCGGGTGAAATAGTCCCATGCGAGGAATACCTCACGCAGTCCACCGGACCTACGGGTGAAATAGTCTCGAGTAGGATTCCAATCCTATTTTTCGTTGTAAGTATACACCTATTATTATTATTACTCATTGTTAGTAAGACACCGTAATCGTAATTCGTTATCATACATGTCTCGACTTTACATTAAACTTATGTTGTAATTACAAGATTTTCCGCTTTACATACTTAGTACATATTGTGTAATCGACCCCTTCCTGGGCCGCGTCACGCCGCAGAAAGTGGTAAGGTGCGGATCCACACTCTTAGGATCACTTATCGGACGTCTAAGCTCCATTCTCCGGAGGCTTGTCTTTCTTTTGTACGCTCTTTCCCCGATGTTGTAGATTATGTACATTCGTGGGTATGGCGGCCCGTCCCGCCACGCTTGTTATTCCTGTGAGGTCTGTATTCACATATGTGGTTGGCCGTAAGAACCGAGTTGTAAAGTTGTACTTTTGACTTTGTTTATATTATGGAAGACTTTACCATCGGCTAGCTGTGTTGTTATATTGTTTACACTGTTATGTTGTGTATGTTCCGCTACTATTCTCTCGATGTATACCGAACAGGTGCCCTGTGTAGGGCACTACCGCCGGCCTGGTCGTGACAAAAGTGGTATCGAGCGATTAGTCCTCTGAAAGTGTCTAAAGACCGTGTCTACAGAGTCTTGATTATCGGTGTGTTGTGCACCACATCTATAATCGTGAGGTCGCAGGACATTTAGGATTGGTTTCATTCTTCTCTGCGAGATCGTGCATTAGAGTTGTCTTATTAGGTTGAATCCTCGACCTCTTCTTATGAAACAACTATGCCTCACGAAAAGCGACCAGAGCCCGATAAGGCAAGCGGCAGGCGAGGCTAGCGGTACTCGAGGGTTACACGGCTCGAGCACGCACTATGCCCGAGGTAGAGGCGGTCGGCAAGTTCAGCCACACCTGCAGCTTTTAGAGAGCCGAGAGCGCAGAGCTCAGAGGTTCCGATACTGCACTCTCCGCCTCACCCACCACCGAGTATAGAGACTACGGGAGCGATTCGGTTATTGACCAAGATAGTAGCCGGCGCAATGACAGTGAGGTGCAGCCCACCCTAGAGCCGAAGCCATGGATTAGGGATTTTCCGGGATGTCATCCACCCGAAGTTTTATGGTTCGAGGTCATGAGGATCCGCAGGAGTTCATTCGGCCTACAAATGACCATGCAGTCCTTAGGGCTTCAGAGACGAGTCTACGCTAGCCTTCTACCGGTTGCGCGATATCATACTGAACCGGTTTGAGTCGTGGTTGCTTTCGAGAGGTGATGATGCTCTTCCACTGTTTGGGAGGAGTTTACAGAGGCTTTCATGGATCACTTTTTGCCTCCCGAGATGAGAGAGCCCTGCAGATGATTCTTGACCTCGAGGCGAACGGAGGACTGTCGGGAGTATAGCTTGAGTTTGACTCCTGGCCGTACATGCACATACTATTGTAGATATGGCGGATAGAGTTCATCGATATGTGATGGGCTAGGCCGTCATATGATTACAAGATGCTTGGGGTGGCTCTTCAAAGACGCAGTATGGACATCGCCGGATGCAGCGTATGCACAGAGGATAGAGGATAGAGAGAGGAGGACCAGATTGACGCAGCAGCCACCAAGAGGCTGTGACATCGTGGTCTCTGTGGCGCTTTAGAGGCGACAAATTTCAAGCAGATCGGGTCCACTTTCCACCCAAAGACAGAGTGCTCCGCCACGGTTCTCGCGCGAGGTCCGATCAGCAGGGTCATTCGAGCAGTCGTGGCTCCAGACTTCGGTTTCAGGAGGCGAGACTGCCGATCGAGACCACCCACATCTCGGTGCTCGGTGCGGTAGATCTCACCTGTGAGAGTGTCGTGTTCTGCAGGAGGTTGTTACTCTTGTGGCACCGGGCCACCAAGAGAGATTGTCCGCTCAGAGGCGATGGGTGGTACAACACACCGACGGATCGATTCCGGGTCTTCTCCTTCAGGTTATGCGCCGAGGGTGGTACTCACGGACAGCAGCCGCAGAGAGGTCGTGGTGGTGGTTCGATTCTAGCGGTCCCGAACCGCATATATTCTCTAGCCACCGCCAGATCGTGAGGCTTCCTCGACGCCGCTGGTGTACATTACCGATTTCAGCCGTGATGTTTATGCATTGATAGATCCAGTTCTACCTTGTCCTATGTGTCCCCTCTTATCATGCGGGTAGAATCGGGATAGAGCCGGTCGATAGAGCCGTTTGAGGTAGCTACGCCGATGGGTGATTCGGTATTAGCCGAGGTGTGTATAGAGGTTGTCCGGTATTTATTTACTACGACCGCAGACTTGATAGAGCCGAGATGACAGATTTTGATGTCATTATGGGTATGGACCGATTGGCTTTGTTATGCCAACGTGATCGTAGGGACAGTTGGTTCGGTTCGAGCTTCTGGCGAGCCGCTTATCGAGTGGAGGGCAACACAAAGATCGCCGAGAGGTAGGTTTATTTCTTACCTCAAGGCTAGGAAGATGGTGCGAAGAGTACATCTATCATCCGTTCGTATTCGATACAAAGGCCGAGTGCGCCTTCTTGATCGCCATGGTTAGGAGTTTCAGATGTGTTCCCGCATGATCTTCCGTATCCTCCCGAGAGGAGATCGAGTTTTGTATTGACACATTGCCGGACACTCGACCTATTTCCATTCCGCCATACAGATGGCACCTTTGAGTTGAGGAGGAGTCAAGGACCACCGAAAGATTTGCCGAGAAAGGCTTTATCGTGCCTAGTGTATCTCCCGGGAGCGCGGTGTTGTTTGTGAAGAAGAAGGATGACGCCATGCGTATGTGTGTTGACTACGCATACCGAATAAGGTAACCATTAAGAATAGTACCCTCCCCGTGATTGATGATTTGTTTGACCGGGCCAGGTGTGCGAGGTGTTTTCAAAGATAGACTCGCGTCCAGTTATCATCGTTCGAGTTCGAGAGCGACATCCCAAAGATCGCATTCAGACCCAGATGGGCACTATGAGTTCAGGGTTATGTCTTTCGGCCTGACCAACGCTCCAGCGGTATTTATGGATTTGATGAACCGGGTGTTCAAGCCATTTTTGGATACGTTTGTGATTGTATTCATTGATGACATCCTGGTGTATTCACGGACAGAGCGGGAGCATGCAGATCACTTGAGGATCAGATTGGGATTCTCCGAGTCAGTTATTCGCCAAGTTCTCCAAGTGTGAGTTTTGGTTGGCCTCAGTGGCATTCCTGGGGCATATTATTGGGGCTGACGGTGTTCGCGTGGATACGGCAAAGATTGAGGCAGTCAAGTCTTGGCCGAGGCCTACTACTCCGACCGAGGTACGCAGTTTCTTAGGACTAGCGGGTTATTATCGTAGGTTTGTGGAGCAGTTTGCTTCGATTTCAAGACCGCTGACTAGGTCGACTCGTAAGCGCCAAGTTCCAGCCGACGAGGTCATGCGGCGGGTTTTCATTCTTGAAGGAGAGGTTGACTCACCCGCCTTACTCTTCCCGAGGTTAGACGGCACGTGATCTATCGTGATGCCTCGCATCGGCCAGGTGTGTTTGATGCAAGACGACAAGGTTATAGCCTATGCTTCCGGCGATACGGAAGCATGAGAGGAATTACCCTACCCATGACTTAGAGTTGGCGCGTTATTCATGCCTGAAGATTTGGAGACACTATTTGTACGGGGTTCATGTGGATATTTATACAGACCACAAGAGCCTCCAGTATATCTTCAGGCAGAGGGAGCTGAATTTGAGACAGAGACGGTGGTTAGAGTTGCTGAAAGACTATGATGTTGATATTCTATACCATCCGGGGAAGGCCAACGTAGTTGCTGATGCCTTGAGTCGTAGATCGATGGGGAGCCTATCAGAGGTACAGCCAGAGACAGGACATGGTCCGTCAGATCCACCGCTAATGAGCCTCGGGTTCGATTGATCGGTACCGACGATAGTGGAGTACGGGTTCGTGAGGTTTCCGAGTCTTCCATCGTTGATGAGGTGAAGAGGCGATAGTTTGAGGACCCAATGTTGGTACGGTATCGTGATGCAACTCTTCGGGAGGAGAAGAGTCTTTTCGAGGTAGCTACCACTGGGTGCCGAGATTTGAGGGCGGCCAGTGTTCCCGATGTATCAGACTTCGCCAGATTCGGTGAGGCACACGGCCGATATTCTATTCATCCGGTCGACCAAGATGTACCATGACCTCGATGTTTGTATTGGTGGATGGCCCGAAGAGGACGCGTGGTGTTTTGTTGCAAATGTCCTAATTGCCGCAGGTTAAGGTCGAGCACCGAGGCCTAGTGGATTATTACAGTCTATTGAGATTCCGACTTGGAAGTGGGAGATGATCAACATGGACTTTGTTACAGGGTTACCTCGTACTCAGAGGAAGTACGACTCCATTTAGGTTATTGTTGACAGGCTGACGAAATCAGCCAATTTCCTTCCAGTCAGGACGACGTTTTCAGCTGAGGACTATGCCAGATTGTACATCCGAGAGATAGTGAGGCTGCACGGTGTTCCGGTGTCGATTATATCCGATAGGGAGTCCGGTTCTGCTAACTTCGAGGTCTTTCCGAAGGGTTTAGGGACACAGTGAGTCTCAAAGACAAGATTTCACCCTCAGATCGACGCGGCAGCAGGCGTACTATCCGCATACGAGGATATGCTGCGAGCTGCGTGATTGATTTCGCAGTAGCCGGGAGGATCATTTGCCTCTCGTGGAGTTTGCTTATAATAACTACCATTCCAAAGATACGATGGCGCCATACGAGGCTTTATATGGCGGAAATGCAGTCGCCGATCGGTTGGTTCGGCGTGGGTGCGATTAGTTGGCCCGGTTGACGGTACAAAGATGTGATAAGCTTATCCAGAGAGACTGATAGCGGCTCGTAGTCGGCAAAGTCATACGCGGATAATCGTCGGCATTTGGAGTTTCGTAGACGATTGGGTCTTCTTGAAGGTATCACCCATGAAGGGTGTGATGAGATTCGGTAAGAAGGGGAAACTCAGCCCAAGGTACATTGGGCCCTACCAGATCGTTCGTAGAGTGGGCAAGGTTGCCTACGAGTTGGATCTGCCATCAGAGTTGGAGGCGGTACATCCGGTATTCCATGTTTCTATGTTGCGAAAGTGTATCGGTGATCCAGCGAGAGTTTTCCCTACTAGTGAGGTCCAGGTGACAGAGGGGTTATCGTATGAGGAGAGTCCCATAGCGATACTCGATCTCCGTGTCGCGATCGCGGACCAAGGATGTAGCTTCCTGTGGAGAAATGATAACCGGGAGGAGATGACTTGGGAAGCGGAGGAGGACATGTTGAGGAGGTATCCTCACTTATTTCCTATACCTTCAGGTATTTCATTTTCCCTTACTTGTCAGGTTTTATTTGAAGTGTTTCTTTTGCTTAAATGCTTTTATGTGGCCATGAGTGGCATTTTTGGTATGTCGGGGCTGTGAAAGGAAACTATGTCGCTGATTGTAAGTGTGACTCCGAAAGAACATTCGGGGACGAATGTTTCTAAGGGGGGAAGAATGTTACACCCCGTAATTTCAGGACATGTTTTAAGAACTCACAAGTGTTAAGATTTGAGATTTGTAAAGAAAATTTTATCGAAAATATGAAATTGTCGGAAATCGTATTATTATGACGAATGGGAGGGCGACAAGTGTCACCCCCCCTTATGTGATGCCTTGGTCGAAATGTGCAAGGGCAAGAGGGTCATTGGACCTTTGTTGCAAGAAAAGTCTTGCAACATGAGTAGCATGAGAAATTTGACTAAGTCAAGGTCAATAAGTCTTGATATTTTGTAAGATCACATCCAAGCCCCACATTTGTGTATATCTTGACCATCCAATTCACTATATAATACTAGTAGTGCTAGTGTGAGCTTAACACTTAGAAAATATTTCACAAATTTGAAGAACTCACTAGTGAAGTCTCGGGTTCACTAAGAGAAAAAGAAAAAAAAATTCGTTTCTTGTCCATTTGATTCCACACTTTAAACCAAGGGTCTTAGGTGTATTGTAAACACATCTCAATAGAAAAATCTTGGAAAAAGATTGTTTTCGGGTTAGTCGCAAAACGAAAACCTAATGGTCCTTCTAGGTTTTGTTGGAGCTTTGAAGGTTAAATTGTTGGTATTGTTCTAAGGGTCTCAACAAGCGGATTGAAGTGTCTTGGAGAGGCTCTAAACTACTAAGGAGTGACTTCGGATTGGAGTTGGATTAAGAATCATTGAGGTATAATCTTGTTCTTTGAAAGTATTACAAGATTATTTATATTGTTGTTGTTAGCTTTGTATGTTGCGAGCATGAAGTTGTTATATTGAAGTTATAAGGATTATGGATTGATTATAGCCTTGGAAATCCGAAATGTAATGTAAGCCATGACTAAGTTGAATTACAATTTAATCGTTGTTAGAATCGTCGCATGTTATTGACTTGAAGATTATGGTAGTTATAACCAAATGCGACTTGATATCATATTATGCTACCAATTTGGATTGAAATGGAAATTTGATAAGAATTGGTATTGTTGAACTCAAGGTGGCCGAATTTGGACTTGTAGTTTGTATTAGTTTGTTATTCATTTGTATTGGACTACTTTCTATATAATTGTGAGCCAATTGGGGCTGTTTAGTTATTCATTTGTATTGGACTACCTTCTATAAAATTGTGAGCCAATTGAGGCTGTTTGGTTATTGTATTTCGGCCTTGAAAAAGGTGGCAAAGTAAGTAAAAACAAAGGAGGTGCTGTCCGATTTTCCGTAGAAAATGGAGACTTTACACTTATAATATTCTACGATTGAAGTAAGGCTTTAATAGACGATTGTGAATATTATAGGTTGACATACTACGGAACTTTGTACTTGGCAAGTGGTTTGCCCCGACGAGGTATGTAGAACTTTTCCTATCTTTGAGCATGACTAGTTTCACGTATATAGTACTAGAGACGTCAAGACTTTGACATTCTTTACTTGTTTTATGAAATGCCAAGTCGGGTGAGTTAGAGATTAACTCACCTTTGAGAATATCAAAGATGTCTTAAGTCTTGTTAAAGATAAGGACTTGAAGAATTTTAAAGTATGTGATACTTGTGTCGCTTTAAAACGTATAAGTCCTCGATAGAAATTGTACTTGACTAAAGTATAAAGTGAATATAACGACTTTATGGGGAGTGGGTTATATTGACTTTATGGAAAGATAAATGACTTGATTTAATGGAAGGCAATTCGATTTTAAGGCATCAATTGCCTAAGGTTTTATAAGACATGAGTCACTTGATTTAGAAGCCTAATTTTTATTTCTAAAAGTATTGTGACTTGTCTTGAAAAGAAATTGTAACTTGATACTACTTATTAGTATCTTGGAAGTTTTATAATGAAACGAGTCATTTTAAAAGCATAGAAGACGTAGTACTTTGGGTTAAATTCCCGGATTTTTATAAAAGACATGATAGTGCCTTAGGTAAACTAAAATGAGAGTGTATATGAACAAGAATAGTAAGAAGTTAGGGGATTTCTTAACTTGCTTATATATTGCATGATAAGCCGATAGAGCTTATGTTATGTGTGATAGCCGGATTTGGGCTAATGATATATTATTCGTCATGGTCATTTCCGGGATTGTGGCGTTGTATATTTCCGTGGATTTGCTAACCACGATGCGAGAATACCTCACGCGAGTCCGTAAGGGCTTATGCGGTGAAATAGTCCCGTGCGGGCGGGTCCAACTATGCGAGGAATACCTCACGCGAGTCCTGTAAGGGCTTATGCGGGTGAAATAGTCCCATGCGAGAATACCTCACGCAGTCCACCGACCTACGCGTGAAATAGTCCCAAGAGTAGGATTCCAATCCTATTTTTCGTTGTAAGTATACACCTATTATTACTCTCATTGTTAGTAAGGCACTGTGTACTGTAATTTTGTTATCATAAATGTCTCCGGCTTTCTGTTAAACTTATGTTGTAATTACGATTTTCCGCTTTACATACTTAGTACATATTGTGTAATCGACCCTTCCTGGGCCGCGTTCATGCCGCAGAAAGTGGTAAGGTGTTGCGGATCCACACTTAGATCACTTATCGGACGCCTAAGCTCCATTCTCGGAGGCTTGTCTTTCTTTTGGTACGCTTTTCCCGATGTTGTAGATTATGTACATTCGTGGTATGGCGGCCCCGTCCCCGCCACGCTTGTTATTCCTAGAGGTCCAGATTCACATTTGTGGTCACTGTAAGAACCGAGTTGTAAAGTTGTACTTTTGACTTTGTTTATATTATGGAAGCGCCTTATCTCAGCCTGTGTTGTTATATTGTTTACACCTGTGTTATGTTGTGTATGTTCCGCTGCTATTCTCTGATGTATACCTGAACAGGGTGCCCAGGTAGGGCACCAGTCGCGGCCCGGGTCGGGTCGTGACAGATTTCATGTGTAAGAATTATATTCTAAACTGTCTGTCTGACCCTCTCTACATGGTGTATTGCACAGTAGACACCGCCAAAGAGTTGTGGGAAAAACTGCAGAAAAAAGTACAACACACAAGATGCTGGTACTAAGAAGTTCATCGTTGGAAAATTCCTGAAATTTCAAATGGTGGATAGCAAAACTATGATGTTCAAAGTCCAGGAATTTCAAATGATTCTACATCATATGGATTTGGAAGGAATGAAACCAAATAAGCAATTTTTGGTTGCATCACTAATTGAGAAGTTACCTCTCTCGTGGAATGAGTTCATGAGTTACTTAAAACTCAAGACAAAGGAAATGACCTTTGAGGAACTTATTATCAAACTCCAGATTCCGGAGGATAATAATAAGGCCATGCCTAAGGAAAAGCAACCCGCTGAGGCAAAGGCAAATCTGGCGAACGCCAAAGGGAACACAAGCAAGAAGCGCAAGTTTCAGAAATATGGTAAGGCCCCAACAACAAAGAAGTGTAAGGGAAATTGCCACCACTGTGAGAAACCTGGTCACATAATCAACGACTACCGCAAACTCAAGAATGAGAATAAAGAGAAAGTCAAGGGCAAGGCGAAGGCTAACATCGTTGAAGACACGTTTCTTGATGATATGATTGAGGAATTCTCGGTGGTGGTGGTTGAAGACAACTTCGTTGAGAATTCCATGTAGTGGTGGATGGACACGGGTGCTACCCATCACATCTGTTCCAATAGAGAGGCCTTCTCCACATATACACCAGTTACAGATAAAAAGTTGTTCATGGGCAACAATGTTTCTTCTGAAGTACTGGGAGTAGAAAAGGCGATCCTGAAGATGACTTCCGGAAAGGAGCTTACCCTAAATGAGGTGATGCATGTGCCTGATATTAGAAGACATGACCTTTATTGGTGAATGTTGGTTTTAGGCTATTATTTGAGTCTAACAAATTTGTAATCACTAAGAATGGAACTTTTGTAGGAAGGGGCTTCGTCTGTGAAGGCCTCTTCAAAGTTAATGCCTTGTCTGTAATGTCTTCTATTAATAAAATTGAATATTCCTCTTATTTTCTTGAGTCTTCCAGTTTATGGCATCATAGACTAGGACATGTTAACTATC
Source organism: Przewalskia tangutica (assembly GCA_029844215.1). Lineage (NCBI taxonomy): Eukaryota > Viridiplantae > Streptophyta > Magnoliopsida > Solanales > Solanaceae > Przewalskia > Przewalskia tangutica. The sequence goes on along the minus strand of CM056731.1, from coordinate 32,702,982 downwards.
CATCTATCCAAAGGTTGGTAAAGTTGGAGTTCATGTCGTCTATCGACGTAAACCCTCAACGTAAGTGTGAGGTGTGCGTAGAGAACATTCAAAGAGTCTCTTTAGATCCGCCGAAAGGTAAACCACTCCTCTAAAACTTATTCACACAGATATATGTGATTTAAAGTTTGCTCAAACCAGAGGAGGGAACAAGTAATTTGTGACATTCATAGATGATAGCACAAGGTATTGTTACCTTTACTTATTAAAAAGTAAAGATGAAGCCTTTGAAGCATTCAAACTGTTATACCCCGTAGTTCTGACCCTACGTATGAGAGCGTACGAAAGTATGTAAGACTTAAAATTTTTAAGGATAGGTTGACGGATTGTTCCGGACGGGTTTTAGTCAACTTTGAGGCGGGTTATGACCCGGTACATTGAGAGTTCCTAAGTGTTTCAAAGGCCTAGGGCGTAGTTCGTTGAGTCTGGATTCCAACGCAACCAACCGTTCGTCGATAGGACGTCGGAGTAGCAAGTTATGAGAGTTGCAAGTTCGCTGGCGCAATGACGTAAACGTGTTTCGGACTAAAGCGGCAGACGCGGCGCCGGTGCAAGTCGCGCGCCTATGTATCGAGGGGTCGCTGAAGGCAGTGGCCGCGCGCGGCCGACAGCAGGTCGCGCACAAAGTTCGTAGGCTGCGGAGGTTTCAGCCAATACCAAGCGAAGGGCTGCGCGCCGAGGCGGAAATTGGGCGAAACTTAGAAAATCTGATTTTTGTTTTAAAAGAGACCATGGGAGGGTGACAAGTGTTCCCCCATCTGATTTTTCTGTTGCATGCCATATATTGACCAAGACTTGGTCATTTTCTATCTTTCATCTTCTCTCTCTCTCTCTCTCAAATTGCTCCCCCTTCTCCCTAAACTTCCAGCCCTCTCTCTAGAACCCCAAGAGAAATTCTTAGCCTAAGGAAAATCTGAAATTAAGGGCAAGAAGGAAGTTGGTGGCTAACTTAAAAGTGTTATTGTGGTGGTATTCTTGGAGGAAAGGCTAGCAAGGTGTTGGAATAAGCTTGGCTAAAACTTTAAGGTAATGATTCTTCCTTTAGATTTAGTTTATAGTGTTGCATGTTAAGAAGAAAGAACTTGTGGTAGTGAATAATGCTCTTAGAATCATTGCATGCTAGAAATGTGGGTTGGATATGAAAAATGGGTTAAGAGGAGATTATGAGCATGTTGTAGCCTAAAAACTACCTTAGAATTGTTAAGTGAATTGTTGTAAACTTATGGGGCAGAATTGGTATTTGGGTGTGTAATCCCCTTTAAAATGTTGGATTGTTTAACCTTAAATGTGGTGATAGGATGATAAATTATTCCTTGAGAAAGGTGGCAAAGTGAGTAGAAACAAAGGAAATGCTGCCCAATTTTCCATAGAATTTAGTGGCTTTGAGTTTAGATTATTCTACATTGAAATTAGAGGTTAATAAACGTATCATGGTTATTTTAGGTTGACATATTACTTGCGGTAGTTTGGACTTAGCAAGTGGATTGATCAAAAGGTATGTGAAGCTTTCCTATCCTTTCGAGCATGAGTATTTGTATCTATGTAGTACGGTAGACGACAAGATTTAGTATTCTTACTTGTTTAAGTATATATAAAGACTTGTTTCGTTTTGAGAAGTATAAGTCCCTTGGTTAAGGGAAAAGTATGATTTTACAAAAGTATAGAGTACTTGGTGTGAAAGTATTGAGTATTGAATTATTCTAAAGATAAGTGGCTTGAAGTATTTTTGGAAGTTGTGTAGAATTGTTTGAAGTATAAGTCTTTTGGTTTGTAAAAAGAACAAAATGGTTTATAAGGAGTTATAACGGCTTTATGGGAAGTTAGTTATAACGGCCTTGTGAAAGGATAAGAAGGTCTTAATTTCTAAAGTATAAAGATAGTATAACGGCTTTATGGGAAGTTAGTTATATTAGCTTTATGAAAGGATAACAAGAAGAGATTTACTCTAAGTAAGATAAGCAAGGACAAATGATTTGATTTATGAAAGGCAAATTGATTTTAAGGCATCAATTGCCCAAAGGTTTTATACATGAAAAAGAGTCACTTTTGAAAGAGTTGAAGTATGTAGTACTTTGGGTTAAATTCCCGGTTTTCTTTTATTAAAGATATGATTAAGTGCCTTAACTAAAATGAGAGGTATATGAACAAGACTAATAAGAAGTTATAAGTTTCTTAACTTATTTATGATTATGATATGATAACAGTTTGAGCTAGGGTAAGAGTATATCTGAGGGGCAAGCCCCAAGATCGTTATACCACCTACTCCATGGTAAGAGTATGTCTGAGGGGCAAGCCCCAAGATCGCCATACCACCTCCTTCAGCAAGAGTATGTCCGGCGGCCACCCAAGATCGCCATACCATCCGCCTGCAAGAGTATATCCGGCGGGCGATCCGAGATCGTTATACCATCCGCACCAAGATAAGAGTATATCCGGCGGGCAAGCCCCAAGATCGTTATACCATCCGCTCCAAGATAAGAGTATATCCGGCGAGTACACCCCAAGATCGTTATACCATCCGCCTGAGTAAGAGTATATCCGGCGGGCGATCCGAGATCGTTATACCATCTCGCACTAAAGATAAGAGTATATCCGGCGGGCAAGCCCCAAGATCGCTATACCATCCGCCCAAAGATAAGAGTATATCCGGCGAGTACAAATTCCCAAGATCGTTATACCATCCGCCTGGGTAAGAGTATATCCGGCGGGTAAGTCCCCAAGATCGTTATACCACCTGCTCCGTGGACTTGCTACCCACGACGAGGAATACCTCACGCGAGTCCTTATGGGCTTACGCGGTGAAATAGTCCCACGCGGCGGCACACTATGCGAGGAATACCTCACGCGGTTCACGAGACCCACGCGGGTGAAATAGTCCCGGGAGTAGGATTGCTTATCGATACTACTGCGCGAGGACCGCTTTGATCACGAGCCTCCTATTTTACGCAGACTATATACATATGCTTGTTACTCTCATTGTTAGTAAGGCACAAGAAAAGGTAAGTTGCTTTCATCCATGACCCCATTATTTTCGCACTTATGATTTCATTACAAGATTTTCGCCACAGACTTGGTACCTGTTGTACTGACCTCCTTCGAGGGGCTGCGTTCATGCCGCAGGTCGAGATACGTAGCTTGCTGGTCCGCACTCTTAGGATCACTGTTCATTTCCTGGAAAGCTCCATCCCTCCGGAGGCTTTGTCTTTTTGGTATGATTCCCTGAGGTTATAGACTTTTGTACATTCAGGGGGTATGGCGGGGCCCTGTCCCGCCACAGTTGTTATTCCTAGAGGTCTGTAGTCACGTTTGTGGTTTGGGCTGTAAGAATAAAGTTGTACTGTTTCACTATCGGTTAAGTTATTTTATGAAAGGCGGCCTTATCGGCTTGCTAGTGATGTTTACCTTATACAGATTTGTTTTATGTATGTTCCGCTGCTATTCTCTGACATATACCTGACAGGGTACCCCGGAAGGGTACTAGTCGCGGCCCCGGGGTCGGGTCGTGACAAAAGTGGTATCAGAGCAGTTAGTCCTCGGAAAGTGTCTACAGACCGTGTCTAGTAGAGTCTTGATTATCGGTGTGTCGTGCACCACATCTATAATCAGGAGGCTGCATGACATTTAGGATTGGTTTCCATCCTTCTCTTTAAGATCGCAGCAGAGTCGTCATAATAGGTCGAGTCCTCTCGACCTATCCTTGTGTAATGCTTATGCCTCCACTGGGCGACTCGAGCCCGTAGGGCAAAGCAGCAGAGTCGCTAGGGTACGCAGAGAGTTACCAGACTCGCACGCACGATGCCCCGAGGTAAGAGGCGGTCACGAGTTCAGCCACGCCGCAGGTTCGGAGCGAGAGCGGCAGTGGCTCCAGCAGGTCCGCACCGAGCCTCCAGCCCAAAAGGCGAGTAGGGATTACGGAGAGCGATCGTGTTGTTGACTAGCATTGCGGCGGCAAAGACCGCCAGTGGCCGTGGCTCACCCTAGTCCGGATTTAAGGATTCGGATTTTCGAGTTGTGATCCACCCGAGTTCTATGGGTCGAGGTCTGAGGAGGATCCTCAGGAGTTTATTCGACAGGTGCGACGGACTACGCAGGTGCTTAGGGCCTCGGAGACGGTGTCCGTTGTGTTAGCTTCTTACCGGTTACGCGATATTGCGTTGAACTGGTTTGAGTCATGGGTGTTGACGAGAGGTGAGGATGCTCTTCCAAATTGCTTTGGGAGGAGTTCACAGAGGCGTTCCTTAGACCACTTCGCCTCCCGAGGTGAGGAGAGCCCGCGAGATAGGTTCTTGACCTCGAGACAGACGGAGGACTATCGTGAGTACACTGAGTTCGACTCCTTGGCCGATTTGCGCACACCATAGTAGCCGACATACGGCGCATGTGGTTCATCGATATGTGATGGTTAGACCGTCACATGATTATCGATGCTTGGGGTGGCTCTTCACGTGGATGGATATTTCCGTGATGCAGCATACGCACGGATCGAGGATGAGAGAGGCAGGATCAACTAGATTTAGGCCAACCCAAGAGGGCCAGGACAGCAGGATCTCAGGGCGGTTTTCAAGGCGGACCGCCTCAGCAGCAGGCTAGTTATGCGCCTCAGCCAGTACGGAGTACTCCACCACAGTCTTCAGGACGTTCGGGAGATTCGGGAGCAGGTCAGGGCTCCGAGGGTTCAGGTTTTCGGGAGAGTAGGGGTGTTAGTCTAAGGAGGCCACCTCTACCTCGGTGTAGTCGATGTGGTAGGACCCATTATGGGGAGTGTCGTGGTAGTTTGGGTAATTGCTATACATGCGGCCAGCAGGGCCATTATGCGAGGAACTGTCCGACCAGGGATAGCGCGGATGTAGAGATTCAGCCTTCGATCGGTGGTACGTTCATCGCCTTCTTTTGTTATGCGTCGTGCAGGGCAGGATCATGATTAGGACGACAAGGAGAATGCGAAGCAATAGTTACAGGTACATCTTTGACCCTTTAGAGATTAGTATGTGTGATAGGATTATTGTATGATTTAGTGTTATGAACAGAGGATATTGAGACTATGTACCTATGCTGGAATAAGTTGGTAGATACGAACGGGCAATTCTGTTAGGCCGTGAACGAGAGTAAGTGGTAATGGGTCATACGTTGGATTCGTTTTCCTGTTTGAGTTATGAGGAATGATTGAGCGTGTGCAATATCTTATGGTCACAAGTGGCATAGTAAGGTCCTATTAAGCGTGAAGTCCGAGGATGTATCGAGGAATAGTAGATTGGCTCCAAAGTAACATTAGGTGACGAATGTTTCTAAGGGGAGAATGTTATACCCTCGTAGTTCGACCTCACGTATGAGAGCGCATTTAAAGTATGTAAGACTTAAAATTTTTAAGGATAGGTTGACGGATTGTTCCGGACGGGTTTTAGTCAACTTTGAGGCGGGTTATGACCCGGTACATTGAGAGTTCCTAAGTGTTTCAAAGGCCTAGGGCGTAGTTCGTTGAGTCTGGATTCCAACGCAACCAACCGTTCGTCGATAGGACGTCGGAGTAGCAAGTTATGAGAGTTGCAAGTTCAGTGCGCAGTCGGACAGAAACGTGTTTCGGACTAAGGCGCGAGGCCGGCGCCGGTGCAGCGCGCGCGCCTAATGTATCGAGGGGGTCGCTGAAGTTGCAGCGGGCGCCGGGACAGCGTACGCGCCGAAAGTTCAGAGAGGTCGCGGAGGTTTCATGGCCAAGCTGGCGCGGGCTGCGCGCCGAGGCGGAAATTTGGGCGAAAAACTTAGAAAATCTGATTTTTGTTTTAAAAGAGACCATGGGAGGGTGACAAGTGTTCCCCATCTGATTTTCTCAGATGCCATATATTGACCAAGACTTGGTCATTTTCTATCTTTCATCTCTCTCTCTCTCTCAAATTGCTCCCTTCTCCCTAAACTTCCAAATTTCTCTCTAGAACCCCAAGAGAAATTCTTAGCCTAAGGAAAATCTGAAATTAAGGGCAAGAAGGAAGTTGGTGGCTAACTTAAAAGTGTTATTGTGGTGGTATTCTTGGAGGAAAGGCTAGCAAGGTGTTGGAATAAGCTTGGCTAAAACTTTAAGGTAATGATTCTTCCTTTAGATTTAGTTTATAGTGTTGCATGTTAAGAAGAAAGAACTTGTGGTAGTGAATAATGCTCTTAGAATCATTGCATGCTAGAAATGTGGGTTGGATATGAAAATGGGTTAAGAGGAGATTATGAGCATGTTGTAGCCTAAAACTACCTTAGAATTGTTAAGTGAATTGTTGTAAACTTATGGGCGTAATTGGTATTTGGGTGTGTAATCCCTTTAAAATGTTGGATTGTTGAACCTTAAATGTGGTGTTTGGATGATAAATTCGGCCTTGAGAAAGGTGGCAAAGTGAGTAGAAACAAAGGAAATGCTGCCCAATTTTCCATAGAATTTAGTGGCTTTGAGTTTAGATTATTCTACATTGAAATTAGAGGTTAATAAACGTATCATGGTTATTTTAGGTTGACATATTACTTGCGGTAGTTTGGACTTAGCAAGTGGAATGATCAAAGGTATGTGAAGCTTTCCTATCCTTTGAGCATGAGTATTTGTATCTATGTAGTACTGAGACGACAAGATTTAGTATTCGTACCTGTTTAAGGATATCTAAAGACTTGTTTCGGTTTGAGAAGGATAAGTCCCTTTGTTAAGGGAAAAGTATGATTTTACAAAAGTATAGAGTACTTGGTGTGAAAGTATTGAGTATTGAATTATTCTAAAGATAAGTGGCTTGAAGTATTTTTGGAAGTTGTGTAGAATTGTTTGAAGTATAAGTCTTTTGGTTTGTAAAAGAACAAAATGGTTTATAAGGAGTTATAACGCTTTATGGGAAGTTAGTTATAACGGCCTTGTGAAAGGATAAGAAGGTCTTAATTTCTAAAGTATAAAGATAGTATAACGGCTTTATGGGAAGTTAGTTATATTAGCTTTATGAAAGGATAACAAGAGATTTACTCTAAGTAAGATAAGCAAGGACAAATGATTTGATTTATGAAAGGCAAATTGATTTTAAGGCATCAATTGCCCAAAGGTTTTATACATAAAAAGAGTCACTTTGAAAGAGTTCAAGTATGTAGTACTTTGGGTTAAATTCCCGGTTTTCTTTTATTAAAGATATGATTAAGTGCCTTAACTAAAATGAGAGGGTATATGAACAAGACTAATAAGAAGTTATAAGTTTCTTAACTTATTTATGATTATGATATGATAATTTGAGCTAGTGGTAAGAGTATATCCGGCGGGCAAGCCCCAAGATCGTTATACCACCTACTCCTGGTAAGAGTATGTCCGGCGGGCAAGCCCCAAGATCGCCATACCACCTCCTTCAAGCAAAGAGTATGTCCGGCGGCCACCCCAAGATCGCCATACCATCCGCTTCTGTAAGAGTATATCCGGCGGGCGATCCGAGATCGTTATACCATCTCGCACTAAGATAAGAGTATATCCGGCGGGCAAGCCCCAAGATCGTTATACCATCCGCTCCAAAGATAAGAGTATATCCGGCGAGTACACCCCAAGATCGTTATACCATCCGCCAAAGTAAGAGTATATCCGGCGGGCGATCCGAGATCGTTATACCATCCGCACAAGATAAGAGTATATCCGGCGGGCAAGCCCCAAGATCGTTATACCATCCGCTCCAAAGATAAGAGTATATCCGGCGAGTACATTCCCAAGATCGTTATACCATCCGCTTGGTAAGAGTATATCCGGCGGGTAAGTCCCCAAGATCGTTATACCAATTGCCCGTGGACTTGCTACCCACGACGCGGCGAATACCTCACGCGAGTCCCATGGGCTTACGCGGTGAAATAGTCCCACGCGCGGTACACTTATGCGAGGAATACCTCACGCGGTTCACGAGACCCACGCGGGTGAAATAGTCCCAGGAGTAGGATTGCTTATTGATACTACGGGCGAGGGACCCTGTTTTGATCACGAGCCTCCTATTTTATGCAGTACTATATACATATGCTTGTTACTCTCATTGTTAGTAAGGCACAGTAAAAGGTAAGTGTCACGACCCGATTCCGGGCCCGTGACTGGTGCCTTACCCCGGGCATCCTAGTGATACAACATCAGAGTAATCAGCGGAACATAAAACAATACAAGACATATTATGAAATATGAAACAATAATCTGAGAAAAACTTGTCTTTCTAAGATATATATAAATAACAACTTTTTCCAACATGAACGCTTAATCCTTTTTACAAACCCCGCCCACAACAAAGATTACGCACTTAAGAAATGATACGACAACAATGGCGGACAGGGCCCGCCATACCCGAATGTAAACACCTACAACAACAGGGACTATACCACCGATAAGCCTCCGAGAAACGAGCTTTCCCACACGCCGAATCAGGACCCTAAGAGCGAGGATCAATGATCGTGTACCTTTACTGCAGATTTAACGCAGCCCTCGGGCGAGGTCAGCATAACAGTACCAAGTATGTGAAATCAAAATAACATCAGAATGAAATCATAGTAGTCTATACAAAGCAGGAGACATGTATGATAACCAAACTACAGTTCACCATAAATAAGCAGTCATGTCAAGTCAGGGACTCACGCCCTCAAGTCATCACTCAATTTTACCAATGGGTCTCACGCCCACAACATCAATCGTGCCCGTGGAATACCTTCCTCACTGCCGGCAGTTTATGATACACAAACACCAAGGAATACACATGAACACCAGGTCCCACCTGTGTCCTAATAAAACAGTCAGGGTAAGTACGAAGGCATAGCCGACTACTAACACCCACAGTACCAACAAGGTCATAAAATGTGTCATGATATCTGTCTGCATCGTCACATGATAAAAGCTGGTCACTCGCCCGCAGTATCAAATGTGCGCGTCTAGCCCTGGAACTCTCCGCAGCTCCGCATAGGCCAACCTCATAGGCCCGCATGAGGTATAACCCCGCATCGAGGGTAGCTACTCCCCGACATCGTCCTGGACTCGCAGTCCGCATGGCCACAAAGACCGCATGACCACAAGGGCCGTAAACTAACCTGGAACTCCCGTAGTTCCGCATGGATCCCCTGGACCCGCATGAGGTATCCTCGAATCATGGTCCTGCATCACCGAGTCTACCCCGTGACGGAGGGCGCCTTAACCTCCGGACACAAGTCAAGGAGACTGGTACACTACCAACATAACTACCGATAGTCAAACAACTTTAAGCGCAATGGAGGAAAACCCCTTTACACTAACATCACAAGATACTAACACACGTAGCATCCTAACATGTTTACTTCTCAAATCAACAAGAAAGTATTACAAGGCTATCACAAACCAATACAATCAAGTTATTCACACAAGGTGCTTTCTACTAACAAGTTCGTATCTAACCCCAAAGTACTTCACACATTAAATCTTTAAAAGATCTGCTTTTTCACATAAGTCACACAATACCCGTAGTATAAAATAGAGTGATCGCCCTTTTAAGAAAACTAAAACTCTTACCTTTGTAAAATCAAGTAACAACATTATTTTCCAAACGTCCAAGTTTACCTAATTTCAAATGTTCACGTTTCTTATTTTAGAAAGGTTTCGTGGTTCATAGCCTTATTCATTTAAGAATATAATTCTCTTTTAAACAATCTGAGAAACATAAGTCTTATGTGAGTAGGATATTCTTGTTTATAACAATCTTATTACAAAGAAATGCATGATCTAGGAAATATCATTTTGTCTCATCTTAGCTTCTATGCAGATGGAAGTTTCTACCGGTTTTAATAATACTTAATTATTCAAAACATTTCTTTTATTAACGCCGCAGTTGGTTTGTCGATACACATCCCGATTTCCAAAATCAAGAAACATTCTTAAGCCGTTATACCTAACTTCCCATAAAGCTAGTATAACTCTTAAGTTTTCAAAAGAAACCAAGTATCACTCTTCTTTCAAAACGATTTAGAAATCTTTTGAAATACTTCAAGTTCTTTATTATCACACATCAAGCCAGTTATAAACAAATCATTTACCTTTTATGTCACGACCCGAAACCGGGCCCGCGACTGGTGCCTTACCCGGGCACCCAAGTAGTCAAACAACATCAGAGAAAATCAGCGGAAATTAAAACTCATACATGATAACCAATGAAAAGAGAAAACAAAGCAACCAAGCGGTTACCTTTTCTCAAAAATAACTAACACCGAATAGCCATAATCCCCGCCACATCGCATTACATGCACTTCTAAGAATTTTTATAACATCTCCGACGGACAGGCCCCGCCATACCCCGAATGTACAAAAAGTTCTACAACTTCGTGGAACTGCACTGTGACAAAGTCTCCGGCGAATGGAGCTTTCGAGAATCGAATAGCGATCCAAAGTGTGCGGATCAACAAGCGATGTATCTCAACTGCGGATGAACGCAGCTCTCGGCGGGGCCGCATAACAAAAATTTAGTATGCGAAATGCAAAAATATCGTAAATGAAATCATAATAGTCTATAAGGAAAACAGAGACACGTATGATAACCAAACTACAAGACACCACGATATACGCCTACCAAATCAAATCACATCAAGTCGTGACTCACGCCCAAAGATCATTACTCAAAGTGGACGATACTGCTGGCTACCCAACGCGTGTCGGTATGTCCAACCCAATAACAAGATAGTACTCACGGACGATACTGCGTGGCTACCCAACGCGGTCGCATGTCCAACCCAATAACAAGATAATACTCACCGTGGACGATACTGGGCTACCCAACGTGTCAAGATGTCCAAACAAATACCCAGATAATACTCATCGTGGACGATACTGCGGGCTACCCAACGTGTCGGTATGTCCAAACCGGTTTACAAGATAACACTCCTAATAAGCATACCCGGCTACCCAACGTGTCGATATGTCCCAAAGGATCAATATAGTGGAAGCATACCCGCTGGCTACCCAACGTGTCGATATGTCCATCATACCACCCGATATCCGCCCTCCGCCGAGACTCGGTAGCACAAAGTCAAACACTTGCACAACAACAAAACTATCACCACAAGCACAGTAAGTTACACACAACTCAAAGTACCTTCGTTTAAGTCAACAAACCGGTTCCAACCCCAAAATACTACATTCTTTCCTACCTTCAAAGACCTCTCTTTACGTAGAAACCATACGATACTATCACACATAGTATCACACACATTCATGTTTAAAACACGTACTTCAAACACAATTAACATAACGTCAAGTATACTTTTTAAAAGTCCAAGTAATTAACTCCTTTAAGGTCAAGTATTCCTACCTTTTAAAACTAAGTCATTTACTTTTCCCTAAGAAAAGTTCGATATTTGAAACAAGTGATTTATACTCAAACTCAAGTTACTTCTCTTTTCCAAAATCCAAGACATTATCCTTTACAATCCATTAAATTCATTCTTTGGAATTTTAAGAAAAGTCAGAACTTGTTATCAATGATTCTCATTTAAGCAGCCATGATCTAGGAAATGTAATATCATTTTGTCTTATCTTAGTTTCTATGCAGATGGAGGTTTCTACTGGTTTTAATATAATCAATTAGTCGAAACCATTTCCTTTATTAGCTAGCATGGTGTGTTCGATACTTGTTCCCACTTTCAAATCCATTTCACATTCTTATGCCGTTATACCTAACTTTACATAAAGCTAGTATAACTCTTAAGTTTTCAAAACTAAGTATTACTCATTACTCACGAATGAGGTTTTACAACTTTTGAATACATTACAAAACTTTCACAATTCTAAGTTAAGTCTCTTATCTTACAAGATCAAGTCTCTTAACTTCTACCAATCAACAACCGTTCTTTTATTCACATAAAGTTGTTATAACTAACTTCCCATAAAGCCGTTATAACCCCTTTATGTTTTAAACCAACCAATTACCACATAAACATTTATGAGACCAAGAGGACTCATTCTTTAAGACCGAGTGCCCATTACTAACTGATAAGACTTACTACTCTTACACATAATGAAGCCCTTTACACTTCATAACAAGTCAAGACACAATTTGGAAAATCAATTTTTAACACACGCAAGGCCAACCGCACTATATATTTCACAAATAGTCATGTCAAGAGGATAGGAAGAATCACATACCTCGCGACGATTGTCGACACTAAGCAAAATGCTCCTCAAGACTATCTCCTTAAGAATATGCTACACGTAGTACTTCAATCCTATAAGGGCCATAAAACGCCTATCAAACTCTCTAGTTTCAACGTAGAATAAGCTAAAAGCAAAGCCCCTGGGTTCTACGGAACTTACTACCTTTATCCAAGGTCGAAAACAGTAACCCATTCTAAACCCTTTTCAATACTCTTTCAATTCAAGTTTTAGGTTAACATGATGTCTAACCCTAAACATCTTCAACTACCACAATTTCCCTTCTATACAACATGCAACGACTAACTTTGTCACCAAAAGGTAGTTACAATCTTAAGGCTAACATGCCCACTTCGGTTTTCCACAGGACAACAAGATCCATGCAATATAAAACAGCCTCAGGCTCAACTCTAAACTACTAAAATAAAACAGCCTCAGGCTCACATCTATACAAACTTAACTATAACAGCCTCAGGCTCACAAATCTATTCAAACTCTAAATATAACAGCCTCAGGCTCACAGATCTATACTACTATCACAAGTACTAACTCAAAACCCAGAGAAGGGAAACTCTTACCTTTTAGAAAAGCCCACAAAAGCCCTTTCCTACCACTTCTTCCACAACTCAACCACCGCTTCCCACAAGTTCACCAACACTTTTTCCTTCTTGCCGCCTCCAACAGCCTCTCTAAAGCTAGGTTTTCTTCCAAAACTAGAGAAGGGAGAGGGTTTCCATGGAAGGGTTTTGAAATGAAATGAAATGGAATGGCCAAGTCTTTCCAAGACTTGCCCTAAAATAGACCACTTATCGATAAAAGGATGGGAGGGACACTTGTCACCCTCCCATAGGTTATAACGAAATATCCTGTTTTTCGTCACTTATCGCAAGAAATCCCGCCTGGCTGCCGCACGGGCCAAGGCGCTCCACTTCCAAAATAAATCTTCCGCGTGTCGCCGCCATGCCTCAGATTCCGGCCAGCCTGCAACCCCGTGACTTCAAGATAACCGGCGCGCCGCGTTCAGTCAGCGCGCACTGCACTCAGACGAGAACTGCCACTGATCAAGCGCACCAAACTTGAAACTTCCATAACTTTTGACTCCGATGTCCAATCGATTTAACGGTTTGTTGCGTTGGGATCTAGATTTAACTGCTACACATTAGGCTTTTTAAACACCTCGAAATTCTTAACAACTGGGGTACCACACTCCAAGGTAAACTAAAAACTGGCCCAACACATGTTGTCAACTTATCTATCTTCTAGAATTTACTGGTGTAACATTCTTCCTCTCTTAGAAACATTCGTCCGAATGTTCCTTCTAAGTCTTCGTAACATACGCGCAGTATAGTCTCCACTACTATACCTACCAAAACTCATTTATGCCTCTCATGGCCATAATATATAAATCACGCATCTCCAAATTCCACTAACTGGAAATCACCTCTAACGCAAACATCACTATTTTCTCCTCCTTGGTCTAAAGGATACTCTCCTTACTCCTGGCGTACCTTCCTTGTACACTCACACCCCTCTCTAGTACACGCCCACAATTCACCATCGCCTGCTTTCTACCACCTTGGAGTCACTACCTCCAACTCGTCCATCTTACTAATCCACGTCATGGAAGCTACCACTTCCATCGCAAACTACCCATGGAATCATCACACAAAACTCCATGTATACCATACACTCCGACAAGGATTAACAAGAAAGGCTTCTACCCAAGACTTACTTACATCTAAGGTCTCAACTGTTATAAATTCTAAGGTTCAAATTTTTTTCTCATCCCCAACTTACCCTCTTTATTAACCATGCTTCCAAATCACATTATATACACAAAGCTACCCGAACATAGCACTCAACACATCACCACAACATCAAAGCATACAATACTCTGTAGGGTTAAGAACGACCAGAACTATTGCTTCACTTCCTTCTTGTCGCTTCTACTCATGTTCTTTCCAAGACGACGCACAAAGGAGGAGGTGAACCGCCCACCGATCCCGGCTGAATCTCAACCTCCGCGCTATCTCTCGTGGGACAATTCCTTGCAAAATGGCCCGGGCCGCATGTAAAACAGATTCCCTATTAGCACGACACTCCCATCGCGAGCCTACCACAATGGTCACAACGAGGTGGGTGGTCCCATCCGACTAACATCCCCGATCCCCAAAACTCAAACTGGAGCCCTCGACCGCTTCCCGAATTTCTCGAACGCCCCGACGATCGAGTGGAGCACTCCGTCCGAGGAGGCGCATAACTAACTCCGCCGAGGTCGCCGCCGCCTGGCGTCACCAGCGACCTGCCGCCTTGGCCCTACTCACTGATCTTGGTCATTCCGTCGACTCCTACGTGCCTCACATCCAAGTGCATGAGCTCGCACGCGCAATGTCCATGCCCTACAAGAGCTACTCCCGAGCAACTCGCCAAATAGTCATCAAGCCCTCGTGACATAGCGGTGCACTCGCCCTCCATGTCGGCTACTAACGCGGGACGCATCGAGCCAGTGAGTTAAACTCACGTTGTACTCTGAACCAGACGCCGCTCGCCTCAACATCAAAAACTGTTTACCCGAGTCCTCCTCATCCGCGAGGCAAGAAATGTGCAAGAAATGCCTCCGAGAACTCGTCCCATTTCGCCGGAAGCATGCCCTCCCGACAGCTCCCACGAATCAAACCGGGCCGATCAGCGGTATCACGCACCGATGCGAACCTAGACCACCGACTCGGTCTCCGATGCCTTGATCACTTCATGATCCGTCAGAATCGCTTGATGAACTCTCGCGGATCATCCTCGTGCCTCGACCAGTAGAACTCAAGCGCCACAACTCGTAAAGTCCCGCAGCCTCAAACTATCCGATCTCGTGAACCATCGCGCATCGAATCGCCGGCCCACTTATCTCGTGTCCGCCACAACTCGCCAATAGCCGGGCCAACTCCTTGTAACCCATCTCTCTCGCCTGCATCGCGGATGGAGGCTCGTGCATCGTGGTCTCTGAGACTGCCGCCGCTCTACTCGCAGCCTCCTCGCCGCCTTGCCCTTCTCGGGCCTCGGTTGCCTTTCGCAGGCATAATCGTAAAAACGAAACACGCCGAGGGTCCAACTTACAACACGCCTCTAAGGCACGATCTCGTAATGAGAAGAATGAAACCAATCCTAAATGTCTCAGCCTCACGATTATAGATGTGCACAACACATCGATAATCAAGACTCTACTTAGACACGGTCTGTAGACACTTTCCGAGGACTAACTGCTTTGATACCACTTCTGTCACGACCCGAAACCGGGCCCGCGACTGGTGCCTTACCCGGGCACCCAAGTAGTCAAACAACATCAGAGAAAATCACGAAATTAAAACTCATACATGATAACCAATGAAAAGAGAAAACAAAGCAACTGCGGTTACCTTTTCTCAAAAATAACTAACACCGAACAGCCATAATCCCCGCCACATCGCATTTACTGCACTTCTAAGAATTTTTATAACATCTCTCGACGACAGGCCCGCCATACCCCGAATGTACAAAAAGTTCTACAACTTCGGAACCGTACAAGTGACAAAGTCTCCGGCGAATGGAGCTTTCGAGAACCGAACAGCGATCCAAAGTGCGGATCAACAAGCGATGTATCTCAACTGCGGATGAACGCACTCGGCGGGGTCGCATAACAGGTACCGAGTATGCGAAACAGAAAAATACTGTAAATGAAATCATAATAGTCTATAAGGAAAACAGGAGACATGTATGATAACCAAACTACAGTACACCACGTATACAGTTCCGTCAAATCAAATCACATCAAGTCGTGACTCACGCCCGAAAGATCATTACTCAAAGTGGACGATACTGCTGGCTACCCAACGTGTCGGTATGTCCAACCCAATAACAAGATAGTACTCACAGTGGACGATACTGGGCTACCCAACGTGTCGAGATGTCCAACCCAATAACAAGATAATACTCACCGTGGACGATACTCGCTGGCTACCCAACGGGTCAAGATGTCCAAACAAATACCCAGATAATACTCATCGTGGACGATACTCGGGCTACCCAACGTGTCAAGATGTCCAAACAAATACCCGGATAATACTCATCGGACGATACTGCTGGCTACCCAACGTGTCGGTATGTCCAAACCAGCTTTACAAGATAACACTCCTAATAAGCATACCCGTGGCTACCCAACGCGTGTCGATATGTCCCAAAGGATCAATATAGTGAAGCATACCCGGCTACCCAACGCGGTCGATATGTCCATCATACCACCCGATATCCCATCCGTCGAGAGACTCGTAGCACAAAGTCAAACACTTGCACAACAACAAAACTATCACCACAAGCACAGTAAGTTACACACAACTCAAAGTACCTTCGTTTAAGTCAACAAACCGGTTCCAACCCCAAAATACTACATTCTTTCCTACCTTCAAAGACCTCTTTACGTAGAAACCATACGATACTATCACACATAGTATCACGCACATTCATGTTTAAAACACGTACTTCAAACACAATTAACATAACGTCAAGTATACTTTTTAAAAGTCCAAGTAATTAACTCCTTTAAGGTCAAGTATTCCTACCTTTTAAAACTAAGTCATTTACTTTTCCTAAGAAAAGTTCGATATTTGAAACAAGTGATTTATACGCTCAAACTCGTTACTTCTCTTTTCCAAAATCCAAAGACATTATCCTTTACAATCCAGTAAATTCATTCTTTGGAATTTTAAGAAAAGTCAGAACTTGTTATCAATGATTCTCATTTAAGCAGCCATGATCTAGGAAATGTAATATCATTTTGTCTTATCTTAGTTTCTATGCAGATGGAGGTTTCTACCGTTTTAATATAATCAATTAGTCGAAACCATTTCCTTTATTAATGCGAGCGTGTGTTCGATACTTGTTCCCACTTTCAAATCCATTTCACATTCTTATGCCGTTATACCTAACTTTACATAAAGCTAGTATAACTCTTAAGTTTTCAAAACTAAGTATTACTCATTACTCACTTAATGAGGTTTTACAACTTTTGAATACATTACAAAACTTTCACAATTCTAAGTTAAGTCTCTTATCTTACAAGATCAAGTCTCTTAACTTCTACCAATCAACAGCCGTTCTTTTACTCACATAAAGTTGTTATAACTAACTTCCCATAAAGCCGTTATAACCCCTTTATGTTTTAAACCAACCAATTACCACATAAACATTTATGAGACCAAGAGGACTCATTCTTTAAGCACCGAGTGCCCATTACTAACGGATAAGACTTACTACTCTTACACATAATGAAGCCCTTTACACTTCATAACAAGTCAAGACACAATTTGGAAAATCAATTTCCTTTAACACACGTGCGTCAACCGCACTATATATTTCACAAATAGTCATGCTGAAGAGGATAGGAAGAATCACATACCTCGCGACGATTGTCGACACTAAGCAAAATGCTCCTCAGTACTATCTCCCTTAAGAAGAATATGCTACACGTAGTACTTCAATCCTATAAGGGCCATAAAACGTCTATCAAACTCTAGTTTCGAACGTAGAATAAGCTAAAAGCAAAGCCCCTGGGTTCTACGGAACTTACTACCTTTATCCAAGGTCGAAACAAAGAACCCATTCTAAACCCTTTTCAATACTCTTTCAATTCAAGTTTTAGGTTAACATGATGTCTAACCCTAAACATCTTCAACTACCACAATTTCCCTTCTATACAACATGCAACGACTAACTTTGTCACCAAAAGGTAGTTACAATCTTAAGGCTAACATGCCCACTTCGGTTTTCCACAGGACAACAAGATCCATGCAATAAAACAAAATTTCGGGCTCAACTCTAAACTACTAAAATAAAATTTCGAGCTCACATCTATACAAACTTAACTATAATGAAATCGGGCTCACAAATCTATTCAAACTCTAAATATAATGACCTCGGGCTCACAGATCTATACTACTATCACAAGTACTAACTCAAAACCCAGAGAAGTGGAAACTCTTACCTTTAGAAAAGCCCACAAAGCCCTTTCCTACCACTTCTTCCGTCAACTCAACCACCGCTTCCCACAAGTTCACCAACACTTTTTCCTTCTTGCCGCTCCAACAGCCTCTCTAAAGCTAGGTTTTCTTCCAAAACTAGAGAGAAGGGAGAGGGTTTCCATGGAAGGGTTTTGAAATGAAATGAAATGGAATGGCCAAGTCTTCCAAGACTTGGCCCTAAAATAGGACCACTTATCGATAAAGGATGGAGAGGACACTTGTCACCCTCCCATAGGTTATAACGAAATATCCCTGTTTTTCGTCACTTATCACAAAAATCCCGCCAGCCGCGTTCACAGCCGCAAGGCCCACTTCCAAAAATAAATCTTCCGTGACGCCGGCGCTGCCAGATTCGGCCACGGGCGCTGCAACCCCGTGACTTCAAGATAACCGCGGCGCATGCTCATCAGCCGCGCTACTGCACTGCATCGAGAATCGCTGCACTGATCAAGGCACCAAACTTGAAACTTCCATAACTTTTGACTCCGATGTCCAATCGATTTAACGGTTTGTCGTTGGGATCTAGATTTAACTGCTACACATTAGGCTTTTTAAACACCTCGAAATTCTTAACAACTGGGGTACCACACTCCAAGGTAAACTAAAAATCCGTCCAACACATGTTGTCAACTTATCTATCTTCTAGAATTTACGGGGTGTAACATTTTAAAAACCACAAAGTATTTTCGGACCTACATAAAGCTGTTATAACCAACTTCCCATAAAGCCGTTATAACACTTTATGTTTCAAACCAATCAAATACATTTAACACACGACGCCTACCGCACTACATAGTTCACACATATCATGCTAGAAGGGATAGGAGAGGTTCACATACCTCGCGACGAGTATCGACTAATAGCAAAACGCCCAAGTACTTCCAACCGCCGGCTACTCCTTAGCCAAGTAGATCGCGCCACACGTAACTTCAACCTATAAGGCCACAAGGCGCTTATTAACATTTAGACCTCATCGCAGAACATTCTACCAAAATTCGGCAAAGACTCCCCGCAACAACAGAATCTCCTCCTTTATCGAGGCCGGCTACCAAGCCAACCTGGGGGGGTTACACATCTAACCCGAACGGGTACAATTCTACTCCACAGAAAAGCTACACAAGCCTCATCAGAATACACCCCATGTAAAAACAATTGATTCGATTCTTCAAAGCTTAAGTCCAAAGACATTGCCACAAGCTATGTTCAGTTATATACATAGTATACTTCAACTATATATTCCTACAACATGTAATATCCAATTACAATAGGGGGACAAGATAATTACCTCGATAAGCCCTGTCGCGCCCTTTTCCGACCGCGACATTTTTTAATAAACTCCTGCTTAGAAAAAAGTGTTAGAAAATAAAATAAAATGCTAAAAGTTAAAAGGGGTGCTAAAATATAAGAGGATGCTAAAAAGGTGCTAAAGTTTAAAAAGATTAATTTTAAAGCTAAAGGGTGCTAAAAGTGCAAAAAATGCTAAAGGGTTCGCGGGAGTCGCCACCTAATTGGTTTGGGTGAATTAGGACACCTAAATGTTTAAATAGTAAAACATTAACTCCATTTTAATGGTCTGCTAAACTTAACGAGATTCTGGGTAAGGGTTCTTTATTAATCTAGAGGGAAGGGGTTAGGCACCCTCTAAGATCCGCTAACTTGCGGTTGTCCTGCCAAACCTAGGGTAAATTATTATGTTAGAGAAATGCGTGTTTTAGAAAATATTTAAAAGAAAGTATTTAAAACATATGAGATGTATTTTGATCAAAAGAAAATGTAAGATTTTGTTTTAATATATAAAGTTAGTTTTGATGGAAAAACATGCATTCATAAGGTATTTATATGAATTTATTCGATTGTATAGCATAACATAGAAGTAGTAATGCAAGATCGATTATGGCGAAATATGCATTATAAAATCATAGCATGCAAAGTGCCTATTTAGCAAGCAAAAGTAGTTTTCCTATATGAATGATAATGAATTTTGAAAATGGGTTAGGAATTTGATCATAAATAATATCCTAGCTACATGATTGATTATGCAAGTGAAGATTATTGGGTGGTTTATTATAAATGTTAAACAATGTATGGCGTGCCTAAAGTAACTAACTTAAAGGAAGCAAAATTAAATTAATTTCTATTTATTGATTCAAGGTTTAACTATTATAAATGCTAATTAATTGGTATAGTGTTAGACAATTAATTTACAACAAATAAATGAAGCAAAGTAAAGAATAAGTAAGGAGGACTCGAAGGAGAGGCGACGTCTTTTTGCCGGCGGTTTGAATTTTCGGGTAGAGATGAAGATGCACACAGATGCAATTCCTTGTCTATTATACTCATGATGAGTCTCGCAATGAGACTCCTCGTTTAGCTCCGAGGCGTGCCATGTAAAAGAAAGGAAATAAAGATTAGTACAAGCCCAAATTTATTTAACCATGCAAGTAGATAGAATACTCATATAATCTTTAAATATATGGGATATGACTGTCATATTAGCAAACTGATTTCAGCAGGAGATACGTATACACCGCTGGGCCTGTGGAAATAGCAAACAGTAAAGGCAAACAAGGGGGACAATTATGCTGGCCCAAATTGCAGTAATTTTATCAAGAGAGGCAAAGTACAGAGGAAACAAATGAACAGTGCAGCAAACAGGGGTATGCAAGGCAGTAGGCAGTGGACAGAAATAGAGGATTACGGGTCTGGGTATGCAAGGCAGTAGGCAGTGGAATATGACAAGACATGCTTAAATATACCAAGTATACCTAAATTGGGCATGTATATCAGTGTATTTAGAACAAAACAAGTGCCCTGAATCATGTTTAAGTTCATAACAAGCCAACAATATCAGGCACACTACAGCAAGATACGGTCTCGGATTCCAGATTCTATTCATCACCTTGATGTGTCTAATTTAAGAGGAAAGAAGGCAAATGATGCAAACACTTAACAAAGATCAGGTTATACATCCCCTAATCTATCCAAATTAGTGTTATCCCCTAGAGTTTTTGATAAAATGGGTCGCTTTCTAATGACACAAGAGTATTTACATACAGAGGGTTCATGCAATATAGAGACTAAAACAGAGATAACAGATATGCTGCGGGTCTAATTTTCAATAGATGAGGCTATTATACAAAAGCATTTAAACAACTAATCATTTTTATCTTTGTTCTCTCATGAAGAAAATAACAAACTAGTCTTATGTTCATCTAGACTGAACATCTAAACTTAGCATGTGACATTTTAAGTTTTACGCTAATAAGATATGCATTTTCCCAATTAATCACATAAACAACCATAAGAAACTAGCACTGATTTAAAAGATGTTACATGATATCGTGAAGACAAAATCGCCAAGCATGCACCAAGTGTACATGTAATCATTTAAAGGAAACTGAAACCGGATATGAACCAAACGCAATCAATGTTAGAAATAATACACACACCTATCACATAGTGTTGGACATGAACCCATCATAGCATATCCCAATATTAATGGCCAAAGAAGACAAAGAACAAGCCATTTAGACATTAATACACATTAATGGAAACATTGCATTATCAATATCGTATTCCTCCAAAGAAATAAATACCATAATATGAACTGTTTGGGATTTAAACCGAGCATATACAAATTTTTAACAGTTGAATCATTACTAATGTCTACTTTAATGAAACATGCTTAATACCCTATGTAACGATCTTGAGCAATCATAATACGACCGTACACATTTAATAACTAATCTAATTGGTTCAAACGATAAGTACTGGAAATATAAACATGGAATACAGATTATATCAGGCATATTAAACTGAAAATTAAAAAGGGAAAGGAATTACCTTCTCCGCGACCGGGCGGCAGATCAAGTCGTCGGTCCAATCGACGGGGTTGCTTAATGCAGTAGAAAGAAGGAAAGGTTTGCGAGAATCGTTGGCTATCAAGAGAGTTAGGTTTTCTGAATATTCAATTGGGTTCGACGCCGGTCTATACTTCGCCGATGATATCGGGCGGTTCCTTCAAGATCCTTGTGATTCTCGATTGATTTCTGAATTCTGCCCTCGTTGCTCTGACTGAGCTCTATTGGACTGCTCTCTGATTTTTTTTCTCTTCTAATAAGTTCTACTGTCATATTGTGTTCATAGCAAAAGGGTGGGTCCGATCATTCCACCTCCCTTTTGCATGTGTAAAATACTCAATTTATGGTCTCAATCTCGTTCTAAACTCGTAGATAATTAAGGCGCGATTTTGGCTAGTATTTGGTGTTGATTCGCGCGATTTGGTTTCAGAACGATTTGATTGAGATTCTTCAGTGCTGATTTTGGTAAGGTTTTGATGTGGTTTCGAGCGTGATTTGGAGGATATTTTGCTGATTTGAAGTGATTCGGTTTTTGGTTATGGTAAGAACCGTTGGCTGGGTACGTGGGTAAAGAGAAATCCCGGATTCTCCGGCGAGAAATCCGGGCATGGCGGCGACGGGTGAAGGAGCTGGGAGCTGGGGCAGCTCTTACTTTAGGTTTTTTTCGCAGGGCCTTCGTTTAGTCGACAGGGACGGGGGTTAAAGGGCTGAGGGGGCTTTGGGCTCGCGGGCGTTGGGCTTTCGGGGTTGGGCTTTCGGGGTTGGGTATTAGTTTTTAGGTTGGGTTATTGGTGTTAGGTAGTTTTAATTAGCTAGTTAATTAGTTTAATTAATAGTTTTAGGCTTTTAATTAGTGACAAAGTAATTAATTAATTGTGATTAAATTATTTAATCGTTATAAAATAAATGTGGGTGTGTTATTTAATTAATGCTTAATGCTCTAGAATGCGGCGCTATTAAAATCTTATTATTGCATTGTTGCGAAGTTAAATTAAAATGCATTGAGTTTATATTAAATTACTTAAATGCCGAATGCAAGTACGATATTTAAGAATTGTTTAAAGCTTTATAAATGTGACGCTACTAGAAAAAAAAAATTATTTTAAATTACAAATGATTACTAATAAATGCGGCTATGCTACCTGACATGACGTTATTGCTAAATTATTTATTTTATGCATTTATTATTAATTTAAGAATTACGACAGAGCTTACAATTAATAAATGCGGCGCGAGACTCTAAAAACTCTACGTAAGACACGATGCCATTATTAAATTATTTATTAATGCCTGTATTTATGTTTTATTGTTGTATTTTATTATAAAAATCCTAAAAAATTAGTGTAATTTTATAGTTAATGGCCGGACGGGAGGGTCAAAATTGGGTGTCAACAGATGTCCCTCTTTGTATGGAGATGATGGAAGAATCTTCAGACAAAGACGTTGACTCATAGCCAATTTTGTCTCGATCTTCAGAATTGCAAAAATGCTGGGCAGGTAGACAAGGCTGACGCAAAAATCAAAATCGCCCCAAAGGTCGAAGTTATGACGACATTGGGTTACCATGGTCGAAACACTACGCGGCTAACGCGGGCTTAGATGTCCCAAAGGTCGAGATATGATGACACTGGGCTCTCGTGCAAAAAGTAAAAGCATATAAGCGCTTGAACTCAGGGTGTACTGCTATGGCCGCGTGCTGGTTCTATGGTGATGTGAGCGAGTGGACTGACGCTGAGGCCGCTTCTGCCAATCGTTGGGAAGGTCGCCCCAACATTGCCCCGTCAGAAGAGAAAATCCACGCCAGGCTCTCTGCCGCACGCTAAGACTTGAACAAACGGTTAGTGCATAACTGTTAAGGCAAAAAATGATGATGTATAATTTTAAAAGTAATGCAACTGTGAGTAAAAAAATGTTATCCTGCAAAAATATGATGCCTGCTGTGTTGATGCGATGCTGCAAATGTTGTGATTTCGCCCTTGCACGGACGTGTTGCGATTGTGAATGCGGATACGTTGTCCTTCACAGAATCGCCCTCGTAGACTAAAGCTCAAGAAAGAGTTTAGTGCATAATCACGAGACGAATAATAAATGAGAAAACGCACTTTGAGAACAGAGAAATCGCCCTGCGTAGATGTGATATCTTGACTTGTCGTCGTTTTGGACTTGTCGTTCCGCTGACTTGTCGCCGTTTTCGGACGCGCCGCTTTCGGACGCGAGTCGCTTTCGACCGAGTCGCTTTGACTTGTCGTCGCTTTCGACTTGTCGCCGCTTTCGACGCGGGCGCTTTCGGACGTGGCGTCGCTTTCGGACGCGAGTCGTTTCGGACCGAGTCGCTTTCGACTTGTCGTCGCTTTCTGACTTGTCGCCGCCGGACGCGTCGCTTTCGGACGCGAGTCGTTTCGGACCGGAGTCGCTTTCGACCGGACGCCGCTTGGGCGGTGTCGCTTTCGACTCGGCCGCTTTTGGACGTGGCGCCGCTTTGGACGCGAGTCGCTTTCGACCGACGTCGCTTTTGGGCGTGGCGTCGCTTTCGGACTTAGCGCCGCTTTTGGACGTGGCGCCGCTTTCTGACTTGGCGTCGTTTTGGACTTGGCGCCGTTTTGGACTTGGCGCCGTTTTGGACTTGTCGCCGCTCCCGTAGACTAAAGCTCGCGGAAGAGTTAGTGCATAATCGCTAAGACGTAATAATAAAGCATGAATGATAAAAATGCAATTTTGAGAACAGAAAATCTTCCTCGTAGATGTAATATGTCACGATGGCGCTGCTTTCGGACTTGCTGCGGCCGATAACGCCGCCGTTCGACGTGTTGCCGCCGGGCGCTGCTGCGTGGACTCGGCCAGGCCGATAACGCCGCGTTCGGACGTGTTGCCGCCGGGCGCCGCTGCGTGGACTCACGATCACGCCGTTGTGCGGACGTGTTGTTCTTGGCGCCGCTGCGTGGACTTGCTGCGGCCGATAACGCCGCCGCTGGACGTATTCTGCCGGGCGCCGTTGCAGACTTGCTGCGGCCGATAACGCCGTTGCTGGACGTGTTCCGCCTCGAGAATAAATGCTCCCGCAAGCTAAGCTTGAGAAAACGTTAGTGTATACCGCTTAAACCAAATGATAAATATATACGAGAAGTGCAATTTGTGGTAGAGATGTCGCCCCCGATATGTGAATCTTTGAGATGTTGTGCCGAGATGTCGTTGTTGTGTGCGAATTTGACTTTGTGTCCGAGCTGACGCGCCGCTTTGTTGCGAACTTTGAGTTTTGATCACGATTCGCTTTTGTCGCTTCTTTCTCGCTGCCGATTTTGCTTCGCTAATATGAAGAACTTTGTTGTATCCTCCGCTAATATGAAGGACTCGCGCTCAAAGAAAGTTTTGTGAGTTTTGTGGGGCGGTTGATCCAAGGCTGACCTTAGACTGATGCTCGGACGTTCGCCTTGTTGGACTCATCACCCCGCCTCGTTTCCTACCTTGTCCCGCTTTGAAAAGTGGTGTTTGGCCCGAGGGTCTCAATGGAGTCTTGTATGTTATGTGCATTCTTGTTATTTTAGAACGGCGGAAAGTTTCCTAATGGTGTGACCGGCCGATTTAGGCCGCCACGTATCCCCACGAGGAATCAGTCATGACGTAGTTCATTACAAGTGAAATTGGGTAAAATTAAAATTTCTAGATGTGGGACCGAAGCCGAGACGGCCGCCTACGTATCCACCAAGGGAATCAGGTCAAACGTAGTTCCAATTACATATAAAGGGCAAAATGCATTAAACCGACTATTTCAGGACTCGGCGGGCCGAGGCAGGGGCACGAGTCCATTTCTTCTTGCTTGTGTCTTCGATGGTCGAAGTCTTCGCAGACCATCTCTTGCAGCGCACAACTAGACGAATGACCTATTCAATAGTTAAACAATCTCCGGCAAGGAGCAACTCCTTTTCTCTGGCGGTTGGTTGATGATTCAACTTTCTTCCCTTTACGGGCTGGCGTAGTAATCCCTTCCAGATTGTCTTCTTCATTTTCAGCTATCATGCTAACATGGGCATCTTCATAACCCGGCAGAAAGTTATTGTTTGCATTGAGAGGACCATCTTTCAGCCGAATGACTCCCTCCTCGATTAACTCCTCTATTCTGTCCCGAGGTATAACATTTCCGTCGTGTCCTTCTGCACCGGAGTGGTATGCACAATTCTTAGTTTTATCGTGCCCTCGGGAGGTAGGCCTGGGGGTATTTCTGGGAATTGGATGGAGTATTCCTGCGACTTTCAGCTTCTCATACACTTGGGCTATGGGTTCGGCTAAAGGTGTATAGGTTTTTGTCGGTTTTCTTTCGGCATCTATGCGGTTGGGTCCGCTTGGAGCGCGGGTTCGTGATTGTGGTGAGTATTTTGGGTATCTTTGGTTGGGTATGGTAAACGGGATATGGTAGCGCAAAGATCGATAATATGACCGGATTTTGAGTGTTTTGGTAAGAAGGCGGTGGGCTTTGATATATTGGATGTTGTTCTGGCCTATGCTCCTGAATGACCATGATGGAGGGTGATGCATCTCTTCTCCTCTGGGAGGTACCTCCGATGGAATTTGACCGCACCGACCGCTAGTTGCCGTAGGGTCGCAAGTTTGTAATCCCGCCTGTCTTAATGCCTTCTTCCACGGTCGCCCATTCTACGACTTCGCAAAACTTCGCCAATTACACCGATCATTCTTTCATAATATGTCGCGTCTTTTAACGATCGCACGAACAAGGTGGTCATTTCGCTCGCCATCGGGGTTGAACCTTTGTCGCTTCGACCGCCACCTCGGGCGTATTCTCCGAAAGTTTCAGAGATTTCTTTTCAAGTTTCATAAGATAAAATCTGCCCAGATGTCGATGTTGAACCTGAATCTATCCATGAAATCTTGTGCCATGGCGTTCAACCGTCCCATTTTCGAGGTCTTGGCATGTGTACCAATCCAAATACCGCCGCTTAGACTCGATGAATAGCTTCATGATGATTGCTTGATTTTTACCAACCCCAATCAATTTATCGCAATATGACCTTAGATGAGCTCGAGGATTCCCCTTTCCATCAAACATGTCAAATTTGGGCACTTTGTACCCCATAGGTAATTCAACGTCGGGGTGCATGCATAAGTCTTCATATTCTAAACCCTCCTTCCCCTTGTTCATCCGAATGTTTTGAATGCTTCTTTCAAGCTACAATTTCTTTTGCCACATTTTCATCGCCTCTAGCTCTGTCCGCGCTCCATTTCCTTGTATTGATCTGTCTCTTGAGATGATGCATGCACAATAAATGGTTGGCTTTCGGTCGGATGTGCTAATCCCTCATATTGTTTGTGTGCCATCTGCTCGTATTGGGTGGCTTGGCAATTTGGGTTGAGTCGGGAGATATAAGTAGGTGGAGGTTGAGATGTGTATGTAGTGAACGGATCATTTTGGAGGTCGGCTTGCAAATTGACCGGGCGAGTGACATTTTGGTGTGAGCTGGTATGTTGCGGCCTCTGCGGGGAGCTTTGGGGAAGTGGAGGCTCAGGGGCTTGTGATACGATTGCATTTGTCCCTTGCTCTGGGAGTGGTGCATTCAAGCTAATAGACAGGTTTGTGATGTTTCGGAGCCTTTCTATTTCGGCTTGCATGATTTCCATTTGCTGCAATAGTGTGGCGAGGTGTTGATCATGGTGTTTTCGCTACGACGCCTCTGCATCCTCTACATGAACGGGGATGAGTCCTAAGTTGTTTCGTCCCGGTGCTTCTGGATTAGTCATTGGATGATTGTGCTTCTACTAGTCAACGCGAATCAACCTTTTGGGGAATAAGCTAGGCAAAAATAAACCTTTAACAAATGAGGCAAACCAAGTTAATATAATATGCAAAAGTCGCAATATATACAAATAAGCAAATTGCAAATCAAGTGCGTGTTCTAACATGTTTGGGACCTCTTTATGCCAGAGGTAGGCCTAAACGCCAGATATGCGAGATTATGATAAATTTGTCCAAGTCGTCCAACTATAATGCCTTTGTTGGAAATGGCGACCAAATGACGGTGCACTTTCCCCAATTTCAGCATGTCATGATTGGGTTTGGATTTGTCTGTCATTGCCACGCTACACATAATATGCTGGTTGGTCGTTTGGGTTGAGAAAACCCGTCGACAAGTTTGGTGTCTTCCTAATTGTGGTGTCGATGCCAAGGACCGACCCACCTAAGGTAAATGCATGCATGCCCTAAAATAAGGGTGGTATAGCTCTATCTTAAGTTTGCTAAGATTTGGCTTTCCTAGACGCAAGGTTCCCGAGCGGACAACTCGAGTGAGAAGGCTACGCGGCCACCGGTTAGACCGGGCACTCCACGTATATTACCAACTCTCCTAAATTTGGATTTTGAAGAAAGAATTTTGCTGATGCACCCAGCGCACCTCGCATGTAGTGTGTGTTTGTGTGAATTTTCCAGAATGGAGGAAGTATGAGCGGAATGCCAGTTTAAGGAAAGCAGTAAAACACATAGCAATTAAAGCAAATAAACAAAAATACATAAAATTAAATGCAAAAAATAATGCTAAATAATAACCCTAGGCCTGTTGTGGTTAAGAGCCTCTGTTCCCCAGTGGAGTCGCCATTTCTGTCGCGCCCTTTTCCGACCGCGACATTTTTTAATAAACTCCTGCTTAGAAAAAAGTGTTAGAAAATAAAATAAAATGCTAAAAGTTAAAAGGGGTGCTAAAATATAAGAGGATGCTAAAAAGGTGCTAAAGTTTAAAAAGATTAATTTTAAAGCTAAAGGGTGCTAAAAGTGCAAAAAATGCTAAAGGGTTCGCGGGAGTCGCCACCTAATTGGTTTGGGTGAATTAGGACACCTAAATGTTTAACTAGTAAAACATTAACTCCATTTTAATGGTCTGCTAAACTTAACGAGATTCTGGGTAAGGGTCTTTATTAATCTAGAGGGAAGGGGTTAGGCACCCTCTAAGATCCGCTAACTTGCGGTTGTCCTGCCAAACCTAGGGTAAATTATTATGTTAGAGAAATGCGTGTTTTAGAAAATATTTAAAAGAAAGTATTTAAAACATATGAGATGTATTTTGATCAAAAGAAAATGTAAGATTTTGTTTTAATATATAAAGTTAGTTTTGATGGAAAAACATGCATTCATAAGGTATTTATATGAATTTATTCGATTGTATAGCATAACATAGAAGTAGTAATGCAAAATCGATTATGGCGAAATATGCATTATAAAATCATAGCATGCAAAGTGCCTATTTAGCAAGCAAAAGTAGTTTTCCTATATGAATGATAATGAATTTTGAAAATGAGTTAGGAATTTGATCATAAATAATATCCTAGCTACATGATTGATTATGCAAGTGAAGATTATTGGGTGGTTTATTATAAATGTTAAACAATGTATGGCGTGCCTAAAGTAACTAACTTAAAGGAAGCAAAATTAAATTAATTTCTATTTATTGATTCAAGGTTTAACTATTATAAATGCTAATTAATTGGTATAGTGTTAGACAATTAATTTACAACAAATAAATGAAGCAAAGTAAAGAATAAGTAAGGAGGACTCGAAGGAGAGGCGACGTCTTTTTGCCGGCGGTTTGAATTTTCGAGTAGAGATGAAGATGCACACAGATGCAATTCCTTGTCTATTATACTCATGATGAGTCTCGCAATGAGACTCCTCGTTTAGCTCCGAGGCGTGCCATGTAAAAGAAAGGAAATAAAGATTAGTACAAGCCCAAATTTATTTAACCATGCAAGTAGATAGAATACTCATATAATCTTTAAATATATGGGATATGACTGTCATATTAGCAAACTGATTTCAGGGAGATACGTATACACCGTTGGGCCTGTGGAAATAGCAAGCAAGAAAGGCAAACAAGGGAACATTTATCTGGCCCAAATTGCGATAATTTTATCAAGAGAGGCAAAGTACGGGAAACAAATGAGCAGTCACGACAAGCGAGGGTATGCAAGCGTTAGGCGGTGGACGAAATAGAGGATTACTGTGCAGGTATGGCAAGGCAGTAGGCAGTGGAATATGACAAGACATGCTTAAATATACCAAGTATACCTAAATTGGGCATGTATATCAGTGTATTTAGAACAAAACAAGTGCCCTGAATCATGTTTAAGTTCATAACAAGCCAACAATATCAGGCACACTACAGGCAGTACATGGTCTCGGATTCCAGATTCTATTCATCACCTTGATGTGTCTAATTTAAGAGGAAAGAAGGCAAATGATGCAAACACTTAACAAAGATCAGGTTATACATCCCCTAATCTATCCAAATTAGTGTTATCCCCTAGAGTTTTTGATAAAATGGGTCGCTTTCTAATGACACAAGAGTATTTACATACAGAGGGTTCATGCAATATAGAGACTAAAACAGAGATAACAGATATGCTGCGGGTCTAATTTTCAATAGATGAGGCTATTATACAAAAGCATTTAAACAACTAATCATTTTTATCTTTGTTCTCTCATGAAGAAAATAACAAACTAGTCTTATGTTCATCTAGACTGAACATCTAAACTTAGCATGTGACATTTTAAGTTTTACGCTAATAAGATATGCATTTTCCCAATTAATCACATAAACAACCATAAGAAACTAGCACTGATTTAAAAGATGTTACATGATATCAGTAAGACAAAATCGTCAAGACAGACCAAGTGTACATGTAATCATTTAAAGGAAATCAAGGCGGATATGAACGGTCGCAATCAATGTTAGAAATAATACACACCTATCACATAGTGTTGGACATGAACCCATCATAGCATATCCCAATATTAATGGCCAGCAAGACAGCAAACAAGCCATTTAGACATTAATACACATTAATGGAAACATTGCATTATCAATATCGTATTCCCTCCAGCAAATAAATACCATAATATTGAATCTGTTTGGGGATTTAAACTGAGCATATACAGCTTTAACAGTGAATCATTACTAATGTCTACTTTAATGAAACATGCTTAATACCCTATATAACGATCTTGAGCAATCATAATACGACCGTACGCATTTAATAACTAATCTAATTGGTTCAAACGATAAGTACTGGAAATATAAACATGGAATACAGATTATATCAGGCATATTAAACTGAAAATTAAAAAGGGAAAGGAATTACCTTCTCCGGGCAGCGACCCGGGGCAGCGTATCAAGTCGTCGGTCCACTCCTCCCTTTTGCATGTGTAAAATACTCAATTTATGGTCTCAATCTCGGGTTCTAAACTTGGTAGATAATTAAGGCGCGATTTTGGCTAGTATTTGGTGTTGATTCGTGCGATTTGGTGCTGGTTTCAGAACGATTTGATTGAGATTCTTCAGTGCTGATTTTGGTAAGGTTTTGATGTGGTTTCGAGCGTGATTTGGAGGATATTTTGCTGATTTGAAGTGATTCGGTTTTTGGTTATGGTAAGAACCGTTGGCTGGGTACGTGGGTAAAGAGAAATCCCGGATTCTCCTACGAAATCCGCACGGGCGCGACGCGAAGGAGCCGAGCCGCGCCTTACTTTAGGTTTTTTTCGCAGGGCCTTCGTTTAGTCGACATGGACGGGGGTTAAAGGGCTGAGGGGGCTTTGGGCTCGCGGGCGTTGGGCTTTCGGGGTTGGGCTTTCGGGGTTGGGTATTAGTTTTTAGGTTGGGTTATTGGTGTTAGGTAGTTTTAATTAGCTAGTTAATTAGTTTAATTAATAGTTTTAGGCTTTTAATTAGTGACAAAGTAATTAATTAATTGTGATTAAATTATTTAATCGTTATAAAATAAATGCGGGTGTGTTATTTAATTAATGCTTAATGCTCTAGAATGCGGCGCTATTAAAATCTTATTATTGCATTGTTGCGAAGTTAAATTAAAATGCATTGAGTTTATATTAAATTACTTAAATGCCGAATGCAAGTACGATATTTAAGAATTGTTTAAAGCTTTATAAATGTGACGCTACTAGAAAAAAAAATTATTTTAAATTACAAATGATTACTAATAAATGCGGCTATGCTACCTGACATGACGTTATTGCTAAATTATTTATTTTATGCATTTATTATTAATTTAAGAATTACGACAGAGCTTACAATTAATAAATGCGGCGCGAGACTCTAAAAACTCTACGTAAGACACGATGCCATTATTAAATTATTTATTAATGCCTGTATTTATGTTTTATTGTTGTATTTTATTATAAAAATCCTAAAAAATTAGTGTAATTTTATAGTTAATGGCCGGACGGGAGGGTCAAAATTGGGTGTCAACAAGCCCATAATTATCCGAGTTTAATGTCGCTCCTGAGCAAGGTTTAGCTCCAACTCCGGGCGCTCCAACCCGCTCCAAACCACCCTTAGAAGTTCTAACCAACTTCTACAAAACACTCCAACTAACTATGGAGATTTTCCTGTGGTTTTGTGGATCGACGAAAGTATAATAGTATTTCCGGCTTTTCAGATAGGTATAACCTTAGAATACTACAAGGTATACGGCTAAGGTAATTTGGGCATTATAACAATACTTTGAGAGTATTTCTACACCACAAAGGGGTATTATACAAAGCAACTAGCAGTGGGTACACTCTCCTAGCACCCCTAGAGTGGGTGCTCTCGGCCACTGAGGAGGGACGAGAACCATAAGGAAGGAGGGGAGGATTCTAACACTTAGGAAATATTTAGATGAAGAAGTTCATCAAAGAGAGGGTATTTATAGCACAAGCCAAGGCCAACCAATGGCCAAGATCTAGCCAAGTGTATAGCAAGTGTAAGGCCAAGATTCACCCAAGTGCCCCTAGACCCTACTCCTTAAAACCCTCACAAATATCTACACAAAAATATCTACCACTGACACCCCAAAGTCGCCCAAGTCGCCCACCTTGCCCACCAACGAGAGGTGCCAAGTGCCGCCTCTCGTTGGTCCAAAATGTTCCGCCTCTAAAAATCCGCAAAAATAAGAAAAGACATAGCCGGAATTTTCCTCGCAAGTTATGTAAAACGTTTGTCGAAACGACTCTAACCGAAAGTCAGGCACAAATGCCATTCGGCTAAGCCACCTAGGCGGGGTGACACGTGTCACCCTCCTATTGGCCCAAAATAAAACATCTTCCAAAATATCCACAATGGCCAAAATCTCAAAACAAAGTGGGCCTACAAAATCAGAATTTCTCCCGTGGGCCCCACGTGACCATTTCCAAAATAAAATTCCATAATTCTCTAATATTCCAGAAGTCCGAATACCAAACTGGGAATCCAATTCCCGTTAACGAACCTTTTCCTTCACAAAACCTAAACTTTTCCGTGGAAAAAATCACCTCTTTCTTCCTTTCCAATCTTTCGTCAGATTCTCGCACGCACGCCCTCGCATACATACCTCGGAACTACGGGTATAACATTCTTCCCCTTAGAAACATTCGTCCCGAATGTTCCTTCTAAGTCTCAAACAACGCGCCAAGATAGTCTTCACTACTATACTTACGAAACAATCCTCGCCATACCGCCACGTAAATACCGCGCAACATACTTATATCCAAGTCTACGAGGAAACACCTCTAACATCACCACAAATACACTTTTGTCACTTTGCGCGAGCCTAGCTCCGACGACCCAACAAATGGTACCGGCCGCGATCCTCGAGGCGCCCCTACGCCTTCTCAGATGTGCCATACGGAGAGCCACGGTTCGGTCTGTTCCGTGGTAGAGGCTCGCCTCTTATACGCTCACCAACATAACAATACGAAGACGGACGTCGCTTCCTAAGTCGGACGGCAATCATAACATATAGGCAACCCGCCTATTCTTCACATGAACTCAAAAGGCCCAAAGTAACTCGCTAAGTTCCTTCGCTTCACAACTCGTCACACCGTCCGGTGGTACTTTCAAGAAGACCGACCGTCAACCTGAACTCTAAGCGTCGTCGCCGATTATCCGCACGATTCCTCTGAGCTGCCATAACTTCTTCTAGATGAGCTTTTCCCTATCCACAGTCTGCTGGAACAAGCCTGAACCAACTGTCTGAACCTTGCCAACATCGAACCAATCGACCGGCAACTTACACTTCCGCCCCTACAAGGCTTCATAAGGCGACCTCCGAACACTGAAATGGTAGCTTAAACGCTCCCTCCACAGGAGACAACAATCTTCACAACTACCCCTGAAATCCACATGCTGGCCCAAGGGCGAATGCGATTCTGAGACTCACCAGAGTCCTTAACCCTGCCTGGTAAAACTTCCAGAAACAAAAACAGCCGTAACCTGGGCTCCACTGTCTGCCATAAGGTGCACGTAGGCACCCCGTGCAGCCTTACAACCTTTCTGATAAATCAACACTGCCGAGTGAACGGTCCTGACCGAAGAACACGATGAGTTGCCCCATCGACCGACCACCGGCCGAACGCGATCCACGAACTCAGTGCGGTTAACTAAACTTGGGCCTAACACCCTCGTGACCCTACCACAAGGCGGGACCACCACAACCAGACCCCACCACCAAACATGCCGCGGGTTGACCCGCAACGTGGCCTCAACCCGACCCGGCAAGGCGCAAAATACTATCTCCCCGAAGGAACAATCTTACTAAACATGTTACGAAAACCTAGCGGTCTTCTTAGCTCAACTACCCTCTTTCATTTCATACTACTTAGGGACCTATCCCAAACATAGCTCACGTGCACTATGCACTCCGATAAGGATCAAACATAACACTACACCTTTACTCGAGATGGCCTTACCTCTAAGGTCTCCACGTATAACACTCTAAGGCTCACACCTTCTCTATCCCCCAAAATCTTACTCGGTTAACCCACCATGATTTCTAATCACAACTAACACACTGCTATCAGAACATAGCACTTAAGGTATACTCACCTTGAAAGTTACCGAAGGACTCACGCTCCGCCCTCTTCTCGCCCTTGGTTAACCCGTCGATCTCTACGTTTTCGGCTGCGTACATAAGCCCGCATACGTGCCATGCTCAAGCCCGATTTGAAGAATTACTTTCGCACAACCCTCTCTTAGGTAGTCATCAAGACTCGTGGTACATCGGTATAATCTCTGGTAGCCAAATCCATAGCTAGTAACAAGGTCGCCTCTTTGCAATCTATATTCACTGTTCCCGGTCGTGGGCGAAGGTTCAAATATCATGGACGCAGTAGGAACTGCCGTCGCCGTGCTAAACTCTGCTGGGGCTAGTGACGTCGCAGAAATCCCCGAATGAAGCACTACCCTAGGTAATGATTGGGCCTGTGCCCTCGCAACCCTCTGAACTCAACTCGCAGCTCCGCCGCTTTGCCTTGCCTCCCGGCGGGTTGCCCTACGCGGAGGCATAACGATAAGGGAATGAATTTCGTCAGAGGGTCCAACTTACAACACAGCTCTAAGGCACGATCTCAGAGTGAGAAGAATAGAAACCAATCCTAAATATCCTATAGCCTCCTGATTATTGGTGTGGTGCACACACCGATAATCAAGACTCTTGGATACGATGCGTAGACACTTTCCGAGGATTAATCGCTCGATACCACTTTTGTCACGACCGATTCCGGCCCGTGGTGCCTTACCCGGGCATCCTGGTGATACAACATCGAGTGTCAGTGAACATAAAACAATACAAGACATATTATGAAATATGAAACAATAATCGAGAAAAACTTGTCTTTCTAGATATATATAAATAACAACTTTTTCCAACATGAGCAGTTTTAATCCTTTTTACAAACCCCGCCACAACTTGTGATTACTCTGACCTAAGAAATGATACGACAACAATGGCGGGACGGGGCCCGCCATACCCCGAATGTAAACACCTACAACAGGGGACTATACCATCGATAAGCCTCCGAGAAAGCGGAGCTTTCCACACGCCGAATCGTGACCCTAAGAGCGAGGATCAATGATCGTGTACCTTTACTGCGGCATGAACGCAGCCCAGGTCGATCTGACAGTACCAAGTATGTGGCGAAAATAAATCGTAAATGAAATCATAGTAGTCTATACAAAGCGGGAGACATGTATGATAACCAAACTACATTCACCATAAATAAGCGATCATGTCAAGTCGTGACTCACGCCTCAAGTCATCACTCAATTTTACCAATGGGTCTCACGCCCACAACATCAATCGTGCGTGGAATACCTTCTCATCACCGCGATTTATGATACACAAACACCAAGGAATACACATGAACACGAGTCCCACGTGTCCTAATAAAACGATGCAGGTAAATGCGAAGGCATAGCCGACTACTAACACCCACGCAGTACCAACAAGGTCATAAAATGTGTCATGATATCCGTCTGATCGTCACATGATAAAAGCCGGTCACTCGCCGCAGATCAAATGTGCGCGTCTAGCCACGAACTCTCCGCGACTCGCGCATAGGCCAACCTCATAGGCCCGCATGAGGTATAACCCCGCATCGAGGGTAGCTACTCCCGGCGTCGCCCCGACTCGCATCCGCACGCCACAAAGACCGCGTGACCACGCGGCCGTAAACTAACCGGAACTCCGTAGTTCGCATGGATCCCCGGACCCGCATGAGGTATCCTCGAATCACGGTCCCGCATCACTGAGTCTACCCCGACGGAGGCGCCAACCTCCGACACAAGTCAAGGTGAGTGGTACAATACCAACATAACGGTGATAGTCAAACAACTTTAAAGCGCGATCGAGGAAAACCCTTTACACTAACATCACAAGATACTAACACACGTAGCGTCCTAACATGTTTACTTCTCAAATCAACAAGAAAGTATTACAAGGCTATCACAAACCAATACAATCAAGTTATTCACACAAGGTGCTTTTACTAACAAGTTCGGGTATCTAACCCCAAAGTACTTCACACATTAAATCTTTAAAAGATCTGTTTCTTTCACATAAGTCACACAATACCGTAGTATAAAATAGAGTGACTGTCCTTTTAAGAAAACCAAAACTCTTACCTTTGTAAAATCAAGAAACAACATTAATTTCCAAACGCCCAAGTTTGCCTAATTTCAAATGTTCACGTTTCTTATTTTAGAAAGGTTTCGTAGTTCATAGCCTTATTCATTTAAGAATATAATTCTCTTTTAAACAATGAGAAACATAAGTCTTATGTGAGTAGGATATTCTTGTTTATAACAATCTTATTACAATGACCATGATCTAGGAAATATCATTTTGTCTCATCTTAGCTTCTGCGGATGGAAGTTTCTCTTGGTTTTAATAATACTTAATTATTCAAAACATTTCCTTTTATTTACGCTGCAGTTGGTTTGTCGATACACATCCCGATTTCCAAAATCAAGAAACATTCTTAAGCCGTTATACCTAACTTCCCATAAAGCTAGTATAACTCTTAAGTTTTCAAAAGAAACCAAGTATCACTCTTCTTTCAAAAGCGATTTAGAAATCTTTTGAAATACTTCAAGTTCTTTATTATCACACATCAAGCCAGTTATAAACAAATCATTTACCTTTTAAAAACCACAAAGTATTTTCGGACCTACATAAAGCTGTTATAACCAACTTCCCATAAAGCCGTTATAACACTTTATGTTTCAAACCAATCAAATACATTTAACACGTGTACGTCTACCGTACTACATAGTTCACACATATCATGCTAGAAGGGATAGGGAGAGGTTCACATACCTCGCGACGAGTATCGACTAATAGCAAAACGCTCCAAGTACTTCCAACCGTCGGCTACTCCTTAAGCCAAGTAGATCGCGCCACACGTAGTACTTCAACCTATAAGGCCACAAGGCGCTTATTAACATTTAGACCTCATCGCAGAACATTCTACCGAAAATTCGGCAAGACTCTCCCCACACACAGCGGCGTAAATCTCCTTTATCGAGGCCTACCAAGCCAACCGGGTTACACATCTAACCCGAGGTACAATTCTACTCCACGTAAAAGCTACACAAGCTCATGTCTGATCCTATGTAAAAACGATTCGATTCGATTCGATTCTTGAGCTTAAGTCCAAAGACATTGCCACAAGCTATGTTCGATTATATACATAGTATACTTCAACTATATATTCCTACAACATGTAATATCCAATTACAATAGGGACAAGATAATTACCTCGATAAGCCCATAATTATCCGAGTTTAATGTCGCTCTCCCGAGCAAGGTTTAGCTCAACTCCGGCGCTCCAACCCGCTCCAAACCACCCTTAGAAGTTCTAACCAACCTACAAAACACTCCAACTAACTATGGAGATTTTCCCTGTGGTTTCGGTTTTGTGGACGGAAAGTATAATAGTATTTCCGGCTTTTCAGATAGGTATAACCTTAGAATACTACAAGGTATACAGCTAAGGTAATTTGGGCATTATAACAATACTTTTGAGAGTATTTCTACACCACAAAGGGGGGGTATTATACTAAAGCAACTAAAGCTAGTGGGGTTACACTCTCGGCTAGCACCTAGAGGGGGTGCTCTCGCCACAAGGGAGGGACGAGAACCATAGGAAGGGAGGGGAGGATTCTAACACTTAGGAAATATTTAGGATGAAGAAGTTCATCAAAGGAGAGGGTATTTATAGCACTGACGAGGCCAACCAATGGCAAGATCTAGCCAAGTGTATAGCAAGTGTAAGGCCAAGATTCACCCAAGTGCCCCTAGACCCTACTCCTTAAAACCTCACAAATATCTACACAAAAATATCTACCACTGACACCCCAAAGTCGTCCAAGTCGCCGCCCACCTGCCACCATGAGAGGGTGCAGTGCCGCCTCTCGTTGGTCCAAAATGTTCCGTCTCTAAAAATCCGCAAAAATAAGAAAATACATAGCCGAATTTTCCTCGCAAGTTATGTAAAACGTTTAGTCAAAACGACTCTAACCGCAAGTGTTGTGCACAAATGCCATTCTACTAAGCCACTAGGCGGGGTGACACGTGTCACCCTCCTATTGGCCCAAAATAAAACATCTTCCGAAAATATCCACAATGGCCAAAATCTCGAAAACAAAGTGGGCCCCACAAAATCGTAAATTTCTCCCGTGGGCCCCACGTGACCATTTCCGAAAATAAAATTCCATAATTCTCTAATATTCCAGGAAGTCCGAATACCAAATCTGGGAATCCAATTCCCATTAACGAACCTTTTTCCTTCACAAAAACCGGAAACTTTTCCGTGGAAAAAATCACCTCTTTCTTCCTTTCCAATCTTTCTGTCGTATTCTCGTACGTACGTCCTCGCATACATACCCTGGAACTACGGGGTATAACAGTAAGTTGCTTTCATCCATGACCCCAGCTTATTTTCAGACTTATGATTTCATTCTGATATTTTCGGTTCCACACTTGGTACTGTTATCGACCTCGCCCGGGCTGCGTTACATCTGCAGTCGAGATCGTAACTGGCGGTCCGCACTCTTATGATCACCGTTCATTTCTGGAAAGCTCCATCCTCGAGGCTTTGTCTTTTGGTATGATTCGCGAGGTTATAGACTTTTGTACATTCGGGGTATGGCGGGCCCTGTCCGCCACTTGTTATTCCTGAAGTGCAGAGTCACGTTTGTGGTTTGGGTGTAAGAATAAAGTTATCTTTGTTTCACTATCGGTTAAGTTATTTTATGAAAGGCGGCCTTATCGGCTTGCTAGTGATGTTTACCTTATACAGATTTGTTTTATGTATGTTCCGCTGCTATTCTCTGGCATATACCTGACAGGGTACCCCGGAAGGGTACTAGTCGCGGCCCCGGGGTCGGGTCGTGACACAAACGCTACAAAGCAGAAGTTGAAAATCAATTAAGCGTACGGATTAAACAATTCGTAGCGATAGAGGGGGAGAATACATAGCGCCTTTTGAAGAATATTGTGCCCAGTCGGGCATTGTTCATCAAACGAGGACTCCTTACTCACCCCAATCAAACGGTGTCGCTGAAGCGGTCCTTACCGCTAATAAGATTCTTAACAGAGTCCCACATAAGGGTAAGGACAAAACCCCATATGAGTTATGAAAGGGAAAGAAACTCACTTACAAATATTTGAAGGTGTGGGTTTGTCTGGCAAAGGTGGAAGTACCTAAGCCAAAGCATGTCAAGATTGGGCCTAAGACCATAGATTGCATATACATCGGATATGCAAATAATAGTAGTGTTTATCCGTTCTTAGTGCATAAGTCAGATATACTAGACATCCATGTGGGTACAATCATGGAATAAAGGAATGCCAATTTCTTTGAGGACGCGTTTCCTAGAAAGGAAATAGACATAACCTCTCGCAAACAAAATTATAAACAAAGCTCTCAGGATCCAAGAGTCGTTGACTGCCCGGATCTAGGTGGTTTAAATCTAGTGGACTCCGTAGTGGCTGATTATCCGGAATCTAGTGTTTCAGATTTTCAGGACTTGGAGGCTCCAAAGATGGAACCAATACGAAGTAAAAGGGCCATGAAGGATTATGGGAACGTTTTAAACTCGAACAATTGGGGTCCACACGTCGGAAACGTCATTTCCACACATGTGCACATGTTGTACCAAGGATCGTAAATTTCCATAGTGAAAGAGATATTGGTATGTAAATAAAATGTTTGAGACATAAAATGATGGACGGTTGTTGGTCAAATGACGAGTGTTTCACGTTGGTAAATGAAGAAAGAAATGTACGTAGTGTAAAAATTGGAACGGGTCGGAAAAGGGTCGCGGCTCACCCTCGGAAGCCGGAGAGCCGCGACACTGCACCCTTAAGGGTCGCGGCTCCATCTAGGCAGTGGCTCACTCGCGGCACTTCCGAGGCTGAGCCGCAGCGCTACCCGAACAGTGTCGGTACGACGGAAGTCCAAAAGTTTTACTGATTATAGAGACGTTTTAGAGCATTCAAATGTCAAGTTTTCCTCCATAACTCAGCCATTATTTGGCAGCATTATTGGATGATTGTAACCTCTCAATTAAAGGCCATTACATGGCTATTGAAGGTCATTAGTTGGCTAGTTGAAAGGTCATCTTCTTTGCACTATAAATTGAGGACTTGGCTCAATTGGAGAATACACACAACTCAGATTTTCTGATCTTCTTCTTCTCTAAGCAATCTCTCAAACACTCAAGATGTTCTTTTTTTAGTAAACACTTGAGTTTCTTTTGTTCATTTGTTAGTTGGTGTTTCATCTTGGAAGACAAGTTGCCCATTAACGTAAAAAGATTTATACGGGGCAATATTGTCTTAAGGACAGAGTGAATATTATTATTACTCGACTCAGCAAACCTTGTTTTGTTCTTATTTTCAGGTTGTAATCTTTGTAATAGTTACTTACTTTCCGTTCCTAGCAATTGTTGTACTGACACAAATTGTTAATGATGAGGTTCAATTTTCATCAAAAGATAAAAATATTAGGTGATTTTTTTTATCTGTTCTATCATTTGATGAATAAAATTATCTGATATCTGTTGATGTAAAAGTTGACAAGTACAATGTGAAATTAATGGAGGTATGCGAGAACACACGGTTATAAGAAAAAGTTAAAATAAAATGTTATTATCATGCACATGAGCTGCAGCTTAAGTAGTCCGTACATATATAAGAACAGCTTCCACACACACAGTGTGTGAAAGAGAGTAAATTTAATGGAGAGAAAGGAAGATGATGGAGTAGTGGAGAGAAGTGAAGGAGGGGTGGTGGTTGTGAACCCAAAGCCATAGACGGGTTGGAATGGGGAATGATCAAGTTAATGCAAGCCACTTCACTATCTTCGGGGGAATTTTGCACCTACTCATGAAACTCCTCCTCTTAATGACCTTGTTGTACAAGGCCATCTTCCTGTCAGTTCACTACTTATTTTCTATCTCTACTCGGGAAATAAGAACCATTTATTTATGTTACTCCCTTTGTCCAGTTTGAAAATTCAATAGATAATTTATCATTTCATACATATATTTATTAGGATGATTTATAATAACTAGGGCTGCGCTCCCAAGTCAAACATCTGGGCAGAGGGGTAAGGTGCTTAGAGAAGAAGTTTTCGACAAAGGCTACAAATTGGATAATTACAAACTTCGTTTTGAGGAACGGTAGTAGGAGAAGTTACGGTCAATGCTATTTTGGTCTATCATACTGTAGTAGTGATGAGTATAATTAGTTCATTGTTAATATAGTTTGTGTTAATCGATCCAAGTTGACATGAGCAAGCCCCACAGATGTCTTGGTGGTGCCTGGCCAGACCTTTTAATAACAATGGTGCTAGGTCAACTTGCGCACATGAATAAGAATATATATTCATGTGACGAATTTTGTACCACGCAAATCTAAATGTTGCCATAAAAAGTTGAGTGAACATTTTGGGGATTATATATATCCAATCATGTGATTTTGTAGAATGAATTGAAACCAAATGATTTAGGGTTAAAAAAAATGCCCATACAGCGTTTTGCCGTTTTCTTTGTTTAACGTGAAACTCGCAGTCGCTATTCGAAGGTGCGCACTGGGTAAACCACGGACTGACGTAGTAGCCTGCAAACATAGTCAGTCAGTTAAATCACACTTGGCAGTGTGTGCTCACGAGAGGCGGTCGAGTGTTCTGCGGGGTCTCGAACTTGTGTGACCAAACTCCTTACCCACCAAATGAGGATATCCATCG
This sequence comes from Przewalskia tangutica, assembly GCA_029844215.1. Lineage (NCBI taxonomy): Eukaryota > Viridiplantae > Streptophyta > Magnoliopsida > Solanales > Solanaceae > Przewalskia > Przewalskia tangutica. The sequence goes on along the minus strand of CM056731.1, from coordinate 32,660,352 downwards.
AAGGGATTCGAACCTGCGACCCTAGGGTTGAGGCAAGAACCTTTCACCGACAAGCTGGAGCTCTTTAGATTTTTGCCGTTTTCTTAAACCATAGTTGAGGAAGCTAAGTAATAATAATAGCGAAGAAAATATTGGGACTGCGGATGCGCCAGTGTAACGGCGCTACTTATTAATCCCTAGCCTATATGAGGTCTATATATATTGGACGGATTTGTGCTTAGAGCCCTTCTATTTTGGCATATTTGTAGTTTTCACCTGCACATTTGTAAGCACCTAGCCCACCAGTCCACAGGTATTTCATATATCATGTATGTCCTCTTTGACATATACTAGGTAGGTGTTTGGACATGAAATTATTTCATCTCATGAGATGAAATCAGCGTTTGGACATGCAATCTCAAATCATTCAAAAAAGCATCAAACTCCAATTTTAAATTTTTTAAATGTAAAAAGTATTATTTTATAAAAATAGATTCATAAGTTGGTAGATATATTCATCAGTCATTTATATCAATATTAAAAGATCAAATCATCATGATTTCAACTCATGCCTAAATTGCTCCTGAATCAACATAAACAAATTAATATAATATAATAAAAATAAAGATATGGAGTAATAGTTGCTTATGTGTATTAATTAATAGTAATGTTTAACCTGAATTGATACTAGTATACGTCAAAATAAAGAAGGAAATATCGGCACTAATAAATTGAGAATGTCGTAATTGTAAACAATTTTTATCTCTAAAACATATTCCTCTATATTTATAATACAAAAGTTAAAAGGTAAAATTTACTCACACAAGTAGTCGCACCTATTTAAAAAATAATGTTTGTCTTCACATACATTATTATCGTTATTGTTAATTCGCTTTTATTTATTACTTAACCATTAAAACTAATATATTCTATTATAATTTGGTGTCAAACTCGAAAATGACTATTACTTAAATAATGATATATCCGATTTGAAGGAGGGCATTGTGTCACCTATAAATTACAGGTTTAAGCCATAAAATTAATTGTTGATTCTTACATCAAGGTAAATTGCGTACATCATAGCCCCTTGAGGTGCAATCCCTTCAAGATCCTGTGTGAGCACAGAATAAGTTGTGCACCAAGTTTTCCTTTAATGATAATATCTGAATTAGTTTTTTTTCAACGCTTAAAATTTGTTCGTATTACTATGTCTTAGGAGAAAATGTGAGTAACCATTTTCACTTTTTTAGAATGTGAGACTCTGGTCTTCTTAGTTAAAAGAGAAGCTAATAGTTTGATTTCTAATATTATACGTTGTATTTCAAATGCTAGAGAGATTATGTGCCACAAACACTATATGGAGGACATTTAGTGTAAGTGGGAGCTTAGTGCATCGGGCCGCCCTTTTAAACACTATATGAAGGGCGGTAATTCGTATTTAATTCTTTTTGCACAAACAGTGACAAAATGACTCATTTTTCATAATAGCAACATTTGAAAATACAATCCACCAAATACCATCGCATGTACAAGATAATTCTATCAATAAAAAGTGACAAGTATTAACCAAAAGTATGAGTTCTCTTCTTTTTAATCCCCATTTAAACATATTTCTAAACCTTTAGGACTGATTGTAAAGCTGGAGAAAGTTTATAGCTTTAAGGAAACTAAACTCCAGCTGTCAGGTGTTTTTAAAAAAATTTATTTATTACATTTCTCATCTTTTATATTTGCGCCAAAAAAATATGACCAATGAGTGAGTTGGAGCCTGGAGGGCACACTTTATTATATTTTAATAGATAAAAGGGCATAATCATCCAATGGTGAAAAAAGTGTTCCAAGGATTGCAGATCCTCATTGGAAAATCAAGCAAACACAAAAGCAACTTCACAGTATGTTCAATTTAACAATCCAACAAATAGCCACACGTTCAAGATACTGCAGTACTTCGTAGTATCAACTGTTTCTAATCCTACATGCTTACATATTTTTCTTTATTTACATAACAGGTGAGGGGAAAGACAAATAAATGGCGATACTCACCAATACTCTTTTCTGCCTCATCGCCGCTCATAAAGTACAAGTAACCAAGCCAAGAATGAATTGCCTGAGCATATCCATGCCACAGTGAAGTTACCTCGCATGTACGATGCAAGAAAGGACGTATGGCACGAGAAAATGCTGTCCCTCCATCAGTGGAGGGGAGCTTCTTAATTGCTGGATGCTGCCCCGTGAGAAGCCTGATTGATCAGCATGCTCCAACTTCCACGACTATAGTGGCCATTCCCTTGATCACTTCCAGTGCTCTGGGAAAAATACACAGATGAACCATGGCCATTGCCAGTTGAGAAACCGTGGTTGTGTCCTTTGTGCATGTCTTGAACTGTAGATCCTTCCTTTCCCCCTTGATCAGAACTCCCCGAACCAGACGAGTTGCCAGAGTGAGTTGGAGCGGTGGCCTTACGGTCCTTGTCATTGAGCTTTTTAGTATTCAGAAAACGACCTCCAGATCCCCTTGCCCTTCTCAGAGCGTGTTGATGCCGAGATTCATGCAAATATGGCTATCAAATACAAACAAACCAGTGTCAGTTTAATCAACAAGCCTTCCCAAAACCAGTGATGACATATTATAGGCACTAAATGCCAAAATGCAGCTATTTGCACACAGAATTGTTGATCTGATGTTCTTCTCAGGGTAAATATAAAAGAGAGGTTTATAAAAGCCACCTTTCGCGTAGCAATAGCATCACAAGGACTTTCACATGTATAAGTTATTTTTGTGCACTAATGAAGGTAAACCAAGTAAGAATGATCTTAATTCCTTCTCTCACTGTATATGAGAAAACTATAAGAATGATAATGATCCTTTTGCAGAGAAATCTCGACACTTTTGTCCACTGATTTAGAATTCAATAAAGCAAGATATAACAAATCAGAACATAGAAATTTGTCTTTAGTAGGCCATATACTACATTTATAAAAGCAAAGAGAAGATAAAGTGATTTGACACATCAAAACATAGCAAACCTGAGGCAACATAACTCTCTCTCTCTCTTCTCTCTTCTCTCTTCTCTCTTCTCTCTTCTCTCTCTCTCCAACTCTGTGTGTGTGTGTCACCGCTAATCGTGTCAGAGTAATGTACAAGCCTAGGTTGACCTTCCAAGGGAAACATAAAGGCAGGTAATTAGTGCCTATCAGGCATGCTTGAAGCATGTCAAGCACAGAAACCTGCAGAAATCCCCATGCTACATAGCAAAATTATAAACCAAAATCACTGGAAACGGAGAACGGGTCTGATTTTAGAAGTACTAGAAAAGAGCATATTTGAATTGTTAATATGAAGCATAGCTTAGAGTCGCACAGTGATGTGGTTATGGAATTGGAACGTAGCTATATATTGAAAGCAGGTCACAGGTCCTGAAAAGACTTAATTTGTTATCTATATCTGTCTTTCTTTCTTCCTTTCCTACGGTGTCTGCACCAGACATCATAAAATATGGGACAATTAACATAATCAAGGCAGCTATTCTACATAAAACTGATATCAGAACTCAGTTTGACATTGTTCTGATAGATGATTGTTTGCTAATGTAAATTAACATAATTAGTTCTGCAAGAATTCCAGTAATCTCTCTCATTTCGTCTATTGTAAAATGTAGAGAACAGAGCTCCCTCAACCACACAATAAATCACCAGGAAAACCGCTCTCCAGACCACAAGCAGCAATTACTGCAAATCTCAGACATCTCTTTTTGCATAGCTCAGCTGTTATTCATGGAAGGGGCAAATCCATCCACTAATATGCAGTTAAATCACCTTTTCCATATGCATGAACTAAGTCAATTCTTCCAATGGCGCAAATTATAGGACCATATCTGTCCATTTAAGGTTCATCGTCTAATTTTTCTTATTATGAAGGCTAATAACATTCACAGGGCAAACCCGACCTTGAAACTAACTGAGCTCTTCAAATGGAACCAAAAGGCAGGATAACTTAATACTATAAAAATTATTCATCCCTGCATTTCAATTCTGTCAGGCTGTACTTCCAATTATACAAGCAGAAAACAAAGAAATAGAAGCTTCACTCCATATGGTATGAGTTGAAAGTTGAAACTAATAGAGCTAGAAGCATCTCTATGCAGGAAAACAAGATGCTCATCTCTAACATAAATATTCATGATTGTCCGAAAACCCACAAATTAATAGTATAAACCAACATCTTATCATATGTTCTAAAGCAGATATCACATGTAAACAACCCGTTTCATCATAACTTAACTAGTGTTAAGCAACCCTCCTTTTATCTGGGTTTTGAACCAGCAATGCAAGCTTTAGGCCTACAATCTCTTAAACTACATGTGAATTTAGCGAAGAGTTCAAACAAAAAAAAAAAGATATATTTATAGCAAAGAACAAAACACAAGATACCAGCCGTTGGTATTACGACAGAATCATACTAACATTAGGCCCACGTTCTGCTGGTAATCTTTTTACTTTGTCTAAAGGTTTGTATTGTATGCCGGTGTCGGTAGAGAACCTCTAGTTTTAAGAAAAAAAACTTGATTTTTCTTACAAGACAAATTATTAAGTACTGAAATTGAAAGGATCCAAATAAGTGAAAATGTGAACTGGACACTAAAGATTCCTCTAGAAAACCCTAACTATTTAAGATTGAGGCGTAGTAGTTCTTACTGTTATTAATGGCCCACTTCAAGCTTTACTTTAACGACATTACTTTGTTAACACTAACTGTCCAATTTTTCAAAAGACTGGAACAATATTAGTTCCTAAGCCAATTAAGAAGCAATATTGGGCATGTCTTCCGATTATAACCTCATATATTTACTAATACCAATAACCTGAAAATTCAAGTGATATGAATAATATGTCCCTAATAAGATAATTCAGGTCTGCTCCTCGTTGGGGAAAAAAAGTTAGTGGTAAAGTGATTCCCTATACTGATTATACCTTTCTGGCTTTAATAGCTTTCCTTTCAAGCTCTGCTTTAGCTCTTATCTGTCTTCGCCTTAAAATTCCACGGTACTGTTTTGCATTCACGTAGATAGGCTCCTCTTCCATGTCAAGAGGCAAGGGCATTCGGGCGTGATGAATTTCAAATAAGTGAGGACATACCTGCAAAACACCAATTTTTAGGTGATGATTTGCTTTACCTATACTTTGCCTTCAAAGCAAAAGAAATTCAAATATAGCTGCAATTCAAGTGAGGAATAATACAGAGTTAGAAGAGCAAAAGCTAAAGGCCAAAGGCTAGTACCATGTACAAATGCATACAACTCCACGGATCAATGAGTGTGATGATTAAACGCGATTTATTATATACAATTATAGCATTGAGTTACCAACCAATCAAGTACTCTTGAATAAACGTAACTCTTTAATAACAAGGAAACATGATTAGCAAATATCACATGGAAGTAGTTCATTACTACTAGCATATTACCCTCACATCCAGAAAAACCAGAATAAAGCCCTCATTTTTACTTGACAAGACAATGCTTAAGAAAGGTGCTACTGCTTATCCAGACCGTGATGCTATGTAAAACACCAATTTTTAGGTGATGATTTGCTTTACCTATACTTTGCCTTCAAAGCAAAAGAATTTCAAATATAGCTGCAAATCAAGTGAGGAATAATACAGAGTTAGAAGAGCAAAACCTAAAGGCCAAAGGCTAGTACCATGTACAAATGCATACAACTCCACGGATCAATGAGGGTGATGATTAAACGCGATTTATTATATACAAATATAGCATTGAGTTACCAACCAAACAAGTACTCTTGAATAAACGTAACTCTTTGATAACAAGGAAACATGATTAGCAAATATCACATGGAAGTAGTTCATTACTACTAGCATATTACCCTCACATCCAGAAAAACCAGAACAAAGCCCTCATTTTTACTTGACAAGACAGTGCTTAAGAAAGGTGCTACTGCTTATCCAGACCGTGATGCTATGTAAAACACCAATTTTTAGGTGATGATTTGCTTTACCTATACTTTGCCTTCAAAGCAAAAGAAATTCAAATATAGCTGCAATTCAAGTGAGGAATAATACAGAGTTAGAAGAGCAAAAGCTAAAGGCCAAAGGCTAGTACCATGTACAAATGCATACAACTCCACGGATCAATGAGGGTGATGATTAAACGCGATTTATTATATACAAATATAGCATTGAGTTACCAACCAAACAAGTACTCTTGAATAAACGTAACTCTTTGACAACAAGGAAACATGATTAGCAAATATCACATGGAAGTAGTTCATTACTACTAGCATATTACCCTCACATCCAGAAAAACCAGAATAAAGCCCTCATTTTTACTTGACAAGACAGTGCTTAAGAAAGGTGCTACTGCTTATCCAGACCGTGATGCTATGGCAGCCACTGCACTGTTTGTTTTCACTAGTACTAGTATAAACAACAAAGTGATAGAACACAAAATTACATCCACCCTCTCACCGGGTATGAATTCCTAAATCCATTTACCTCGACCAGGATCAAAACATAACACTAGCACTGACTACATAGACAAACGATAAAGCACAGAATCCGAAGTTAATAGCATATAACTATTAGTATATGTAAAAAGAGGTTAGAGCAATTTGTTCTTACAGGTGCCCCATAAGTCATCATTCCCCCATACTGCATATCTGGATATGGATATGAAGGCAACATCTGCGAAAATAGGTAACTGAATAAATCTTTCAAAATATAGTGAACTGCCAATCATGGAAAGAATGGAGCTGCTAATTTGACTTCAATTGATGACAACCAGCTAGCTGTGATTGTGCACATCAGTTGTGGACAAAAAGAGAGGGAAGAGAATAACTTACAGCTGAATGACCTGTGAGTTCCTTCTGCTGCTCACCCATGATGGCAGCAGCTGTGGGCGCAATATTCTTGAGGTGTTGCTTGTATTGCTCGTTATTTCCATCTGATCCTGAAAATATAAACTACATCACTAATAGAAAGCCAAATACAAATCAAGGTTCGGAAAAAGTAAAAGCAAGATAAACATTATTGTAAATATGTGGAGTCATAAGAAACAATAAATAGGCCAATAAAAGCAAAGAGAGAAAGACAGAGAGAGACAAAGTAACAACAACATACCCAGTGTAATCCGATGTGTAGAGAGGTTGTTTCCGATAGACCCTCGGCTCAAAAGAACGTAGTCAATGCAGAAATTCAAAACATATAAATAGCCCCTTAAACTTGTCAAAATATTTCATTTAGACACTTTATGTTGAGGTGTTACCTATTGAGCACTTTAAGTTATTGAATAGTGCCAATTAACCCCCTGAAAACCAGTCAGCCAAAATTGCCACTGTGCCGTCCCTCGTATTCTCAAAAACACCCGCTAAACTCCATTAGAACTCCACCTTCAAAATCCATGCAACACCATCCATTAACTCCATTGAGACTAGTTATCTTGAAATAACTTGATTAGAAGAGTTTAAGTCCTTCGACCGAGACTCATTGCCGGCAAATAAACTTACCTCACCAACATATTTTCATCAATCTCTATATTCTTGAGAGAGACACGAGTATGGCTAAATAAATAAAGCTTCAGATTGAATAGAGTCAAAGGGATTCATAGAAGAGAGGTAGGACCTTAAACCCCATTTGGCAATGTAATAAGATACTTCATGACATTTATAGGCAATTAATCACTTACACCTCAATCTCAAACTAGTTGAGGTCGACTATATGCATCTTTTGTATCCATAATGCTCTATTCAGACCTATTTGACTACACTACAATATAATTCGTCATTAGGAGTTCTCTAAATCTAACACATATGCCTACACAGACATCCTATATGGATATCATATTCCAAACCTGAGTAAAAACCTCTTGGAACTTTGATCCTAAACAATCAAGCTTTAATTCCAACTCGTTGATTTCGCCTCTATGAATTCTACCTTTGCCTGAACATCGTTTAAGACAAATCCCTCTATATTCTTAGATCTATCTCATCAATCATCGTAGTGTGACACATATGTACAGCTGTATATTGAGATCTATGTCGGACATACTCTAACTATATCATGCAAACTTTCCTCGTTTTATCCTCGAAGTGTGCTACTAGCACCATCTATCGGATGTGATCATTTTAAATCTTGTCCAATCGTCCAATCTTATAAAAACACGCATCCATCTTAACATTTACATTTCCAAGGCATTATCATGTGGATATGATCGACCTCAGATGATTCCTCCACTATAACATTGTTGGTCTTATAACCATCATACAGAACTTGTCCCTCATTTAGTATCTTCCTACCACATAACACACACTCCAACATGACTCCTCTATTTCAGCCAACCTAATTTACTATGGGTGTAAAAACTTCATATAAAAGAAAATTATACTGAAAAATTAAGCTTAATACTCGCTAAATCCAAGATGCAATAGATAGCAAAGCCATACTTCTATTGGATCCTTTCCCCACTTGTCACAATCAAGAACCAACACCTTGATAGCCAAAACCTTCTGAAGTGTAGACAAGAGTGGCAAATGGCTCCTCAAGTAATTCAAACAATGTATAGGATGTCCTCCGTAACAAAATCCCTCTAATTTTTTGTTATTTTGGGGTAGAAGATATATCAATGCAGTGGAAATGCTTTCAAGATTTGTGTTTACTCTGTAAGTTGTTCCATGATAAATATGAACCCATTCTCCAACAAAATATCACTTAAGCAGCCACCAATGCGTAAACATTCATCGAAGTTATCTGAAGCAAGAGCCCACCAGCTCTGCTGCTACAATATGTAGTTCTTCAACTAGTCAAATTTCCACACCCGGTCATGGAGCAAAATATCAGTCATCTAGATACCACTTCTTTACCAAGTTCCCTAAAAATTACCAACTATCAATGTTAGAATAGGAATAGGATTTGATATATAGTATCCTACTAGGAAAAAGATTATAACGTAGTGCCTATAAATAGGGATCAGTGTAATTATATAGATACAACAATTTAATAATATATCCTCTCCCATAATTTTTCACATGGTATCAAAGCCATCATAAAATTTCATCACCGTGCGTCTTTCCGGTTACTGACGGTTATCCTCCGGCACTGTCAGACGACCAGATCTACAGTTGTGCAAAATCTGATAATACCATCGCATTCATCATCATCTCGCGACCAAAACCCACAAAACCGAAAATTCTCTCTCACGCGCTCCCATGCGCCGAGCACTCCCAGTTTCCATTGATGAGATCTCGTCAGTCCCTGATCTCGGCCTTACTTTGCTTTCAGAAGCGGAGTCCGGCGAGATCTACTCCACGCGCCGGGCGCGTGAGCCACTTCCCGGCCTCTTTTTCGGGATGTTCTTTTGTCAATCAGAGTCGACTAGTGATTCCGAGCACAACCATCCAATTATTTTCTGATTCCGGTCACTTTCAGTTTTCCGGTGACTGTTTTCTGCAGCTTCTAGATCACGGTTTCTGAGCATTATCAGCCTCTTTAAGTTTCTTAAAGTTTTGAATCATGTCTCTCGGATTGATGTTTGTAATTCCAAAAACACAGAAATTGAAAATAAGTCCTATGATTAATTCACAACCCTTAATAAGGAGATCAGAAAATCAAACATCACAGTCTAAAATTCGACAAAAAAGAGATCATTTTGGAAGACCTAGACCTAAGTGTAGTTATTGTAAAAGGCTTGGACACACTCGTGAAGTATGCTGATCTCGACCTAAGTGTAGTTATTGTAATATGTTTGGACAAGTTCGTGAAGTATGTTATTCTCTGCATGGTCGACCATCCAAGAATACTCATATTGCTCAGACTGCCAGTACAGGTAACCGACGGGTTTATTTATCCAAAGAAGAATATAGTGAGTACCTTCAGTATCGAGCAAGTAAACATACATCTCCACAAGTAGCCTCAGTCGCACAATCTAATACCGTTGGATTATGGGTTGTAGACTCTGGCGCTTCTGATTATATTTCTGGTGATAAATCAGTTTTGTCGAATATTAATTATTCACCATCTCTTCCCGCTATTACTTTAGCCAATGGGATCCAAACAAAAGCAAAAGGAGTTGGACAAGCTAAACTCATATCTTCGATCACTCTAAATTATGTTCTTTATGTCCCTGGTTGTCCGTTTAATCTTGCATCGGTCAGTCGCTTGACTCGTGCCTTAAATTATGCCATACAATTTTTTTATGATTCCTTTGTTATGTAGGACCGCAGTATGGGATAGGTTGACGTAGGATATGAATCACAAGGCCTCTACTACCTTACCTCTACTCCTAAATCTTCCATAGCAGGTCTAGTTACAGATCCTCCGGACTTAATCCATAAACGATTGGGACATCCGAGTTTGTTCAAGCTACAAAAGATGGTGCCTAATTTGTCTAGTCTATCTAAGTTAGATTGTGAGTCGTGTCAACTTGAGAAACAAATCACACTACCTTTCCACGTAATGCTGAGAGTCGGGGAGAGTCTATTTTTTCAATAGTTCATTCAGATATTTGGGGTCCTAGTAGGTTCACTTTAGAATTTCGTTATTTTGTTAGTTCATTGACAATTTTTTCAAATGCACTTAGTTATTCTTAATGAAAGATCGTTCTGAGTTATTCTCTATATTCAAGAGTTTTTGTGCTGAAATACAAAATCAATTTAGTGTTTCTATTCGTACTTTTCATAGTGATAACGCTTAGAATACAAATCCTCCTAGTTTCAATGGTTTATGACTTACCAAGGAATTATTCATCAAACATCTTGTTCGTACACCCCTCAACAGAAGGGGGTAGCAGAAAGGAAGAATAGGCATCTCATTGAGACTGCTCGCACTCTTCTCATTGAATCTCATGTTCCGCTGCGTTTTTGGGGCGATGCAGTCCTCACAGTTTGTCATTTAATTAATCGAATGCCCTCATCTTCTATTCAGAATCAGATTCCATATTTCATAATATATCCTCAATCATCTCTATACTCTCTTCCTCGTATTTTTGAGAGCACATGTTTTGTGCATAACCTAGCTCCGGGGATAGATAAATTAGCCTCTCGCTCTCTTAAATGTGTCTTTCTTAGTTATTCTCGAGTTCAAAAGAGGTATTGTTGCTTCTCACCTTATCTCCGTCGATATCTTATGTCTGCCGATGTCACATTTTTTTAGTCTCAACCATACTTTAGGTCTCCTTCTGATCATCCTTATATTTCTGAGGTCTTACTTATACCTCAGGTTTTACCTACACCGACCTTTGAGGGATGTACAGTTACTTCTACATCTCCAGTCACATTGCCACCACTTCTGACTTATCATCGTCGATCGCGTCCAACATCAAACCCAACATCAAGCCCAAATTATTCATGTCCTGCATCGGACCCTGCACCTACTGTGGACTTGTCTCATTTTGATCAGCCGATTGCACTTTGAAAAGGTAAACAATCCACTTGGTAACACTAATCCACATTATACCTGTGAGGATGACGTCAAGTCATCATGCCCATCATCCCATTATGCATTTGTATCATTAGTCATATGTCCCCATTCCTAAGTCTACAAGTGAAGCCTTTTCTCATCCTGGATGGCGACAGGCTATGATTGACGAGATGTCTGCGTTACACATGAATGGTATTTGGGATCTTTTTCCTATTCCTTCAGGTAAATCTATTGTTGGTTGTCGTCGGATTTATGCTGTCAAAGTTGGTCCGGACGGTCAAGTTGATCGGCTTAAGGCTTGCCTTGTTGTGAAAGGGTATACACAGATATTTAGGCTTGATTACAGTGATACTTTCTCTCCCGTGGCTAAAATAACATTTGTCCGTCTCTTTCTATTCATGGTTGTTGTCCGTCATTGGCCTCTTTATCAGTTGAACATTAAGAATGCTTTTTTTTATAGTGATCTTAAGGAGGAAGTTTATATGGAGCAACCATCTGATTTTGTTACTCAGGGAGAGTCTAATATAGTGTGTCGATTGCGTCGGTCACTTTATGGTTTAAAACAGTCTCCTCAAGCCTGGTTTGTTAAATTCAGCACAGTAATTCAGAAGTTTGACATGACTCGCAGTGAGAGATTGGCTATGGACGGGTTCAGGAGGGGTAGAGGCAGGCCGAAGAAATATTGGAGAGGTGATTAGACGGATATGGACGCAGGTGACACTTCTTACTGAGGACATGACCTTAGATAGGGGGTTGTGGAGGGCACATATTAGGGTAGAAGGGTAGTCGAGCGTAGTCCTACTTACGCTCACAATCTGGTAGTTCAGCTTATTTGCATTCAAGCGGTGAGACTGACGTTTATTCACAAAGAAAGGTCTCGATCTCGCTTGGTGGTACCCATCTCGATGATTGTTGACTCAACATTAACAAATAGGAGTCGTGGGCCACAGGTTCTCGCTCGAAGTGTTTTCTCCTACTATGGTGGAGTTTACCAAGAATGCAGAGTTCGGTTTTTTTGGGGTGATAGTGGAAAAGTTAACAGATAAGTCACCCTTACTGCCACTCTACAGAACCGTACATGAGATTTTCACCTCATACGGCCGAAGAGTTCGTGCAAATAGCAGAATGCGTTGACAACCCATCATTAGATCTGGAATTGTGATTACGACAACCAGGAACGCTTGCTCTTCCGACCCAAAAGGCTTTTGCCGTGATATTACTTCAGACCATATGAATAGGTGTAGTGCTGCTTTATAGCCTTTTGTAGCCATATCTCTCATGCTATACACTCAGTAATGTACTTGACTTATTACATTTATCTGCGCGTGAGTATTGCTTCCTCTTCGGGATGCGCTATCATGGCGTATTCGAGTTTGCTATTAACATTTTCTTACTACTTTATTGCTTTAAAGCTTTAATTTTTGGACTCGGTCTAACCTTGTTATTCGCAGACGACATGATCCTGATTGATGAGACTCGCAGCGAAGTGGACGTTAAGCTGGAGGTTTGGAGACATACTCTGAAGAGTCTAAAGGATTCAGGTTGAGTAGGACCAAGACAGAATACTTGGAGTGCAAGTTCAGTAACGGGAGAATCTTGAGACAGGCGTGGAGGTGAGGCTTGGTACTCGGGTCATTCCAAAGAAAGAGAGCTTCAAGTATCTCGGGTCTATTATCCAAAGAGATGAAAAGATTGATAATGATGTCACACATCGTATTGGGGCAGGGTGGATGAAATGAAGGCTCGCATCTGGAGTCTTATGCGACAAAAATGTGCCACCAAAACTTAAAGGCAAGTTCTATAGGGCGGTGGTTATACCGGCTATGTTGTATAGGGCTGAGTGTTTGTCAGTCAAGATTTCGCACATCCAAAAGATGAAAGTTGCGAAGATGAGGATGTTAAGATGGATGTGTGGGCATACAATGAGAGATAAGATTAGAAATGATGATATTCGGGACAGAGTAGGAGTGGCCTCGATGGAGGCTAAGATGCGGGAAGCGAGGTTGAGATGGTTTGGGTGTGTGCAAGGGAGAGACACAAATGCCCCAGTGCGGAGGTGTGAAAGGTTGGCTATGGACGGGTTCAGAGGGGGTATAGGTAGGCCGAAGAAGTATTGGAAAGAGGTGATTAGACGGGATATGACGCAGGTGCAACTTACCGAGGACATGACCTTAGATATGAAGTTGTTGAGGACACGAATTAGGGTAGAATGGTAGTAGGTAGTCGAGTGTAGTCCTACTTACGCTTGCAAACTGGTAGTTGTAGTGTTTTTGGTGTATGTCCTCTTAGCCTATCATATTAATAGGCGCAGTATTGTTGTATAATCCCCTGTAATTTCATTTATGTTGTTATGTGTTCTTTAGTGTACTTTGTCTATCTTATTTACATGCGTTAGCTACTGCTCCTTTTTCCGGAATGCGCTATCATGACTTATTCGCTTTTGATACCAGCATTTTCATACTGCTTTAAATTTTTTGCCCGGGTATGACCGTTTCTCTTGCTTAGCTTGTGCTTATACTTTGTCTTGAGCCGAGGGTCTATCGGAAACAGCCGCTCTACCTATCAAGATAGAGGTAAGGTATGTGTACACTCTACACTTCTCAGACCCCACGTTGTGGGATTCCACTGGGTAGTTGTTGTTGTTGTATTTTCTCCCCTAATTTCTCACAATCAACTATATCAACGGAAGTTTATCTCAAAAATGATTCTGCCATTTAATTTCACCAAAACCAGAAGCAAATGATTACCCAAAAGACTCATCTAGATGCCAATTCTTGACCAAGTTCTATAAAAACTACCTGTACAGGCACTATTCACTTCATCCAGGGAGGTTTAGCTCAAAAATGATTCTGCAAGTTAATTTCACCTAAACCAAAAACGAAGTGCTAAGATGTGGTGAAAACTCTTTTCAATTTGGGAGGTTTAGCTCAAAAATGATTCTGCAAGTTAATTTCACCTAAACCAAAAACGAAGTGCTAAGATGTAGTGAAAACTCTTTTCAATTGTGGTTGGTATGGTAGTGATTGGAGGGTCAGCTGGCGGTTGGCGGTTCTATTAGGTCTATCTACATAAAAGTATTACAAGGCTATTGGTTCAGCATCATTAGATTTCTGAGCAGTTGTGAAAGGAACACGTTCAGGCAAAACACAAACTGTAGGTGGAGTGCTCCAAATTGTGAAGGTCCAGCACAACAGTAAATAGTTAGACAAACCATGAATAACATGCAAGAAATTCGAATAATTGTTCCTTTCTTCACTATCCTAGCATCTGGACTACAGCAAAACATAAGATTATACACGGATGTAGACAACAGATGCAGAAACAAATTGAGTTCGATTAGCACTAGCTCAAGCTGTAAGTAATCAGCTAAATTTGGTCCCATGACATATATTTATGTGCTTCAACATCAAAAATAGAGTACATTTCAGTACAAAGAAGACTTCTTTTCTAGATTGGTAACCAACATTCTCACCTTTTTCAGGAATTATCATCAGAAGTCAGCAGTGTCGTTGATTCATAAATCAGATACAGGTAGAAACTAAGGATGAAACACTCGCACTGTAGTATGTAATGGAAAATACCAGATTCTTTGGCTAGAGCATTTGTTTCTTTTTCCTCATTGTCACCTTCAGCATTCCCCTGGGCAACGGCATTTTCACTTGCCAAAGGCATAGTATTATCACCATAACCCTGCCACCATGGTTGCATTTGGGTAGTTGATAGTGAGGTAATGCGCAGCCCAGTCTCCAGCTGCCGGCCATCATGTTTAGCAATAGTAGGCATTATTAGACTCTGCCCCAAGTAATTACAATCTCCTAAAATTACAATATAGACTCTGTTAGTAAGAACATTTGATATCTCATAAAGTTGAATAATAGAAGCAATTCAACTTGGACAGCCATCAAAACTCATCTTTTTGTGTCATGTGAAGTCAAAGACAGGTATCTCAAGTAACTACATGCTATATGAAGCTTTGTCAACCAACTACATTCAGACACTTGTTTTTTCTTAAAAGATTTTTACAACGTCAACTAAGTGTTGAAGAATTTGCCAATTCTGGTTATGATTTATCTCCGACTAATGTATTATCGAGTATGCACAAATGCATAAAGGTTCTATAGGACTGCATCCCAAACAAACACATATTGCCATTTTTTCACCTAAACCTTGTACCTTACAGCCAAAACAGTAGCATTGTCCACAGCTTCCATATCCGCTATAAACTCAAAGGGAACTGGAACATATACAGAGCTGTAGTGTAATGACATGACAAGAGATAATTACTTCTTTTATATCTAGACCACCACATAAATCATTTTTTTCTTTTAATAAGATCTATTCCTGGTAAGAGCATGAATAGAGCTTCTCTCATTCGTATGGGATAGTGCTTCGGAGAACTACTAAGATGGAATTCCCCTTATGTGATATCTGAATCCTGTTTTTTTATTAGCGACTAGTTCTCAAGTGAGTGGCTTGGTAGGCAAGCTATCTTCAGCATTGTAAGTGAACGGTATTAGTTAAGTGCAATCAAGACGACAAATTGCATAATCCCAGGGGAACCAGATTATGCACAAAAGGTATAACAAAAGCTAAAAGCACATATCTGATTCACAAACACAAAAGCTCATCTTTCTCTTTTTCCTTTGTTTCCTTAAGTATTTCTGGTAATTCTCGGCTTCGAGATTTCAATCATGTCATATATTGTCTACGGTCCATTAACAGATTTTTGAGAGGTTAAGAAAGGATCTCACTACTTACCTTCAATTAAACATCAATCAAAATTATTACACCTTTATTTTTGTCAAACAAAATTACACCTTAACACACCTGAACCTCAATTCTGCAAATAAATGATAACACACAAGCAAAAATGAATATATCCAAAACAAATATTTACATGATCCCTACAATTCCTCAACTAAAATGTTCCAGCACTCATTGTCTTAACCCTTATTATTAAGCAGTAGAATTCACCCCTAGTTACCAACAAAATAAACCCCAACAGTCAAATAAACACCAAGGATGCATAAATCAACCATTTTGCTCAGAAAAACAGAAACCAAACAAGTCACATCCAATTTCCATAAACCAGACTTCCCCTAATCATATTTCTTTCACACAAAAATTCAAACTTTTACCAATCAGAGCTTAAAGATAAAAAAATTGCCAACACTAAAATTGGTCAGACAAAAAGATCCAGTACACCAATTAAAATTGACCCAATATAGAAACTCCAATTGGATTAAAAAAAAAAAGTTGTCCGGTGCACTAAGCTCTCCTATGCGCGTATTACGGGAAGCGCCGGACCACAGGGTCTACTGTAAGCAGCTTAACTCACATCACATCTCTGAAAGAAGTTACACGGGTTGAACCCATGACCTATCACATATCAGCAACTTTACTTGTTACTCTAAGCTCCGTACCAGAAACACCAATTGGATATTCAAGAATATATATGGAATTTGAAAATTTGACAATTACAACACTAAAAATAGAAACTTTACCTTTCTTTTCTGGATATGACAACAGTTAAAGAAAAAACCCTTCAAGAAAAGCTCACAAATTTACATATGCAAAACTAAAAAGTAAGTTGTATATATGCATGCATATATATAGAAGATATAGATATCTAGGCCTATATGTATAAATAACTTATTGTAGAGATAAAGTGGGAGTGGGTGGTGGGGGGGGGGGGGTGAGAGAGATCACTGTGTTCTTGTTTGTGGGGTTTTTGTTTTTGGAATCAATGTATATGTCACGCCAAAGTCGCTCTCCCTGTCTCTGTTAAGGAAAAACTTTTATTATGATTAGCTAATTCTTGATTATTTACATTTTATTATGTTGTTGTGTGGTTAAATGACTAAAATACCCTTGAAGATAAACTGAAATACCCAATATCCCTCCTTTGAAAGTTCTCACACATACTTGGACTGGTTAATGAAAATGGAAACATTTTAAGGGTCACTTACCAAACTTGAGGTTGAGGTTAAAGTAACTCATACTTTTTCTCTTTGATTAAAATGATAATTATATGCTTCTTTTTTGCTTGCTAAATTTGCATAAGAATCCAACTCAAAGCTATTTTTTCTAAAAAAAAAAAAAATGGATCTCATAGTGATCTTAAAGATGCTTTTATTCAATTTATAGTGGGAGATGAAATGCGTAAAATGATAATATAGTATAACAAGATTATGAATATTTTCTGATATTTTGCCTTAACAACGTTGAGAATATCTTATATAAAGTGATGGTTAAAATGAACTAAAAGTCAAATTTTGTAATTTGTCATACGAATTTCGGTGTTGTGAAGTTGTTTAATTTAAAATCGAGATATTCCAAAATTATAGTCATTGGATTAAAATCAATACTATAACTTGGATAGTTTATTTTATTTTCTATATGAGATAAGTTATATTAAGATTTTGGTACAAAAATAATACTATTGATTATAACTAGTATCTTCAATTAAACATTTAGGATAAAATTTATTTAAAAAATAAATTAGAACAACCCACCTAATCCTTTGAATCAAACTACTCCTAAGAGTTTTAATTCAATTAGTTTTGTCATTTACTTTTGAAGATAACGGTTGGAAATTTGTCTTTAGTGGAGGTTGGGTTCGCCTATCTTCAATGATTTAAATATCATGGTTCCGCATGTTGGAAAAATTGGTTCTTTACACGTGTGTAATCTACTAAGTGAGTAGATGACCGTAGGGCCAAGAATCGTCAAATTCCATTGAGAAATGGAAGAGATATTGGTCCGCAAAGTAAGGTGTTTGAGACATGGAAGAGGGGTGTGTGACAAATCTACCACATCGGTAGTAAAAGGAAGAATTGTTCATGTTATAAGTCTCTAAACTGAATAAGGAATTGGGACCCTAAGGAGTAACTCATGTATTTGAAGGAGGGAGGACCTAGGTGTGCTTGGGTTTGAGACTAGGCCCACACGCGCGCCGCCACCACCCGGTCCGGATCGGGTCGTAGGTCATGGGATGTTCTGAAATTATCTTTTTGGACCCCAGACTTTGTTATAATTACAGTTTGGTCCCTGAAGTTTCTGGAAGGCATTTTTTGCCGACGCCGTGGCGCCTCATGACCAGCGCCGCGGCGCTAAATGTTCAGAGGGCATTCCAGTAACGAGAAAATCATGAAATTGATGGCATTAACTTTTCTGAACGTTTGGCACTTATGCCACAACGTTTTGGTCATTATGGTGTCCATTAACAGCCCTCTTAAAAACCTATTAACGCCTCTCTTCATCCTTAAACACTATATAATCATTCTTTATTTCAGATTTGAGGAGACACAATAAACACAATGAACATAAGAGAAATATTCTCTACACTTGGATGATTTCAGACTTGATGAAATCTATTCATTTCTTGCAATCTTACACACTCAAAAGATCCTTCTATTCTAGCAAACATTTGAGTTCCCTTTGCTCATTTGTTTGATTGATGTTTTATCTTGGGAGATAAGTTGTCATTACACCGTTGAAAGGATATACGGGACAATATTATTTTAAGGATAGATCAAGAATTTGGTCGACTCGGCAAGCCAATTATCTTGTTATATTTCCAGATTCTAAACATATTGTTGTTGTTGTTCTCAAGGGATTTGCTGCAGTTTCAACCAACATCTCAAGATCATCAACACTTATTCATGTTGTGACAACTGATGTTAGACTTTAAACCTATTATATTGAAATTGTAATTAATTATCCTTTTTAAGCACTAGTGATAGTTGTACACTATTTTTATACATTCACCGTAAACACCAACAATAACTTCATGTAAATGCTTTCTAAAGGCACGAGTCATATAATATTAACACCTGTTAATATTTTGAAATACTGGAAAATAACAAAAATGGCTTGAAATTACTAGTAATGTTTACTCTTATATATATAAAGGATCATTTTGAGAGAACCTCCAATAATAGGAGATCATTTTGGGATATTTCTAAATATTCCATTATTCACCTTGAATTTTCATATGTTAATAGCAAATATTTATTTGTTTTCCTTTTACAATTTTAAAAATCATTCAAAGAAAAAAAAAGGAGATTCCTAGGCAATCCTTATCTTTTTTTTTTCTTTAATATGATACTTCCTCAATTGTCAACGGAACCTGTTATTGACTTTTTGAGTGCATGATAAGAAAATTTAAATTAATATTATTTCGAACCCATTCTTTGTTCTTTGATAAAATCAAATCCACTTACGAGGATAATTATACGACAGACCGATAGAATCATATATACTTTCCATAAAGCATGCTATAACCATATGAAATGCTGCAAAAAGAGGATCTATGAACTTTTATTAGAAAAATATTACGAATCTATAACATGGTAAGAAAAAAATGATTAAAAATACTCTACTTTTTTTTTTACCATTTTTGTTTTAACTTGTATTATCCATTAGCCGCCTCCAATATAAATGTGTGCACTAAAATGACGGTCATAAATATGATTTGTGTATCGGGTGCTTCGGTTCGGATTTAAAAGTTATCGATTAAATTTATTGGTTATCGGTTTGTACACATGTTAAACCGTTAAAGAATCATTAAGATATTGGCTACTGAGTTATTGATTAATCGGTTGTTGATCGTATCACTATAAACAATCAATAGAGAAACTGTAAACAATCAAACACCAAATGCATAAGAAAAATAAGAAACATTCTTCAGCCAAGTAAAGTTTCAAAATGCACTTTCAAGTAAGAAACATTTTTCATGCAATAAATTTGTGAAAAAGACAGATAATGTAACCAAGAAGTAACAAATGAATGAAATTATTTCTAGTATTTAAGCAAACATCAAAATATTCTTCCTGATGTGCAAGAAGTAACAAATGAATGGAATCACACTTGTGAATATGAGTGCATTCAAGATTGTTGTAATCTCTCTCCTGTCCTGCTAAAATATAATATTTTATGTCTCATAAGAATGAAAAGGATGATTTTTTTTTCCAATATTCAATAGAGAAACTTTAAAATTGCATTTAATCAAGAGAAATTTTGTACATCCAAGTCTAGTCAAGTGATTTTATATATGAAAGAGTATATTTATAATTAAAATAATTATCAGGTTATCGATTCACACGTTAATAAAAGTTGTCAAATCGAGACCGAACCGATACCCCCAATAACCATAAAACATCATTCGATACCCAAATCAATAACACATTAACCCAAACTATTAATCCAATAACTCAATATCGATTTGGGTTATTGATTTAACCGTTAATTGCACTTGCTTGCTTCTTGTTTTAGAAAGATTGCTCGTTAGCTAGGCCCTTTTGAATAAGGCTCAGTCAGGGATTGATATGAGATCGGATTTTTGTAGTTACTCATATCTATCAATTTTGGTACACTTTCTTTTTATAAAAATAAAAAATGCACGTTGACATTTATTTCATTTTATATCATATTACAAAATTGAAAGAGCAAATCACATGCTCCTTCCATCCCACTATGTTCATAGAAAACTTTATTATTTTTAAATTTGATATTTATATTTGGGCCGGACTAAATCTTGATTCACGTTAAGAAGTCCACATCAGAAATAAAGTATTCCGTAATAAAGGCAATTTCATTCCAAGCTCGAACACAACATTCTTAGGTAAGGACGGAAGAGTATTTGTCGGCGTCGCTCCACTACAATCATACATGTAAACACTTTATTGTTTAATTTGGAAGTTAAACTTTTATTCTAATTATTTAGATAATAATTGTTTTCCACTATTATCCATTAGCCGGCCTCCAATAAAAATTTGTCCACTAAAGTAATTGTCATAAAACTACAAGGAGAAAATAAGAGATAAATTAGATGACTACAAGTCACAACAAAGATATGTCGACTTTACTCAAAGGTGTTTGGCCCAGTGGCCATTTTATTAAGGATATGTTGAAAGGGATTCCGTGTTCGAGTTCTCTTTCAGCAAATTGTTCCTCGGGACATATTTGATGTGAAGGATGGTATTAAGGCCAGCGACACGCGCGTGATGTGGGATCGATCCCGATAGAAGTTGGCGCTGTGTCGTGTCGATTATGTCCATTTCTCGCTTGGTTAATGAAGCGCATCCGCATGATTTATCTTGGTGATAGCGATGAGGGACCAGATCTATCATCTCAAGGACGTCTAGATAATACTAGTGAAATAGTGAAGCGCAAGCCTGGATATCTGGATTATCAAAAAAAAAATATGTCGACTTTAATTATGTCAGAAAGTTTCAAAAATCTCCAATGCTTTTGTATTTACCCATTTATCTACTTTCTCTACACTTTATTCAAAAGTGCATGTTCCTCAAACGCACTATCACTTTCATAGTTTCATAGCATGTATTTAGGTTTAAAAATTGTGTTCAACAATTTATTCTTCAGAAATTAAATTATTTAAAAATGTTCAAACAATAATCCTTTAATTTTCAGTGATACCATGTTCGTCCTATGTCTCATATCCAAATTAAGAAGAGATAAGTTAGTGTTATCCATGAACTTTGGTCAAAATTACTACGACAAATATTATTTTTTCTGAACATTTATTACTTTCTGAACTTTTTAAAAGGCGAAATAGTCAAAAAGACTCTTATACTTGTCCAGTTTTATTATGCCGATGTTCGTACTTACGAATTTACTAATTAAACCCCTCAACCCTTAAAATGATCATTTTAAATCCATCTGTCAGTGCGTGCTCTTCACTTGCTTTGCTTGCTTTTAAACGCGTGTAATCACACACTTTATCCGACTCAGCAAAATAAACGTCACATAAACTTGGTCAATGATCATAGGGGTTTAAAATACTCGTTTTGAACAGGATGAAATCTTGAGGAGTACAAACGTTGGCATGACAAAACTGAACAAGTATAGAGACCTTCCGGACTATTTCATCTTTTTAAAATGGAATAGTTACCCCCCAAAGTGCTTACATGATAAGTATAGTATATTTCACTCTCTTTGGAAGAGTGACAGACATAAAATCTGACACGTGTAATTTTTTATTTGGGTACTTCACGTTTAATTACACCTAAGTAATTATCGTTAAAGTTTAAATTCTAAACTGATTTTTTTAAATGTAAAAAACTTACATTTTTTTATTAAAAATCTGCATTTCTTAAAAATATGTAAAACCTTTTTTTTTAAACATGTGGAAAATCCGTTTCTTTAGAAAATAAATCTGGAAAATTGACTTTTCTTATTAAAAAAATCTGGACTTTTTAAATCTGAAAAACTGATTATTGTTTTCTATATATGAAAAGCAAATCTAGTTTTCATATTTAGTTTTTAAAAATGAGTTTTCCACATTCTTTAAAAGAATAGTTTTTTCCAGTTTTTTTTACAAAAATCCTGTTTTTCACATTTTGAAAGATAATTTTTCCAGATTTTTTAAAACACAATTCATATTTTATTTAAAAATATAAGTGTCCTAAAAACGAAATCATGAAAATCTAGATTTTTAGGACATTTAAAACAATGAGTTTTCCATATTTAAAAAAAAATCTTTTTTCCTTATTTAAAAAAATTAATTTTTAATATTTATTTTTTAGAAAAAAACCCGTGTTTAAAAAATCATTTTTTGGAATTTAAAAATACAGATTTTTTTCGTTTGTTAAAGAAAATTTAATTTTTCAAATTTTAATAAAAAATTGCCATGTAAGCTAAAAGAATTTTTTTTTTAAAAGGAAAAAAATAAATATACATATGTCAGGTTGAGTGTATGTCAGTTTTCACTTTTCCATAAGAGAGTAAATATCCCAATTTAAAAAGTGCAAGGGTAACTATTCCGTTTTAAAAAAATTATGGGGTTAATAAAACCCCTAAAAATGTAAAGTGTGTCGTAATAACGTTGGTCAAGATTCAGGGGGTAACAATGCCTTATTCCAATTAAGAAAAGTATGGCAAATATTATTCGAGATAAAATTTAATCTAACTTTATACATCAAAAAGATAAGTATTCAAAGGCTATAAAAAGTATTCAAAGGCTATAATTTTGATACCATCTTTAATTCCTTTGATGGCTAATAATGTGTCTCAAAACCACTTATTCTCTTCTGAAGACCATATCGTCCGTAGATCGAGTTACTAGTTTGAGTTTCGATAAACCTCAATTGTTACCGACTAGAAATATGATAGATGGATGAGTCTCTAGCCAATTAAATTAAATATACACAATAAAAATTAACACAAAAAAAAAAGGGATTTTAATAAGTTACCTCCTGAAGTGACAGAAACAATTTTTTAATAAGTTACTTGTACACCTTTATTCTTAATTCTAAAACTTCATGGCAAGTAAACTTCTTTAGTGAGTGATGTTGAAATGGACAATGGGATTACTTACCTACACAAAAGCCATCACTCACCAAAACCCATAGCGCTCGTTTGATACATCGCACTGAACTATATATTTTTATATTGGACTATACTGTATTGTAATGAATTGAATTAATATATAATGGACGATATTAGAGTATTAATATATAATGAACTGTATTTTATTTTTTATTTGTTAGATTTAGTACAGTCCAGGGAAGACCCATATACTAGATGAGTTTAAAAAATGGCAGTTGTAGTGTACTATTTTTAGAAATAGTACAGTCGACTGAAAACGTCCACCAAACGCTGTATTATTTTTTTATCCAGTGCAGTTCAGCGTAATACAACGTAAATGTGTCCATAGGTCCACAATGTAATTGGGGTAAGGTCAATCTCGTAATAAAGCCACATCACGAGGGCAAATTAGTCAATAGTATTATAAGCATGATTAATCAGAGACCATGGTTTAATTAATTAATGGGCTTTTTGAAAAAGCTTTGAGACCACCTTTTGTTGGAAGGCAACAACGTGTTAGGCCCATAATGAGCTGAGCTTGCTTTGTGGGGTCCACTGTTTTGTGCTTGACGCGTGGTTCATTTTCGAAAAAAGTAACAGTTATATTGGTGTTGGTGGGAGAGATTTAACGGCGTAGTCGCCGTTTATTGACGGAGGTTTGTCGTGGTCCTAGGTAACAACGGAAATCACGTGAGTGGCACGTGACAATAGGCGGCTTTCACTTGTTTTAACTTCACTGGGGTAGGCAGGACACGTGGTGGGATATTGGAATTTTGAAGAACCGGACACCTCATCATCCCGAATGGCGGACTGTGTTTATGACTTTTATTCTCAGTTATACATAGGGTTTGTTTGCCCAAACTTCTTAAAATGTGTTTCTATTTCTGAGAAGTAGTTCTGCAGAAATTGTTTCTGGAGAATCAGTTAGGGTGTTTGGCCTATAATTATAGAAGTGCTTCTGAGAAATAGAAATAGTTTCATGTTTGGCCAACATTTATGCAAATTTACTAGAATATTTTTTTTAATAGATTTAAAACTATTTAAAATATTCTTTTTTATCATATGTTTCTAAAAATTAGTATATCTTTACAATTTAATAAAAAAAATTAAAATTATTTAATTGCAACATTTAATCAAAAAAAATATTATATTGTATATAAGAAATGTAACTACAATATGATAGTCAATAACTTAAATATGTCCAAATCTACCCTCCGTCATACCCACACCTACCCCCACACCATCCTCAAATTTCTATGTCATATTTTTTTTCTTTTATAAAAAATATGATTTTTTTTTCTTCCCCCCTTACCCCCTACCCCAACCCCAACCCATTGCCCTACCCATCCTCAAATTTTTATTTCATATTTTTTGTTACTTTTATAAAAAATGATTGAAAATATGAAATTTTTTCTTACCCCCGCCCTACCTCTACCCCCACCCGATTGCCCTACCCCATCCTCAAATTTCTATTTCATATTTGTTACTTTTATAAATAAATAAATTATTAAAAAATATGATTTTTTTTCTTACCCTCGCCACCCCATTGCCCTACCCCATCCTCAAGTTTCTATTTCATATTTTTTGTTACTTTTATAAAAAATATATATATAGGATTTTTTGTTACCCCCCGCCCCTACCCCTACCCCCACCCCACCCATTGCCCTACACATCCTCAAATTTTTATTTCATATTTTTTGTTATAAATAAAATATGAATTTTTTTCTTACCCCGCACCCTACCCCCACCCCATCCCATTGCCTTACACATCCTCAAATTTCTATTTCATATTTTTTGTTACTTTTTTTTTTAAAATGATTTTTTTTTCTCTATTTTATATGGGGATATTATATGAGATTAAAAAGAATTTTGTGAAAAGAAAATGATAAATGGGTCTAAAAAATCAATGAATGACCAAAAAGGGCTTCTCCAGAAGCATCAAATTGGTGTTTCTGCTTCTCTTTCCATCTAAAAACATTTTTTGGCTTATGAAAAAAGTGTTTCTACTTTCTGGAAAGAGGGTGTTTGTTAAAGTGTTTAGAGAAAGCGAAACACTTCCGTGTTTCTCAAACACCACCTTATAGTTTTATACTCACTACATCGTCGCAATTTCTGAAAATAATTATCTTAAATTATTTATTATTTAAAACGTTTAAAATAAAATTATTTATAATTTTTTCATTTTACCTCTAATAGTAAGCGTTCTTGAAAACTACAAATACTTTAACAGTATAGTAATGTTATGATTGTTCCAATTATATATGTGAAGGTTAAAATAGTTAAAACTCATCATATTAATATTTTGTTAGAGACGTGAAAAAAAACACGACAGACAATTTGAGAGCAAGTAAATGTTTGAAACATACCAAAATTCGATGTCATCTCTCACTTTACCTCATATTATACTCGCTTGCAAGCAGTGGCGGATCCAGGAAACAAAATTTGGTGGTGCAAATTTTTTTTTTTAATTTTTTATGCCTAGAAGTTTTTTTTTTTATGTCTAGAAGGCAAATTTTTTAAAAAATCTGGTGGTGCAACTGCACCACCATGTTGCTAATGGATCCGCCAGTGCTTGCAATTTGAAATTTACAAATTTATTGTGTTATTTTTTCTAATAAGCTCCTGTAAGAAAATTATATAATTATAATGAAGCAAAGTAAGAGTGATTTTTTTTATAAAAAATAGTTTAAATATTTTTTTATACTTAAAGTTTAGGTGACTTTTTCATTTTCAAAACTTAAAAGTACGTATTACACGGTTAAAACCGTGTATATACATATTGTATATTTTGTACATTATTTATCATAATTAATAGAGTTCTTGTACATGTATAATTATGGTAGTAGTCTTGTATTAGAAAAACTATTAGACTTGTATTAAAAAAAGATAGATTTAATTTTCTTAATTAGATTTTGTATATCATGTATATATACTTTTTTCATTAATAAAAATAATCAGAGGATTATTCTCTTTCAAAAATAATAATAAGTGACTTTGATCCATGCAATAAAAGAAATTTGCATGATCATAACGTGAAACGAACATATTAGAAAAAATTATGTGTACCAATTACATAGTACTCTAATATGAAGAAGGGCAGCACATGCTTGCGCAAGGTTTAGAAAAAAAATTGAAACTTCTGATGTAGTACGAATGTGTTCACAGTCACACTTGCTATCAATTTTGAGAATTGTAATTTATATACTATAAGACTATGGGATTGAGATAATTTGTAGGATACCTGTTAGGTATGTAGATGACTACACTCACGTCAGGTAATATTGAGCAATCTTACAACATGGAACTAATTAAGGACAAAGGTATTCCGAGTTTCATGGGCATCCATATTTAACAATAATGCTCGTGTTAGAAGTCATTCTTGCAAAGATGTATGCACCTGATAAGAAGAATATAGTATTCATTTTACAAGCAACCACTATTTTCGAGGAAGATAGAGTCAGAAATTCTTATAAGAAACAGTACAGAAATAACTGCATGCATTGATCAAGTTTGACATAATTACTAAACTTGGAAGAAACTTTTCCTTGCTGGCCTAGGTCTCCACTTTTTTATATTGCAACTCCAACATCTGATTTATATGTTGGACAGCTACGATTGCAAACCAGGCCCAATTGAAAAAGGACCCTTTTCTAGTTCATAATCACATTGGCCCTTCCCCGGACGGACTGACCCTATTAATGTGGGATGCTTCTTGCACCAGGCTGTAATCACATTGCAATAACAACTAAGCCTCTCAGAATGAGTCGTTTCCATTTTCTTTCCCAACACAAGCAAATTTGATGTTTCAACTTTCAACACTGAATGATTAAAAAATTGAACATGGAAGATTGTTCAAATCAATAAGATGTGAAACTTTTCTGCTAAGTAACAGTAAAGGAGGTATAAAATCCTTTCGAAGGGACATGTATTATATATTACTCCTCTTTACAGCAAAGTGGTCGAGAAAGTATATATTATAGCAATCGATTTTATCAGTGGTAAGCTCTTGGAGAAACAATGACTTAATGTAATTCAACCAAGTATATCAATTTACACATTTAACTCTTTGGACTCTAGAGTTGGACCTCAAAAAAGAAACTAAAGCTATAACTAATCAAAAGTTTGGTGTTGCAAATGCTATCAGTAACTTTAGATTATCACCTTCTAAGAAGGGTATGACCAAGAGCCTTATCCTATAGTAGCAACCTATAACTATTTAAACTGTAAAGCCTCTTTCATTTACAGTTTCTTTGGCCTGCAAATGTAGACCTGTAAAACAATCTCTCTTCCATTAACAGTTTCTGATTTTGAAATCTGCTCTTGATCGATCATTGTTGATCCACAACAATTCATCCTCCCACCTTCCAATAATCCTACTTACTCCCAGCCAGGCTAGCAGAGACTCCCATATATGCCTTGAAATAGGCCAGGCAAAGAACAAGTGTGTTAGTGTTTCCTCTTCAGCCATATTACACAATACGCAGGTGAATCTCATTTCTTAAACCTGCCAATAGTAGATAGCCTTCTCTGCATAGTTAGCCATAAAATGAACTGGTGTCTAGACACTACACCCTTCACCAAAACCAAACTCTTCCATGGTACTTTTTGGAATTGTAGAAGAAATGAGTTATAAGCTTTCTTTATACTAAAAAAACACCCTTAACAGTACAGTTGTTAAGTTCTGAAATAAGATCCACATCCTTCACTAACCAATCCCTTGCATCAAGTATCTTTTTTCACCTACCCAACAAGCTTGACTTGGGGTGCTGAGTTGTGCCAAATCCTTCCTTTTTACTATAAAAAGCTATGAACACAACCATTCATTTCTCAGGCGAGGAAGCCAGTAAAAGGAAATGAATCTTCAAATAACATAGTAATAAATTTTCATTAAAGCATTAAACATCCATCACAAGTAGATATTCCTTTGCATGTCCTCTATCGACTCATATCAGCTATGCAATATCTCTCATGAGTTTCAAAATAAACAAAACTTAATGTAGTAATCAAGCATACATAGTTCACATTCAATTTGATGGGCAGTACTTAATTAGCTATTCCATAACAATCAAAAGACTGGAGAGGGGAAAAAAATCTCCCTGCTATACAGCCTATACTAAAAATAAAGGGAAATAAGTGTCTACTCCTGCTACAATTCAAAGAAACTTCTTTTATATCAAAACGCTGCTTGTAATCTAGGCTACATGCTACATTACAACCAAAGTGAATGAGGTGCCTTTTCTTTTGTTGAAGAGAGCCTATAAAATTGACATTTGTTAGTACAATCTTCAAGATCAAGCATGATTAGAAGAAACAGATTTAAATGCAGAAAAACAAAGTGCAAGAGCTGCAACTATCTGATTAGGAAGAGGTCCAAATAGTTGAAAGCCTATCTATAGATTTGGAATTTCTTTGTACAGTGTGAACAGTTAAGGTGTCAGAAAGATGATTTTCTATGCTTCCTCAGGAAAGCAACCGATATGGAAACCCCGAGTAGAATCCACACTTTGGTCCTCTTTTGGGACAGACTTTGACAAGAATTTTCCAGCATCAAAATCCCGGTAAGGGCGATTAACAGGAGGAAGTAGCATAGCAGACTCTTTGTCCATTGATAGTAGACGGCTACACTTGCTGCAAACTTTTGAGAACAAAGTCTGGTAGCTGCAGGC
Organism: Przewalskia tangutica; assembly: GCA_029844215.1. Classification (NCBI taxonomy): domain Eukaryota; kingdom Viridiplantae; phylum Streptophyta; class Magnoliopsida; order Solanales; family Solanaceae; genus Przewalskia; species Przewalskia tangutica. Next base: position 32,630,946 of record CM056731.1, on the reverse strand, counting down.
CCACAACAGCAAAGAAAGCAAGTCTGTCTCGTTACCAACACCTGTAAAATGCTGTAAAGCCATAGCAGCATGCTCCGTAATGTGCCTGTATACATGATTAACTGAAAATCCCCTCGCGTGTACATAGCTACCACCCTCGTCTGGCGAGAAGAACGCTACATCAACAGGATCCAAGGAACCAGCAGGGGAAACTGATACTATGGCTCGAAAAACAGAAGGAATCAACAGTTTGATTATAGCAACCTTGTCTGGGACAACATCATCAGATGATCCTTGTCTTAATGTTGTCGTGCTTTGGAAAGTATTATCTTTCGATAATTCAATAGAATTTTCACTGGTCGAAGAGGGCAATGAGGTAGACCGCTTTAACCAATCCAAACGCTGGTATGAGAAAGTTACTACATTTGGAACCTCCTTTTTCAAATGTGTCAAAACTTCAGACACTGTTTTCAGTTCACAAGTTTCTTCTTGATCACTTGACGGAGAACCACAAAGTTTCTTTGTTGCACCATCCCCACCACAATTGGTATCAAGGTGTGGGAAAAATAGTCTTTTCTGATCATTAAAGGCTTTGAGAGCTAACCTGGTCCTATCAACTGCAGATGCACCAGCCTGACCAGCAAGTTATCTCTTCCATGCATATGCAACAACAGCTCCATCGGGACAAACCAAAGGCATGTGGAGGCCCCATGAATTACTTCGTGATCGAAGGGAATCATTGAGGACACCAGAATCTTCCAACTGCCTACCAACAGAGGGAAGGTATTGAAGGTGTTGTCTCATGGAAGCTTCTTCTTTGAGGATAAGATGCAAAGCCGCAAAGGTTTAGAAGAGTGTTGTGGCTGAGCTGCCACAAATAGGGCTTCCAGAAGCCGATCTGCACCAAGTCCGATATCAGCTATGAGTCAACTCGCCTGCCCCAGCCGCTCCAGTGCCATTGCCACCTGCTTCGGCGGCGCATCTCCACTCGCCTCATTGGACTCCGCCGCTGAAGCTCCTGGTACCACCGCTATGTGTGGTGATGGTGTTGGTTGCTGCATTTTTGCAAGTCTGAACCTTGGGAAATTCTATTTTTGGCGATTATGCCCCCGCGGATGAGGTGTTCTATTTTTCATTTTTTAAAAAAAGGAAAACCGGGTGAGAGTCAACCTTAACCGGTAACCATAAAAAACAGTTCAAAACCTACATCTCATCATATCATATTTCAAAAGTTGCAATGGTCACCTCAACACAACTCATTTTCTCACCACTTAGCCTCAAACATGTAAGTAATGTCTGATATCGTGCTTCCGAGCTAAAATTCCGACTAACAACCCCATAAAATTAGGAACGTGTACATAAAGTAAGTGAAGGAAAACAAAAATGAACTACAGCAGCAAGCTAGGAGGATGTGCGAGTGATTGTAGCCTCCTTTTCCACTTTGAAGAAGGAGACTGTTCATCACTCAACTTTATAGGACAACTTGATACAGCATCACTCAGTATTTTCTGTAATCTTTTTTGTCCAACTGTATGATACAAACACTATAACCCCAGAATGGGGAGGCAAAGGATTTTTACAGCTATTGCATACTCAGCATGTAAAGAGGATATCCGAGTGACTGTAGCCTCCTTTTCCACTCTGAAGAAGGAGACTGTTCATCACTCATATGTTGTAGGACAACAGGATACAACAAACAATCACTTGGTATTTTCTGCACTCCTTTTTGTCCAATTGCACTGTATGAACAAAAGACCCATAAATTGGAAAAGCAAAGAATTTCTACAGCTATTCCATATTCCACAAAATTATGCAGCAGCACGCTAAGAGGATGTGTGACAGTGTGAGTGGATTGTAGTCTCCTTTTCCACTTTGAAGAAGGAAAATGTTCATCAAGGACAATGGGACTCAATATCTTCCGTAATCATTTTTGTCCAGACTATAGGGGTTTTGATGTAATCTATCCATCTTGACATGCAATCACAGCAAATTTTGCAAAGTGCATATATTGTTTAAGTTAGACAGGGAAAGGATTTCCCTCGTCTAGCAAAAAGTAGGGATGGGGAATGGGAATAATGTCTTTGAAGCTTCAATGCTTTGAGATTCAGGAAAGTCTTTTATGTCAAGACAGAATTTCTAGCTTCTACTGATGTAGACTGATAAATATACTCCATTGTGTTGCCGTTTTATAAAACCTATACAGCCAACTTCTTTCACCAAGGGAAGAGAACGTGCCATATACAATTATCCTTTTCACCCCCATCCTATTGGTCTTTGTGGAAGATTATCTTCAAAAGTTGGAAAACTGCAATGCAAAAATAAAGACAAAGGTGTCCTCGATAGTGTAGATTGGAAATATAAAAGTTTCTAAGACAGTTCTCCTAATGATAAACCAGAAAAACTACTCAGTTGACCAAATAAAAGATATGTAATTATTGTAAAATAGTTAAAAGTCCCACTACGGCAGCCAAAACCGACACCCCCAGTGCACATCTGGAAAAATATAGCGATTCATGTCAAAATAATCGTGAAACAGCAACTTTAACAAGAAAGTGAACTGTGGACAGTCAAAGAGAAAACACATTAATTTCTGGGAGGACAAAACGAGTATATAGAGAAAAGTAGAAACAGAGAAACATCACAGAGGACTAGAAAGCATCACATAGGAAACATACTCATAATATCATTTCTAACAAGACAAGCTTTTCTAGGTGGACCGACTTCCAGAATAATTACTCTATCAGATAATACCCCAATTCCTACAATAGAAACAACTCCTCCCATCTAATACAACTGTGGTTCTATCTTCTAGTCTATCAAAACTTCTTACCTTCAAAACTACAGCTCCCAACCAGCAACTCACTCATTCACTTTCCAGCCAGTGAATGCTAATCGTAAGCGACATAGAAGGCAAGGGATGAGATGATGTGTAATGGTGTCTCGGTTGGACGCAAGGAGAGAGGTCAAAAGCATAAATGATCAGAACTTAGAACCTCTGGAAAGTATATCCAACAGAGATTTACAGTGATCATAGCTTCCTATTTCATTAGAAAGACAAAGAAGGGACTATGAATCACCATAAGTCACCAACAAGAGATAAATTATAGGTTATAATTTTGCACACATTTTTTACTTCCACTGGTACGCCATCCAACTTATTGATATCTTTCTGAAAAAAGGGTAGCCATCCAAGCTTTCTGAACAAATGTGACTTCTTCTCGAACGATAAACCACAAATGAGTATACAAAGCCAATGAAAATCAATAATGTTATATTTTCTAAATTCACAACATGTCAATATTCATTGAACTTGAGTAAGGAGAATATTGTAGAATAAGATAAAATATTTTGTACTTTATTATGGGTATTACTATCCAACTACATGAGACAAGCTTAGTTTACTAGACAGAAGTAGCTGTCAACTGGCAACCAAATACAAATACACTAGGATAGATAGGAACCTTGTCACTATTCAGGAAATAAAACAGAAGTACAAATAAAAGGGGGGAAAGAGAAATGCTGGCAAGGACCCGAAAGAATCACCAGATTCAACACAAACTAATAGAATCACCTATAACAGAATAAAGAGAATGCATGAGTTTTCTAGACAAAGGAACATCCAAGAAAACAAACACCCAGCACGAGTACGACCCCAAGGAACAACTTAACTCTTCACATCTAGTACAAGCTGGCTTATAGTTTTTTTTTTTAAAATCGTAATGGTGAGTTGAACAGGTAAAAGCTGGCTTATAGTTTCTAGTCTTAACAAAAAGTTCATTATTTTCACATTACAATCAGCATATCCTAGATGTGCTGTCCATCCACTTAACTGTCAATCATAAGCAATATGACGGGGATGAGATAATGCGCATGGTACTCTGGGGGTAGGGGCAAAGAGAGGCAAGTTTAACTGATGACAGATTAGTAGCTTTTGTAAAGATAACTGAATAGAGATGTATGGCTATCGTAGCCTACATTCTCATGAGAAGGAGAAAGCAGGGGACTTTGATCGCCACAACATGTAGGATACCAAGGAGAAACAAATTAATATTTTATCGTTTGCATGTCTTCTTGGTGTCCAACGTTTAAACAAACTAAAAGGCCATCAAACTTTCCTTAACCACATGAAGGAACTCTTGGGATAGGAGGCAAACGAAAAGGCAACCAGTTTACATGATCATAGAGTAGGTTCCATAAAGATAACTGAATAGAGATGTAGGGTTATCGTAGCCTACAGTCTCATAAGAAGGAGAAAGTAGGGGACTTTGAATCGCCACAACATGTAGGATACCAAGGAGAAACAAACTAATAGGTTGTGGTTTGCATGTCTATTGTCTTCTTGGTGTCCAGCGTTTAAAGAAAATAAAAGGCCAACGAACTTTCCTGAACCATGTGAAGGACAAAAAACTTGGTGTAAGGAGCAAAAAAGAGGCAACAAGATTACATGATCATAGATTAGTACCTTCCGAACAGATAACTGAATAGAGATGCAGGGCTATCGTAGCTTACATTCTCATGAAGAGGAGAAAGTAGGGGACTTTGAATCGCCACAAGATGTAGGATACCAAGGAGAGACAAACTAATAGGTTATTGTTTGCATGTCTTCTTGGTGTCCAGCGTTTAAGGAAAATATAAAGCCATCAAACTTTTCTGATCCACATGAAGGACATAACTTGGTCTCACAAGTAGAAACCAAAAATGGCTATACAATTGTATAGTGGTATTTGCTCCAATGCACCACCTGAGATCAAACTATGCAATACATTCTTTTTGGGCAAGTTCCGGATACGAGTACTAAAAAAATACCCTGACCGATAAGGAGCCGGACCGGTAACCCGGTAAAATACCCGGTAACACCCCCCACCCCCACCCCCACCCCCCCGAACCCCCAGCAGTCCCCCTCCTGCCAGCTCTAATTAGTTGTAAATTGATCAAACTTTATATGGTCATAACTTTGCGCTCGGACGTCCGTTTTACCTAAAAAAAAAATTGATTTCGCGTATTTTTTCGATCTGAGCGGCTAAAGCTGAAGCGGTTTGATTCCGCCGATTTCTCCAAAAACGTCCATCTAGCCCCTCAATTTCACTTTTCCCCCAAATCGTTACGTTTTTCCCCTTTTCAAATCTAAATATCTCGCGATGTACAATTGATTGCAACGTAAAAATTTGGTGGCACCGCATCCGAGAATGTCAATTTCAATATTGGAAATTCAATTTTTTTTTAAAAAAAAACGGCCCGACCCGGAAAATTCTTGCCGGTCCGGACCGATACCGGATCTCGTTCCAGGACCGAAACCTTATCGGTCCGGTCCCGGTCCGGACCAGTAAGCTTATCGGACCGGTTCCGGTAAGTGGATATCCGGACCGGTCCGGACCGATAACAACATTAGTCCTCACTGAAAAGGTTATAAAAATTTGATTTTTTTTTGCATTTTGAGGTATTTATAATCGAATTCAAGCATTGAGTATCAATAAGGAATCAGCAGAAAATTCCAAGCACATTTTCCAGGACCATAAAGTTGGCTGCTTGGGCATATAAGTATACTATAACATCTAGAAGCAAAGCTAATCTTTGATGATCAGGGGCGGATTTAGTTGGGGGCCAGGGTGTTAACACCCTTGGCAAAAAACTATAGCGTATATATTAGGATAGATTTTCTGTGTTTATGTACATATATTAACTTGTGAACTGAACAAATGCAAAAGGTTAGCTCAAGTAGTCCAGGACTCCAGGGTGTTCAAAATTGTCCCTAGCATCCCAGGTTCGATTCTCACAACATTATTTTTATATTTAGCTTTTGTTGTTTGTTTTCGAATTACTGAGTAAAAATCCTAGATCCGCCACGGTTGATGATACAAGTAATAATGCTGCCCCCTCAATATCTTACCTAATGTTGTAATCCATTTTAATCATGTACTAAAATAATACCAAGACATATAACTAGTTGAATTGATAAAGGGGTAGCATGATTTAGCAGAAAAGAACAAGGCAATACGCATATTCCAACTTACAAGGAAAATAAAAAAATAATACTTTACTTAAAATAGAGTTGGTGAGCATCACCTTATGAATTTCCCCTTTTACATGTAGACAAGGACCAAAGTATGAGACTTTAACTGTTTTCTTCATCGATGATGTATATGCTATTTTTATTGACGGCTTAGGGTTTTGTTTCGGGTTGTTACAAACCTGAGACCAAAAGCCCATTTCTAATTATTTGAGGCTTCCCTAATCATGCACCTTTGTGTTCATACAACATCTTAATTCGCAATTGATACTCATTCTTTTTTGGTCACCCACGCACATGATTTTTTAATGTTCTAATTAATACTTTGACAAAAATTATGCATTTATGCCCCAATAATAATAAAATTTATGTAAAAAAAATCCTATCTTTTTTTATATATATATATTCGTCGTCTTCTTTAATCTTATTGATTTTCATTATTTTGGTGGATGAATTAGGAAATTCATTTCATCTTTCTATTTTTGGTTTTTTGCGTACTCAATTCTGTATTTAATATGACGAGGAAATGATAGTAACAAAATTTTGGCAATAGTTTTTATTTTTCTGATTTTCATTCTTTTTTAATTGATCAAACCCTCGGGTCTCGTATTTCCATTCTTAAAATCTGTGTTTGCAACTTTGCATTAGTTGCATATGATTTTTTTTTTATGAAATGGTAAATGTGTATTAATAATCATAAAAATGTACAAGATCAGTGGACGAAGCCACGAGCCATAAGTGACGAAATAAATCTTATGCGCATCCACTAAGAGGATCGCCGCAAGATTTAATGTCGTCAGCTGCAAAAATCTCAAGCTAATCCCACAAGCCGGAAAAACGTGAGTTGACAAACAAGCCCTAACCGAAGTCAATTCCCTTATGCCAGAAGCATAAAGTTGCAGTCGATAGCCTCATTAAACCCTTGTCATGGTAAACCCAAATGGGACAAACCCATGACAAGGGAAGAGTACCTTTAGCGTTAATGCTGCTGAAATGTAATTGCCTTCGGCAATTACCTTCTATAAAAAGAAAATAGCCATATGTCGTGCTTAGCCCCGTTTCATAGGTAGTCACGATACATAGCATTCAACAGTAGTTTATCTCAAGTTATCCCACATGTCGAGTAGTCAGGAGACTCTAGCTAATCCCATGAGTTGGGTAGTCGAGAGACGCAATACAAAAATTCCCACTAATCCCACAAGTCGGATAGTCAGGAGAAGCCATCTAATGATAAAAACTAACTAGTGCCCACACTTTCAAAGCCAGTAATGAAGTGTGGAAATAGTGCGTATAAGACTCTAAAGGTGTTGGTCTTAATCTTAAAGATGGTTGTGTCCTTGTCGAATCTAGACCCTTCAAAAATCTTCTTATTTCGCCCTGTCCAAATGAAATAAAATGTGCTAGCTAGAGCCACACGTTTTGCCTTGGAATGCCAACACTGCCGCGACCTTCCTTACGGATGAATTTCAAAACAATGTCTATTGTGGTCATAACTCTAGTGATATCAATCCAACTTCAGATGCTGGACCAAATATAAGCACTGCTGGAGCAAGAGAAGAACATGTGAGCGACATATTCATCAATCTGCTGACAAAGACTACAGGTCATGTCAATGTCCGCATAAAGAATCATGTCCTTTTTGCGCAACCTTTTCTTTATACTTAACCAAAGAATGAATGCATGTTTCAGAAGGATACATGAATTCCATACCTCGTGATCCCATTATACTTTCGGGCCACGTAATCTAAATAAATCATAGGGAGTGCGTCTGTCATGAGTGGTCGACGTCGGATCGTTCCAGCCTGCTAGGTTAGTTTCAGCCTGAATGACGGATCCGACTGTATTCAAAATCTGGTCCCTAATATCCAGAATCTGTTTGATCAAGGTGGAGTCCTGGCTCCTAGCATTCCAAGTCCAGATGTTGTCACGGCTGAGATACTTTTGCGTGATCCATTTGATCTAGAGAGTGTCTTTCTTTTGATGGATGTTCCAAAAATATTTAGCAAGGAGTGAACGATTTCATGCCCTCATATCCCTAAAGTCGAGATCGCCTTCTATTTTTGGTAAGCAACACTCCGACCATGAAAAAAGTGGGTGTTTTGAATTCCATAAGAACTTACGACATAAGCTTACAATCTTATCGCAAACAGTTGTTGGAGTGGGGAGAATAGATAGCCAAAAACACTTGACGCCTTGGATGACGGATTTGATGAGTTCCCGTCTACCCGCATACGAGAGGGTGATGATTGTACAGACGTTAATGTAGGAGGCAATCTTTGCAATAAAAGGCTCGTAATGAACGACCTAAAGCTTCGGCCGGTGAATCTGGAGGTAACGAAAAGACATCGAGCCTATGTCGAAGTTAGTAATCTCCTTAATATCCTCCAGCTCTTGGGCCACGATCCCAGTCATATAAAGGTTGGATTTGATGGCATTCGAGTTCAAACTTGAGAATTTCTGAAAATTATCTAAATAATCCATAAGAATACGGACTGAGGTAGTGTCTCCCCTCGACATGAGCATTAGATCATCCGCAAAAGCTAAGTGGGTGATCCTAAGGTTATAGTATTTCGGGTGATAGTTGACGTAGCCACCCGCTTCCTAGTATTCAACAATATCTAGAAAGGTATTCTAAGCAAATGACAAATAGGTAAGGGGATCGCTTTGTCGCAATCCTTTTTTGTCTTTTGAAGTGCCCATGAATGTTGTCGTTGATAGCAACCGAATATGAAGAAGTGGATACACATTCCATGATCATAGAGACAAAATGTTTAGGGAAGTTTAGACTGATGAGGGTGGCCGTTAGAACTCCTAGTTGATAGAATCAAAAGCTTTTCGTAGGCCTACTTTCAACATATACCTCTTTGAGACCCTTTTGTGGTTATAGCCCCTCAGAAGTTCTTGGGCTAAGTGAATATTATCAGTCATGTTTCTGCCTTGAATGAAGGCGGACTGCGCACGATCGATGAGTAAATCTAGAGTTGGTTCGACCCTAGAAGACATGATCTTAGTAATAACCTTATAGATAATATTGCAACAAAAGATATGCTTGTAATTAGTGACTGCATAGCAGTGAGGAGATTTAGGGACCAAGGCGATAATCGTGTGGTTGATTTTCTTGAGGAACTTGCCCTTGTTAAAAAAAATCTTGGCTGCTTTGCAAAAGTCTGTGCCCACAATATCCCACAATTTCTTGTAGAAACCAGCGGAGAAACCATCAGGTCCAGGGGCTTTGTCATTCCCAATATCGAACACATCTTGTTTGATGTCCCTATCTGTGACCTCTCTCATTAGATCCACGCTCTGCTCATGTGAAAGTCGATTTCCAGTACCCCCGTCTCAATAGGTTCACAAGGGTCTTTAGTACCCAGAAGCCCCTTATAGTGATCCAGAAATTCCGTCACCACTTGGTCATTGGAAGTTGTGAGTGAACCATCATGCTTCGTAATAGCCGCAATGTAGTTGCGCTTCACGTTCCTTTTAATCATTATGTGGAAGAATTTAGTGCAACTATCGCTGTTTTTCATATGCTTACACTTAGCGAGTTGCCCGAGGAAGCTCATTTTAGCTTCTCAAAGTGCGACTGATTTGTGCCTAAGGTCAACAACCAGCATATGCATTTGGTTATCCTGCGGGTTGTTCATGGCATCCCGTTGGGCAATTTCAAGGTCATTTTTTGCCCTCTTAACACGAGCTGAAATATGAGAGCAATCCTTCTTATTTAGTTGTTTTAGGGGAAATTTGAGACTCATCAGCTTCCGACAAAAGGAGAATTGTGTCGTACACACTATGCTATGTTCCCATACATTAGCTACAATGTTCCCAAAGTTAGGGTGCTGAGACCACATGTTGAAGAATTTGAAAGGTTTATTAATCCTCCTTGTTTGTTCAAAAATGGAGACACGACATGGTGAGTGGTCCGAAAAAGTCCCAGGTATTCTGAAATCAGTGTGGCTATACCAGCCCGCCTGCAGCCAATGACCATTAATGAGTGCCCTATCCAGCTTGCTGAATTTTCCGGCCCGGCTGAACGTGAAAGTGCATCCAGTGGAAGGCATGTCGATTAGCCCCAACTCATGGCAACAGTCGACGAAATCCTTGGTGTCATAGTTGGTGATAGGTGTCATGTTGGAACGCTCATCATTACTCATAACTGTGTTAAAATCACCCATGATAAGCCATGGGTGATGTAGAGAACTCCCGTAATCACGAAGAGAAGTCCATAATTCACGCCTAGCCCCAATCGAATGGAGTCAGTAGACAAATGTGGTGTGAAAAAACTTTAAAGTGGTTCTACAAGTAACCCCGCAGTGAATGGTTTGGGGGCGAATGTCAATAGCTTGAATTCTTAACTTAGCAGGATTGAATAAAATAAATATTCTCCCCACCGCATGTGTGTTGAAATTATCTAAAACAACCCAACTACGAAACTTAGAAGACCAGAATCGGTTTAGCGTGAGGTTGTTTAGTTTGGACTCAATGATGCACATTAAGTCCATGTTCGCATCATGCACGATGAAGGAGATCTCTTTTTGTTTGGAGGAGCCGTGCAAACCCCTTATGTTCCAACATGCAATATTCATGGCGATAGCGAAAGGGTGGATGTCCCCTTCATACTATCTTGAATAGTGTTTGCATGAGTAGGCTCTAAAGGAACATTTTTCCTTGTATGGGGGAGGGTGTTCCTCTTGCTTAGCGCTAAATGTAGTCCCATTTTCGCCGTTGTTGGGGCACTATTTTTACCCTTCATTTTCCCTTTTTTCTCAACCAAGGTGAACCCATCGTCACCTTTAGTGCTAGTACCCTCTTTTACAGTGTTCCCACATATTCCAACCTTAGCCGAAGGGCCGAAAGGTTGGACTTCAAGAATAGATTTCCGACCTTTGCCAACCCCGATTTGTGTCCCCGTTGGCTGGCCTTCTATGGTGTGATCACTCAAAGCATCTGAGGGCGGATTCGTCTGACCTTTATCAGTCTCGATTTGGGTCCCCGAAGGCTGGCCATTCAAAATTTCTGAAATATATATATTTTTCCCACCTGCGCTGACTCTGTTGTCCAAGGGCATGCCTCCTGTATTGTTCCCACCTTTGTCAACCCCTTCATTTGAGACCTAACAGTTATCATCATAGTTGTCATCCAATAATTGCTATCAAAGTTGTCATCTATTCATTCAGTATTTCATGTCCATACTATGAAAATAGATGTATGATTTAACTTATGTTTTCTCAATCTATACAAGTACATGAGAAGTTATCGCACAAAGAAGTCTCAATTTTATTGTGTGTTATCAAATACAAAAATTGAGATCCAATGACATGGTCTGAATCATCCTATCGATCGAATAAGCTACTTAGGAAGCCAACATACATGTTGGTAAGATATATATCCACATTTCTTTGATACACTAGGGGTGAATGGCCCGTGCCATCACGGGCACAACACGGAGAAGGCTTAACAAATATACAATTAGCTTTATATATAACAATAACATACCTAGTGAAATTTCACAATGTGGGATTTGGGGAGGGTAGAATGTACACAGACCTCACCTTCACCTTGGTAGGTAGAGCGGCTATTTCCGGGAGACCCTCGGCTCAAGACAAAACATAATCAGGCAAAGCAAGCAAAACAAAATAAAGTACGAGAAACGGCCAGACTCAACCGAGAAATTAAAGCAAAATTAACTTTATATAGTTGTTACTAAACAAATCAGGGGCAAATCTTTTTACATAAGATCAAGAGGAACACTCAGATTGGAAACATAAGGTTTTTACATATATTTAATAAGGAGCTGAGTTTTACAAGCTGAACAGAGATTTACACAATACTTATGTACATTTTATTTACATATTAACAAAATGTGATGCATTGACTTGAAGGTTAGCTGCGGTGCAGAGACTTCTGTTGTGATCTTTGATAAAAATATGGGGATCTGTTACACAGGTAGACAAGGTGAATATTAATGTTTGTAATAATATAAGATTGGAAAAAGGATTTAATCATACTTAAATATTGTACATGATAGTGTTGAATTACTCCCTCCATTTCAATTTATACGATGTAGTTTGACCGAACATGAAATTTAAGAAATAAAGATTTTTTTTTGAATCTTGTTGTTTTAAACAAGCCAAAGATATTTGTGTAATTGTAGATCATATCGTTGAGCGTAAAAGAATTTTAGAATTAAACTGTTGCCAAATAAAGAAATATGTTATTCTTTTTAAGATTGACTAAAAAGAAAAGTATGTCATATATATTGAGAAAGAGGAGTAGTTAATATTTACCAGGGAGATTTTTGAAGTAGTTGTGTGCCAATAAAGAGTAAAGCACCCAAAAGTTCCATCGCAGACAACAATTGTATACGTTAAAAGTCCATGGTATCCCAAATTCCCAATGCACCATGATTATGCTACATCTCAGAAAGTAACTGTTAGTGAGTGCGATGGAAGTTCACAAGATTGATTAATTATTTTTAGGTTTTGAAGCATTAAAATGATATTTTTTTTTATAAATCAGTCATTATTTGATTGTATTAGTTGATGAATTAAAGGGTCATTACATGACATTTAAATGATCGTTATATAGACACTTGAAGAGTCCACTCTTACACTACTATAAATTGAGGCCTTTGACTCAATTGTTCAACACTTGAAAGACTTGAAACACTTGCAAAAAATTTGAAAACTTATTCCTCTATACCATTCTTTCAATACTCAAAGTTCTTCAATAAAACCCGCAAGGGTAGCCAAGTTGGTGTAGCAGCAGAGCGCGGGACCGCAAGGTCACGAGTTCGATCCCCTGCATAAACCTTCTTGGTTGAGCCTGTCACACATGGCTTGCCAAGTGTGGTTTACATGGCTGACGTGGTTTGCGCCATCGCGTCGATCAGGGTTTACCATGTATTTCGAAAGAGTAGCGGCTGCGGGTTCCTTCGTCAACAAAAAAAAAAAAAGTTCTTCAATAAAAACACTTGAGTTTCATTTACTTAAGTGTTAGTAGTTGTTTTATCTTGATAGACTATTGCCTAAAAACGTCAAAAGATATATACGGGGCAATTTGTCTTAAAGACATAGTGTCATCACTCGACTCAACAAGTAATTTAAGTTCAAGTGTTGATTCTTGCTTCCAATTATTTTGTTAAGATTATTTTTTGTTGTAATTTTTTGTTCTTCAATTTCCTAATTCTTGTAATATGAATTTAATATTTCCCGTTTGTTGTTACTTTCATTTTTTTTAACATTTTAAATCTTGACCACACATTCTTTATCACAAGGTACAAGATATTAAATATATATATTTGATAGACATCAAATTTTCTCTACTATTAATAACATAAAAGTATTATAAATTAACATCTTAAGCTTCATATCTAATCTAACATCATGATACACTATAAAGAAGGGAATTGGACCTTCACAAAATCTCTACCTGTCAAATAATATGAGTTGACTGTAAATATATTTTTTTTTTTATAAATCCCTTACAAAAAAAGGAAAATAAATAAACTGCAGAGATAAAATATTTAAGATAATTTTTTGAATGTTACAAGTAAACATCCATAAAAGTTGGTTTCATGTCCTCCGGGCATATTCCAATGGCAAAACATGGGCGCTATAAGACGCTCTGACATGAAGAGCGTGAGTTTGATTCCCCGCAAGCACGAAGTAACTTTGCATGTTGGGGAATTGAACCTTATCTCATTGATCAGTTGTACGCTCCCAGAAACTGATCACGGGAGCACATCCCGCGATTTACTGGTAATAATATTGAAGGATCGGTGCTATAACGTTCACGTCTGGATAATATCAGTAAAGTAGTCAGACGCAAATTGTCTGGGTAATAACAGTGAAGTAATCGTTGAACTATAAAAAATAAAAAAAATAAAAAAAGTTGGTTTCATAACAGACTTCTCCCATTTCACTTTCAACCGACAGAAAAAAGTAAGCAACCTCCCATTTTTTCTTTGTTTTCAGTTTTCTCTCTCTAAAGCTGTCAGTAGAGTGACAATTAGAGGGACACAGTCCACACACACCCACCCCCTGTCTCTCTCTCTCTCTCTCTCTCTCTCTAAAGAAAACAAAGCTTCACTCATTCTTAGTCACAGCAGCTATTATGTCGCTTTCGTCTTGTCTAAGCCAACTAGCCTACCACTATATTTTTCTTTAGACACGACATACCAACAAATATTATATCCAGCTAATGCACACACTCAACACTCCAATACACCCTTACATATATAGCTGTGTATTTATTTGCCCTCAATCAAAGAACACACAAGAAAGAGAGAAAGAGAGAGAGAGAGAAAGAGTTGTCGGCATTGCTTGCTGATCTTTCATTTTCTTGATATTTTTGCTTCTGGGTATCTCTATTTATCTGATTCTTGATAGTGGGTCGAAGGATCTGGTGTTGCATTTCTTGATTCATCGGATCTTGAGGTACCCTTTTGGAAATATTGCTGAATTTTATGTATCTGATGAGCCAAAATTTGATTTTGATTTGTGGGGTTTTAAGTAGGATGTGTTAGTTTTGGCTAGGGGTTTTACTGTAATCTAAATGCTTGTTCTTTCTTGTAATTTTATGGATCTTTACTTTTATGTTTTCTTGGTGATTGAAATAGATCTGATCTGTAATTTGGGCATGTTGGTTGGCAACTTATTTGGCTGAGACTGGTATCTGATTGCAAATCCATTGTTTACATTCAAGTAGATTGACAATGGATCCAGAAGGTGATGTTAAGGTTAGTTCATTAAAGGAACAGATAAAGATTCTATCTTTACATTGTTTATGCACATTTGCTGTTCAGATTGGTGTGATTATGTCAGTTCTTGTCATTTTCCAATGTGGGTTTGGTATTTTGGGCAGTTATATGTGCTCTGTGTCAGTATCAGGTTGAAATGTTTGTAGTAATTTGTCAAGACCTGAACTTTAATGTTTTACTATTGTTCCTATTGAGATCAGAAGGTCTTAAAATGTTTAGATCTTTGGTGTGAAGCTTAATTTAGAATTGTTCTACTAAGCGTGAGTAGAAGTAGTTTGTCTGATCTTGTATGATAATGAGATTGAAGCTTGAATGATAATTTAGCAAGCTTATATGTAAGTCCGGAAGTCTCTCTGATTGTACTGATTTGTTTGCATAGGGAAAGTCCTCGAAGACCTTAGGTGGTCAACTCTGTCAGATCTGTGGTGATGGTGTTGGCACTACTGTGAATGGCGAGCCATTTGTTGCTTGCGATGTCTGTGCCTTCCCTGTCTGTAGGCCATGCTATGAATACGAGAGGAAGGACGGGAATCAATCTTGCCCACAGTGCAAGACCAGATACAAGAGACATAAAGGTATGGATGATTCTGATTTGAGCAATTGAGTTCAATAGCTAATAGATCAGTCAAGACTTGTTGGCAAAGAGAAGTAAGAGGCCTTAAGTTTTTGAGCCTGGTGCATGATTGTATATGCTGTCTGGCAACTTTTTATATAAGACGATTAAATGGCTCTGCTAAAATAATTATTTACCATCAAGAGATTATGCATGTAGTTAACTTACCTTCATCCTAAGCGACAAAGAACACACTAAAGAGAGGATCTGTATCTTCCTAATCTATTCAAAGATTTGAATGGCAGTTAACTAGATTAAGTCCTAGACTATTCTGATTTGAGATCTTAATGTGCTGTATTATTTGATTGTTACAGGAAGTCCTGCTATTAGTGGTGAAAGTGTAGAAGATGGTGATGCTGATGATGGCGCCAGTGATCTTAATTACTCCTCTGAAAACCTGAATGAGAAGCAGAAAGTGGCTGACCGTATGTTGAGCTGGCACGCGACTTACGGGCGGGGTGAGGAGACTGGTGCTCCAAAGTATGATAAAGAGGTCTCCCACAATCATATTCCTCTGCTTACAAATGGAACAGATGTATGGTTCACAGTTGCTATTTTTCATGTTATTATCTTCCTCCTTTCCTCGATTGTCTTGCCTGGTATCAGTAATTGAATGAGTGACTGAATGATTGTTGGTGTATTACCTTTAGGTTTCTGGAGAACTGTCTGCAGCATCACCTGAACGCTATTCAATGGCATCTCCTGGACCTGCTGGTGGTGCAAAACACATCCATCCACTCACATATTCAACAGATGCTAACCAATCACGTATGTTCCTCGTTTGTTCTGCAAGTGTTTACAGAATTATCTGATCCTCATCTCTGATTCTAGATTTTTGAGGGTTTACTTTGCTTATATTGGCAGCTAACATCAGGGTTGTGGATCCAGTGAGGGAGTTTGGATCCGCTGGACTTGGCAATGTTGCTTGGAAAGAAAGAGTTGATGGCTGGAAAATGAAGCAGGATAAGAATGTTGTGCCGATGACCACTAGCCATCCTCCTTCGGAACGAGGAGTTGGAGATATTGATGGTAGTACTGATATTCTGGTGGATGACTCTTTACTGTGAGTTTTTCTTTTCTTTTGGCTATGTTTATGTATTTTCTGGTTTCTGAGTAGTCATTTAGGTAAATCATCTCTGATATCTCCCTATTACAAAGAAAAAGGAGAAGAGAACAGAGTATATGTATTTGTGATATGTGCCGAATCAGCAATTGGATGGAATGTTGAAGTGGTTGTTGAGCATTCGAATTTTGTGTTGTCTTTGAATATAGCACGAGTTTCCTTTAATGGTATATCTTTGTTTGTGCAGCAATGATGAGGCTAGACAACCTCTTTCAAGGAAGGTGTCTATTCCATCGTCTAGGATAAATCCTTACAGGATGGTTATTATCCTCCGGCTTGTCATTCTTTGTATTTTCTTGCACTATCGAATAACGAATCCAGTGCCCAATGCATTTGCGTTATGGTTGTTATCTGTAATATGCGAGATTTGGTTTGCAATTTCTTGGATTTTGGATCAGTTCCCCAAGTGGCTTCCAGTCAACCGCGAGACATATCTTGATAGGCTTGCGCTTAGGTTAGACCTTGATCTTTTTCTTTTTTGCTCGTTTCTATTTTTTCTCTTATACTCAGTTTTAATCATCTCCACTAGTGGGATTACACTGGGTGGGTATGTTGTTGTTGTTGTTACTCAGTTTTAATCATGATGTATGGCAGGTATGATCGTGAAGGAGAGCCATCACAATTAGCTGCTGTTGACATATTTGTTAGTACTGTGGATCCTTTGAAGGAGCCTCCTCTTGTTACAGCAAATACTGTCCTGTCCATTCTTGCCGTTGACTATCCTGTTGATAAGGTGTCCTGTTATTTGTCTGATGATGGTGCTGCCATGTTGACATTTGAAGCCCTATCTGAAACAGCAGAGTTTGCAAGGAAATGGGTTCCTTTCTCTAAGAAGTACAACATAGAACCACGAGCTCCAGAGTCGTACTTCTCTCAGAAGGTTGACTACTTGAAAGATAAAGTTCAACCATCATTTGTAAAAGACCGTAGGGCGATGAAGGTCAGTTTTAGTGTTTGCACTACCTTTCATTGTTTTCTGTTTGTTGTGTGCTCATAATGTTTCTTGGAATCATAACACAGAGGGAGTACGAAGAGTTCAAAATTTGCATCAATGCCCTCGTTGCAAAAGCTCAAAAGGTCCCTGAAGAAGGATGGATAATGCAAGATGGTACACCATGGCCTGGAAATAACACCAGGGATCATCCTGGGATGATTCAGGTAACTTTTAGTTCTTTGTTGGATGTGAGTTTTAGAACAAATGATATCAGTGTCGAATTACTCTAACGTACAGGTTTTGAGGATTGGATCTTACTTTAGTCCACGAGTTTGACATTGGTCTTGCGTACTACTAATTAGCTTTTCTCTCAAAATTCTAACTTTAATCAGGGCATTTTCTGTTCCGGGAGTAACTGTGTTATCTCTTTTGCTTACAGGTTTTCTTGGGACAAAGTGGAGGGCTTGACAGTGATGGAAATGAATTGCCTCGACTTGTGTATGTTTCTCGTGAGAAGCGTCCTGGCTTCCAACATCACAAAAAGGCTGGTGCTATGAATGCACTGGTAAGTTGTTAAATATTACGAGTATGGTTTCTTTTTCTTTCCCCCCCTACAATCTTGACTTTAAATGGGACATCTTTATCATATACAATGATCGTGCAGGTTCGTGTGTCAGCGGTTCTTACTAATGGACCTTTCATGTTGAATCTTGATTGTGATCACTACATAAACAACAGCAAGGCGTTGAGAGAAGCAATGTGCTTTTTAATGGATCCTAACCTTGGAAAATATGTCTGCTATGTTCAATTTCCTCAGAGATTCGATGGTATTGATAGGAACGATCGATATGCCAACAGGAATACAGTTTTTTTCGATGTAAGTTTGAACTTCAGTAACAGCGACTGACTTGTACTCAGTCAGAGGCTAGAATAGTGTTTTATGCAGTTTATGTGTTTTTATGCACAGATTAATTCATGTGGATCTTGGTGTGAAATCACTATTCTTTGTTGAACCAGATAAACTTGAGAGGTTTAGATGGAATTCAAGGCCCAGTGTATGTGGGTACTGGATGTGTCTTTAATAGAACAGCTTTATATGGTTATGAACCTCCTATTAAGCCAAAGCATAAGAAAGCAGGGTTCCTTTCTTCCTGCTTCGGTGGATCAAGAAAGAAGAGTTCTAAATCAAGTAAAAAAGGCTCAGACAAGAAGAAATCTAGTAAGAATGTTGATCCCACTGTGCCAATATTCAATCTGGAGGATATAGAGGAGGGAGTTGAAGGTATAGTTCAAATTACTAAATCTTTTCCCTTCATGCTTATCAATGTTAATTACTATCTTTCTCTGAGTACTTCACCAATCCCAGAATGATTATTCTGTCACACCTTGCTCAGCAACTTATTTTATTAGTAAGATAATTGGCAAAGCTGTTGCATCAGGGGGAAAAAAGGAAAAATTGCAAGTTGCTAAATGTCTCTTGGAGTCCTTTAAGTTTATGTGGTGGTTCAATATATTCTTGAAGTTTTTGCTAACTTCTCACACACACTGTCTCTCCTCTCTCTCCATCAGGTGCTGGATTTGACGATGAGAAGTCACTTCTCATGTCACAAATGAGCCTGGAGAAGAGATTTGGACAATCGGCTGTTTTTGTTGCTTCGACACTCATGGAAAATGGTGGTGTTCCTCAATCTGCTACCCCGGAGACCCTTTTGAAAGAGGCTATTCATGTTATCAGTTGTGGTTATGAAGATAAATCAGAATGGGGACAGGAGGTAATGCTGTGTTCTTAGATCCCCCCCTCCCCCCCAACAACAAAAAAAAAGTCTAGGATTTGGTAGGGAAGACCCTACCAGTGATGTGTGGATTAGGTGGACCATTTAAAAAGTTCTAGGACGGGTGGGGAATTGTAGATGGACAATTAACTGAATTTGAGGCGACTTATTACTTAGTGTTTGACATTATGACAGGAAAAATAAACCAAAAAGAGATCCAGTGTCTAGTGTTTTACCGAAAATAATATTCCATTTCTTTCAATCTGATGAAAGGAAAATGAGAAGAACTCGTCTTTCCCCTTTATCAAAATATTCCATTTCTTTCAATCTGATGAAAGGAAAATGAGAAGAACTCGTCTTTCCCCTTTATCAAAAAAGAAGAAAAAAATGCTTTGTCTATTCCTACAATGAATATTAACTGCTTGTAAAATATGGTAAATGAATTAGTGGAACTGAAGCATGCTGCATATATATAGCCATCACTTGCAGCACACAGACCCTTAAAGAAAATGATTAGCTCTTCTAGATCACTAAATTCCCAGATGCATCAGTTTTGGTACATTGTAAACACGAGAATTTCGTTGTGGTACTACTTATTATAGACTCTAACTGGACTGCTATGGAATAAGTGCGTTTGAATACTTAAATTTCGTCCTATAAGTGCAGATTGGATGGATCTATGGTTCTGTCACAGAGGATATTCTTACTGGATTTAAGATGCATGCCCGCGGTTGGCGATCTATATACTGTATGCCCAAGAGACCCGCCTTCAAAGGGTCAGCTCCTATTAATCTTTCAGATCGTCTGAACCAAGTGCTTCGATGGGCTTTAGGGTCAGTGGAAATTCTTTTCAGTAGGCATTGTCCTATATGGTATGGATACAGTGGACGGTTGAAGTGGCTGGAGAGATTCGCATATGTCAACACCACCATTTATCCAATCACTTCCATTCCACTTCTTGTATACTGCATGCTTCCAGCTGTCTGTCTACTTACTGGGAAATTCATTATCCCTCAGGTTAGCTTTGGATCTATAGATTCTTGTGACAACTTGAAAAACATGCTTGTTATATCTTGGCTTCTTTTGCATAACCAAGGTTATTTAATACTCTTGTTTATGTGACACACTTCCCTTTTTTCTTCCTGGTAAGAACTATATCTAGAAACAGTTTAACTTTGAACTTTCCATTTTACACCTTAATGACATGATTCTATAGCCACAAAAATGTTATGACATGTTTAAGATCACAACTCCACAAGTTCCAAAGTCTTGTCTTTCTTAAGCTCCATGTCCAGTCAAACACTTTCACAATAATAAGAAAGTCGAACACTCCTTCACATTAAATGAAACAGGAGTATTGTATTTGCTAAAACCTATGATCCCGTATTTAATTTGACTTCTTCAAGTAACCTGTCAGTTGGCCTTAAACTGTGCATAGTTTCTAAACTTGGAAAAGAATCTGAATACGAACATAACTAACTGGATAGCATTTCATCAAATCACATTTAGTATACATTTGCCAAGATATCATTTCACAGGGTTTATGGAATCTTGATTCTTCTTTTGCAGATTAGTAACCTTGCTAGCATCTGGTTTATATCCCTCTTTCTTTCCATTTTTGCTACTGGTATTCTGGAGATGAGATGGAGTGGTGTTGGAATTGATGAATGGTGGAGAAATGAACAGTTTTGGGTCATTGGTGGTGTGTCAGCTCACCTGTTTGCTGTCTTCCAAGGGTTGCTCAAAGTGCTTGCCGGTATTGATACCAACTTTACTGTCACATCCAAGGCATCAGATGAAGATGGGGACTTTGCCGAACTCTACTTGTTCAAATGGACAACTCTTCTTATACCCCCCACTACTCTCCTCATTGTAAACCTGGTAGGAGTTGTAGCCGGCATCTCATACGCCATCAACAGTGGTTACCAATCATGGGGTCCACTCTTTGGTAAATTATTCTTTGCTTTCTGGGTGATTGTTCACCTTTACCCCTTCCTCAAAGGTCTCATGGGTCGTCAGAACCGGACACCCACTATCGTGGTCGTGTGGTCTATTCTTTTGGCCTCCATTTTCTCTTTGTTATGGGTGCGGATTGATCCCTTCACTACAAAAGTTACTGGACCAGATGTTCAGGCGTGTGGTATCAATTGTTAGAAAAAAAACTCAAGTTTTGCATGCAAAGCAAATAACTAGCCTGAAGGTCATCGAAGTACAATGTAATCGACCAATGCAAAAAATGAGTTCAACATGTGCTCTAGCTACGTAATCTCTCATAGTTTTTATCCGAACTTGGGTGTGTGCTTGTTTTTTTGTCAATGTGAAGTCTACTGTATTTTGTGCAGAATTTAGCCATGTAAAAGTTCCTCGTCGATCCAAGATCAAACAAGAAACACCAAGATCAAAATTTGCTCCCTGTTTTAGGTTTTGTATTCACAGATAGAAACACTGCTTGATGTATACAAATTTCATATTGCCCCATTCATGGATGCAATGTTGTAACTTATAGTGCCTTTAATGTCCTAGTGTATTTTATTCATTCATTCAAATTTTGTGTTGCAATGTGAGGACTTCATATATAGTAAAAATAGTTTGTTGTCCTTTTAATTTACATTTTTAGAATATCTTCTTTTAACCGTGACAGTAATTTCTCATAAGAACTTGTCCACTTCCTTTTTCTCTTTTCAGACCTTATATAAAGCTCCTAAATGACAGTTTCTCCTTAAAATGAAAGTTAATGTGGTTACATGCGAAATTGTTACAGGAATAATAAGATATGATATGACACTGAAAGTTGAGTGTAGTAAAATGATAAATTCAAATCCATCACTGCATAATATGAACTTGGGACATATTCGATTCAAACATTATGCAACATTAAGGTTGTCAATAAAGAGAATGAGTTAGTTATATTTGAGTTTATTTATGGTGTAGAAATTGATTACACTACCAGGATTACTACTATTATTAATGTTTTACTTTAATCATAGCTGTCCCAGGCCCCAGCATTAACTAAGCAACAGTGTTCACCTGCTAGGTGCTTCTTAATAGTTTCGTACATCATCTCTTTTCAGCATTAAAGTGCTCTTTGATTTTCTCCATTCTATCTGTTCTTGATCTGGGACTTCAAAATTATAAGTAATAGAGCTTTCTTGTTCAGTTGGTGAGATTGATGGCTTATGCTTCAGTTGTTTCTCTTGCTCAAACTCTAGACCAATTCAGTACCAGAATCCCAGGTTTGTTTTCTGACCCAACAATTGAATCTTAGTTGGATCTCTTGAATATTTGAAAGCTTTTCTTGATGATAGTAGCAAGAAAAGTTATCACCAAGAAAAAGTGATCACAGTTTTGGTTGGAAAGTTTAGAGATGCATTAAATGAAGCTGATGATATTATTGAACTAAAGATTTGTGAAGTTCATCAAAGGGGAAGTTTGAGTTGTACTGAAAAAGCAAGTGAAGATTTAGTAGGAAATTTACTACCAGTAGTACAGAAGATTGAGTCAATAAGGAAAGAGTTGGCGCTGAGTCTTGAGACTTGCACAAGCCATGGTGGCCATGACATTGAACCTGCTGAAGATCATTTCGAGACTCGGGAATCTATGCTTGGAAGTCCATCGGTTGGAAATTTGTCTTTGGTGGAGGTTGGGTCCGCCCATCTTCAATGACTTAAATATCATAGTTCCACATGTTGGAGACCCTGGTTCTTCACGCGTGCATAATCTACTAAGTAAGTAGATGACCGTAGGGCCAAGAATCGTCAAATTTCATTGAGAAATGGAAGAGATTTTGGTCCGCGAAGTAAGGTGTTTGAGACATGGAAGAGTGTTGTGAGACAAATCTACCACATCGGTAAGAAAAAGAAGAATTGTTCATAATATAAGTCTCAAAACTGAATAAGAGATTGGGAACACAAGGGGTAACTGTTAGACATATTTTGTATACACTTTTTGAGTCATTTTTAGTTAGTATTTTACTCATTTCGTTTGTGTTTAGTATAGTGTTAGAGTTGTTTTTCTTTCTTTTGAGTCGCAGCGGTTCTAAATGGCAAAATGACAAAAAGAAGCTAAAAGTGGGCAGAAAGCCTTTCTGGAAAATACTGTAATTACATCATAAGCCTAAAAACAAAACCGGAGACATGTATGATAATCAAATTACAGTACACTGTGCCTTACTAACAATGAGAGTAAATAAGAGTATACTTTACTTCATAAAAATAGGAGGCTCATGATCAAAGTAGGGCCACCCGCCCGTAGTATCATTAAGCAATCCTACTCCTGGGACTATTTCACCCGCATAGGTCGTGTGGACCCGCATGAGGTATTCTCGCATGATCAGATCCGCGCATAGTCGTGTGGACCGCGTAGGTATTCCTCGCATAGACTGGTCCGCCCGCGTGAGACTATTTCACCCGCATAAGCCCTTACGGACCGCGTGAGGTATTCCTCGCACCGTGGGTAGCAAATCCGGAATATGCAAATGCCACGTCAGGAATGACCGTAATGAATAATATACCACACGCATAAATCGGCTATCATATCGTAACATAAGCACTACCGGCTTATCATACAATATATAAGCAAGTTAAGAAATTCCCTAACTTCTTATTAGTCTTGTTCACATACACTCTCATTTTAGTTTACTTAAGGCACTAACATGTCTTAATAAAGAGAAGCCTGAAATTTAACCCAAAGTACTACATACTTCTACTCTTAAAAATGACTCATTTTCTTTTAAAACTTTAGGCAATTGATGCCTTAAAATCAATTTGCCTTTCATAAATCAAGTCATTTGTCCTTACTTATCTTACTTAGAGTAAATCTCCCCTTTTAACTTTTCATAAAGCCAATATAACCAACTTCCCATAAAGTCGTTATATTAACCTTATACCTTAGTCAATTACATTTTCCTATTGGGACTTATACTTTTAAAACGAAACAAGTATCATATACTTAAAACACTTCAAGTCCCTTAACCTTGAAAACTTAAGACATCTTTAATACTTTTTAAAGAAGTGGGTTAGTCCCCTAACTCGCCCAACTTGGCCATTCTTAAGCAAGTAAAGGATATCAAAGTATTGTACGTCTACCGTACTATATAAGTACAACTATTCATGCTCAAGAGATAGGAAAGTTCCACATACCTCTTCGGGTCAATCCACCATGAGTCGATATCTGCACGTGGTATGTCAACCTATAATGACCATAATACGTCCATTAGCTTCTAGAACACTACAATTGAAAAGTCCCTTATTCCACGGAAAATTGGGCAGCACCTCCTTTGTTTCTACATCTTTTCCACCTTTTCAAGGTCCGATATCAACTACTAAACGCCACATTTAAGGCCCAACAATTCGAATACAAGGGATTACACGCCTAACTTGGGCGTGTAAAATTACCCCACAATACAAATTAAATAATCCAATAAGTTTAAGGTAGTATCTTGGCTATAACATGCTCACATATCATCCTTATCCAATCCTTTCAATTCCAAATTGTTATTCCTACATGCAATATATCTAAAAGCAATATTGACAACTACAATTCCTTTCTTCCACACATGCAACACAATTTACTTAAAAAGGAGAATTGATTGTTACCTTAGAGTTTACCCAAATTAGTCCAACAAATTTCACTTGCCTTCTTTCCACAATCACCTACACAAACCTCCTACAAGCATCAACATGTTTCCTTCTGCCACCTTCCAAATTTCTATAGGCCTTGGTTGTTCCTTGAATTTTTAGAGAGAAGGGAGAGGGATTTTTATAGAGAAGGAAGAGGAATTTTTTTTTTAGTGAGAAGAGGGTTTTTTGAAGAATGACCAAGTCTTCAAGACTTGGTCAAATAAATAGCATTTCCACTAAATCAGATGGGAGGGACACTTGTCACCCTCCCATGGCCTTTTAAAAGAAAATATCTTCTGATTTTTCCCCAGATTTCGCAAAAACCCGCCTCGGCGCTGAAACCTCCGAGAACTTCAGTACTTCCGGCGCCGCGGCGCTGCAACTTCAGAGAATTTTCAACATATCCGGCGCCAGTACTGTGGCCCCGACGAAAATACTTTTACGCTCATTGCGCCCGAACTTGTAACTTCCATAACTTTCTACTCCGATGTCCTATCGACGAATGGTTTGTTGCGTTGGGAACTAGACTCAACGAACTACATACTAGGCCTTTGAAACACCTAGGAACTCCTAATGCAGCTGTACATAAACCGCCTCAAATTTGACTAAAACCCGTCTGAAACATTCTGTCAACCTATCTTTCCAAAATTTAAATCTTGGTTCCTTTCGTACGTTCTCATAAGCATGACCTGAATCATGGGGTATAAAATTCTCCCCCCCTTAGAAACATTCGTCCCGAATGTTCTTTCTATGCTTACTCGAAACACAATATCGACATAGACCCTCTTAACTATTCTTCTTGCAAAAAGAACGCTCTACACGCAACAACACTGAAGCATAATTGACAAATTAAAACTAACAAGCAGGAAAGTGGGTTACCTGGAGGTGTAGGGAACAAGTGAGGATACTTCTTCATCATGTCCTCTTCTGCTTCCCATGTCATTTCCTCTATGTTCTCATTCCGCCATAAGACCTTGACGGAAGCCACATCCTTTGTCCGCAGTCGCCTAACCTGACGATCGAGTATCGCTATGGGACTCTCCTCATACGATAACCCCTCTGTCACATGGACATCAAAAATCATGTGCACTCTAGATGGATCTCCGATACACTTTCGCAATATAGACACATAAAAAACTGGATGTACTGCCTCCAGATCGGACGGCAGATCCAACTCATAGGGGACCTTGCCTACCCTACGGACAATCTGGTAAGGCCCAATGTACCTTGGGCTAAGTTTCCCTTCTTCCCAAATCTCATCACGCCGCTTCATGGGTGATACCTTCAGAAGACCCAATCATCCACCTCAAACTCCAAGTGTCGGCCGATGATCTGCGCATCGACTTCGCGACTCTGGTGACAATAACCGCTCTGGATAAGCTTCACCTTATCCACCATGAATCAAGTCCAGGCCGACTAATCGAACTTCCCCACATCAAACCAGCTATCGGTGACTGCACTTCTCCCGTATAAGGCCTCATAAGGCGCCATCTGGATACTAGAATGATAGCTGTTGTTATATGCAAACTCCACAAGAGGTAGGTGATCCTCCCAGCTATTCCTGAAATCAATAACACAGGCCCGCAACATATCCTCAAGTGTTTGGATAATACGCTACGGCTGTCCGCTCGATCCTGAGGATGAACGCAGCGATCGAGACTCACTGTGTCCCTAATCCTTCCGAAAAGACCTCCGAAGTTAGTCGTGAACTGGGCTCCTGCATGCGAAATAATCGATATAGGAACTCCGTGCGATCTCACAATCTCCACGATATACAATCTAGCATAATCCTCGTGAAAAAGTCGCCCTAATCGGAAGAAAGTGGGGCGATTTAAATCGACTGTCGACAATAACCCAGATGGAATCATGCTTCCTCTGAGTGTGAGGTAACCCTGTAATAAAGTCCATATTGATCACCTCCCACTTCCATGTCGGAATTTCTATCATTTGCAACAACCCACCAGGCTTCTGGTGCTCCAACTTGACCTGCTGACAATTTGGACACTGCGCCACAAACTCCGCAACGTCCCTCTTCAGGCCATCCCACCAATACATACCTCTGAGGTCGTGGTACATCTTAGTCGACCCCGGATGAATAGAGTAATGAGCACTGTGTGCCTCCCCCAGAATCTGCTGACGAAGTCCTGCTACATTGGGAACACATAACCTGCCTTCAAATCTTAGCACTCCATCCGGTGCTACTCCAAATAGACTCTTCTCCTCTCGAAGAGCCGTATGTCGATACCGTACCATAATCGGATCCTCATACTGTCGCCTCTTCACCTCCTCGACGATGGATGACTCGGCAACCTCTCGAACCCGAACTCCATTACTATCAGAACCACCCAAACGAACCCCAAGGCTCATTGGCGATGTAACTCGCGGACCATGCCCCTTTTCTCTGGCTGCACATCTGACAGACTGCCCATCGATCGGCGACTAAGGGCATCTGCAACTACATTGGCCTTCTCTGGGTGGTATAGGATATCAACATCATAATCCTTAAGTAGCTCTAACCACCGTCTCTGCCGCAAGTTCAGCTCCCTCTGGCTGAAGATGTACTGGAGGCTCTTGTGGTCTGTGTAAATATCCATATGAACTCCATATAAATAATGTCTCCAGATCTTCAAGGCATGAATCACTGCTGCCAACTCTAAGTCATGTGTGGGGTAGTTCTTCTCATGCTCCCTGAGCTGTCGAGATGCGTAAGCTATAACTTTACCATCTTTGTATCGACGCACTCCAAGCCCGACACGACACATCACAATAAACCACATATCCATCTAAACCCTCGGAAGAGTAAGAATCAGGCGGTCGTCAATTTCTCCTTTAATGTGGAAGCTCTCTCACAAGCATCCGCCCACCGAACATAGCCGCTTCGGGTCAGCCTAGTCAAAGGTGCTGAAATGGAAGCAAACTTCTCCATAAATCTCCGATAATAACCCGCAAGGCCCAAAATGTTGCGCACCTCCGTCGGTGTAGTGGGTCTAGGCCAAGTCTTGACTGCCTCAATCTTTGCTGTATCAACCCGAATACCATCGACCCCGATAACATGCCCTAAGAAAGCCACTGAAGCCAACCAAAACTCGCATTTCGAGAACTTGGCATACAATTGCCGGTCCCAGAGGACTCCCAGTACCGTCCTCAAATGATCTGCATGGTCCTGCTCTGTGCGCGAATAAACCAGGATATCATCAATGAATACTATAACGAACATATCAAAGAATGGCTTGAACACCCGGTTCATCAAATCCATGAATACTGCTGGGGCGTTGGTCAACCCGAAAGACATCACCATGAACTCATAGTGCCCATACCGGGTCCTGAATGCAGTCTTTGGGATATCTGCCTCTCTAACTCGCTTTGATGATAACTGCATCGCAGTCTATCTTGAGAAACACTCGCGCACTGCAATCGGGTCAAACAAATCATCAATCCCGGGAGGGTATCTTCTTGATAGTTACCTTATTCACCGCCTGTAATCAACACACATACGCAGCTGGCCCCATCCTTCTTCTTTACAAATAAACCGGCGCTCCCTGGGAGAAACACTAGGCCCGATAAAGCCTTTTCCGGAAATCCTTCACCGGTCTTTCAACTCCATCAACTCAAAGTGCCATCCGTATGGTGGAATAGATATAGTCGAGTGTCCGCGATATATCAATGCAAAACTCAATCTCCTCTCGGGAGGATACCCGAGATCGTCGGGAATACGTCGAAAATCTCTAACAACCGAATCGATCAAGGTCGGTATCTCACCTCGATGTCGAATACCCGAACCATATGGTAGATATACCCTTCCGCACCATCTTCCTAGCCTTGAGGTAAGAAATAAACCTACCGCCGACGCAAAGTTCCCCTTCCACTCGATAACCGCTCCCAGAAACCGAACCGTGCAATCTCTCTCTACAATCCACATTGGCATAGCAAGACGCCAGCCAATCCATACCCATAATCACATCAAAGTCCGTCATATCCAACTCTATCAAGTCGCTATTGTCCGACGATCAGATATAGTCATCGGGCAAGCCTTATATACTCGCCACTACCACCGAATCACCATCGCGTAGCCACCTCAAAAGGTTTTATGGACTCTGCTATATCCTATTCTACCAAAGAATATGAGGAGATATATAGGACAAGGTAGAACCGGATCTATCAAAGCATATACATCACAACATGAAACCAATAATGTACCGTGGCGACATCCGTGACGCCTCCGTCTGACGGTGGACATATCATAAATGCGGTTCGAGGACCGCTGAATCGACCCCACCACGACCCTGCCGCGCTCGGTCCGTGAACACCGCCTCGGGCGCGTAACCACCAAGACGAAGATCCGACCAGCGGCGTATCGGTGAACCATAACACTCCGCCGCTCGTCTGACAATCTCTCTCAAATGGCCTGCGTACAAGAGTAACAAGCTCCCGGTCATACGACACTCGCCCGGTGAGACCTCGCATCAAACACACCGATGTGGGTGGTCTCGATCGATGACGATCTCGCCTCCTCAAGCCGATCGATCAACCTCCCGCCGTAAACGGAAGGGCACTGTGCCGGTGAAATGTGGATCTAGTTTCTTCTGCCCGCCTCAGCGCCACGAGACCTCGCTGCCCCGGCCTCTTGGGCTGGCCTGAGTCAAGCTGATCCTCCCTCTCTCTATCCTCTATCCCCTGCGCATATGCCTGCATCCTGGAAATATCCATACATGGCTGAAGGGCCACCCCCAAGCATGCAGTAATCATATAACGGTCTAGCCCCATCACATAGCGATGAACTCGTGCGCCATGTCTACAATGGTGTGCGCGCCGCCAATGAGTCAAACTCAGTGTACTCTCGATAGTCCTCCCATTCTCGCTCAAGGTCAAGAATCTATCCACGCGCTCTCCTCATCTCGTGAGGCAAAAGTGATCCGGGAAGGCCTCTGTGAACTCCTCCCAAACAGCTGGAAGAGCACCCTCACCTCTAGACAGCTCCCATGACTCAAACCAGTTCAACGCAATATCGCGTAACCGGTAAGAGGCTAGCATGACTGCCTCTGCCTCCGAGGCCCTAAGCACCTGCATAGTCTGCTGTAACTGCCGAATAAACTCTTGAGGATCCTCCTCGGATCTCGAACCATAGAACTCGGGTGGATGACAACCCAGGAAATCCCGAATTCGTAAACTGTCGGCTCTAGGGTCGGCTACCTGCTCCTGTCGGCGCTGCCCTGCTACTATGCTGGTCAATAACCGGATCTGCTCCCCGTAATCTCTATACTCAGCCCATGGTAGGAACCGAGGCTCATGTACCATGGTCTCGATGGCCGCTGCTGCCGAACTCTGCCGGGTGGCGGCGTCGTGGAACTTCGCCGTCCAAGCATCACTCGGTAAAGATCGGGCTGTGCCTCGTAACCCTCTGCGTCCTACTTGCGCCTCACCGCTTTGCCTTCTTCGGGCGCGTTGCCTTGCGTGGAGGCATAACTGATACATAAAAATATGTCAGAGGGAGTTCAACCTATAACACAGCTCTACTGCACAATCTTAGAGTGAAAGAATGGAAACCAATCCTAAATATCCTGTAGCCTCCTGATTATAGATGTGGTGCACGACACACCGATAATCAAGACTCTACTAGACACGGTTTGTAGACACTTTCCGATGACTAATTGCTCTGATACCACTTTTGTCACGACCCGACCCCGGGCCGCGACTGATGCCCTACCTGGGCACCCCTTGCAGGTATACATCAGAGAATAGCAGCGGAACATACACAACACATAAACATGTTTAGACAATAAACATCACAGGCTAGCCGATAAGGCCGCCTCCCATAAGATATACATGACCAAAAGTAAAACAGTACAACATTGATCTTACAGCCCAAACCACAAATGTGACTACGCACTCTGTGAATATCAACGGTGGACGGGGTTCGCCAAACCCCTGAATGTACATAATATCTACAACATTAGGGGAAACAGTACCAAAAAGACAAGCCTCCGGAGAAATGGAGCTTCTGACACCTGATCAGTGATCCTAAGAATGAGGATCCACCACCTTCTTACCCCTACCTGCGACATGAACGCAGCCCCCGAGGAAGGGGGTTAGTACACAATATGTACTAAGTATGTACAACTGGAAAATACTGTAATTACATCATAAGCCTAAAAACAAAACCGGAGACATGTATGATAATCAAATTACAGTACACTGTGCCTTACTAACAATGAGAGTAAATAAGAGTATACTTTACTTCATAAAAATAGGAGGCTCATGATCAAAGTAGGGCCACCCGCCCGTAGTATCATTAAGCAATCCTACTCCTGGGACTATTTCACCCGCATAGGTCGTGTGGACCCGCATGAGGTATTCCTCGCATAGACTGTATCCGCCCGCATAGGTCGTGTAGACCCGCATGAGGTATTCCTCGCATAGGACTGGTCCGCCCCGCATGAGACTATTTCACCCGCATAAGCCCTTACGGACCCGCATGAGGTATTCCTCGCACCATGGGTAGCAAATCCACGGAATATGCAAATGCCACAAATCCGGGGAATGACCCCGTAATGAATAATATACCACACGCATAAATCGGCTATCATACGTAACATAAGCACTACCGGCTTATCATACAATATATAAGCAAGTTAAGAAATTCCCTAACTTCTTATTAGTCTTGTTCACATACACTCTCATTTTAGTTTACTTAAGGCACTAACATGTCTTAATAAAGAGAAGCCTGAAATTTAACCCAAAGTACTACATACTTCTACTCTTAAAAATGACTCATTTTCTTTTAAAACTTTAGGCAATTGATGCCTTAAAATCAATTTGCCTTTCATAAATCAAGTCATTTGTCCTTACTTATCTTACTTAGAGTAAATCTCCCCTTTTAACTTTTCATAAAGCCAATATAACCAACTTCCCATAAAGTCGTTATATTAACCTTATACCTTAGTCAATTACATTTTCCTATTGGGACTTATACTTTTAAAACGAAACAAGTATCATATACTTAAAACACTTCAAGTCCCTTAACCTTGAAAACTTAAGACATCTTTAATACTTTTTAAAGAAGTGGGTTAGTCCCCTAACTCGCCCAACTTGGCCATTCTTAAGCAAGTAAAGGATATCAAAGTATTGTACGTCTACCGTACTATATAAGTACAACTATTCATGCTCAAGAGATAGGAAAGTTCCACATACCTCTTCGGGTCAATCCACTCGCAAGTCCAATATACTGCACGTAGTATGTCAACCTATAATGACCATA
Source organism: Przewalskia tangutica (assembly GCA_029844215.1). Classification (NCBI taxonomy): domain Eukaryota; kingdom Viridiplantae; phylum Streptophyta; class Magnoliopsida; order Solanales; family Solanaceae; genus Przewalskia; species Przewalskia tangutica. The sequence goes on along the minus strand of CM056731.1, from coordinate 32,598,887 downwards.
ATACGTCCATTAGCTTCTAGCTTCAACGTAGAACACTCTAATTGAAAAGTCCCTTATTCCACGGAAAATTGGACAGCACCTCCTTTGTTTCTACATACTTTTCCACCTTTTCAAGGTCCGATATCAACTACTAAACGCCACATTTAAGGCCCAACAATTCAGCAATACAAGGGGATTACACGCCTAACTTGGACGTGTAAAATTCTGCCCCACAATACAAATTAAATAATCCAATAAGTTTAAGGTAGTATCTTGGCTATAACATGCTCACATATCATCCTTATCCAATCCTTTCAATTCCAAATTGTTATTCCTACATGCAATATATCTAAAAGCAATATTGACAACTACAATTCCTTTCTTCCACACATGCAACACAATTTACTTAAAAAGGAGAATTGATTGTTACCTTAGAGTTTACCCAAATTAGTCCAACAAATTTCACTTGCCTTCTTTCCACAATCACCTACACAAACCTCCTACAAGCTTGTCAACATGTTTCCTTCTTGCCACCTTTCCGAAATTTCTCTAGGCCTTGGTTGTTCCTTGAATTTTTAGAGAGAAGGGAGAGGGATTTTTATAGAGAAGGAAGAGGAAATTTTTTTTTAGTGAGAAGAGGGTTTTTTGAAGAATGACCAAGTCTTCAAGACTTGGTCAAATAAATAGCAATACCACTAAATCGATGGGAGGACACTTGTCACCCTCCCATGGCCTTTAAAAGAAAATATCTTCCGATTTTTCCCAGTTTCGCAAAAACCACGCCTGCTGAAACCTCCGAGAACTTCAAGATTCAAGGCCGCGCTGCAACTTCAGAGAATTTTCAACATATCCAGGCCATGCAGTCATTGGCCCCGACCGAAAATACTTTTCTCGCTCATTGCAAGCCGAACTTGTAACTTCCATAACTTTCTACTCCGATGTCCTATCGACGAATGGTTTGTTGCGTTGGGAACTAGACTCAACGAACTACATACTAGGCCTTTGAAACACCTAGGAACTCCTAATGCAGCTGTACATAAACCGCCTCAAATTTGACTAAAACCCGTCTGAAACATTCTGTCAACCTATCTTTCCAAAATTTAAATCTTGGTTCCTTTCGTACGTTCTCATAAGCATGACCTGAATCATGGGGTATAAAATTCTCCCCCCCTTAGAAACATTCGTCCCGAATGTTCTTTCTATGCTTACTCGAAACACAATATCGACATAGACCCTCTTAACTATTCTTCTTGCAAAAAGAACGCTCTACACGGCCACAACAATACTTAAGCGTAATTGACAAATTAAAAACTAACAAGCAGGAAAGTGGGTTACCTGGAGGTGTAGGGAACAAGTGAGGATACTTCTTCATCATGTCCTCTTCTGCTTCCCATGTCATTTCCTCTATGTTCTCATTCCGCCATAAGACCTTGACGGAAGCCACATCCTTTGTCCGCAGTCGCCTAACCTGACGATCGAGTATCGCTATGGGACTCTCCTCATACGATAACCCCTCTGTCACATGGACATCACAAATCATGTGCACTCTAGATGGATCTCCGATACACTTTCGCAATATAGACACATAAAAAACTGGATGTACTGCCTCCAGATCGGACGGCAGATCCAACTCATAGGGGACCTTGCCTACCCTACGGACAATCTGGTAAGGCCCAATGTACCTTGGGCTAAGTTTCCCCTTCATCCCAAATCTCATCACGCCCTTCATGGGTGATACCTTCAGGAAGACCCAATCATCCACCTCAAACTCCAAGTGTCGACGCCGATGATCTGCATACGACTTCTGTCGACTCTGAGCTGACAATAACCGCTCCTGGATAAGCTTCACCTTATCCACCGCCTGCTGAATCAAGTCCGACCCGACTAACTGAACTTCCCCCACATCAAACCAGCCTATCGGTGACCTGCACTTCCTCCCGTATAAGGCCTCATAAGGCGCCATCTGGATACTAGAATGATAGCTGTTGTTATATGCAAACTCCACAAGAGGTAGGTGATCCTCCCAGCTATTCCTGAAATCAATAACACAGGCCCGCAACATATCCTCAAGTGTTTGGATAATACGCTCGGCCTGTCCGTCGGTCTGAGGATGAAACGCAGTACTGAGACTCACCTGTGTCCCTAATCCCTTCTGAAAAGACCTCCAGAAGTTAGTCGTGAACTGGGCTCCTCTGTCTGAAATAATCGATATAGGAACTCCGTGCAGTCTCACAATCTCCCTGATATACAATCTAGCATAATCCTCATTCGAAAAAGTCGCCCTAATCGGAAGAAAGTGGGTGATTTTCGGCTGTCGACAATAACCCAGATGGAATCATGCTTCCTCTGAGTGTGAGGTAACCCTGTAATAAAGTCCATATTGATCACCTCCCACTTCCATGTCGGAATTTCTATCATTTGCAACAACCCAAAGCTTACGGTGCTCGACTTGACTGGCGACAATTTGGACACTGCGCCACAAACTCCGCAACGTCCCTCTTCAGGCCATCCCACCAATACATACCTCTGAGGTCGTGGTACATCTTAGTCGACCCCGGATGAATAGAGTAATGAGCACTGTGTGCCTCCCCCAGAATCTGCTGACGAAGTCCTGCTACATTGGGAACACATAACCTGCCTTCAAATCTTAGCACTCCATCCGGTGCTACTCCAAATAGACTCTTCTCTCGAAGAGCCGTATGTCGATACCGTAGCATAATCGGATCCTCATACTGTCGCCTCTTCACCTCCTCGACGATGGATGACTCGCAACCTCTCGAACCCGAACTCCATTACTATCAGAACCACCCAAACGAACCCCAAGGCTCGCTAGCTGATGTAACTCGCGGACCATGCCCCTTTTCTCTGGCTGCACATCTGACAGACTGCCCATCGATCGGCGACTAAGGGCATCTGCAACTACATTGGCCTTCTCTGGGTGGTATAGGATATCAACATCATAATCCTTAAGTAGCTCTAACCACCGTCTGCGCAAGTTCGGCTCCTCCGTCAAGATGTCGGAGGCTCTTGTGTCCGTAAATATCCATATGAACTCCATATAAATAATGTCTCCGCATCTTCAAGGCATGAATCATCACGCCAACTCTAAGTCATGTGGGGTAGTTCTTCTGCTCCCGAGTGTCGAGATCGTAAGCTATAACTTTACCATGTCTTTGTGACGCACTCAAGCCCTTAGGCAGACACATCACAATAAACCACATATCCATCTAAACCTCGGAAGAGTAAGCTGAGGCGGTCGTCAATTTCTCCTTTAGTAATCGGAAGCTCTCCTCAAGCATCCGTCCGGAACATACCGCTCGGGTCACTAGTCAAAGGTCTTTGAAATGGAAGCAAACTTCTCCATAAATCTCCGATAATAACCCGAGTGCCCAAATGTTCTGCGCACTCCGGTGTAGTGGGTCTAGGCCAAGTCTTGGCGCCTCGATCTTTCTTTGTATCAACCCGAATACCATCGACCCCGATAACATGCCCTAAGAAAGCCATCAAGCCAACCAAAACTCGCGTTCGAGAACTTGGCATACAATTGCGGTCCCAGGACTCAAGACGTCGCCAAATGATCTGCATGGTCTGCTGTGCGCGAATAAACCAGGATATCATCAATGAATACTATAACGAACATATCAAAGAATGGCTTGAACACCCGGTTCATCAAATCCATGAATACTGCTGGGGCGTTGGTCAACCCGAAAGACATCACCATGAACTCATAGTGCCCATACCGGGTCCTGAATGCAGTCTTTGGGATATCTGCCTCTCTAACTCGCACCTGATGATAACCAGACCGCAGGTCTATCTTGGAGAAACACCTCGCACCCTGCAACTGGTCAAACAAATCATCAATCCTGGGGAGGGGGTATCTGTTCTTGATAGTTACCTTATTCACCGCTGTAATCAACACACATACGCAGCGTCCCATCCTTCTTCTTTACAAATAAAGCGGCGCTCCCGGGAGAAACACTAGGCGATAAAGCCTTTTCCAAAGAAATCCTTCACCGGTCTTTCAACTCCATCAACTCGGCGGGTGCCGTCGTATGGTGGAATAGATATAGGTCGAGTGTCTGGGGACATATCTATGCAAAACTCTATCTCCCTCTCAGGAGGGATACCCGGGAGATCGTCTGGGAATACGTCTGGAAAATCTCTAACAAACGGAATCGATCAAGTGCGGTATCTCGACCTCGATGTCGAATACCGAACCATATGGTAGATATACCCTTCCGCACCATCTTCCTAGCCTTGAGGTAAGAAATAAACCTACCGCCGACGCAAAGATTCCCTTCCACTCGATAACCTGGCAACCGAAACTGGGCCGTGCAATCTCTCTCTACAATCCACATTGGCATAGCAAGACGCTAGCCAATCCATACCCATAATCACATCAAAGTCCGTCATATCCAACTCTATCAAGTCGGCTATTGTCTGACGACTGTATATAGTCACTGGGCAAGCCTTATATACTCGCTCAGCTACCACCGAATCACCTACTGGCGTAGCCACCTCAAAAGGTTTTATGGACTCGGGCTATATCCCTATTCTACCAGCAATATGAGGAGATATATAGGACAAGGTAGAACCTGGATCTATCAAAGCATATACATCACAACATGAAACCAATAATGTACCTGTGACGACATCCGTGACGCCTCGCGGTCACGGCGGTGGGACATATCATAAATGCGGCTCGAGGACCGGCGGAATCGACCCCACCACGACCCCTGCGCGGCTCTGGTCGTGAACACCTCGCCTCGGGCGCGTAACCACCAAGACGAAGATCCAAAGAATCGACCGTGTCGGTGAACCATAACACTCCCGCCGCCGGTGGACAATCTCTCTCAAATGGCCTGCCGCTACAAGAGTAACAAGCTCCCGAAGTCATACGACACTCGCCGTGAGACCTACGCATCAAACACACCGAGATGTGGGTGGTCTCGATCGATGACGATCTCTGCCTCGCAAGCCCCGATCAACCTCGCGCGGAAACGGGAAGGGGCACTGCGTGCGGTGAAATGTGGATCTAGTTTCTTCTTGAAAGGTCGCCTCAGCGCCACGAGACCTGCTGTCACGGCCTCTTGGCCTGCCAAGCCAGTGATCCTCTCTCTATCCTCTATCCTCGCGCATATGCTCGCATCGGAAATATCCATACATGGTGAAGGGCGGCTACCCCAAGCATGCAGAATCATATAACGGTCTAGCCCATCACATAGCGATGAACTCGCATGCCGCCATGTCATACAATGGTGTCGCGATACGCCAATGAGTCAAACTCAGGTGTACTCTCGATAGTCCTCCCATTCGCCTCAAGGTCAAGAATCTATCCACGCGGCTCTCCTCATCTCGGGAGGCAAAAGTGATCCGGGAAGGCCTCTGTGAACTCCTCCCAAACACCGGAAGAGCACCTCACCTCTAGACAGCTCCCATGACTCAAACCGGTTCAACGCAATATCAGCAGAACCGTAGAGGCTAGCATGATCGCCTGCCTCCAGGCCCTAAGCACTGCATAGTCTGTAGAATCGCTGAATAAACTCTTGAGGATCCTCGCCGGATCTCGAACCATAGAACTCGGGTGGATGACAACCAGAAATCCCGACGTAAATCGCGGCTTTAGGGTCGCCTACGCTCTGTCGTGCCTGCTACTATCTTTGGTCAATAACCGGATCTGCTCCCCGTAATCTCTATACTCGGCCATGGTTTGTAGGCTGAGGCTCATGTACGCGGTCTCGATGGCCGCCGCCGCCGAACTCTGCCGGCTGGCGGCGTCGTGGAACTCGCCGTCAAGCATCACCTCGGTAAAGACGGGCTGTGCCTCGTAACCCTCTCAAGGCGTCTACTTGCGGCTCCTCGCCTTGCCCTTCTGGGCCGCGGTTGCCTTGCGTGGAGGCATAACTGATACATAAAAATATGTCAGAGGGAGTTCAACCTATAACACAGCTCTACTGCACAATCTTAGAGTGAAAGAATGGAAACCAATCCTAAATATCCTGTAGCCTCCTGATTATAGATGTGGTGCACGACACACCGATAATCAAGACTCTACTAGACACGGTTTGTAGACACTTTCCGATGACTAATTGCTCTGATACCACTTTTGTCACGACCCGACCCCGGGCCGCGACTGATGCCATACAACCGCACCCCTTGCAGGTATACATCAGAGAATAGCAGCGGAACATACACAACACATAAACATGTTTAGACAATAAACATCACAGGCTAGCCGATAAGGCCGCCTCCCATAAGATATACATGACCAAAAGTAAAACAGTACAACTTTGATCTTACAGCCCAAACCACAAATGTGACTACAGACCTCTAGGAATATCAACAGTGGCGGGACAGGGCCCCGCCAAACCCCTGAATGTACATAATATCTACAACATTAGGAAAGCACTAAAAGACAAGCCTCCGAGAAATGGAGCTTGACACTGATCGGTGATCCTAAGAATGAGGATCCACCACCTTTACCCCTACTGCGACATTTAACGCAGCCCCCGAGGAAGGGGGTTAGTACACAATATGTACTAAGTATGTACAACTGGAAAATACTGTAATTACATCATAAGCCTAAAAACAAAACCGGAGACATGTATGATAATCAAATTACAGTACACTGTGCCTTACTAACAATGAGAGTAAATAAGAGTATACTTTACTGCATAAAAATAGGAGGCTCATGATCAAAGTAGGGCCACCCGCCCGTAGTATCATTAAGCAATCCTACTCCTGGGACTATTTCACCCGCAGAGGTCGTGTGGACCCGCATGAGGTATTCCTCGCATGGATCGTATCCGCGTAGGTCGTGTAGACCGCGTGAGGTATTCTCGTGATAGATCGTCCGCATGAGACTATTTCACCCGCATAAGCCCTTACGGACCCGCATGAGGTATTCCTCGCACCATGGGTAGCAAATCCACGGAATATGCAAATGCCACAAATCCGGGGAATGACCCCGTAATGAATAATATACCACACGCATAAATCGGCTATCATACGTTACATAAGCACTACCGGCTTATCATACAATATATAAGCAAGTTAAGAAATTCCCTAACTTCTTATTAGTCTTGTTCACATACACTCTCATTTTAGTTTACTTAAGGCACTAACATGTCTTAATAAAGAGAAGCCTGAAATTTAACCCAAAGTACTACATACTTCTACTCTTAAAAATGACTCATTTTCTTTTAAAACTTTAGGCAATTGATGCCTTAAAATCAATTTGCCTTTCATAAATCAAGTCATTTGTCCTTACTTATCTTACTTAGAGTAAATCTCCCCTTTTAACTTTTCATAAAGCCAATATAACCAACTTCCCATAAAGTCGTTATATTAACCTTATACCTTAGTCAATTACATTTTCCTATTGGGACTTATACTTTTAAAACGAAACAAGTATCATATACTTAAAACACTTCAAGTCCCTTAACCTTGAAAACTTAAGACATCTTTAATACTTTTTAAAGAAGTGGGTTAGTCCCCTAACTCGCCCAACTTGGCCATTTTTAAGCAAGTAAAGGATATCAAAGTATCAGACGCTCTGGTACTATATAAGTACAACTATTCATGCTCAAGAGATAGGAAAGTTCCACATACCTCTTGGTCAATCCACTCGCAGTCGATATAATGCACGTAGTATGTCAACCTATAATGACCATAATACGTCCATTAGCTTCTAGCTTCAACGTAGAACACTCTAATTGAAAAGTCCCTTATTCCACGGAAAATTGGACAGCACCTCCTTTGTTTCTACATACTTTTCCACCTTTTCAAGGTCCGATATCAACTACTAAACGCCATATTTAAGGCCCAACAATTCAGCAATACAAGGGGATTACACGCCTAACTTGGACGTGTAAAATTCTGCCCCACAATACAAATTAAATAATCCAATAAGTTTAAGGTAGTATCTTGGCTATAACATGCTCACATATCATCCTTATCCAATCCTTTCAATTCCAAATTGTTATTCCTACATGCAATATATCTAAAAGCAATATTGACAACTACAATTCCTTTCTTCCACACATGCAACACAATTTACTTAAAAAGGAGAATTGATTGTTACCTTAGAGTTTACCCAAATTAGTCCAACAAATTTCACTTGCCTTCTTTCCACAATCACCTACACAAACCTCCTACAAGCTTGTCAACATGTTTCCTTCTTGCCACCTTTCCGAAATTTCTCTAGGCCTTGGTTGTTCCTTGAATTTTTAGAGAGAAGGGAGAGGGATTTTTATAGAGAAGGAAGAGGAAATTTTTTTTTAGTGAGAAGAGGGTTTTTTGAAGAATGACCAAGTCTTCAAGACTTGGTCAAATAAATAGCATTTCCACTAAATCAGATGGGAGGGACACTTGTCACCCTCCCATGGCCTTTTAAAAGAAAATATCTTCTGATTTTTCCCAGTTTCAAAAACCGCCTCGTACTGAAACCTCCGAGAACTTCAACTTCTGCGTGGCCGCTGCAACTTCAGAATTTTCAACATATCCGGCAATGTCATTGTGGCCCCGACCGAAAATACTTTTCTCGCTCATTGACTGAACTTGTAACTTCCATAACTTTCTACTCCGATGTCCTATCGACGAATGGTTTGTTGCGTTGGGAACTAGACTCAACGAACTACATACTAGGCCTTTGAAACACCTAGGAACTCCTAATGCAGCTGTACATAAACCGCCTCAAATTTGACTAAAACCCGTCTGAAACATTCTGTCAACCTATCTTTCCAAAATTTAAATCTTGGTTCCTTTCGTACGTTCTCATAAGCATGACCTGAATCATGGGGTATAAAATTCTCCCCCCCTTAGAAACATTCGTCCCGAATGTTCTTTCTATGCTTACTCGAAACACAATATCGACATAGACCCTCTTAACTATTCTTCTTGCAAAAAGAACGCTCTACACGGCCACAACAATACTTAAGCGTAATTGACAAATTAAAAACTAACAAGCAGGAAAGTGGGTTACCTGGAGGTGTAGGGAACAAGTGAGGATACTTCTTCATCATGTCCTCTTCTGCTTCCCATGTCATTTCCTCTATGTTCTCATTCCGCCATAAGACCTTGACGGAAGCCACATCCTTTGTCGCGATCGCTAACTTTGACGATCGAGTATCGCTATGGGACTCTCCTCATACGATAACCCCTCTGTCACATGGACATCACAAATCATGTGCACTCTAGATGGATCTCCGATACACTTTCGCAATATAGACACATAAAAAACTGGATGTACTGCCTCCAGATCGGACGGCAGATCCAACTCATAGGGGACCTTGCCTACCCTACGGACAATCTGGTAAGGCCCAATGTACCTTGGGCTAAGTTTCCCCTTCATCCCAAATCTCATCACGCCCTTCATGGGTGATACCTTCAGGAAGACCCAATCATCCACCTCAAACTCCAAGTGTCGACGCCGATGATCTGCATCGACACATGCGACTCTGGTGACAATAACCGCTCCTGGATAAGCTTCACCTTATCCACCGCCTGCTGAATCAAGTCCGACCCGACTAACTGAACTTCCCCCACATCAAACCAGCCTATCGGTGACCTGCACTTCCTCCCGTATAAGGCCTCATAAGGCGCCATCTGGATACTAGAATGATAGCTGTTGTTATATGCAAACTCCACAAGAGGTAGGTGATCCTCCCAGCTATTCCTGAAATCAATAACACAGGCCCGCAACATATCCTCAAGTGTTTGGATAATACGCTCGGCCTGTCCGTCGATGCGAGGATGAACGCAGCGATCGAGACTCACCTGTGTCCCTAATCCCTTCTGAAAAGACCTCCAGAAGTTAGTCGTGAACTGGGCTCCTCTGTCTGAAATAATCGATATAGGAACTCCGTGCAGTCTCACAATCTCCCTGATATACAATCTAGCATAATCCTCGGCCGAAAAAGTCGTCCTAACTGGAAGAAAGTGGGCTGATTTCGTCAGCCTGTCGACAATAACCCAGATGGAATCATGCTTCCTCTGAGTGTGAGGTAACCCTGTAATAAAGTCCATATTGATCACCTCCCACTTCCATGTCGGAATTTCTATCATTTGCAACAACCCACCAGGCTTCTGGTGCTCCAACTTGACCTGCTGACAATTTGGACACTGCGCCACAAACTCCGCAACGTCCCTCTTCAGGCCATCCCACCAATACATACCTCTGAGGTCGTGGTACATCTTAGTCGACCCCGGATGAATAGAGTAATGAGCACTGTGTGCCTCCCCCAGAATCTGCTGACGAAGTCCTGCTACATTGGGAACACATAACCTGCCTTCAAATCTTAGCACTCCATCCGGTGCTACTCCAAATAGACTCTTCTCCTCTCGAAGAGCCGTATGTCGATACCGTACCATAATCGGATCCTCATACTGTCGCCTCTTCACCTCCTCGACGATGGATGACTCGGCAACCTCTCGAACCCGAACTCCATTACTATCAGAACCACCCAAACGAACCCCAAGGCTCGCTAGCTGATGTAACTCGCGGACCATGCCCCTTTTCTCTGGCTGCACATCTGACAGACTGCCCATCGATCGGCGACTAAGGGCATCTGCAACTACATTGGCCTTCTCTGGGTGGTATAGGATATCAACATCATAATCCTTAAGTAGCTCTAACCACCGTCTCTGCATGAGTTCGGCTCCTCCGTGAAGATGTCTTGGAGGCTCTTGTGTCTGTAAATATCCATATGAACTCCATATAAATAATGTCTCGGATCTTGAGGCATGAATCATCTGCCAACTCTAAGTCATGTGTGTGGGGTAGTTCTTCTCATGCTCCCCAGTCGTCGAGATCGTAAGCTATAACTTTACCGTCTTTGTATCGACGCACTGGCCCGACACCCGACACATCACAATAAACCACATATCCATCTAAACCCTCTGGAAGAGTAAGAACTGGGGCGGTCGTCAATTTCTCCTTTAGTAACTGGAAGCTCTCCTCACAAGCATCCGTCCACCGGAACATAGCTGCTTTCTGGGTCAGCCTAGTCAAAGGTGCTGAAATGGAAGCAAACTTCTCCATAAATCTCCGATAATAACCCGCAAGGCCCAAAATGTTGCGCACCTCCGTCGGTGTAGTGGGTCTAGGCCAAGTCTTGGCGCCTCGATCTTTCTTTGTATCAACGAATACCATCGACCCGATAACATGCCCTAAGAAAGCCATCAAGCCAACCAAAACTCGCGTTTGAGAACTTGGCATACAATTGCCGGTCGGAGGACTCGATCACGTCGCCAAATGATCTGCATGGTCTGCTCGTGCGCGAATAAACCAGATATCATCAATGAATACTATAACGAACATATCAAAGAATGGCTTGAACACGGTTCATCAAATCCATGAATCTTTGGGGCGTTGTCAACCCGAAAGACATCACCATGAACTCATAGTGCCCATACCGGTCTGAATGCGATCTTTGGGATATCCGCCTCTAACTCGCACTGATGATAACGGATCGCAGTCTATCTTGGAGAAACACCTCGCACCCTGCAACTGGTCAAACAAATCATCAATCCTGGGGAGGGGGTATCTGTTCTTGATAGTTACCTTATTCACCGCTGTAATCAACACACATAGCGTCCCCATCCTTCTTCTTTACAAATAAAACCGGCGCTCCCCAGGGAGAAACACTAGGCCTGATAAAGCCTTTTTCCAGCAAATCCTTCAGCTGGTCTTTCAACTCCATCAACTCAGCAGGTGCCATCCTGTATGGTGGAATAGATATAGGTCGAGTGTCCGCGATATATCAATGCAAAACTCAATCTCCTCTCGGGAGGATACCCGAGATCGTGCGGGAATACGTGCGGAAAATCTCTAACAACCGAATCAAGGTGCGGTATCTCGACCTCGATGTCGAATACCGAACCATATGGTAGATATACCCTTCCGCACCATCTTCCTAGCCTCGAGGTAAGAAATAAACCTACCCGCCGACGCGATATTCCTTCCACTCGATAACGGCTCAGAAAGCTGGAACCGTGCGATCTCTCTCTGATCCACATTGGCATAGCAAGACGCTAGCCAATCCATACCCATAATCACATCAAAGTCCGTCATATCCAACTCTATCAAGTCGGCTATTGTCTGACGACTGTATATAGTCACTGGGCAAGCCTTATATACTCGCTCATTACCGAATCACTCATCGCGTAGCCACCTCAAAGGTTTTATGGACTCGGGCTATATCCCTATTCTACCAAAGAATGAGGAGATATATAGGACAAGGTAGAACGGATCTATCAAAGCATATACATCACAACATGAAACAAATAATGTACCGTGGCGACATCCGTGACGCCTCGCACGGTCTGACGGTGGACATATCATAAATGCGGTTCGAGGACCGCTGAACTGGACCCCACCACGACCCTGCGCGGCCTGGTCCGTGAACACCACGCCTCGGGGCGCATAACCACCAAGGCGAAGATCCAAGAATCGACCATGTCGGTGAACCATAACACTCCGCCGCTGCGGTCGGACAATCTCTCCTCAAATGGCCCTGCTGGCCACAAGAGTAACAAGCTCCCGAAGTCATACGACACTCGCCCGGGTGAGACCTACCGCATCAAACACACCGAGATGTGGGTGGTCTCGATCGATGACGGTCTCTGCCTCCCTGAAGCCCCGACTGATCAACCTCGCCGCCGAAATCGGAAGGGCACTGCGTCTTGGTGAAATGTGGATCTAGTTTCTTCTGGCTGTCGCCTCAGCGCCTGAGACCTGCTGTCACGGCCTCTTGGGTGGCTCGAGTCAGTGATCCTCCTCTCTCTATCCTATCCTCGCGCATATGCTCGCATCTGGCAATATCCATACATGGTGAAGGGCCCCTAAGCATGCGATGAATCATATAACGGTCTAGCCCATCACATAGCGATGAACTCATGCGCCATGTCACCTGATGGTGTGCGCACGGCCAATGAGTCAAACTCCAGGCTGTACTCTCTGATAGTCCTCCCATTCTGCCTCAAGGTCAAGAATCTATCCACGCGGCTCTCCTCATCTCAGGAGGCAAAAAGTGATCCAGGAAGGCCTCTGTGAACTCCTCCCAAACAGCTGGAAGAGCACCCTCACCTCTAGACAGCTCCCATGACTCAAACCAGTTCAACGCAATATCGCGTAACCGGTAAGAGGCTAGCATGACTGCCTCTGCCTCCGAGGCCCTAAGCACCTGCATAGTCTGCTGTAACTGCCGAATAAACTCTTGAGGATCCTCCTCGGATCTCGAACCATAGAACTCGGGTGGATGACAACCCAGGAAATCCCGAATTAAATCGCCGGCTCTGGGTCGCTACTCGCTCTGTCGTGCCGCCGCTACTATCTTTGGTCAATAACCGGATCTGCTCCCCGTAATCTCTATACTCAGCCCATGGCTGTGGAACTGGAGGCTCATGTACCGCGGTCTCAGTAGCCGCTGCTGCTGCCCCGAACTCTGCCGGGGCTGGCGACGTCGTGGAACTCGCCGTCCGAAGCATCACCTCAGGTAAAGACTGGGCCTGTGCCCTCGTAACCCTCTGCGTCCTACTTGCAGCTCCCTCAGCTGCCTTGCCCTTCTGGGCCGCGGTTGCCTTGCGTGGAGGCATAACTGATACATAAAAATATGTCAGAGGGAGTTCAACCTATAACACAGCTCTACTGCACAATCTTAGAGTGAAAGAATGGAAACCAATCCTAAATATCCTGTAGCCTCCTGATTATAGATGTGGTGCACGACACACCGATAATCAAGACTCTACTAGACACGGTTTGTAGACACTTTCCGATGACTAATTGCTCTGATACCACTTTTGTCACGACCAGGCCGGCCGCGATCGATGCCTACACAGGCACCCTTTGCGGTATACATCGAGAGAATAGCGGTGAACATACACAACACATAAACATGTTTAGACAATAAACATCACGGGCTAGCCGATAAAGTGCCGCCTCCATAAGATATACATGACCAAAAGTAAGCAGTCTAACTTTGATCTTACGGCCCAAACCACAAATGTGACTACGCACCTGCAGGAATATCAGCGGATGGCGGGGACGGGGCCAAACCCCTGAATGTACATAATATCTACAACATTAGGGGAAACAGTACCAAAAAGACAAGCCTCCGGAGAAATGGAGCTTCTGACACCTGATCAGTGATCCTAAGAATGAGGATCCACCACCTTCTTACCCCTACCTGCGACATGAACGCAGCCCCCGAGGAAGGGGGTTAGTACACAATATGTACTAAGTATGTACAACTGGAAAATACTGTAATTACATCATAAGCCTAAAAACAAAACCGGAGACATGTATGATAATCAAATTACAGTACACTGTGCCTTACTAACAATGAGAGTAAATAAGAGTATACTTTCTTCGCATAAAAATAGGAGGCTCGTGATCAAAGTAGGCCACCCGCCCGTAGTATCATTAAGCAATCCTACTCACGGGACTATTTCACCCGCGTAGGTCGTGTGGACCGCATGAGGTATTCCTCGCATAGACTATATCCGCGCGTAGGTCGTGTAGACGCGTGAGTATTCCTCGCATAGACTTGTCGCCCGCATGGGACTATTTCACCCGCATAAGCCCTTACGGACCCGCATGAGGTATTCCTCGCATCATGGGTAGCAAATCCACGGAATATGCAAATGCCACAAACCCGGGGAATGACCCCGTAATGAATAATATACCACCAACACAAACCGGCTATCATACATAACATAAGCACTACCGGCTTATCATACAATATATAAGCAAGTTAAGAAATCTCCTAACTTCTTATTAGTCTTGTTCACATACACTCTCATTTTAGTTTACTTAAGGCACTAACATGTCTTAATAAAGAGAAGCCGGAAATTTAACCCAAAGTACTACATACTTCTACTCTTTTAAAAATGACTCATTTTCTTTTAAAACTTTAGGCAATTGATGCCTTAAAATCAATTTGCCTTTCATAAATCAAGTCATTTGTCCTTACTTATCTTACTTAGAGTAAATCTCCCCTTTTAACTTTCCATAAAACCAATATAACCAACTTCCCATAAAGTCGTTATATTACCCTTATACCTTAGTCAATTACATTTTCCTATATACAATGGACTTATACTTTTAAAACGAAACAAGTATCATATACTTAAAACACTTCAAGTCCCTTAACCTTGAAAACTTAAGACATCCTTAATACTTTTTAAAGAAGTGGGTTAGTCCCCTAACTCGCCCAACTTGGCCATTCTTAAGCAAGTAAAGGATATCAAAGTATTGTACGTCTACCGTACTATATAAGTACAACTATTCATGCTCAAGAGATAGGAAAGTTCCACATACCTCTTCGGGTCAATCCACTCGCAAGTCCAATATACCGCACGTAGTATGTCAACATATAATGACCATAATACGTCAATTAGCTTCTAGCTTCAACGTAGAACATTCTAATTGAAAAGTCCCTTATTCCACGGAAAATTGGACAGCACCTCCTTTGTTTCTACATACTTTTCCACCTTTTCAAGGTCCGATAT
Source organism: Przewalskia tangutica (assembly GCA_029844215.1). Taxonomy (NCBI): domain Eukaryota; kingdom Viridiplantae; phylum Streptophyta; class Magnoliopsida; order Solanales; family Solanaceae; genus Przewalskia; species Przewalskia tangutica. The sequence goes on along the minus strand of CM056731.1, from coordinate 32,583,398 downwards.
CAACTACTAAACGCCACATTTAAGGCCCAACAATTCATAAATACAAGGAGATTACACGCCTAACTTGGACGTGTAAAATTCTTCCCCACAATACAAATTAAATAATCCAATAAGTGTAAGGTAGTATCTTGGCTATAACATGCTCACATATCATCCTTTCAATTCCAAATTGTTATTCCTACATACAATATATCTAAAAACAATATTGACAACTACAAGTCCTTTCTTCCACACATGCAACACAATTTACTTAAAAAGGAGAATGGATTGTTACCTTAGAGTTTACCCAAATTAGTCCAACAAATTTCACTTGCCTTCTTTCCACAATCACCTCCACAAACCTCCTACAAACTTGTCAACATTTTTCCTTCTTGCCACCTTTCCGAAATTTCTATAGGCCTTGGTTCCTCCTTGAACTTTTAGAGAGAAGGGAGAGGGATTTTTATAGAGAAGGAAGAGGAAATTTTTTTTAGTGAGAAGAGGGTTTTTTGAAGAATGACCAAGTCTTCAAGACTTGGTCAAATAAATAGCATTTCCACTAAATCAGATGGGAGGGACACTTGTCACCCTCCCATGGCCTTTTAAAAGAAAATATCTTCTGATTTCCCCCCCAGATTTCGCAAAAACCCGCCTCGGCGCTGAAACCTCCGAAAACTTCAGTACTTCCGGCGCCGCGGCCATGTATTCCGGCGCCACGGCGCTGTAACTTCAGAGAATTTTCAACATATCCGGCGCCGCGGCCCTTCATCCGTGGCCACTGGCCCTGACCGAAAATACTTTTCTCGCCGATCACAAGACCGAACTTGTAACTTTCTACTCCGATATCCTATCGACGAACAGTTTGTTGCGTTGGGAACTAGACTCAACGAACTACATACTAGGCATTTGAAACACCTAGGAACTCCTAATGCAGCTGTACATAAACCGACTCAAATTTGACTAAAACCCGTCCGAAACATTCTGTCAACCTATCTTTCCAAAATTTAAATCTTGTTTCCTTTCGTACGTTCTCATAAGTATGACCTGAATCACAGGGTGTAACAGAGAGGTTTGCCTATAATGAAGCTATTCCACAACAGAATGTCAGCTTGGTGAGAGAATTCTATGCCAACTACCCAAAACAAAGCAATGAGAGATGCTTTATAAGACGACGTCATGTCCCAGTTAGTGCTGAAGCAGTGAATGCTATGTTTGGGACAACTGATATTGGAGACCAGGGCAACTATCCAATCCATTTCATAACCTGGTATAGGAATGTAAACCACATACACTGGGAGACAGTTGCGGAGACCCTATGTTATCCAGGCGCACAGTTTCGTTATTCCCGCAACGGGGACAGAGGACTTGTCAGGTGCCAGTTTAATAGAGTAGCCAAGGCGTGGCTATATTTCGTAAGTGCATGCTTGATTCCATCGACTCACTTCGCTAACGTACCGACAGACAGAATCAAGCTCATCTTTAGCATCATGAGGGGCCTGACTATTAACATTGGAATGGAGATAGCGCAGAGTATTAGGGACATCAGTAGATTGACTACCACTGGCGGGTTGGGAGATGGTTCTTTCATCACTGCATTATGTGCTAGGCACAGGGTCCCAACATTCGCCACAGACATTCTTTAGAAGACTCTGCCGCCCATTACATACCGTCTAGTCCATGCATACCCAGACCCTGTGAACCTAGAGGATAGGAGACGAGGTGGAGCAGGCGCAGCTGAAATGGAGCAAGAGGAGCCAGAGCCTGAGACGACCACACATTATGAGCCAGGGCAAAGCAGCCACCAAACCCATTTAGCCTTGAAACCTCCAGTGCCAATCATGGAACATATGCTCTTGAACCAACAAAGGATGATGAAAAATCAAGAGCAAATGATGCAAGACCATCAACACATAACCCAGCGTGTTGATAATTTGAGTTCCATGTTCACCCAATGGTCAATGTAGTTTCTGCCGCCACCACCGCCATCTTGAGCCGCTGTATGTCTGTAAGTCGTTCCTTTTATTTATTGAGTCTTATACATTTGGGACAATGTGTAGTTTAAGTTTGGGGGGGGGGGGGGGTTAGTCTATTCGTGTTTTTGAGTCCTTTTGATTTTGTGTTTTTGAGCCTTTTCTTTTAGTATGTTTTTGTGTTTATAAGAGTCAATTTTTTTAAATAATCATGCATGATGTAGTTGATTGAAACGCCTAGGGGATTAAGTAGGATAATGTAATGGAATGATATGCAAAAATCTGTGTGCTTAAGTTAAATATGACAAAGATTCATGAAAATCTGATTAGTTAGAATGTTTTGTGCTTAGCCTGTGTATGTCAATTGCGAAAAATGTCCTGCGTGCTTGTTATTTGAGGTGAAATAATTAGGATGTACATGTTAGGGGGAGGATTCAAACATTTCTTTGATATCCCTTCTTACCAGTCATTTCCCACCTTGCACTTAAATGTATCCCTAGTCAGCCCCGTTGAGCCTAAAATAAAAACTTATTTCTTGGACACCCCAAATTCCCTTATGTGTCATAAGCAATAATTGATGATAAGGATGAAAAAGAGTGAAAAAGAAATACAAAAAGAGAGCGAAAATTATGCACCCCAATTAAAATATGGAAAAATTTAAGTTTGGGGGTACCGATGTGAATGTGTGTTATGCTCTCAACAAAAAGAAAAGGGGATTAATGGATTGAACTAAAAAGAATACCGCAAAGAAGGAGAAAAGAGTTGAATGAAAAGCGATTATGGTACGTAATTGAGCCTAAATGCCTAATCTTACCTACCCCTGCCTAAGATTACATTACAATCCTGAAAAGCCCTGATGATTCCTAGTATGTATGTCCATGATTAGTGGAGAATAACAAGTAAACAAACTATAGTACTTTGAGAAAAATGAAATTGACATGCATAGGTTAGATACTCATGCTTCCAGTGATTGTGACTGAAATGAATCTGCGAAATATCTAACTTGAAATTCTAGATTGTTAAATGCATGCTACATCTATTCCTGCATATTATCCTAACTAACATTCATGTATTTCTACACACGCTTAACGCAAGTGCACGTATCGTGACAAGTAATATAGTCTAGGTAAGACATAATATCGTCCTCAGGGACTGGTTTTCAAGTACCGATTATCTACACTTTAGTTTCTATTTGGTTAACGTTAATTGAGTTGGAATTCTAAACTAATAATGCAGGAAATAAACTAATTATGAAAATACTTTGATTTAAATCAGTTATGATGGAGAATTAGGGCTTCCAAGATCATCAACTATCCACTCTATTTAATCCTTAATACAATTAGACTAACTTCTTCTTCTACATTAAGATAGCAGGTTAACTAGACCGTTTTATACTCCTGTTAAGGTAATATAAACACTCAACCCCAATGGAGAACCCTTCTACCTTTCGGTGACAAGATTGACTTCAAATGAGGATTAAGAGCAATAACCTATTAAGCTACACAAGTATCGGGATACTTTCTTCCACGATTTAAACCTATGTTTATTCAACTATAGCATATTCACAATCTCCCCTTTCGGATTTCGATTAGAACTCATGTAAGTGATGATAACTAGTGATCAATTAATTATCAAGCAATCAAAGCAATTATTGAATAAATCTTAAGCAAGTGAAGAAGAAATCAACTAATGTATTAATTCATGAATAAGAGTTTCAAGAGAATCACAAGGAAATCCCTAACAAAGTAATTAGCTCCTTGATCGGTGTATTTTATATACACTTTTTGAGTCTTTTTTAATTAGTATTTTACTCATTTTATTTATGTTTAGTATAGTATTAGGGTCGTTTTCCTTTCTTTTGTGTCACAGCGGTCAAAAATGGAGAAATGGCGGAAAGGAGATGAAATGAGCATAAATGAGATGGAATTGCACACTAAAAGGGCGAGATGAAGTCTAAGTTAGAATTATAGAAAATCGATTTAAGTCCGGACGAGAAAAGACGACGAAGCGAATTCGCGTAAAAAATGTCACAGCGCCCAGCAGCATGGCCATGGCCCAAAGTCTTGAAAGTCGAGAGTTGCTGAATTTCAGGTATGGCTGATCTATGCGCCGACGCGGATTTATGAAATCTGAGCGAATTTGACATATTTTGAGAATCCTAAAGGGATTATTTTTCCTTTCTAAAGGATAACTTTTCCTTCCTAAAGGGATAACTTTTCCTACCATAAAACCCTTACCTAAAAGGATTCTAATAACTTTTCCTACCTAATAACTTTTCCTACCTTAAAACCTTTACCAAAAAGGATTCTACCTAAACTTTTCCTTTTCCTACAAATTCTTAACCCTTCACCTAAAGGATTCTTTGGCTATAAATACTCTACACCATTAGAAGAATTCTTGATTCTCCAACCAATTCTCCATTCCACCATTCACCATTCTACATCCATCCACCCACCAATCCATCTTGTAAATATTCCACAACACAACCCTTGGATGCTTGGCTTGGAGTCTCGTTCTTAGTTTAGTTAAGTTTCTTTTCTTTTTCTTTTCTTTATTTCAGTTTTGATGTTAAATATTGAATTAGTTCTTAGCGTGACAATGGCTAGGAACTAATTCTCTTATAGGGCTTTTTCTATGTTGAATTTCTTGAACCTTATGTTATAAATTAATGCATGCTTATGGTTATTTTTCTTATTGTGAGATCTATCCAATAATTGGGCTGAACTCTTGGTAATTAATTGACAACTAATTATCACTATATGATTTCTAATCAGATTCTGAAAAGGGGGGATTGTGAATATGTTGTAAGTTGGGTAGACGGTCTCGAGTTGGGGATGAAAATACCTCAATTAGATTTGTAGCGTTGATGAGAGGCTTAACAACCCTAATTTTGCGCATTGTGCGTGTGATCAACTAGGTTTTGTGCTTAATCCTCCTATGTAGTTACCCTTATCGTGAAAGTTAGGTAAGGAACAATCGGGTTGAGTGTTTATATAACCCTAACGGGAGTATAAAGCGATTTCGTAAACTCTGCTTTCTCCAAAGAAGAACACCATAAGTAACGTTAACAAGTAACATAAGCGGATAGTAAGGATACATGAAGCCCTATTCTCATCACTCAAGTAAATCTTTATATTTAAATAGCTTTTATAATTCTTAGTCATAAACAACCAATCAAATATTAATTCACCAAATAGATACTAGAAAATAGATAACTGATACTTGGACCCTAATCCTAGAGGACGATATTCGGTCTTATCTAAGACTATACTACTTGATACGATAACGTGCACTTTGCGTTTAAAAGTGTGCATCTAATCGCGCATCAAGTTTTTAGCGCCGTTAAGGGATTTGGCAATTTTTAAATATAAAATTATATTTTTTTTATTTATATTTTTGTTTTAATTTTTTTTTTTTACCTTTTTCTTTTTTTAAAAATAAAAAAAAAAAAATAAAAAAAAAAAAAAAAAAAAAAAAAAAATAAAAAAGTGATTCGTTGTTGGTTTTGTTTTATCTCAGGCATCCTTAACACATGGAGTTCTCCGGTCAATATGATCGAGCTCCAACCGTAGAAGAAGAGAGAGAAGAATTGCGAGAAGTCTTACTCAGTCTCACGAGGCGCCAAGCTCGATTCGTGGACGAAATGGTCGGGCATAAAGAGGTTGGAAAGCGAAATAGCGAGAACTTCGCGATCATATTCAACGAACAGCAAAGTGAGGAGCACGAATCACACCTAACTATTGAGGAATCGCAAGACGGTTGGTGTAGAAGGAGAAGATTGCAGAGATCCAATTATTCACCTTCGATTCCTTGGAAAATCTTTTTCTTGTACCTATTGCGGAAGAAACACCACCAGTGTCAAAGTTGACTCCCAAACAGAAGTCAATACCATCAAGGGCACCCCAGAGTTTAAAGATGTAGGGAATCTCACCGATCCCTACATTAGAAGATCCTAAAAACAAGCATGTCTTGAGTACTTGGGGATAATCGTATATTTGAGGCCCTTGTTTGAAGCAATTGTTGTAATTGAAGTAAGACCTACAACAATAACTCTGCGGATTGCAAGCGATTCGCGAAGGATCAATGGGCACTCGTAAAGGTTAAAGGCGTCCATTAAAAGACGTTAAAGCAACAACTTGTTGGGAGGCAACCCAATGTTTTTAATTATGTTATTTCAATTCATGTCTTTATTTTATTTTATTTTGTCTTGAAACGATCTCACGGTCTTGGGTTCTTGTTTTGTGTTGTTGGATGGCAGGTGGTGAAAAGTCAAAGCAGGAAAAAGGAGCAAGCGGAAAAAAAAAAAAAAAAAAAGAAGGCGATCGTCGTAGCGCGGCTGAATCGAGAATGGCCGTAACGAGAAACCACAGATTAGCAGCGGCATGGCTGAATCTCGAGGCGCGCTGAACTTCGAGAGCAATATTTCCGTGCCAATTCGAATTTTCCTCCTAGACCTCCATTATGACCACCGTGTTTTGTCGAAGTTGTCCATATTTTTTTTTTTTTTTTTTTTTTTGAGTATTGCACATTGGGGACAATGTGTGATTTAAGTTGGGTGTTTTATTTGTGTCTTGTTATGTTTGATTAAGTCTTTTTATTTGTTTTGTGTTTATTTTTGAGTCACAAATTTTTTTCTTTTTCTTTTCTTTTTTGAGTCATAATTGCTGTCAAAAATCATGTATCTTTGTAGTTGCTAGAAACACCTAGTGAAGTAAGGTGGAATAATGTAACTAATTGAAGCAACTATCTAAAACACCTAAGTTAGATATGCCAAAACTCACGTAACTGCCTATTTGGAGTTTCTTGCTTGAGTTATGCATGCTAAATGATAAATACTTATGTGTTATGAGTGCTTGCTATTTGAGGCGAAATAATTAGGATATGCATGTTAGAGAGATGACTGCATTTCTTTGATAGCCATTCTTACCATTCTTTTCTATCCGTACTTTAAAAATATATCCCTAGTCACCATTGAGCCAAAAATTGAAACTTTTCTTTGACACCCCATATTCCCACAAATTGTGCCATAAGTAAAAATATGAAAAAGTGGAATACATTGTGTATTGAAAAAGGAAGACAAAAGGAGTGAATAAGCGTGTGCACCCCAATAAAAAGTAAAAATAAAATAGGCAAAAGCCTAAGTTTGGGGGTGCTTATTATGATTATACATTTCACTCTCCCAAAACAAAGAGGGAAAGATAGAATCGAATGAAGGAAAGAACCAAAAGAAAAGGGAAAAATTGAAAAGCTAAAGAGCTTATGGTACACAAAAATGAGCCTAAATGCCTATTTTTACCTACCCACCTAAAGCCTACATTACAACCCTTAAAGTCACGAAGATCTCTTTTATGCATATCGAATTAGTGGAGAATAGCAAGTAAGCATGCCATAAGAATTCTTGAATTTATATGCATGATTTAGTATATTGACTTCCATTAAGCATGATGAATATGAGTTTGCGAAATATCTAGCTTCTTGTCTTTGAAATTTCATGCTACATGTTCTGCATATTATTACGCTAACCTTCATGTTTTTCTAGATAACACTAATACAAAAATGATCAATGGCGTGAGTCTTTTATTTTTCGTTCTTTGAGTCTTTTATTTTCTTTCTTTCTATCTTTGCTCGAGGCGAGCAAAGGTTAAGTTGGGGTATTTGATCGGTGTATTTTATATACACTTTTGAGTCTTTTTAATTAGTATTTTACTCATTTTATTTATGTTTAGTATAGTATTAGGTCGTTTTCCTTTCTTTTGTGTCACAATGTCAAAAATGGAGAAATGGCGGAAAGGAGATGAAATGAGCATAAATGAGATGGAATTGCACACTAAAGGGCGAGATGAAGTCTAAGTTCCGGAATTATAGAAAATCGAGACAAGTCCGGACGAAAAAGACGACGAAACGGAATTCGCGAAAAAATGTCACGAGCCTTGTGGCATGAGAGCATGGCGCCCAAAGTCTTGAAAGTCCGAGTTGCTGAATTTGGTATGCGCGCTGGCCATGGCCAGCGACGCTGGATTTATAAGTCTGGCGAATTTGACATATTTTCTAATCCTAAAGGGATTATTTTTCCTTTCTAAAGGATAACTTTTCCTTCCTAAAGGATAACTTTTCCTACCATAAAACCCTTACCTAAAAGGATTCTAATAACTTTTCCTACCTAATAACTTTTCCTACCTTAAAACCTTTACCAAAAGGATTCTACCTAAACTTTTCCTTTTCCTACAAATTCTTAACCCTTCACCTAAAGGATTCTTTGGCTATAAATACTCTACACCATTAGAAGAATTCTTGATTCTCCAACCAATTCTCCATTCCACCATTCACCATTCTACATCCATCCACCCACCAATCCATCTTGTAAATATTCCACAAAACAACCCCTTGGATGCTTGGCGAGTCTCGTTCTTAGTTTAGTTAAGTTTCTTTTCTTTTCTTTTCTTTATTTCATTTTGATGTTAAATATTGAATTAGTTCTTAGCGTGACAATGGCTAGGAACTAATTCTCTTATAGGCTTTTTCTATGTTGAATTTCTTGAACCTTATGTTATAAATTAACGATGCTTATGGTTATTTTTCTTATTGTGAGATCTATCCAATAATTCAATGAACTCTTGGTAATTAATTGACAACTAATTATCACTATATGATTTCTAATCAGATTCGAAAAGGGGATTGTGAATATGTTGTAAGTTGGGTGACGGTCTCGAGTTGGGGATGAAAATACCTCAATTAGATTTGTAAGCGTTGATGAGGCTTAACAACCCTAATTTTGCGCATTGTGCGTGTGATCAACTAGGTTTTGTGCTTAATCCTCCTATAGAGTTACCCTTATCGTGAAAGTTAGGTAAGGAACAATACTGGGGTTGAGTGTTTATATAACCCTAACGGGAGTATAAAACGATTTCGTAAACCTGCTTTCTCCAAAAGAAGAACACCATAAGTAACGCATTAACAAGTAACATAAGCAGATAGTAAGGATACATAGAAGCCCTATTCTCATCACCTCTGAAGTAAATCTTTATATTTAAATAGCTTTTATAATTCTTAGTCATAAACAACCAATCAAATATTAATTCACCAAATAGATACTAGAAAATAGATAACTGATACTTGGACCCTAATCCTAGAGGACGATATTCGGTCTTATCTAAGACTATACTACTTGATACGATAACGTGCACTTGCGTTTAAAAAGTGTGTGCATCTAATCGCGCATCACTCCTAGCCATAGTCACGCTAACAACTAATATAATCTTCATACATGAACTGAAATAAACAAAGCAAAAGAAAGAAAAGAAAAATACTCAAGAACAAGTCTCCAAGCCTTCTAGCATCCAAGGATTGTGTTGTGAAATATTTACAAGATGGAATGGAATGGAATGGTGGATGGAGAATGGAATGGTGAATGGAGAATGGAATTGTCAAGTGTGGGATGGAATGTAGGATGAAATGTGGGATGAATTCTTCTAATGATGTAGAGACAATTTATAGCCCAAGAATCCTTTAGGTAAAGGGTTAAGAATTATGTAGGTAGGAAAAGTTATGGAATCTTTTAGGTAAAGGGTTAAGGAAAAGTTATGGAATCCTTTAGGTAAAGGGTTAAGGAAAAGTTATGGAATCCTTCAGGTAAAGGGTTAAGGAATATGTAGGTAGGAAAAGTTATCCCTTTTGCACCCTGAAAACGTGACAAATTCAGCCCAAAACTCAGAAATCCCGCGTCGGCGCCGTGGCCCTGCAACTGGCGCCACGACGCCTGAAAATCAGAGGCATTTCAGAACATTCAGAGGGCGGCGCTGCTGCCAGGCGCGCGCCGCGGCACCGGTGACGACATTCTTCCGGATTTTTCGTTTCTTCGTCCTTTTTTCTTCCGGTCTTCGTCTGATTTCTTCTATACTTTCCGGAACTTCTTAGGCTTCATTTCTTGGCCCTTTTAGTGTGCAATTCCATCTCATTTATGCTCATTTCATCTCCTTTTCGCCATTTCTCCATTTCTGACCGCTGTGACTGATGCGCGATTTAATGCACACACTTTAACGCAAGTGCACGTTGTCGAGTCAAGTAATATAGTCTAGGTAAGACCGAATTATCGTCCTCAGGGATTAGTGCTCAAGTACCAATTTTCTATCCTTTGTTATCTATTTGGTAACCGATATTTGAGTTGTTGATTATGACTAATAATTATAAAGACTAAGTAACTACGTGTTTACTTCAGTAGTGATGGAAATAGGGCTTCCAAGTCGCCTCAACTATCCGCTTATATTACTTATTAATGCAATAAATTATGGTTCTTCTTCTTTTGGAGATAGCAGGTTTACTAATTCGTTTTATACTCCCGTTAAGGCTATATAAACACTCAACCCCAGTAGCGCTCCTTTCTACATTTCGGTGATAAGGATGACTCTATATGAGGATTAAGAACAAAAACCCTGTTAACGTTTACACAAGTAAGCTAGGTATTTAAACCCCTGTTAACGCTACACAAGTAATTGAGGTATTTTCATCCTCAATCCGACTTATGATTACCCAACTACAACATAGTCACAACCTCCTCCTTTCGAAGTTTGATTAGAAATCATATAAATAATGATAATTAATGATCAAGTAATTACCAATCATTCAAAATATTATTGGAATAAATCTCAACAATAAGAACAACAACCATAAACATGCATTAACTCATAAAATAAGGTTCAAGTGAATTGACATGGAAAGCCCTATATTAGAATTAGTTCCTAGCCATAGACATGACAAGAACTAATTCAATATCCAACATGAACTAAAAGTAAAGTAAAGGAAAGAAAAGAAATTACAAGTAATGGTCTCCAATCTTCAACTCCAAGAAGTCTTGTGTTTGTGCAAGAAAGGGAACCCTTGAAAACTGCCTAGGGTTCTCTTTTTATAGCTTCAAAACCGCCCTTAAGGTTTTTCTTCAGTTCGCCCATAAAATCGTCAAAACCTGATTTTTCCAGCGTCGGCGCGGCCACGCTCATGGCGCGCGCCCCAAAGTTCTGCGAATTTATGATGATTAGCGCGCGGCCTGCTCTTTGTCTGGAGCGCCGCGTGGAAACTTTGAAGGCCTTCGATATTGGGCGCCGGCAGCCCTGATTTGGGCGCCATGCTACGGTATCTCTGCACAGTTCGCAACTTTCTCGCATTTTAAGCTCTGAAACCTCCTCTTTTGCCCTATTTTCGCTCATTTTCCGCCAAAGAGCCATTTTAACCAATTTGACTCAAAATAAAGAAAATCTATCCTAAGACGACACATATTTGTACAAAAAGGGACAAATGACTCACTAAAAATGACTCAAAAAGTGTATATAAAATACACCGATCAAATACCCCCAAACTTAACATTTGCTCGCCCTCGAGCAAAGATCAAAAGAAAGAAATAAAGACTCAAGGAAAAAGAAAAATAGAAAGACTCAATGACATTGATCACTTTGCTGCATTGATGTTACTTAGAAAAACATGAAGGTTAGCAGAATAATATGCAGGAACATGTAGCATGAAATTTTAGCATTCTAAACACATTAAGCTAGATATTTCGCAAACTCATTTTTATCATGCTTAATGGAAGTCAAAATATTGAATCATGCATGTTAATTTCAAAAATCCTATGACATTTTTACTTGCTATTCTCCACTAATCATGGATATGCATATAAGAGATCTTCAGGACTTTTAAGGGTTGTAATGTAGGCTTAGGCATGGGTAGGTAAAAATAGGCATTTAGGCTCATTTTGTGTACCATAAGCTCTTTAGTTTTTCAATGTTTCCCTTTTCTTTTGATTTCTTTTCTTCACTTCAAATCTATCTTTCCCCTCGTTTGTTTTGAGAGCATGAAGTGTATTATAATAGCAAGCACCCCCAAACTTAGGCTTTTGCCTATTTCTTATCACTTTTTTATTGGGGTGCATCAATCTTGTTTGCTCTTTTTGTCTTTTTTTTTTTTAACACATTCTATTCCAACTATTTCACACTTTTACTTATGGCACAAGTGTGGGAATATAGGGTGTCAAAGAAAAAGTTTCAAGTTTAGGCTCAATGGGGCTGACTAGGGATATTTTTTAATGTCAGGGATAGAAAAGAGTGGTAAGAATTTGCTAACAAAGAATTGCCTGAGTCATCTCCCTAACATGCATATCCTAACTATTTCGCCTCAAATAACAAGCAATTACAACACATAGGTTTTAATCATTTATCATGCACAATTCAAGTAGAAAACTCCAAATAGACAGATTTCATGAGTTTTTGGCATATCTAACCTAAGTGTTTAGATATTTGCTTCTAATTCCATCATATTATTCCACCTTATTTTACTAGGTGTTTCTAGTAACTACATCATGCATGATCTTTTGACAGACAATTATGACTCAAAAAAGAAAAAATTTATGACTAAAAAAATTACACAAAAACAATCAAAAAGACTCAATCATACTATAACAATAAGACACAAATAAGACACCCCCCAAACATAAATCACACATTGTCCCCAATGTGTGCAAGACTCAAAGACAATAAAAGAAATAAGACACTTACAGACTTGGTTTAAAATGGTGGCGGTGGCGGTGGATAATGCATCAACCATTGGTTGAACAGGGAACTCATCTCGTCAAATTGCTGGTGCAACTGTTGTTGCCCCTTCCTCAATTCTTGTTGTCCTTGTCTCAACTCTTGTTGTCCTTGTATCACTGTGTCGAAATGTTGCATCATCCTTCTCTGGTTCTGGAGCAACTGCTCCATCATAGGCACTGGAGGTTACGATTACGTGGGTGGTGGTGGGCTTCTGCCGCATATTGAGCCTCTATCTCAGGCTCATCTTCGTCCATGGCGGCCTCTGCTGCTGCTGCTTGTGGTGGTGCTGGTGATCTTCTTCTTGTTGCTGGGGGACTTGGGTCTGGGAAGGAGTGAACTATCCCATATGATACAGGCAGCTGGTTTCTCTCATGAGTATCAGTGGGTAGGGTTGGGACCCCATTTATGGTGCATAAACTTGTAATAAGTGAGCCATGTCCCAACCCACCTGTTGTTACCAACCTGTTGGTCTCTTCAATACTTTGCACTATCTCTTTTTCCACATCAATCGTCTTCCCCGTCATAATTCCATATATCAATTTGATCCTGTCTTCTGACACTCTGATAAAGTGCATTGATGGAATCGGGACGCATTGACGAAATCTGACAACCGCCTTGGCTGCTTTGTTGAACTGACACCTGCTCAGTCCTCTTGACCCATTTCTGGCAATATCAAATGCAGCCTCAGGGTATCTCATTGTGCCTGCGACGGTATTCCAATCGATGTTGTTGGTGTTTCTAGACCATGTTCTGAAGTAGCTTCGGTCATCACCTCTTTCCTCAACATCAACTGTTTCTAATGTCGCATTGACCTCTTCTGCCGTCACAGACACATATTTTCCCCTCACAAAGCATCCATTGTCCACCTTCTCCGGAAGATTAGAATAAAATTCACGCACCATCACTGTGTTCATTGGTGCTATCTCTTCCGGGTTTACAAATCTTCTCCACCCCATCATCTCAATCATTGCCCGAATGGGCTCATAGACATCCTCCTCCCCAAGCGAATCCCTTTGATAGTCCATTCCCCTTTCAGGGATTAAGGGCCTAGTACTAAGCTTTTTGTATCTTTTCTGAGCTTGTTGGCTAATAAACCTAGTATCATCGTATTGAGAAATTTGAGGTGGATGTGGAGGCTCTTCTCTTTCTGGCAGACATGTCTAGATCACTTTATGCAGCGTTCCCTTTCTATCAATACTGTTCACCAACACTATCACTCACCAATCAACAGTTACAGCGCCAAGATACAACCCTATTACCCCCAAACTTCAACTCCTGCACAGTCTACACTACACCCACACTTACCTCCTAGACTCCTCTTTGAAATTTCACAACCAATTTTTAATACCCCAACAACTTCACAGATACAATACTCCTCCAATCTAACACCTCCTCTTACTACAGTAAAACTTTCAAGAAAAGATGAAGATTACCTTTTTGACGGTGTTCTTCAAGGTTTTCTTACCTCTAATGGTGATTTGAGGTAATGAGATGAGGTTTGTTGGCTAAGGTGGTTGAGGTTTTAGGGAATTTGAGAGCTTTGGTTGTGTTTGGGTTTGGGTTATGGGAGAGTTTTAGGTAAAGTATGGATTTTCGTGGGTTTTGTGGAGAAGAAAGGTTAGGTTTTGGTTTGAAATTGGGGAAAATCGGGTTTTTGGGCGTCTTTTAATTTACGGATTTCGCAGTGTGCGGCCTGCATTTAGCGCGGCTGATTTCTTCTTGGGAATTTTCTGCGCCGCCCCTGGCGCGGCTGGGCTAGACTGCAATTTTTCGGATTTTTGGCGCGCCAGTCTGGCGCGCGGCGCTTCAGCGCGCTACGCTCTTTTGGCGCTAACCTATTTTCTCGAATCCCTTTGTTGTTTGATTTTAGCCAAAATTTGTTGGCTCGCACTGTTAACACAACACAAACACTATCTCCGGAGATCGTTTCTTAGTAAAGCTAACTACATTAAAATAAAATAAATCAAAATACTTTGGGTTGCCTCCCAAGTAGCGTTGTCTTTAACGTCTTTTAGCGGACGCAACTTCCTTTCAAGAGGTGTGGGGTAGATTAACCCACAACGATCCATTTTCCACATTCTTCTTTTTATTCTTGTTTCTCTTAAAATTATTTTCAAGGAAGGTTCGAGAACACATACCGCTTTGGTGAGGTTCAACATCATGTACTTGCTTTGGTGGGCCTATCTCCCTTGGTTTGGCTTGCACTGGCTCACAGGGGGTTCTGATGGTGCTGATTGCAAAGCACCTGCTCATGACTGGTGGCTCAATCACGTGTTTAAACACTTTAAACACCATTTCTTCGCTCTCCACCCTCAATGTCAGCTCTCTTTTTTCTACATCGATCAGGGCTCTCCCTGTCGCCAAGAACGGTCTCCCCAATATGATGGGGATTTCTGCATCCTCTTCCATGTCAAGAATGAGGAAATCCGCAGGAAAAAAGAATTTTCCTACTTTAACAAGCACGTCCCCAATCTTCCCCCTTGGGTGTACCACTGTTCTATCGGCTAGTTGCAGGCTCACCGTGGTTGGTTTTGCCTCACCTAACTCCAACCGTTTAAATACTGACAAAGGCATCAAATTTATACTTGCCCCTAAATCGCAGGGCCTGTTGCATGTCACCTTGCCAACGTGCAAGGCAATGTAAAGCTCCTGGTCTTTTAGTTTGAGGGCAACTCTTCTGAGGATGGCACTGCACTCCTCAGTCAGCGCCACCATCTCATACTCTGCTAGTTTCTTCTTCTTCCCCAAAATCTCCTTCATGAATTTAAAATAAGAGGGCATTTGCTCCAACGCCTCTATAAAAGGTATGTTGATATGTAGCTTTCTGAACGTCTCCAAAAATTTGGAGAATTGTTTATCAACTGCCTTCCGCTGCAATCTCTGTGGGAACGGGATCTTCTCAGTATACTCCTTCTCTGGAGTTTTCTCTACTACTGGGCGAGCTTCAACCACCTTCTCTTTCTCTATTTCTGCCATTTTATCAACTACCGGCTGAGGTGAATTTTGCTCCAACTGTTTACCACTTCTCAGCTGTACTGCCTGGCATTGTTCTCTCGGATTCATCTCTGTGTTGCTTGACAGTGTACCCTGTGGCCTGCTGTTCGATTGCTTTGCTAGTTTACCCACTTGTGTTTCCAATTTTCTGAACGAAGATTTAGTCTCCGCCATGAACTGGGTCTGGGAGTTGGTAAGTGTCAACAAAGCCGCTCTCAGCTCGTCTGGCTTTTCTGGCTGAACAGGTGCATTAAATTGTTGAGAAGGTGGGGCCTGAGTAAATGGCTGCTGATTTTGGTGCTGCTGGTTTTGGTACTGGCCTCTATACTGATTCTGCTGCCCCTGCTCATTTCTCCATGAAAAATTTGGGTGATTCCTCCACCCTGAATTGTATGTGTTGGAGTATGAGTTGTTCTGGGGCCTCTGATAGTTACCCACAGCTTGGCACTCTGCTTGCTCGATTGACATATTATTAGGATCAGCTAAAGGACATCTATCGAATGTATGTGGACCACCACACATTTCACAGCTCTTTGGCATCTGCACTGCATTCATCGATACTGTATGTTGTTGCAGCTGCTTGGTCAACAAGGCAACTTGGGCATTCAGGGCAGTGATGGCATCTATCTCGTGAACTCCCACTGTTCTCCTTCCACTCATTTGTCTATCTTCTGTGACATGGTTATTGGTGGCCATGTCTTCTAGTAAATCGTGAGCTTCATGGGCTGTT
The DNA here is from genome assembly GCA_029844215.1 of Przewalskia tangutica. Lineage (NCBI taxonomy): Eukaryota > Viridiplantae > Streptophyta > Magnoliopsida > Solanales > Solanaceae > Przewalskia > Przewalskia tangutica. The sequence continues at coordinate 32,567,148 of CM056731.1, read as the reverse complement.
TTCCTCATAAAGGTCCCACCTGCTGCTGCATCAATAATTGTTCTGGTTGTTCCGCTCAGCCCGTTATAGAAGATGTGGACCAAGTTCCACAACACAATACTGTGGGGTGGACACTTCCTCTACAAGTCCTTGAATCTTTCCCAAGCTTCGTATAATGACTCTCCATCTGCTTGGTAGAAATTATTCAACTCCCCTCTCAACTTTGCTACTTTGCATGGTGGGAAGAATTTTGCTAGAAATTTTTGTGTCAGCTCTTGCCATGTAAAAATCGAATCAGCTGGTAAGGAATTCAACCACACCTTTTCTCTATCCCTGAGTGAGAAGGGAAAGAGCCTCAATCTGACGACATCATCAGTAACGCCGTTATATCTGAATGTTGCACATAGCTCCAAGAAATTAGCTATGTGCATATGAGGATCCTCCGACGGCAGTCCTCCAAACTGCACCGTGTTCTGCACCATACTTAGAATCGCCGGTTTGATCTCAAAGTTATTTGCTCCTATTGCTGGTAGCCTAATACATGTTTGTGCTCCGTTCACCCTCGGCAGCACGTAGTCTCCCAAGCTTCTTTCTGCCTGGACTTGAACTCTCTCATCGACATCCATAGGTACTCTCCGAGGCATTCTCATGTTAGGCTGATGATCGCCTAATCCTTCATTCATCTCATTATTATTTTGTGCGCCTTCCATCTCTTTTACAGCTGAAATCCGTTGGTTCCTTCTGTTCTGTTTACAGGTTTTCTCAATCTCTGGATTGAAGGGAACAAGAGTGTCTGCTCCTCTTCTCCTTCGCATAAACTGATTTCCTGAAACAGATAAAAAACAGACAAACAGATCACGGCAACTGGTTCTCACAAATTAAATAAAAAAACGTAATAATAAAAAAAATAGAAAAATAAAAGCCAAATTAGAAATTAAAAATAGATAAAATTGATATTGAACTATGCCTAGTCCCCGGCAACGGCGCCAAAAACTTGATGCGCGATTTAATGCACACACTTTAACGCAAGTGCACGTTGTCGAGTCAAGTAATATAGTCTAGGTAAGATCGAATTATCGTCCTCAGGGATTAGTGCTCAAGTACCAATTTTCTATCCTTTGTTATCTATTTGGTAACCGATATTTGAGTTGTTGATTATGACTAATAATTATAAAGACTAATTAACTATGTGTTTACTTCAGTAGTGATGGAAATAGGGCTTCCAAGTCGCCTCAATTATCCGCTTATATTACTTATTAATGCAATAAATTATGGTTCTTCTTCTTTTGGAGATAACAGGTTTACTAATTCGTTTTATACTCCCGTTAAGGCTATATAAACACTCAACCCCAGTAGCGCTCCTTTCTACCTTTCGGTGATAAGGATGACTCTATAGGAGGATTAAGAACAAAAACCCTGTTAACGTTTACACAAGTAAGCTAGGTATTTAAACCCCCGTTAACGCTACACAAGTAATTGAGGTATTTTCATCCCCAATCCGACTTATGATTACCCAACTACAGCATAGTCACAACCTCCTCCTTTCGAAGTTTGATTAGAAATCATATAAATAATGATAATTAATGATCAAGTAATTACCAAGCATTCAAAACATTATTGGAATAAATCTCAACAATAAGAACAACAACCATAAACATGCATTAACTCATAAAATAAGGTTCAAGTGAATTGACATGGAAAGCCCTTTATTAGAATTAGTTCCTAGCCATAGACATGACAAGAACTAATTCAATATCCAACATGAACTAAAAGTAAAGTAAAGGAAAGAAAATAAATTATTAAGTAATGGTCTTCAATCTTCAACTCCAAGAAGTCTTGTGTTTGTGCAAGAAATGGAACCCTTGAAAACTGCCTAGGGTTCTCTTTTTATAGCTTCAAAACCGCCCTTAAGGTTTTCCTTCAGGCCTGGCCCATAAAATCGTCAAAAACCTGATTTTCAGCGTCGCTGCGCTACAAAGTTCTGCGAATTCGATGATTAGCCGCGCCGCACTCTGTTCTGGAGCGCCTTGGAAACTTCAAGGCCTTCGATATTGGCGCCCGGCGCTGACCTGATATTTGGCGTGGCCATGCGTGATATCTACTGCACAGTTCGCCACTTTCTCGCATTTTAAGCTCTGGAACCTCCTCTTTTGCCATCTTTTCGCTCCTTTTCCGCCAAAGAGCCATTTTAACCAATTTGACTCAAAAAAAAGAAAATCTATCCTAAGACGACACGTATTTGTACAAAAATGGACAAAGGACTCACTAAAAACGACTCAAAAAGTGTATATAAAATACACCGATCAGTGACACAAAAGAAAGGAAAACAACCCTAATACTATACTAAACATAAATGAAATGAGTAAAATACTAACTAAAAATGACTCAAAAGGTGTATATAAAATACACCGATCAACCGGCCATCAGGGCAGCGGCGCCGGAACTACTGAGCACCTGCAGAACATTGGGCGCCGCGACGCCGGTATGGAAAATCCAGTTCTGAGTTTTAATTGGCAAAGGGCAAAGTGGTCCATAGGGAATGAAATTGGAAGATACAAAAGCCCTAGGGATTAGTCTTTGAAGGGAGTTCATTCTACAGAGAACACAACACAGCGCAAGATTGGATGCTACCATTGGAGACTTTATCTCTAAGTATTTTTCTTTCTTTAGTTTTAATTTCAGTTTATGTTGGTAATTGTATTAGTTCTTAGCATGTATATGGCTAGGAGCTAAACACTTTATTAAGGCTTTTCTTTGGAATCACTTGAAACTCTTATTTATGAATTAATGCAGTAGTTGATTTCTTCTTCACTTAGATTAAGATCTATTCGATAATTGGTTTGAATGCTTGATAGTTAATTGATTACTAATTATCATAACTCATATGATTTCGAATCAAGAACCAAGAGGAGAGATTTGGATATGCTGTAGTTGAATAGACATAGGTTAAAATCGCGGACGAAAGTGCCCCGATACTTGTGTAGCATTATAGGTTACTGTTCTTAATCCTCCTATGTAGTAAATCCTATCATAGAAATATAGAAGAGTTCTGCACTGGGGTTGAGTGATTATATATCCTAACCAGAATATAAGACAGTCTAGTTAACCGCTATCTTAACAAAGAAGAAGAATCATTCTAGTTTCATTAAGGACTGAATAGATTGGATAGTTGAGAAAATTGGAAGCCCTAATTCCTTCATAATCTGATTACAACTTAATTAGTTTAATTAATTCTTGCAATTATTCTAGTAGTTAAACAAAAACCCAACTCAAATATCGATTGTCAAATAGATAACATAAAATAGATGAGCGGTAATTAGAAACCAGTCTCTGAGGACGATATTCTGTCTTATCAGACTATATTACTTGTGAACGATACATATACTTGCGTTAAGCGTGTGGAAATCGCCTAACAGACAACCATAACTTTTATTGTTCGATTCTTCAATTGCAAGACTAAACCTTAAACTCAGCTCTCCAACTTTCATCGGAATTAGCGCTTCTGCACCGTAAACTAAGGAAAATGGCATTTCATCGGTACTAGACTTTGGCGTTGTTCTGTATGTCCACAACACCTCTGGAAAAATCTCTTTCCACTTGCATTTTGACTCATTCGGTCTCTTCCTCAAATTTTGAATAATCATTTTATTTGTTGACTCTGCTTTCCCATTTGCACTCGGGTGGTACGAATTCAATATTATCTTCTTGATTTTCAACCCTTCGAAGTCGTTCACCTTCCTCCCAACAAACTAACATCCATTATCGCAAGTGATCTCTGTTGGTATGCTGAATCGGTAAATGATGTGGTCCCAAATGAAATCAATGACTTGCTTTTCTTTGACTTTCTTGAAGGCTTTCGCTTCAACCCATTTAGAAAAATAATCAGACATAAACAAGATAAAACGTACCTTTTCGGGTGCCCATGAGAGTGGCCCCACTATATCCATCCCCCGTTTCATGAATGATCATAGTGATAAAATTGAATCCATCAATTTTGCTGGTTGATGAATCATGGGTGTGTGCCTTTGACATTCGTTATATTTTTTGACGAAGTTCTTTGTGTCTTCCTCCATCTCGGACCAATAGTACTCGACCCTAATTAGTTTGTGGATCAATAATTCCACTCCTGAATTATTGCCAAAAGTCCCCTCATGAACCTTGCGCATCACGTAATCAGTCTCTCCAGGTATTAAACACCTTGTTAAAGGACCATAAAAAATATTCGGTACAATCCATCAACCAAACAAAATCTAGCTGCTTTAGTACGAAGGGCCCTAGACTCCTTTGGGTCCGTAGGCAACTTTCCATGCCGAAGGTAGTCGATGTATTTATCACGCCAATCCCAAGTCAAGCTTGTTGTATTTACTTCGGAATGACCACCATCAATCGCGGAATTAAGCAGTTGCACAACCATTCTAGAATTGAACTCCTCCGCTTCTACGAATGAACCTAAATTAGCCAAGGCGTTTGCTTCATTGTTTTGCTCACGAGACACATGCTCCATGGTCTACTCTTTGAACCGATGCAATATTACTTGAATTTTATCCAAGTATTTTGCATCATTTCCTCATTTACTTCGAACACGCTGTTGACTTGATTAGCGACCAGAAGCGAGTCACATTTTTGTTTCCGATGTTGGGTCACCCTCTTATATTGTCTACGCTCCAGATGTTCAGTCCTAGGCGTGAGGCGGGGTGTTGAGTTCTCTCACATCAGTGGGATAAGTGGTCATTGGTCTCCTTATATGACTTGGACAATCCTCCTTCCTTTATACTAACTTTTGGGGTTGAGTTAGACCAAAAATACATTCTTTAAAAAAAAAAAAAAAAAGTATCAAACCATGGCAAAAACCCGAGGGATAAGTTAACAAGAATTAGAATATGCCTCCGACATATTCACTAGCGTCTGTGTGTAATTTGATAATCTCTATGATTCCTCTAATTAAGCTTTTGGGCTTAAACATGATGTTTGACGTTAACGTGCCACTTTATATTGTTATGTATTCGATATTGAATTTATGGATAGTGGAAATAAGATTTACATTATTAGTAATTTTAATATTTACTAATAGTGAGGTAGCTACTATATATTTAACAACTTATCAACTTACTAATAATTAAAACAAGTTTGGACTTGGCGGGGTCTCACTAGGTGTCTTAATCTCTTTCCCGTTAGAAAATTTTCGGCGGACTTCTTGATGTTTGATATAAATTCATATATGCTTTCGGATAAAAAAATTGGAGGAAGTCAGAGGAGGTGATCATTCCCCCAAAGACTTCAACAGCATCAAGCGAGACACTAACGAGCGACGGGCAAGCTTCGTCGCTAGATTTTTCTCCAAGAAGCATTGTCGTCCCATAGACGACGTTATTTCGGAGACTGAGCACAAGGGGACACTCAATTGAGAGGCTTGTGAATGTTGAGAACAGGGTGTTGAACGTGTGTTTTCAGTTGGAAGCAGAGTCGGAGATGAAGAAGAAGAAAAAAGAGGATAATAATGTTGTTCTTGAGGAGACACTGAAGAAGAAAAGAGAGGGAAATGTTGTTGTAGAGGCGAAGAACAAGTCATCTCATAAGAAGGGGTTTAAGAGCTTTGTTAAATCGTGTGTTCAAGGGAAAGGAACAGGGAAGCATAAACATAGAGATTGAGATTTGGTGGAATTGTAATGATGTTGATGGTATATGTGTGTCTTTTTGTTTTTACCAAAGTTTATTTGGTTTGATGACTGGTGTTTTTAGCACCAAAATAGTGGAGTGCAACGGAGCACCAATGACAATTTTGGCAGTATGGTTTTTATAAATTATGCACTTCTTTTGCTCAGTGAGTCTGAGTTAAGTTTGATCAGAGCCAGTTTAAAAATGATTCTTTAATGATTCACAATAAGCTCCAATGGGGAGATGCTCTCTTCCAAACAAGTGTGTGAGCTGAAAATGGTCTTTCTTGTCTATGTCAAGTGAACAATTTTTTTTTTTTTTTTTTGTAAACCTTTACTGGCGTAGTAAATCTCCATTAAACCAATTCGTAGGGATAAGTTGGTCTAAAATCGGGATATTCGGGAGTGGGATACTCCTGAGATCTTGGGGATGATAATAAAAGTTAATTCTTCCGTCTCAAATTATTTATTGTGCTCTGCTCTTCAGGGTGAGCACTCTGTGGTGAGCACTATATGATGAACACTTGATAAATGTGTTTGTGTTGTTTCAAATTATTTATTATGATTATTAAAAATAGTTATCTCAAATTATTTAGAGAAAATGATCAAATATATCTTCTATTTTATTTTACTATATCCTCTATTTTATTTTATTAATCAATTTTATTTTCCGTTAGTAATTGTGAACAAATATACCTATAGACGTCAGTCTACAAAGTTTACACATGTATCTCTATTTTGAATGAAAAATCTCAAATTAAATTAAATTACTGGATTTAACTTATCACTGCAACCTAGGCACTCAAGCCTTGGAACTGATCTGTCAGTCCACCGTTATCACAAACTTCTACTTTGAAGTGAAGCAGGCGAGTCTGAGAATGAATGAATAGGTCCATGGTTCTTTCTGCATCAATTAGTTGGAAAGGCGAAATCACGTACTTTTGAGGAGGTCTGACTGACAGAGCTTGATTTTTCTTCCTTGACTCGAGACCTCTTTTACTGAGAACTAATTCAATGTCTTTACGCAGGTGAGCAGTCTTATATCATTCATTCCTTAGTTGATAATTTTCAAAGGATGGAATCCAGTAATGACATATCAGCTTACCGATTCCAGCATAAAAAAAATTACTGACCTAACGTCGATTTCATCTTCTTTCTCCAAAAAGAATGCTTATTCATCCTACCTTCTCCAAGAAGAATGATGATGCTTATTCATCATATTCATCCTACCTTCTTTCAAAAAATCTTCTTCCGCCACCAAAAAACAAAATCTTCTTACACGTCATGAATTTTAACCTCGGATCAATCAAAGGTTTTACCCTCGGATTTTCAAAACTTCCACCACTTGTCGGACACAAAACCTTGTACAACGGATCATTTTCAATCCCAAAATAAGGATGAGCCAAAAAAAAGCCCCGTGATTTTGATTTTCAAATCGAGATCACTAACCCCTGCTCTAACTGCAACATCATTAACAACATTTGCTCTAGCACTTTCTCCACCAATAAATACTTTATAAAATCAGCGTAATAATTTATCAACTGAAACTACACGGATTGGGTACGCGGGTCTGGGTCCGCTATAGCGGCCAGAGGCAAGTTCGTAAAAAGAACCAAATTCTTGTTAGCGATTATTTATGATCAAAAAAAAATCTGAAAACTCCTTTGTCTTATTTAGACCCTTCTGAAAAATCTGGTGGAATAGATTCAAGCGTCCGGGCCAATAGATCCTACTTATGACTTCTTAATAAGAAAGAATGAAAAAAATGATTCATAACTTTTGTAAGTGTCATAAAAATCCTACACTTCCTCATTTCGAAAACACTTTCAAAGCACAATTAGGGCGATTTCAAACATCCATAAGTGATTTTTTCTTGGGGTAACCTTTCTTAACCTTGTATTACCTTTACTTTAAAAAAAATTGTTGATTTAATGGTAGTCATGACCTAAAATCTAATTGGGAAAGAAGAGTACAACCAAATTAGGGCTTATTGATTTGTTAAGCTTAAAAGAGAGAAATAATTAGTGGGTTTTGTTAATGTAAGCATGGTGAATCTTTATTTAGTACTTAATTTTTATTTAGTACTTAAGCTTAAATCTTTCATTAATGTTGATATATTTAAATATTAAAAATTAGGGTTCATACCCAAATTGAGATTTCTGCGTATAAGGTAAAATTACACTAATCTTGCGTTGATTTGGTAATTATTGGGTAGTATTGGACTTATAGAATGTTAAATTTCATAGTTCACCGTTAAAATGACCATTTTACCCCTAATGGCCCGTTTTCCCTTTCTTTACTAATTGATTTGGAATCAAAGGGCAACTGTAATGATATGTGTGTTATGAATTCTTTATTCTAATTTAGACTTCGATAATATTAGATTTCGAGTACGATCGTGATCCGTGGAAGAACAAGGTGCAAGTGTGATTGTGCGACTCCTGTTCGGCATTCCAGGTAGGTTTCGACTTACCTTCTAGTTAGACTTCGGTTAGCGAAACGTATCTGTAGTTAAATTTTATTGGAGAAAGCATGTAAGCCTTCGGGTATGAAACTGAGATTAATTACTTAGGTTCGGTATTGTAGACTAATTTGTGAACTTATTGTCTCTTGTGATTTAGTGGCTTGACTGTCTAGTATTGACATTGGATTTGCACTTAGTTGTCATATTGTGATTGTGATATAGTTGTATCTCACTTATCTTGACATTATCATGGATAGAGAAAACGATTTGAATTGATATTGATATTGTGATATGAGTCCATGTGGGGGCACGATTTAGATTGATATGGTTCACTTGATATTATTATTTTGCATTGCATTCATTCTCACTTTCATGATACATTAATATTATCCGCAGGGGTGGACTAACCCTTGGGCCAGCCTGGGCCCTGGCCTACCCCCATTTAAAAAAAAATTGACTAGATTTTTTGGGTTTAATTTGGATTGTTAATTATGATTGCAAATTAGGGAAATAATTAATTTTAAACCAAATTTTTTATTGATTGGGTTTGATGAATTGTTAGAAATATTTAATTTATGATAGTAATATTGTGGTCCCAATTCAATTTTAGTTAGACGATTGGTCATTTTAAATGTTTGATTTTTTTTGTGGGAATATTATACAAATGTCAAAACCACAAAAAAAGATTAGTTTGTTCTTTAAAAAAAAAAGAACCCACTAAACCTTTGAAAAATGATGCACCTGTGGTAAATGAACATGTTACAAATGTCGGGGTTTCAAGTGAACGAGAAACTTCAAAGCGCGCTAGGCTGAGAGAGCTTAGTATCAATTCTCTTTCAAGTATTATTATGTTGTGTAAGTGGATGGTAGATACATGAAGATAAAAAATCTATCAGTTGATATTCAGATTGGTTTCTCTTGTGCTTACGCTCCCGGTTTCCACTGCAACAAATGAACGTGCATTTTCAGCTACAAAAATTGTGAAGAGTCGACTCCGCAACAAAATGTCAGATGATTATCTTACAAACACTTTGCTATTGTATATTGAAAAAGAAATTGTCGATGACTTTGACATAGATGTTATTATCAATGACTTTCGTGATTCGAAAGAACGTAAATTGCTATTGTAATATAGTTATTTGAGCGCTAAACATATTTTTATTTTATTTTAGTCGGCCCACCTTATGATTATTTCGTTAGTCCACCCCCTAATTATCTGCTGATGATGTCATGAGGAAGGAAACATTCGTGATTCTTTGAACATACTTGATATTGCTATGTTTGTGACTTGTATTTGTAGTCATCTCTCTCTTGATAACTCACTTATCATCGGAAATGGAAGGATACTGAAAATGGCTTGAATGTGTGAATTGTACTTTATGACACGTGTAATTGATACCATGCATGGCATATAATCTTATTTTGTATGACGATTTGTTATGAAATGTGAGTGAAAATGATGATAAGTGACAGTGTAGTTTCTGAGGTCTTTGTCGGAGAGCGTAAAAGACAGATGAATGTCTGATGTCCGAGGTCTGTATTGGGATCGTGGGAGTCTTCGATGTCCAAGGTTTTATCGGGATTGTGAGAATATCCTATTTCTGAGGTCTGCGCCGGGATCGTGAGAGTGGTACATGAATTTTGCGGGTCTCCCTCTGGTCATGACTGCTGGGACGATGATATATTTCATCCGGAGCATGTGTGTATGTAGATTACGTTTGGCCAATGCATTGAATGTGCATTCATTCTCATCATTTCCTCTTCTTTAATCATAAATCATCATTTTCAGTGATTGATTTCAAAATCTTAATTTTTTTAGCCAAGTAAAAGAGAAAAAGAAATTACATGAGAGAGGAACGACAAAGTAGCAGCAAAAAAATCGATGAAAGAGAAAGAGAAAAGGAAGAAGAATAGTTTGTAGTTGTTTGTTTTACATTGAATTTGAAATAGGTTTTTTTTTTTTGATAACCCAGATTTTCATGCGCCTATAGGTTCTCTTTTTTAGTTTTGAGATAAATGGGTTGGAGGTGTAGGGTTAAAATATGGGTGTTTTTGTATTTTGAAAAAAATTAATAAGTTTTTAATATTACATTTTAATCCCTATTTAACTTAATTAAAATTTAAGTGGGTTTTGACCAATCCAAATCAAACTTGTCACTTTTTTATTATTTCAACACTTAAAAGAATACCTTTAGTTTATTTTTCTCCACTTTCCTTAAGCAAAAAAGTCATCTTTTCTCCTTCATTGAAATGCAAGTTTAATTAATTAAATAAAAAGCAAGAAAATTAAGTTTGGAAGACAGTGTAGTTGTCTTCTCCGACGCTCCGGCTGCTGCTCTTCTTTCTCCTTCAAAAAAGATATCTGATTTGAAAACTATCGTAAAAGTGAACTGTTCCGACTTCAATTAGCTAATGAGCGGCAACCTAATGACATTGGAGATCAACTGTGACTCAAAGGAGGTAATAACAATATCAAACAAGGCCATATGCCTTATATATCTATTATCTCTTAATGCAGGTTCTTGATGAACAAGCTGGACCATCTGAAACTAAAACACATATATCGTGAGCAGAACATGATGGCAGATGCGCAAGCTAAGGAAGGAGCAAGGAAGGAAATCTTATTGTAAATGTTTTTTGAAAAGATGTTTTGGGACAAACCTATGATCGCAATGTCAATCTTTGTGACCTGCAAATAATGGTCAATGCGCCGAATTATGTAACAAACATAAGTCTGAACGCTGGGTGACTTTTGTATATTTATATATTTTTGTTATGTATATAAGTACTACAAAAAAAAAACTTGCACAATTCTTTTTTATTAACATCGACTTCAATTTCTTTTTTTCAATTTCATCTAGAATATTTTCTAAACCTTTTTCAATTTAAGCATTATATACTTTTTTCCAAACCTCCACTCAAATATTATACAAATGCATGCCTACAATTCATTTTCACTTTAGTTAAATTGGCAAAAAAGTAAACAAGAAAGATATAACCTAGAAGTCTTTTCATGATAAGAATTATTCTTGAGATCACACCACCCAAAAATATACTCTAGATCTATTTATTATGCCCTTTGGTCCCCAAGAACTAGATGCTGGCATTCAATTTTATTTTCCCTGGATATTCTCATGGAATACTAGAAAAAAAGTGTCTAAGAAAGGTGAATAAGAATGAAAATGACAAGCTGTTTTGCTTGACTTTAGAGATATGTACAAAAATCCTCTCATCTTCTCTTTTTATCACTTTGTGACACTTTCAAAGAACAAAAATATTTTCAGGTGTGGAATTTAGTGTATGGAGGAGGTAAATTTTTCTTAAAGAGAAATAACAAAAGAGAAATAATTAGACTTTTGTAATAATTCAGTTGTTATCATGATTAAAAAGAGAAATAACAAAATTTAGACTTTCCAAGCATGAGAAAATTCATGAGTCCTTACCAAACTAATTACTCTCTTAAAAGGGGCACTATAGTTTTCTGATCATGAAGTTGTGGAAAATATTTAAGAAGAAAAAAAGTTGTTCTAATAGGGGTCCAATATTTTTACAACAAATGGATCATGACAATTCTCTTTTTGCTCTTATGTGGATAGCATTTAATTCAGTTGTTATCATGATTAAAAAGAGAAATAACAAAATTTAGACTTTCCAAGCATGAGAAAATTCATGAGTCCTTACCAAACTAATTACTCTCTTAAAAGGGGCACTATAGTTTTCTGATCATGAAGTTGTGGAAAATATTTAAGAAGAAAAAAAGTTGTTCTAATAGGGGTACAATATTTTTACAACAAATGGATCATGACAATTCTCTTTTAACTTTTATGTGGATAGCATTAAAATAGAAGAAAAAGAAGAAGCTATGGATGTGGTTGACAATTAAGTCTCTAACAAATCCTTTGTGGAAAATACGTGTAGAGAGAAGAAAATGGGAATGCAACAACAATAAGTGAGTAAGAAATCTGAAAATGATCAAATATGAGGGCTTGCTGAGTCGACCAAATTCTTGATCTATCCTTAAAATACTATTGTCCCGTATATCCTTTCAACGGTTGTAATAGCAACTTATCTCCCAAGATAAAACAACAATCAAACAAATGAGCAAAGGGAGCTCAAGTGTTATACCCCGTAGTTCTGACCCTACGTATGAGAGCGTACGAAAGCATGTAAGACTTAAAATTTTCAAAGGATAGGTTGACGGATTATTCCGGACGGGTTTTAGTCAACTTTGAGGCGGGTTATGACCCGATTCATTGAGAATTCCTAAGTGTTTCAAGGGCCTAGGGCATAGTTCGTGGAGTCTAGATTCCAACGCAACCAACCGCTAAATCGATAGGGCGTCGGAGTAGAAAGTTATAGGAAGTTACAAGTTCGGTCTGTGATTGGGCGTAAATGCGTTTGAGCAAAGCGGCAGGCGCGGCCGGATGCAGGGCATGCGCCTAAAGTCTTGAGGGTCGCTGAAGTTGCAGCCAGCCAGATGTGGCCATGCGCGAAAGTTCGAAAGGTTGCGGAGGTTTGTAGCCGGCCGAGGCGGGATTTTTGGGCGCAAAGACTTAGGAAAATTCAGATTTTCTTTTAAAAGACCTTGGGAGGGTGACAAGTGTCCCCCCCCCCCCCCATCTGATTTCTTGCATGCAATATATTGATCAAGTCTTGAAGACTTGGTCATCTTTCAATTTCTCTCTCTCTCTAAAGCAAAAGCTCCTCCTTCTCTCTACATTTCCAAAGGAAATCCAAGCCTAAGAAAATCTGAAAAATTAAGAACAAAAAAGGAAGCTTGTGGCTAGCTTGTGGTGGTGTTCTTGGCAAGGAAGCTAGCAAAATCTTTGGAATAAGTTTGGCTAAAACTTTAAGGTTGAAATATTACTTGCGGTAGTTTGGACTTGGCAAGTGGATTGACCAAAGAGGTATGTGAAGCTTTCCTATCTCTTGAGCATGAATAGATGAAACTATGTAGTACGGTAGACGTACAAGATTTGATATTCTTACTTGTTTTAAGTATATAATGACTTGTTCGTTTTAAGAATGTATAAGTCCCTTAGTTAGGGGAAAAATATGATTTTACTAAAGTGTAGAGTTAATATAACAACTTTATGGGAAGTTGGTTTATTAGCTTCATAAAAGGGTTAATGAGAAGAGATTTACTCTAAGTAAGATAAGTATATGGTGAGGCAAATTGGTTTTAAGGCATCAATTGCCCAAGAGTTTTATGTATAAAGAAGACTCATTTTTAAAAGAGTTGAAGCATGTAGTACTTGGGTTAAACTCCCGGTGTTCTTTTATTAAAGATATGATTAAGTGCCTTAAGTAAACTAAAATGAGAGGGTATATGAACAAGACTAATAAGAAGTTATAAGTTTTCTTAACTTATTTATGATTATGTTATGATGACAGATTGAGCTAGGGTAAGAGTATATCTTAGGGGCAAGCCCCAAGATCGTTATACCACCTACTCCAGGGTAAGAGTATATGCGGGCAAGCCCCAAGATCGCCATACCACCTTCTTCATGTAAGAGTATATCGAGGCAAGCCCCAAGATCGTTATACCATCCGCTTGGTGTAAGAGTATATCCGGCGGCAAGCCCCAAGATCGTTATACCATCCGCTTGTGGTAAGAGTATATCGAGGAAAGTCCCCAAGATCGTTATACCACCATTCCATGGATTTGCTACCCACGATCGCGAGAATACCTCACGCGAGTCCTTATGGGCTTACGCGCGAAATAGTCCCGTGCGGTAGTCTGACTATGCGAGGAATATCTCATGCGGGTCCACGGGACTATGCGGTGAAATAGTCCGAGGAGTAGGGTGCTTATCGATACTACAGGCGAGGTACCTGTTTTGATCCTAAGGCCCCTATTTTATGCGATATTACATATATATATACTTGTCACTCTCATTGTTAGTAAGGCACGATAAAGGTATTTTGACTTTCTTCCACGACTCCACACTTTTAGACTTATGATATTTTCATTCTGAGATTTTCGACTTTACATACTTGGTACATATTGTATCGACCCCTTCCTGGGCTGCGTTAAATCTGCGGTAAGGGTGCGATTGAGATCCTCGTTCTTAGGATCACTATTCGGTGTCGAAGCTCCATTCCTCGGAAGCTTGTTTATTAGTACGGATATTCCACGATCTATAGGTATTTTGTACATTTAGGGGTATGGCGGGGCCCTGTCCGCCATACGATTATTATCTTTAAGTGCGTGGTCACACGTATGTTTTGGGCTATAAGAACCGGTTGTCTTGCTATACTTTGTTAAGTATGTTTTATGGAAGGTAGCCTTATCGGTGGCGATGATGTTTACCACTTTTATAAGTTATGCGTTATGTATGTTCATTCTTATTCTCGACATATACCGATAGGTATCCGGTAGGGGCCCCGGTTGGGTCGTGACAAAAGTGGTATCGAAGCGATTAGTCCTCGGAAAGTGTCCACATCGTGTCTAGTAGAGTCTTGATTATCGGTGTGCATGCACATCTATAATCGAGGAGCAGGATATTTAGGATTGGTTTCCATTCTTTCACTCTAAGATCGTGCAATAGAGTGAGTTATAGGTTGAACCTCTCGATGTTTTCCTTTATGTATCGCTTATGCCTCGCGCAACCGCGGCCCGGAAGCGGCAAAGCGGTGAGAGTCGCTAGTGGGGCAGAGTCACGAGGCACAGCCCGATCCTTACGAGAGATGATGTTTAGGCGGCGAGTTCTCGTCGCCGCCGCCTCGCAGAGTTCGAGGCGTGGGCGCGGCTACGAGACCGCGATGCGGAGCCTCGATCCAGCGATCGAAGTGCAATCACGAGATTACGAGAACGGTCGATTCTTGACCAGCGTAGTGGCGGCGGCCGGCAAGCGAAGCGGCGGCCAACCCTGAGCCGATAGTTTCTGGATTCGGGATTTCTTGGGTTGTCACCCACCGAGTTCTATGGTTCGAGATTTGAGGAGGATCCGCAGGAGTTCGTCCGGCGATTCAAATGACCACGCAGTCCTTAGGGCATCGGAGACCGAGTGCATTATACTAACTGCTACGGTTCTGCGATATTGCGTTGAACGGTTTGAGTCATGGGTATTGTCGAGGTGAGGATGCTCTTCCGGTGATTGGGAAGAGTTCACAGAGGCGTTCTAGACCACTTCTTGCCTCCCGAGGTGAGAGAGCCCGCGTAGATAGGTTCTTGACCTTGAGGCGGGGCGGGAGGACTATCGTGAGTACACTGAGTTCGACTCCTTGGCGAATATCGCACCATAGTAGGCGACATGGCGATGGGGTTCATCGATATGTGATGGGGTTAGACCGTCACATGATTACTGCATGCTTGAGGGTGGCTCTTCACGAGGATGGATATTTCGAGGATGCAGCGTACGCGAGGATTGAGGCGAGAGAGCGAGATCGGCTAGATTTGGGCGGCCTAAGAGGCGAGACATCAGTTCTCGTGGCGATTTTGGCGGGCGGCCTCGGCGAACTAGGTCCACCTTCCGGCCAAAGACAGAGTGCTCCTTCTCGATTTCGGCGCGAGGTCGATCAGCGAGGTTATTCGAGGAAGCGGTCGGGGCTCGAGAACTTCGAGTTTCGAGGCGAGACCGGCGCTGTCGAGACCACCTACCTGCCGGTGCGTTCGACGCGGTAGGTCTCATCCGGCGAGTGTCGTATGGGTTGGGAGCATGCTACTCTTGTGGCGGCGAGGCCATCCGAAGAAGGATTGTCCGCCCTTGGCGGCGGGAGCATTACGTTCAGCGACGAGTCTGTTCTTTGGATCTTCATCTTCGATGGTTAGACGCCCGGGCGAGGTACTTATGGGCGGCGCGGCGGCGAAGGTCGTGGTAGGGGTTCGATTCTAGCGGTCCTCGTAGCGCGCATATATGCTATGTCCAATGACAGCCGGGACGGCGCGTCCCGGATGTCGTCAGTACATTATTGGTTTCTTGTTGTGATGTATATGCTTTGATAGATCCGTGTTCTACCTTGTCCTACATATCTCCTCATATTGCACTGTAGAATAGGGATAGAGCCCGAGTCCATAAGACCTTTTGAGGTGGCTACGCGATGTAATTCGATGGTAGTGGCGGGTGTATAAGGCTTGCCTGTGACTATAGATAGCCGCGGACTCTGGACTTGATAGAGTTGGATATGGCGGACTTTGATGTGATTATGGGTATGGATTGGCTAGCATCTTGCTATGCCAACGTGGGTATGAGAGAGATTAGTTCGGTTCGGTTTCGTGGCCGTTGCCAGTGGAAGGGAATCTGCATCGCCGGGGTAAGTTTATTTCTTACCTCAAGGCTAGGAAGATGGTGCGGAAGGGTATATCTACCATATGGTTCGGGTATTCGACATCGAGGTGAAATCTGGGACCTTGATCGATTCCGATCGTTAGAGAGTTTCGGATGTATTCCCGGATGAGCTTTGGGTATCCTCACGAGAGGAGATTGAGTTTGCATTGATTTGGCGCGGATACTCGTCGATATCTATTCCGCCATACGGGATGGCACCGCCGAGTGAAGGAGTTGAAGGACCGGTGAAAGATTTCTTTGGAGAAGGGCTTTATTAGGCCAAGTGTTTCTCCCTGGGGAGCACCAGTGTTATTTGTAAAGAAGAAGGATGGGACGCTGCGTATGTGTATTGATTACAGACATCTGAACAAGGTAGGGTGCAAAGTGTTTCTCCAAGATAGACCTGCGGTCTGGTTATCATCAGGTGCGAGTTAGAGAGATAGATATCCCAAAGACTGCATTCAGGACCCGGTATGGGCACTATGAGTTCGGGTGATGTCTTTCCGGTTTGACAACGCCCAACGGTATTCATGGACTTGATGAATAGGGTGTTCGTGCCATTCTTGGATATGTTCGTTATAGTGTTCATGATGATATCTTGGTGTATTCGCGCGCGAGCGGGAGCATACTGGTCATTTGAGGGCGGTATTGGGAGTCCTCCGAGACCGGCGATTGTATGCCAAGTTCGAAGTCACGAGTTCGTTAGCCAGTGGCTTTCTTAGGGCATGTTATCGGGGCGATGGTATTCGGGTTGATCTGGCGAAGATTGAAGCGATCAGACTTGGCGGACCACTACAAGCGGAGTGCGCGGCTTTGGGCCTTGCAGGATATTATCGGAGGTTTGTAGAAGTTTGCTTCTATTTGGCACCTTTGACTAAGGCGACTCGAAAGCGATTATGTTCGGTGGACGGATACTTGTGAGAAAGTTTCCGATTGCTAAAGGAGAAGTTGACGACCGCCTCATTCTTACTCTTCCGCAGGGCTTAGATGGATACGTGGTTTATTATGAACGTCGAGTGTCGGGCTTGGAGTGCGTCTTGATGCGACTGCAGCAAGGTTATAGCTTATGATCTCGGCGGCTTAGGAAGCATGAGAAGAACTATCCCACACATGACTTGGAGCGGCAAGATGATTCATGCTTTAAAAATCGGAGACATTATTTATATGGAGTTCATGTGGACATTTACGCACGCAAGAGTCTCCGTATATCTTCGGCGGAGGAGTTGAACTTGCGGCGAGGCGGTGGTTGGAGCTACTTAAGGATTACGATGTTGATATTCTATACCACGGGGAAGGCGATGTAGTTGCAGATGCCTTAGTCGCGGTCGATGGGTAGTCCATGCGATGTTCACGGCAGAAGAGGATATGGTCCGAGAGTTACATCACCAGCGAGCCTTGGGGTTCGTTTGGTTGATTCTGTTAGTGAATTCGGGTTCGAGAGGTTGCGAGTCTTCCATCGTCGGCGAGGTGAAGAGGCGGCGATATGAGGATCCGATTTTGATGCGATGCAGAGATGCGACTCTCCGAAGGAGAAGAGTCTATTTGAGGTAGCGCTGATGGGGTGCTAAGATTCGTCGGTTGTGTGTTCCGTGTAGCGGACAGACTTCGTCGGTGCAGGGAGGCACACGGTGCTCGTTATTCTATTCATCCGGTCAACAAAGATGTATCATGACCTCGGTCGTGTATTGGTGGGATGGCCTAAAGAGAACGTTGCGGAGTTCGTGGCGCGATGCGACTGTCGGCGAGTTAAGATTGAGCACGAAGCGGTGGTCATTGCGAGCTATTGAGATTCCGACTTGGAAGTGGGAGGTGATAAATATGGATTTTATTACGGGGCTACCTACCACTCGGAGGAAGCGTGATTCCATTTGGGTGATTGTCGACGTCGGTGAAATCAGCCCATTTTCTTCCGGTCGAACGACGTTCTCGGTGAGGACTATGCGGATTATATATTAGAGATTGTAAGAATGCACGAGTCGGTGTCGATTATATTAGATAGAGAGCCCGGTTCTCGGCTAACTTACGGAGGTCTTTTCGAAGGGATTAGGGACACAGTGAGTCTCGATCTGACGCTTCATCCTCGCAGACGGACAGCCGGCGCACTATCCGGACAACGAGGATATCTTTGCGGGCTTGTGTTATTGATTTCGTGGTAGTGGGAGGATCATTTGCCTCTTGTGGAGTTTGCTTACAACAACGGCTACATTCCAGATTCGGATGGCGCCTTATGAGGCCTTATACGGGAGAAGTGCAGTCACCGATAGGCTGGTTCGAGGTGGGAGAAGTTGATTAGTCGGGCGGACTTAGTTCGACGATGGATAAGGTGAAGCTTATCCAGGAGCAGTTGTTGGCAGCTCAGAGTCGGCAGAAGTCGTATGCATATCATCGGCGTCGACACTTGGAATTTGAGATAGATGGTTGGGTTTTTCTAAAGGTATCGCCCATGAAGGGCGTGATGAGATTTGAAAAGAAGGGGAAGCTTAGCCCAAGGTACATTGGGCCGTATCAGATTGTCCGTAGGATAGGCAAGGTTGCCTATGAGTTAGATCTGCCGTCCGATTTGGAGGCGGTACATCCAGTTTTCCATGTGTCCATATTGCGGAAATGTATTGGAGATCCATCTAGAGTGCACCCGGTTCACGATGTCCAAGTGACAGAGGAGCTATCGTATGAGGAGAGTCCCATAGCGATACTCGATCGTCAGGTTAGACGACTTCGGACGAAAGACGTGGCTTCCGTCAAGGTCCTATGGCGAACGAGCGAGGAGGAAATGGCGTGGGAAGCAGAGGATGACATGATGAAGAAGTACCCTACCTATTTCCTATACCTCGTGTAACCCACTTTCCTGCTTGTTAGTTTTGATTTAGCATTTACGCTTCAGTATGTTGTGGCTCATGGAGCTTCTTTATTTGCAAAAGAATAGTTAAGAGGGTCTAAGTCGATGTTGTGATTTGAGTAAGCCTAGAAGGAACATTCGGGGCGAATGTTTCTAAGGGGGGGAGAATGTTATACCCCGTAGTTCTGACCCTACGTATGAGAGCGTACGAAAGCATGTAAGACTTAAAATTTTCAAAGGATAGGTTGACGGATTATTCCGGACGGGTTTTAGTCAACTTTGAGGCGGGTTATGACCCGATTCATTGAGAATTCCTAAGTGTTTCAAGGGCCTAGGGCATAGTTCGTGGAGTCTAGATTCCAACGCAACCAACCGTTCGTCGATAGGACGTCGGAGTAGAAAGTTATGAGAGTTACAAGTTCAGTGCGCAGTTGGACAGAAATGCGTTTCAGGCAAAGCGCGGGCATGGCGCCTAAATCTTGAGGTCGCTGAAGTTGCAGCGCCGCGCCAGATGCAGGGCGCGCGCAAAGTTCAGAGAGGTTGCGGAGGTTTCAGCGCCGAGGCGGGATTTTTGGGCGGAAAGACTTAGGAAAAGTCAGATTTTCTTTTAAAAGACCTTGGGAGGGTGACAAGTGTCCCCCCCATCTGATTTCTTGCATGCAATATATTGACCAAGTCTTGAAGACTTGGTCATCTTCCAATTTCTCTCTCTCTTTAAAGCAAAAGCTCCTCCTTCTCTCTACATTTCCAAAGGAAATCCAAGCCTAAGAAAATCTGAAAAATTAAGAACAAAAAAGGAAGCTTGTGGCTAGCTTGTGGTGGTGTTCTTGACAAGGAAGCTAGCAAAATCTTTGGAATAAGTTTGGCTAAAACTTTAAGGTTGAAATATTACTTGCGGTAGTTTGGACTTGGCAAGTGGATTGACCAAAGAGGTATGTGAAGCTTTCCTATCTCTTGAGCATGAATAGATGAAACTATGTAGTACGGTAGACGTACAAGATTTGGTATTCTTACTTGTTTTAAGTATATAATGACTTGTTCGTTTTAAGAATGTATAAGTCCCTTAGTTAGGGGAAAAGTATGATTTTACTAAAGTGTAGAGTTAATATAACAACTTTATGGGAAGTTGGTTTATTAGCTTCATAAAAGGGTTAATGAGAAGAGATTTACTCTAAGTAAGATAAGTATATGGTGAGGCAAATTGGTTTTAAGGCATCAATTGCCCAAGAGTTTTATGTATAAAGAAGAGTCATTTTTAAAAGAGTTGAAGCATGTAGTACTTGGGTTAAACTCCCGGTGTTCTTTTATTAAAGATATGATTAAGTGCCTTAAGTAAACTAAAATGAGAGGGTATATGAACAAGACTAATAAGAAGTTATAAGTTTTCTTAACTTATTTATGATTATGTTATGATGACAGATTGAGCTAGGGTAAGAGTATATCTGAGGGGCAAGCCCCAAGATCGTTATACCACCTACTCCAGGGTAAGAGTATGTCTGAGGGGCAAGCCCCAAGATCGTCATACCACCTTCTTCAGTGTAAGAGTATATCTGAGGGGCAAGCCCCAAGATCGTTATACCATCTGCTTCAGTGTAAGAGTATATCTGAGGGGCAAGCCCCAAGATCGTTATACCATCTGCTTCAGGGTAAGAGTATATCTGAGGGGAAAGTCCCCAAGATCGTTATACCACCTGTTCCGTGGATTTGCTACCCACGATGCGAGGAATACCTCATGCGAGTCCTTATGGGCTTATGCGGGTGAAATAGTCCCATGCGGTAGTACACCTATGCGAGGAATATCTCATACGTCCACGGGACTATGCGGGTGAAATAGTCTCGTGAGTAGGGTGCTTATTGATACTACTACGGGCGAGGTACCCTGTTTTGATCCTAAGGCCCCTATTTTATGCAGTATTACATATATATATACTTGTCACTCTCATTGTTAGTAAGGCACAGTAAAAGGTATTTTGACTTTCTTCCATGACTCCAGCTTACTTTTAGACTTATGATATTTTCATTACAGTATTTTCCAGCTTTACATACTTGGTACATATCAGGTAGACCCCCTTCCTGGGATGCGTTCAATCTGCGGTAAGGTAGCAGATTGAGGATCCTCGTTCTTAGGATCACTATTCCGGTGTCAGAAGCTCCATTCCTCCGGAAGCTTGTTTATTGGTACGGATATTCCCTGATGCTATAGGTATTTTGTACATTCAGGGGTATGGCGGGGCCCTGTCCCGCCACAGTTGTTATCTTTAGAGGTCTGTGGTCACATGTATGTTTTGGGCTATAAGAACCGGTTGTACTGCTATACTTTGTTTAAGTATGTTTTATGGAAGGCAGCCTTATCGGCTGGCCAGTGATGTTTACCCTTTTTATAAGTTATGCGTTATGTATGTTCATTCTTATTCTCGACATATACACGGGGTATCCGGTAGGAGTACCGATTCTTGACCCGGGGTTGGGTCGTGATATCAAGTGTTTGCTTTGGGAGAAAGATCTTTGAGTGTTTGTGATCGTAAGAGAGGAAGACTATTTCAGAATTGTTTAGTGAATGTCAAGTGTGTTTCCAAATAAGTCTTGTGTCTCATTTCATAGTGTGTAGATGATGACTTTCCAAATGGCTAAGTAATGGTCATGAATGTCATGTTAATGTCTTGAATTTGGAGTTACAATTCAACCAAGTAATGGCTGAATTCATGAGCAAAATAATGGAGAGTAAATACTCCAAAGTCCAGCCCAAGAATCAATTTTTAATTCACCTCCAACAGATTGAAACAATCGAGAAGCTGCGGCCCTTCAGTTCCAGTAAGTTACTGGAACGTCAATTAGAGTCGCGGCCCTTCAATTCCAGTAACTTCAATTAGAGTCGCGACCCTTATTTGGAGGAGCCGCGGCCCTTCTCGGTTTCGTTGTGATTTCTGATTCATTTCATCTTTACACATTATACACTTCTTCCTTCATTTACCAACGTGAAATCATTCGTCATTTGACCAATAACCGTCTATTACCTTACGTCTCAAACAATTCGTATATGTATCAATATCTCTTCCATTAAGAAAATTTTGATTCTTGGCACAACGTGTGCACGTGTGTGGAAACAAGGTTTCCTACGTGCGGGGCCTCAATTGTTCGATTCATAATTAATAGGATTTACTTTATTTCATGTTTAATAAATATTTCCAACAATCCCCTCTTGGAAGAGATTTTGGTGCACGCACATGGTGCCTTTCTAGCAATCATTTGGCAGAACGATGTTGCATCCGGAGAGGTAGCTGTAGCTTTGAACCTTCCATAGTAGAATACCATCAGACATATTTACTGCGCGGTGAACGTGATGTCTTGAACCGTCAGTGTTTAGTATATGTCAAGACAATGGTACCAACACAACACCTTTCCTACTCAATCTTTCTATTATTTTGTCCATCGTGGGTCGTGGACACCCTTGTATTCTTAAGTGCGTTCATTTGAGGCGGCCTGTCCTCGCACTTAAATGTGGTTTCCTACAAGGTATCCTGTAATACCCATTCTGTGGCGTTAGGAACCATTAAAAATTTCACCAACCTAACCTCAACTTTTGAGGATCATTAAAGGTTTGGAAACTTATCATTTACCCCTCTTACATGTAGCACTTTTTTTCTATCACGGGAACGGCCTTGGATTATGTTTCTTTAAGAAAGACACATTATCCGAAGTGCTCTTGCTTCCACCGATGCGCTCACGGAACCTTTACAGTTTAGTTTTCCCATTGAACCTTATTCCTGGGATCTCCAGTCTGTAAGGTTGGGTGTCCACTATATTGGTTCTTATTGTTTGGATTTTAAGCCCATTCTCCTAGACAGGCGGAACAACTGATATTTGGGTATTCCCTTCGTCAAGGGATCTGCGATATTTTCCTTAGATTTTATGTAATCAATGGAAATAATACCCGAGGTGATCTGCTGCCTAACAGATTCATGTATCCGTCGAATATGACGAGTACTGTTGTATATTGAACTTCGTACCCTTCCTAGAGCTGACTGACTATCGCAGTGGATCATTACAGAAGACACGGGTTTATCCCAACATGGGACATCCTCTAGAAAACCATGAAGCCACTCAGCTTCCTCTCCCGCTTTATGTAAAGCGATAAATTCCGACTCCATTGTGGATCGGGCAATAAGAGTATGCCTAGATGATTTCCAAGACACAGCTCCACCACCGATTGTAAAGATATATCTGCTGGTGGACTTGATATCGTCGCTATCAGATATCCAGTTTGCATCGATGTACCCCTCTAGTACCGCTGGATATCTTAAATAGTGTAACCCAAAATGTATCGTGAACTTTAGGAACCGTAGTATCATGTTCAACGCTTTCCAGTGATCCTCACTTGGATTTCGAGTGAACCTAGCCAATTTATTGACTACATGAGCGATATCAGGTCGAGTGCAGTTTGTGATATACATCAGACTACCAATCACCTGCGTATATCGCTTCTGGCGTATGGGCTTACCCAGATATTTGTCAAGCTTTTGACTTATATCCAATGGTGTTGATACCGGTGAACTGTCGAATATTCCAAAATTTTTCAGTACATTCTCAATGTAGTGAGATTGAGATAAGACCAGTCCATTAGATGTTTTAGAGATCTTGATCCCTAAGATGACATCTGCAATGCCCATATGTTTCATGTCAAAACACTATTTTAACATGTTCTTATTCTCTAGGATTATTCTAGGACTGCTTCCAGTGATCAACAAGTCATCTACATATAGACATATCATGATGAAGGATTTGACATTTCCTTTCATGTAGACACATTTGTCACCTCCATTAATGACGTATCCTTTTGATAGTAGAGTACTATCAAATTTCTCGTGCCATTATTTAGGGGCTTGTTTCAGCCCGCACAACGATTTAACAAGCCGACATACTTTTGTATCTTGTCCTGGAACCACATATCCCTCAGGTTGATCCATATATATTTCTTCTTCCAAATCATCATTTAGAAAGACAGTCTTAGCATCCATTTGATGTATTTCAAGATCCCACAAGGCAGCGATAGCTATGAACATACGTATGGATGTCATTCTTGACACCGGAGCGTAGGTGTCGAAGTAATCAAGGCCCTCCTTTTGGCGATAACCCTTGACTACTAACCTAGATTTGTACTTGTCGATAGAACCATCTGCATTTAACTTCTGTTTAAGGATCCACTTGGAACCCAACGGTTTGTGTCCTGGGGGAAGTTCTGCCAACTCCCAGGTGTGGTTATTCAGAATGGATTCTAACTCACTTTCTAAAGCTTCCTTCCAGAGCGGTGCTTCTGGAGTTGACAATGCTTCGACGATTGTCCGTAGTTCATCCTGAACCAAATAAGCTACAAAGTCTGGACCGAAGGACTTGTCCTTCCGTGCCCTTTTGCTTTGCCTTGGTTCCATCTCTGAATCTTCCAAGTACTGAGAATCTGGAATACTAAATTCTGGATCATCAGCTACTTCAGAATTTACTAAATCTGAACCGTTTCGATCTAGATAGTCAGTGACTCCTAGTTCATCAGAGGTTTGCTCATAACTTCGTTTGCGAGAGGATATGTTATTTTCCTTATATGGAAATGTGTCTTCAAAGAACCATACGTTCCTTGATTCTATGATCGTATCTTCATAGATGTTCAGATGATCCGACTTGTGCACTATGAAGCGATAAACACTACGGTTATTGACATATCCGATAAATATGCAATCCACAGTCTTAGGTCCAATCTTGGCCTGCTTTGGCATAGGTACTTTTACCTTGGCCAGACAACTTCATACCTTCAAATACTTGTAGGTAGGTTTCTTTCCTTTCCATAGCTCGTATGGAGTCTTGTATTTACCCTTGTGTGAGACTCTCTTAAGAATCCTATTCGCGGTAAGAACAGCTTCTCCCTACATGGTTTGAGAGAGGCCCGAATTGATGAGTAGAGCATTCATCATTTCCTTTAGTATTCGATTCTTGCGTTCAGCAACCCCGTTTGATTGAGGTGAGTAAGGAGCCGTTGTTTGATGAAATATACCCGATTGGATACAAAGTTCTTCAAAAGGCGCTACATATTCTCCCCCTCTATCGCTACGAATTGTTTTAATCCGTCTGCCTAGTTGATTCTCAACTTCTGCTTTGTAGCGTTTGAATACTTCAAAGGCTTCATTTTTACTTTTTAGTAAGTAAAGGTAACAAAACCTTGTGCCATCATCTATGAAAGTCACAAATTACTTATTCCCCCCTCTAGTTTGAGCGAACTTCAAATCACATATATCTGTATGTATAAGTTCTAGAGGAGCGGTATCCCTTTCGACGGATCTAAAGGTACTCTTGAAAAGTTTTGCCTCTATGCACACTTCACACTTACGTTGAGGGTTTATGTCAATAGACGACAATAATTCCAGCTTTACCAATCTTTGGATAGATTGATAGTTTACATGTCCTAATCTATGATGTCATAAATTAGATGACTCAATCAAGTAAGTAGAAGGTGCAATTTTATTGATAGTTGAAGCAGAAGGCATTACATGTGCAACATTAAGCTTAAATAGGCCTTCACAGACGAAGCCCTTTCCTACAAAAGTTCCATTCTTAGTGATTACAAATTTATTAGCCTCTAATACTAGCCTAAAACCAGCATTTACTAACAAAGGTCCAGAAATTAAATTTCTTTGAATTTCTGGAACATGCATCACTTCCTTCAGAGTCAGCTCCTTCCCGGACGTCATATTTAGGATCACATTTCCTACCCCCATCACCTCTGAAGAAGAATTATTTTCCATGAACAACTTCTTGTCTGAGACTGGTGTATAAGTGGAGAAGGCTTCTTTATTAGAACATATGTGACGGGAAGCACCCGTGTCTAGCCACCATTGCACCGGATTCTCAACGAGGTTAGCTTCAAGAACTACCGCTGAGAACTCCTCAATCATATCGTTGACGAGCGTGTCTTCAACGATGTTAGCCTTGTCCTTGTCTTTGGCCTTATTCTCACGTTCGAGCTTGCGAAAGTTTTTGGCCATGTGACCAACTATACCATAGTGGTTACAATTTCCCTTGAACTTTTCAGTTGTTTGGGGCTTGCCTTCCTTCTAGAACTTCCGCTTCTTGCTTGAGTTTCCTTTGACTTCCGTCAGGTTTGCCTTAGCCTCAGCGGGTTGTTTTCCCTTTGGCATGGCCTTCTTATTGTCTTTCTGAATCTGGAGTTTGACAATAAGTTCATATAGGATCATCTCCTTCGTTTTGAGTTTTAGATAGTTCATAAACTCTGTCCACGAGGGAGGCAACTTCTCGATTAATGCCCCAACCAAGAATTGTTCGTTGGGCTTTAATCCTTCCAAATCCAGGTGATGTAGAATCATTTGAAATTCCTGGACTTGGATCCTTCCAAATCCAGTGGATCGGACAAACTGTTTAGAATATAGTTCCTACACATGAAATCACTATGGTTATCATACATGTCTCCAGCTTTATTTTAGACTATATGATTTCATTTCAGTATTTTCAGTTTCATATACTTGGTACATATTTTGTACTGACCCTCTTTCCTCGGGGGGCTTCGTTCATGTCGTATGTAGGGGTAAGTAGGTTGCAGATCCTCGCTCTTAGGATCACTGATCAGTTTTGGAAAGCTCTATTTCTCCGGAGGCTTGTCTTTTGGTACGGTTTCCCTGATGTTATAGATTTATGTACATTCAGGGGTATGGCGGGGCCCTGTCCCGTCACAGTTGTTATGTCCAAAAACTCTTAGAGGTCTGTAGTCATATCTTGTGGGTCGGACTGTAAAGAAAAAGAAAGGATGTAACTGCTTTTGGGCTATGTATGTATGTATGTCCAGGAAGGCAGCCTTATCGGCTAGCCTGTTATTTATGTCACATTGATGTATATTTATGAGTTTTATCTATGTTTCACTGATTATCTCTGATGTATACCTGTAAGGGTGCCCAGGTAGGGCACCAGTCGCGGGCCCGGGGTCGGGTCGTGACAAAAGTGGTATCAAAGCAGTTAGTCCTCGGAAAGTGTCTACAGACCGTGTCTAGTAGAGTCTTGGTTATCGATATGTTGTGCACCACATCTATAACCAGGAGGCTGCAGGACATTTAGGATTGGTTTCCACTATTCTCTCTCTGAGATCGTGCAGTAGAGCTGTCTTATTAGGTTGAACCCTCTCTGACATATTCTTATGTATCAGCTATGCCTCCACGGAAAGCGACCAGGGCCCATAAGGTCAAGGCAGCAGTAGGAGCTGCTAGGGGGACGCAGAGAGTTACTAGGGCTCGAGCCCGCACTATGCTCGAGGTTCCGCCCAGCGGCGAGTTGGGCCATTACCGACAAGCGGTACTAGAGGAACCGAGAGAAGCCGCAGCTCCAGGAGTTCCGATACCTGAGCCTCCAATCCCGCAGCCAGAGGCAGAATATAAAGATTATGGAGAGTAGATCAGGTTATTGACCAAAGATAAGGCAGTGGCAACGCCGACAAGAGCAGTAGCTAACCCTGTGAGCCGAGCTTGAGGATTCAGGATTTTCTGGGTTATAATCCACCCGAGTTCTATGGTTCGAGACATGAGGATGATCCTCAGGAGTTCATTCGGCAGATGCAGCGGACTATGCAGGTACTTAGGGCCTCGGAGACAGTCAGTTATGCTAGCTTCCTACCGGTTATGCGATATTGCAGTGAACTGGTTTGAGTCATGAGAGCTGTCCAGGGGCGTGGGTGCTCCTCCAGCTGGTTGGGACGAGTTCACATAGGCCTTCCTTGATCACTTTTTTCCTCTTGAGATGAGGAGAGCCCGTGTTGATGGGTTCTTGACGCTGAGGCAGAATGAAAAGACCATTAGAGAGTATAACCTGGAGTTTGACTCATTGTCTAGGTATGCACTCACTATTGTGGCTGACATGGCTGATAAAGTTTATCGCTATGTTATGAGGCTAGACCGCTATATGGTTACCGTGATGCACAGGAGTGGCCCTTCACCGTGTATGGATATTGCCAGACGCAGACATACGCATGCGGTATCAAGACAGAGAGAGGACCAGCCAGACTGTGCCACCTAAGAGGCCGGGACGGCAGGTTTCGTGGTAACTTTTGAGGCGACAGCTCAAGCAGCAGCTAGGTCTAGCTCATTCGGCACAGAGTGCTCATTCCCAGTTTTCTGGCAGGAGGTTTGATCACCGTTATTCAGAATGTGTCGTGGCTCCAGGCGGCAGTTCGCAGGGTTCGCGTGGTACTAGCCGGATGAGGCCACCCCTACCTCGGTGTGTCCGATGTGGGAGGTCCCATTTTGGGGAGTGTCATGCTACTTCGAGAGCCTGTTTTTCATGCTGCAACCAAGACCATCTGGTGAGGGAGTGTCCGTACAAGGGGGACACAGGTAGTATGACTCAGCCTACAGGGTCAGTTGTCGGGTCTTCGTCTTCTGTGGTTATGCGCCCCGGAGGGCAGGGTGTTCACGGGCCAGCAGCCCGCGGCAGAGGGCGTGGCAGAGGTCCTAGTTCTAGCGGTCCACAGAACCGCATATATTCCTTAGCCAGCCGGCAGGACCAGGAGGCTTCACCGGATGTCGTCACAGGTATATTATTGATATCATGTTGTGACGTTTATGCTTTGATAGATCCGGGTTCTACATTGTCCTATATATCCCCTCTTATTGCTGGTAGAATAGGAATAAAGTCTGTGTCGATATAACCTTTTGAGGTAGCTACGCCAGTGGGTGATTCGGTGATAGCTGAGCGGGTGTATAAAAACTGTCCGGTATTCATATACAGTCGTCAAACCCTAGCAGACTTGATAGAGTTGGAGATGACAGATTTTGATGTCATTATGGGTATGGACTGGTTGGCTTCTTGTTATGCCAATGTTAACTGTAGAGACAGATTGGTCCGATTCCGCTTCGCGAAAGGTGTTATTGAGTGGAAAGGCAATACAGCATCGCCGAGGGGTAGGTTTATTTCCTACCTCAAGGCTAGGAAGATGGTCCAAAAAGGGTATATTTATCATCTTGTTCGGGTATTCGATACAGAGGCTGAGGTACCAGCCCTTCAGTCAGTTCCGGTGGTTAGAGAATTTCCGGATGTTTTCCTTGATGATCTCCCAGGTATTCCTCCTGAGGGGGAGATAGAGTTTTGTATTGATGTCTTTGCTACCACTTACCATATCTATTCCGCTGCATGCGAATGGCACCTGCTGAGTTGAATGAGTTGAAGGACCAGCTGAAAGACTTGCTGGAGAAAGGCTTTATTAGGCCTAATATTTCTCCATGGGGAGCGTCGATGTTGTTTGTAAGGAAGAAGGGTGGGACGCTGCGTATGTGTGTTGACTATAGACAGCTAAACAAGGTAACCATCAAAAATAGGTACCCTCTCCCCAAGATTGACGATTTGTTTGATCAGTTGCAGGGTGCGAAGTGTTTTTCCAAGATAGATCTGCGATCCGGGTATCATCATGTACGAGTGAGAGAGGCAGATGTCCTGAAGACTGCATTCAGGACCCGGTACGGGCACTATAAGTTCAGGGTGATGTCTTTCGGGCTTACTAATGCTCCAGCGGTATTCATGGATTTGATGAACCGAGTGTTCAAGCCATTTCTGGATACGTTTGTTATAGTATTCATTGATGACATCCTGGTTTATTCTCGCACGGAGCAGGAGCATGCGGATCACATGAGGGCGGTACTTAGAGTCCTCCAGAGCCGGCAGTTATATGCCAAGTTCTCCAAGTGTGAGTTTTGGTTGGCCTCAGTGGCATTCTTGGGGCACATTATCGGGGCCAATGGCATTCGGGTTGATACGTCTAGATTGAGGCGGTCAAGACTTGGCCGAGACCTACTACTCCGACGGAGGTGCGCAGCTTCTTAGGGCTGGCCGGTTATTACCGTAGATTTGTGGAGCAGTTCGCTTCGATATCAGCGTCTTTGACTAGGCTGACTAAAAAAACGGCTAAGTTCCAGTGGACGGATGCCTGTGAGAAGGGCTTCCAGTTATTGAAGAAAAAGTTGACGACGGCTCCAGTTCTTACTCTTCCTGAGGGATTAGAGGGTTATGTGATTTATTGTGATGCCTCGGGTGTCGTGCTAGGGTGTGTATTGATGTAGCACGACAAGGTTATAGCCTATGCTTTCCGGCAGCTACGGAAGCATGAGAGGAATTACCCTACCCACGACTTAGAGTTGGCCGCGGTTATTCATGCCTTGAAGATATGGAGGCACTATTTATATGGGGTTCATGTGGATATTTATACAGACCACAAGAGCCTCCAGTACATCTTCGCAGAGGAGTGAACTTGCGGCGAGACGGTGGTTGGAGTTTAAGGATTATGATGTTGATATCCTATACCACCCGGGAAAGCCAACGCGTGGTTGCGGATGCTCGAGTCGTAGATCTATGGAGTGCATCGGATGTACCCGGATAGGCAGGACATGGTCTGTGAGATCCAGCAGCTAGCGAGCCTTGGGGTTCGGTTGGTCAATACCAATGATAGTAGGGTTCGAGTTCGAGAGGTTGTCGAGTCTTCCATCGTTGAGTAGGTAAGGAGGCGACAGTATGAGGATCCGATTCTGATATGGTATCGAGATACGGCTCTTCGAGAGGAGAAGAGTTTATTCGAGGTAGCACCTGATGGAGTGCTAAGATACGAGGGTAGATTGTGTGTACCCGATGTTGCAGGACTTCGTCAGCAGGTTCTAGGGGAAGCGCACAATGCTCGTTACTCTATTCATCCGGGGTCGACTAAGATGTACCATGACCTCGGATGTATGTATTGGTGGGATGACCTGAAGAGGGACGTAGCAGAGTTTGTTGCTCAGTGTCCAAATTGTCAGCAGGTCAAGGTCGAGCATCAGAAGCCCGGTGGGCTATTACGATTTATCGAGATCCCGACTTGGAAGTGGGAGGTGATTAATATGGATTTCGTTACAGGGTTACCTCGTACTCAGAGGAAGTGCGACTCCATTTGGGTTATAGTGGACAGACTGACGAAATCAACCCAGTTTCTTCCGGTCAGGACGACTTACTCGGCTGAGGATTATGCTAGATTATATATCAGGGAGATTGTGAGACTGCACGGAGTTCCTACATCTATTATATTAGACAGAGGAGCCCAGTTTACGGCTAAATTCTGGAGGTCTTTTCAGAAGGGGTTAGGGACACATGTGAGTCTCAGTACGACATTTCACCCTCAGACCGACGGACAGGCAGAGCGTACTATCCAGACACTTGAGGATATGCTGCGAGCCTGTGTTATTAATTTCAGGGGTAGTTGGGAGGATCATTTGCCTCTTGTTGAGTTTGCATATAATAACAGCTACCATTCCAGTATTCAGATGGCGCCTTATGAGGCCTTATATGGAAGGAAGTGTAGGTCGCCGATCGGTTGGTTCGATGTTGGCGAGGTTCAGTTGGCTCAGACTTGATTCAGCAGGCTGTGGATAAGGTGAAACTTATCCAGGAGAGACTATTAGCAGCTCAGAGTCGACAGAAGTCTTATGCAGATAATCGGCGTCGACACTTGGAGTTTCAGGTTGACGATTGGGTCTTCTTGAAGGTATCACCCATGAAGGGTGTGATGTGATTTGGGAAGAAAGGGAAACTTATCCCAAGGTACATTGGGCCTTATCAGATCGTCCGTAGAGTAGGCCAGGTTGCCTATGAGTTAGAACTGACGTCCGACTTGGAGGCAGTACATCCGATCTTCTATGTTTCTATGTTGCGGAAGTGTATTAGAGATCCATCGAGAGTTTTCCCAGTTAGTGATGTCCAGGTGACAGAGGGATTATCGTATGAGGAGAGTCCCATAGCGATACTTGATCACCAGGTCTGGCGACTGCGGACTAAGGACGTGGCTTCCGTCAAAGTCTTGTGGCGGAATGATAATAGAAAGGAGATGACTTGGGAGGTAGAGGAGGACATGATGAAGAAGTATCCTCACTTATTCCCTACACCTCCAAGTAATTCATTTCCCTTACTTGTAAGTTTTAATTGACGTATTTGCTTAAGTGTTATTATGTGGCATATTTGGTATGTTGGGTGTAGTTAAAGGGGACTATGTCGCTATCTAATTTGATTAACTCCGAAAGAACATTCGGGACGAATGTTTCTAAGGGGGGGGGGATGTTACACTCCGTAATTTCAGGACACGTGTAAGAGAACGTACGTAAGAAAATTAGACTTAAAAATTGAAACGAAAGAAAGATTACTTTTCCTACGGAAATATTCCGAACCTCGGGAAGGAAAAATGTTTATTAATGGGAATTGAGTCCCCAAATTTGGTATTTGAGACTTATAGAATTTATTGGAATTCCGGGAGATGAAATATTTTGGACCAACCGGAGGGCGACACGTGTCACCCTCCACATGCCCATGTTGGGCGAAAACTTGACCAAGTCAAGTAGCTAAGTGGGCTTGATATTATTGACCAAATCTCATCCACACATTTGTTTTAATTTTGGCCCTTGGTTGTAGTATATATCTCATACTAGTGCAAGATGAATTCTACACTTAGAAAAAATTCAAGAAAACTTGTGCAAGCACAATGAGGCTCTCGGCCAAGCTCTCTTGAAAACAAGAAAAAAATTCAATTGTTTTTCATAAATCCCAATATTCAAACCAAAGGTCCCTAGAGGTATTCTAAGGATATTCAAACACAAAAATCCCTGAAATACGATGTTAATCCATTAGTCGCAACATGAAACCCTAAGGTGTTCTTCATATGTTGGGTTAGAATTTGAAGAGAAGTTGTTTATGAACTTTTA
Source organism: Przewalskia tangutica (assembly GCA_029844215.1). Classification (NCBI taxonomy): domain Eukaryota; kingdom Viridiplantae; phylum Streptophyta; class Magnoliopsida; order Solanales; family Solanaceae; genus Przewalskia; species Przewalskia tangutica. The sequence continues at coordinate 32,534,194 of CM056731.1, read as the reverse complement.
AGGGTTGCTTAGAGTGGATTGTAACGTAAAGAAGAAGAGCTAAAGTTGCTAAGGATCGACTTTTAGTCTTGGATTATATTTGGGCTTATTGAGGTAAAAATCTTCGTCTTCTTAATGTAATTGAAGATTACATGTTGTAGTAGTTGATAAATGAGCATGTGATATATATAATGAAGTTTGGAAAGATTTGGATCATAATGAGATGTTAAAACCGAAAATCGGCATGTTAGCCATTAAAGTTATTAATCAATTTGGTCGTTAGTTATAATCGTTACATGTTATATAAGGAAAGGAATATAGTTGTTATAATTGATCATGACTTACATAACATGTTGGAATAACGACTTGGATTAGAAAGTGATTGAAAAGGATTATATGTGGGCATGTTGTAGCCGAGAATTGCCTTATAATTATTGGAATGTTTTATGTGAATTGTGGGGCAGAATTTTACACGTCCTGTTAGGCGTGTAATCCCTTTTGATGTGCTGATTTGTTGAGCCTTAAATGTGGCATATGGGTTATTGATTTCGGGCCTTGAAAATTGTGGAAAAGTACGTAAAAACAGGGGTGCTGTCCAATTTTCCGTGGAATAAGAGACTTTATACTTAGAGTTATTCTACGATAGAATGCTAGAAGTTGATAGACGTGTTATGGTTATTATAGGTTGATATTCTACGTGAGGCGTATTCAACCTAGCGAGTGGATTAAGCCGGAAAGGTATGTGGAACTTTCCCTATCTCTTGGGCATCATGTTTTATAAATATATAGTACGATAGACGTACGAGCTTTAAATAGATTCGGCTATTTTTTTATATCATTGCCTTGATTGAATTGTCCAAGTTGGTTGAGGTGGAGAATTAACTTCCTTGATGTTAACGTATGAAAATGCCTTAATTGTCTAAAACATAAAGAGTTATAACAGATTTATGGGAAGTTAGATATAACGGCTTTATGGAAAGTTAAGAGAGTGGTCTACTTGATTTATAGGCATAAGTTGCCTAGGTTGTGAAAGTAGAAATGCTTGATTTTAAAAGCTTTGATTTGAATTTCTAAAAGTGTAGTACTTGGGGTTAAATTCCCGGAATTGACGTGACATGCTAGTGCCTTGAGATAAATTCCCATGAATAGGATTGCATAATGGTATTACGGGCGGGTAGCCCTAAATTAATCATAACCTTCCTACTTTTAAACGACAAAAGTTACTCTCATTAGTCCCAGTGTTAATAAGGTACGGTGTATTGTTATTTTGGTTATCATACATGTCTCCAGCTTTATTTTAGACTATATGATTTCATTTCAGTATTTTCAGTTTCATATACTTGGTACATATTTTGTACTGACCCCCTTTCCTCGGGGGGCTTCGTTCATGCCGCAGATAGGGGTAAGCAGGTTGCAGATCCTCGCTCTTAGGATCACTGATCAGTTTTGGAAAACTCTATTTCTCCGGAGGCTTATATTTTGGTACGGTTTCCCTGATGTTGTAGATTTATGTACATTCAGGGGTATGGCGGGGCCCTGTCCCGTCACAGTTGTTATGTCCAAAAACTCTTAGAGGTTTGTAGTCATATCTTGTGGGTCGGACTGTAAAGAAAAAGAAAGGATGTAACTGCTTTTGGGCTATGTATATATGTATGTCCAGGAAGGCAACCTTATCGGCTAGCCTGTTATTTATGTCACATTGCTGTATATTTATGAGTTTTATCTATGTTCCGCTGATTATCTCTGATGTATACTGTAGTGGTGCCTGTGTAGGCACCGCCATGAGCCCTGGCCGGGTCGTGACACAAGCTGACCTCAAATCATTCACATAAATAGGCTGACTAAAGTAAGATAACCAATACACAAACTAAACGATTAGTCTAAATAAACAAATGATCATTGAACACATATAACTAGATACACATACTTAAACATACCTACAAAATATTGAAATTGAGATGACATGATGAAGATTATCTTTCTTCGGGGCAGCCTTTGGTCGAAAATGAAGTTTGGGAATCCTCTTGAGATTCTCCACACCAAGACTCAGCCACACACTAAGAAAAGAAAATTTAGACTCAAAACCAAAGGCAAAATAGAAGATCGAGTCGGGACTTAAAATGGGGTCATTTATATAGAAATCTCAAACCCTAGAATTTGCTAATCAAAATCGTGAATTCAAAATGAAATATGATGAAAACCATTAAGGACTTATGTCCTTGTTGACCGCAATTTGCAGAAAAGTAGAAGATAAAAGGGTTTTACCTTGTTTGGTTGCGTTGCGGTGAAGCAATAAATGTTTTGCCCGAACATCTACTGCGATCAGGTAAGTTGGCCTAAATTTTGCCATTCCGATCGTGTCGTGATGTGGGATAGCGAAAGGGATGGGATCGGAGCTTAGGGTCTCCATGACCCATATAAGTTCAAACATAGGAATGATAGAAAATTCACAGAAAGACCCAAATTTCATCATACATAGTACATAGACACCTATGGACATCATAACACACCTAAATCTCCCAAATTTCCACATCTACAAGCGATTCAAACAAACCCCAGATCAAGAACAATAAAAAAACATATGAAGTCCGAAAGTAAAGATAGAGAAAGACATACTAAAATAGACTCTTTCTAGGGTTTCCAATTTAAAGGGTGTCTTCATCTGCCTTTTTGGCTTCTTGGGTCCTTCAGATGAACTCTGATTAACGTTTTTGTTGCCTTCTCCATCCGATCCACCATCCATTTCTCATTCCTATGTTTGAGCGAAAGGGGTCGGATGGCACCGTAACGCCCAAATGGGAAGGGTCCGTTCATTTGGTACCTGATTAAAGGAAGATTGAGGCAGGGCAGGTCCGAATAAAAGAGGTTCTGGCCCAAAACAATTTTTGTTTTGACTTTAAAAAATAATTAAATATTAATTCAAATAACTTATTTGAAAAGTGTCTTTTTATATAAATTATATCCTTCATAATTTAACCAATTGTTTTTTTATATAATATATAGATATACATTTGTTATCACTTTTAAAAACTTATTTAAAAAGTTCTTTTTAGTTATAGTTGTGTCTTCTCATAATTTTACTAATTTTTTTAACTTATTAGTAGAAGTATATCTAATTGTAGAAGTATAATTTTATGACACTTAAACAAACCGTCACACAAATGTCATAATTTTATGACACTTAAAAAACCTGTCACACAAATGTCATAATTTTGTCACACTTAAAAAAATTGTCACATGAATGTAAAAAAAAAAAGCATAAATTTAGTAAAAAGATGTGACAGTTGCATTTTTGTCACACGTGAACTGTCATCGTAAGCTATTTTTCTTATAGTGTTTGTGTTATAGGTGGCCATTGTGATCAACAGGTTATCTAACCACAACATCAGAACAACTCCAACAACGGATACAATCTCAAGAGAGCCACACCCTAAAGCTAGCTATTGAGGTGGAAGAGCTAAAACCTATCTAAGGCCCACACCAGTTTCCCATTTAACTGATATGAGACTCAAGTGTCATTCCTTGCAATAATATCATAACAAACCATCATGCTTTGCATCCGTTGTCCTCGACAGCTATGCACTAGACCAATTTTAGCCCCGAGCCAACACTTTTGGTCAAAGCCATGAGCCAACACTACAATGTTGGTATTGTCGCACCCTTTTTTTACGACGACATTATTTCAGCGAATCTTGCTTCAATGTTAGAAATAAAACAAAAAGTGCAAAATGCAAAAAGGGTTCGAAGAGTCGCCACCTAATTATTTGAGTGAATTAGGACACCTAAATGCTAACTAATTAAAGACAACATTAACTCCATTTTAATGATCTGTGAAACTAATGTGAGGTTCTGAATAAGAGTTCTTTATTATCCTAAAGGGAAGGGGTTAGACATCCTATATGATCCGCTAACTTGCGGTTGTCCGGTCAAACCTAGGTTAAATTATTTGACTGAAAAATGCATGTTTTAGAAAATATTTAAAAGAAAGTATTTAAAACATATAAGATGTATTTTGACCAAAAGAAAATGTAAGATTTTGTTTTAATATATATAAAGTTAGTTTTGGTGGAAAACATGCATTCATAAGGTATTTATATGAATTTATTCGATTGTATAGCATAACATAGAAGTAGTAATGCAAAATCAATTATGACAAAATATGCATTTATAAAATAATCATAGCATGCAAAGTGTCTATTTAACAAGGAAAAATAGTTTACATATATGAATGATAATGGGATTTGAAAATGGGTTAGGAATTTGATCACAAAAAATATCCTAGCTACATGATTGATTATGCAAGTGAAGATTATTGAGTGGTTTATTATAAATGTTAAACAATGTATGGTGTGCCTAAAGTAATTAACGTAAGGGAAGCAAAATCAAATTAATTTATATCTATTGATTCAAGGTTTGACTATTCTAAGTATTCTATTAATTACAAATTTAGTGATAAAATTACAGTAAATAAAAGACACAAAATTTAAGCGGATGGGATCAAGAGAGTAAGAGGATTGGGCCGGATGACAATATCAATCCGCTCTATTTGTTTTGGAATCCTTGAAGCGGGAATGCGGATTAACATGGGTGCGGGTCTTCATTTGAGATAGCTCATGGTGAGTCTCGCTATGAGACTCTCCATTTTTGCTCCAATGCGTTTCATGTAAAAATAAGAAAAAGAAAAGGAAGGCAAGGATTAGTACACACCCAAACCATATTAATAAATGCAAATAAAAGATGACATATAATCTCGAACATATACGAAATTTGATTTCCCATTCAATTAGCCCAAAAATAGTTGGCAGATTCAAACAACTAAGGTCTAGCAGTTTAAAAGAAATCAGATTTTTTATGGAGACGTGCAAAACCCCACTGAATACATACACAAGCATATACTTACGATTTTTTTAGACCTAAAATAAGATATTGGCCCGTTAATGAGACTGTTAGCAAACCCAACAACTAATATGCAAAAATTCAAATGATATAAAGATATAAGAATATTCAGATATACATGATACACTTGGGAATATACAAGAATATCTAACTCTAATCTATACCAATCTTAATTGGGCTTCACGCCTTGCACATTCTGGGTATACTACTTATATATTTTCACACAAGACATAGACAAGATGATAACTTCATAGGGTAATATGAGGACATAGAGCAATCTCATGATAATGCTAAGCAAAGGGAAGGTCAATTTTCCATAGAAACAAATACTCATGTCATATAGCCCCTAATCCATTCAACACACACATGTGTAGTAACATATGGTTTAACGTGGTCTCAAATTAAAAAGGGAAACCTATATATTAGCACAGCATTCGAGCTAAACATGGATTCAAAATACACAACCAGGGACAAATCATAATTACTGAGTATTACATTTCTTTATATATGATTCAAAACATGGAATAAGGTACATATAAGCTAGACATAATTTCAATAAATAGAGGAGGAATTCAAGTTTCCCACTTCAGAGTTCAAACTGGACGGATATGATATTTATAACCAACTAAAAGATAAAGGAATATGATTTGCAAGGCAAATTAATACAAGCATTGAAATGAAGCCTACCACAACCCATACGGGATATACCCTAGACCAACTGATATGCACAGTATTTACAAATTATGCCTAAGCATCATATCTACGTATACAACTCTTGCAGCCACTGGACATACACAGAATGAAGATAGTTATATTAAACCTAATAGACAGACTTACTATATTTAACAAAAAAAATCTTAGGTCTAGCCTTCAAGCTCAACAAGCAGTACCGTGCATCGTATCCTATTTGGTTTTATATAACGTCATTAGAGAGATTAATCCTTATCAATTATGATAATGTACTGAAAAGGGACTGGACATTAGATCGACAAATAGAATGGACACAGAGACCTCAATAAGTAAATTAACATAGCATCTAACACAACGGCGTAGCAGGCAGATTGTTACCACATGCACTATGCAAAATACTTGATACGATGCTAACAGATTCAAATACCAAATAATCCTCATCAAACACGTTTTGAATTAATTTAACACATATACACGACGAAACTACATTATGCCAAACATGTTCGACAAACCGCAGTCACCATATAGATCACGAAAATGCAAAACAGCAAAAAATGGGCGACGAGTTTACCTTTTTTGGGTAGCGAACTGAGGCGCCGTTTCGAACGTCGAGTCGCTTAGGGGATTGTTATGTGATTTTGAGTAAAGGTTTTCCCGATTTTTGCTTATGAATTGCGTTATATGCTATTGAGACTGAAGAAAAATAAAAGTTGGGAGTATTGTCTTTTCTCTTTCACTGGTTTTCGTATAGTACTTGAAGGTAAATGAACGATCTTGTTTGAAGGGTTTTTTTTTGCTCGTCTCCACTGTCCTCAGAGGTGGAAAAAAAAGGTCTCATATTTATAGTCCCAGTTTGGGTATTTTGGGGCTAATTTCATGACGATCTTGGTAAGATCTTGACGCGATTTTGGGATGATTACTACCCAAAAAGAGGTGATTTTGATGACTGTGATAAAAGGGATATTTCGGTTATGGTAAGTCTTGATTTTAAGGGGTGATTTTCGGGGTTAATTTGTATCGGTTTTAGAAGATGATTTGTAGGAGATTTGTCAAGTGATTTGGTGCGATTTTGGTATGATATTTGGGTGTATTTGAAAGAATTTAAGTATGGTAAGAGGAGTAAATAGTGAAGGCATCGGATGTGGGTGGTGTAACCACGGCGGACTAGCATGATGAATTAGGTTGTTTTGGGATATTAGGGGTTTAGGGATATTGAAAGGGATGGGGAGTTGGGCTGGTCTTTTAGGAGAGAAAGGGGTTTGGGCCAAATACTTATCACACTCTTGAAAAAATAAGTCGCGAATTTAAATAGGGAATTGGGCTTTGGGAATAAATGGGTAGTGTTTTAGGTGTTAGTTTAGTGGGAAATAAGTGGGGTTTAAATCACAAATAATATTATAAAATGGCTTTGAGTATTAATAAATACGTATGTGATATTTGAGGAGTGCTTAATGCTTTTTAAATGTAACGCCATTATTAAAATTCCTTATTTATGAATGCATATGTTTATATATGTATATTATCATTATTAAAGTTATTAAAATGATTTTGCGATATTTTAAAATAGTTTAATTTATGGATAAATAGTTGGAGGGGAGGGACAAAATTGGGTGTCAACAGTTGTCCCTCTTTGTATGGATAGGATGAAAGAGTCTTCAGACAAAGATGTTGACTTATAGCCAATTTTGTCTCGATCGGAATTAGAACAAAGATTAAGAAAAGTAAGGACAAATGCCGATTCAAAATTTATCCCAATATCGAATTGTGATGACACTGAGTCGTGGTGATAGAAACTTACACTGGGTTGTTGGTGTCTGAAAACTAAATGTGGGGCTGACGCAGATTTAAAATTTGTCCTAGTGTCAAGTTATGACGACACTGGATACTGTGGTAAAACACAAAACGCGGGCTGACACAGATTCAAAATTTGTCCCATTATCGAGTTATGACGACACTTGGCGACCGTGGTAAAACACTAAAGACGGGCTAACTCGGATTCAAAATTGTCCAGTGTCGAGCAATGACGACACTGGGCTATTGGGGTGCTTAGAAAATCAGAGACAAAGCTGACCTGAATTCAAAACTATCCCAGTATCGAATTATGATGACACTGGGTTATTGGTGTTGCGGGATGCTGGAGAAGAGTGGATCGACGTTCGAGGTCACATTTGCCTTTTGTTGGGTATCAGTTCGCTGTGTAAGAGGTAGGTCCACGTTGTGCTCCGCTCCTGAATTAAGGTACCTACGAGCTAAAGCTCAAGAAAACAATTAGTGCATAACTGTTAAGACAAAATGATATAAAGATGATTATGTAAGAATGTGAATTATGTGTTACAGTTGTAGTCAATCGTGTATGTGATGTAATGAAGTGACGTGATAATACGCCGCCTTGTATGAAAATGACGTCTTGTATGGACGTTGTCGTCTTGTATGGACGTGGTCTTCTTGTATGGACGTGGTCGTCTTGTATGGACGTGGTCGTCTTGTATGAACGTTGACGTCTTATATGGATGAAATGCAAATGACGTTGTCGTCTTGTATGGATGTTGTTGTATCGACGTGCTATTTTGTGAGCCGCACGACTGCTACTGTTCTTTCTGTTTCCGCTAATATGATAACCTGCCTTATCAAGATGAACATATTAGTGTATTTCATTGTAAGGAGCATAGTTTCTAATGGTGTTTGGTGACGAATGTATTTTAATGCCTCTAAGAGTGTTTGTTCCCTGAGACCAAATGTCTCTAAGGGTGTTTGTTCCCTGAGATTGAAAATGCCTCCAAATGTGTTTGTTCCCTGAGGTGAGACGCCTCTAAGGGTGTTTCTTCCCTGAGGTCGAATGTCTCTAAGGGTGTTTGTTCCCTGAGATGAAATGCCTCTAAGAGTGTTTGTTCCCTGAGGTGAAATGTCTCTAACGGTGTTTGTTACCTGAGACTGAAAATGTCTCCAAGGGTGTTTGTTCCCTGAGGTGAGACGCCTCTAAGGGTGTTTGTTCCCTGAGGTCGAATGTCTCTAAGGGTGTTTGTTCCCTGAGACTGAAATGCCTCTAAGGGTGTTTGTTCCCTGAGACTGAAATGTCTCTAAGGGTGTTTGTTCCTGAGGCTGAAAGATGTCCTCTGTTAACCTGAAATATAGATGTCGTCGTTGAGTAGACGAACTATAGATAATGTCGTTGCACGGGCGTAATAAAATAATGTCGTTGGGTAGACGTGTTGCAGATGTCGTCGTTGAGTAGACGAAATATAGATAATATTGTTACAATGACGTCATTGGGCAAACGTGTTGTAGATGTCGTCGTTGAGTAGAAAAAATATAGATAATGTCATTGCTCAAGTGTAATAAAATGACGTCGTTGGGTATACGTATTGTAGATATCGTCGTTGAGTAGACGAAATATAGATAATATCGTTGCACTGTGTAATAAAATGATGTCATTGGGTAGACGTGTTGTAGATGTCATCGTTGAGTGGATGAAATATAGATAATGTCGTTGTACTGGAGTAATAAGATGACGTCGCTGAGTGGACGTGTTGTAGATATCGTCGTTGAGCAAACGAAATATAGATAACGTTGTTGGGTAGGCGTATCGTAGATATCGTCATTGCATAGATGTAATAAAATGACGTCGTTGGGTAGACATGTTGTAGATATCATTGTTGAGTGGACGAAATATAGATAATATCATTGCACATGCATAATAAATGACGGCGTTGTGTAGATGTGATGTAGATATCATCGTTGCAAAGAAAAATATAGATAAAGTCGTCCCATAGGCATAATAAAATTACGTCTGTGTAAGTGTATCTGCATCATTTGCCCCATCTTGAGTAAAGACATGGTGCAAGAATCTGATCCTTGTGGGGCCGGTCTGTGACATGGAAGTTCTTTGTGAATTGAATAAATGTCGCGGCTTCCCTGTTTCTGTCAAATCTGAACACCTGCACTTAAAGAAATTTGTGAGTTTGGGGAGGGGCGGTCGATTCGTATTGACTTCGCAGCTTTGATCCTCGATGCTCGGGGCGCCTGACTTGTTTGGACTTGTAACCCCTGTCTGGTTTCATGCCTTGGCTAGATGTTAATGAAATTTTTTGCGACAAAGTATGTATTTTAATAAAGTTTTCGTCGGATTTCCAAAATCAACATTTCTGTGCTTGCGGCGAACCTTAAAAAAAATTGTCCCAGTTTTAAAGTATGTGTGAGTGTTGGACATTTGTTTAGGCGGGATTGAGTCCTGTGGGGGTTGCTTGTCTGTTCTATCAAGATAATCGGAAGCATTATTTTGTTATATCCAAAATGAGGGAGGAAATTTTTAATGGTGTGACCGAAGCCGATATAGGTCGCATACGTATCCTAATAAGGGAATCAGGTCATAACGTAGTTCGTTACAAATAAAGAGAATTGAGATTTTTCTAAAGTGGGACCGAAGCCGATATGACCGCCTACGTATCCCGCTAAGGGAATCATGTCAAACGTAGTTCAAATTACAAATAAAGAGAATTTGTGATTTTACTTAAAGTGGGACCGAAGTCGATATGGCCTCCTACGTATCCCGCCAAGGGAATCAGGTCAAACGTAGTTCAAAATATTTTGTTTTCAACTAGTACAAAATCCTATCGAGCTTCACGGAGGACCAGGACAGGGTTACAAGTCCAATTTTATTCTATCTTCCTTCAACGGGATAGTTCCGGATCACATTGCATTTCTGCTTCTTTTCAGCAACGAAAAGACTTTTGAGTCTTTCTCCGCGGCCTTCTGTATCGTCTTCTTTTGATTCATGTGCAGTGCATGTTTTGACAAATGACTGATTCAGGCGGAACATACTCTGGCAAATGAGCGTCTCTCTTCCTCTGGAGATTAGTCGATGATTCAATCCTATTTCTTCTTTGGGTTGACATAAAAGTCACATTCAAACTGCTTTCTTCTTCTACTGCAACCATGTTCACATGGGCATTGTCAGGATTTGGCAATGGGTTATCGTCTATATTAGGGGGAGCTCCTTTCAGTTGGATGACTTCATCTTTGATCAATTCCTCGATTTTTCTTTGAGGGTATAACAATTTTCAATGTCGTGTCCAATGACTCCAGAGTGGTATGCACAACATTTAGTTTCATCATGCCATTTGGAAGTGGGTTTAGGGATATTTTCTGGGGTTGGTTGGAGTATTCCTGCCATTCTTAGCCTTTCATAGATTTGGGCTAGAGGTTCGGCCAAAGGTGTATAAGTTTTGGTTGACTTTCTTTCGGGATTTATGTGAGGTTTGGGTGCGTCTCGTGAATGGAATCATATCTGGCGTGGGTATGCAGGCTGGGTGTGATACATAGGATAAGGTTGATGGCCTTAGGCGTTTTGTCTATAGTAGAAAGGCTGGGGATTTCTGGTGTTTTGGTCACGAGGAGGCCGAGTTGGTGGTTCCGTAGTCGACATTTGTCCGCATGTGTTCCTGGATTGTCATGATAGGGGACACTCTGTTCGATTGGATTGCTTTACTCATTGATTACATTGCCGCTAAGTTTGTGATTCTCCATGTTATGATACCCTCTTCTATGAAGTCTCCCATTCTTACAACCTCAGGGATGTTTCGCCCTATAACACTTATCATTCTCTCGTAATATGTCGCATCTTTCATGGATTGCACAAAGAGAGTAGTCATTTCACTTTCTGTCATCGGGGGTTGAACTTTGGTTGCTTCTGCTCTCCACCTTATGGCGTATTCCCTGAATGTCTTTGTGGACTTCTGTTCTAACTTCGTCAAGTAAAATCTATCCAAGACTGTCTCGGTATTAAATCAAAATCTGTCCATGAAGTCTTGTGACATTGTGCTCCAGCTATGCCATTTTCGTGGATTCTGGCTAGTGTACCAGTCAAGTGCCTCGCATGTCAAGCTTCTTACGAACAACTTCAAGACTATGGCTTGATCTTTTCCTACTCCGACCAATTTGTCGCAATATGACCTCAAATAAGCACGAGGGTTTCCTCTTCCGTCAAATAAGTCAAACTTCGGCACCTTATAACAGGCAGGTAATTCGACATCGGGATACATGCAAAGATCCTTATATTCGAGCCCTTCATGCTCTTTACTCGTCTGCATGTTCTTGAGTGCTTCCTTTAGGTGATGTATTTCCTTTGCTATATTTTCACTTGTCTGAATCCTCGCCTGTCTTTCCCCTTCTTTATATTGATCAACATCATGGGGAGGCAGGTTTGATAGGATGGTAGGTAAGGTTTGGGCTTCTAATATATGTATCGGTGGCACATATTGCTTGTTCTGATGTGTGTCGTTGACATTTGCTGAGTCGTCTGGTAGTTTTGGACGAGTTGGGTAGTTTGGGTAAGCGGAGCTTGAGGCGTATATGGAGGATCATTTTGTGATTGACTTAGTGGGTTAATAGGATGTGTATTATTGAGCTTTTGAAGTTGGTCAATCTCATTCTGCATGGTTGCCATTTGTTGCAATAATTGGGCGAGAAATTCCTCTTGGATGGTAGTATTTCCTTTTTTTGGATTTTTCGGCTCATCTCTTAGAAGAGCGATAAGTCCCAAGCCAGCCTTTTCATATGACCCTGAATCAGTTATTTTGTTGGGTGATTGTGCCTTTGTGGAGTGGAGGTGTTCATCCATCTCTTAGTCAGATACGAATCAACCTTTGGTTTGGGGAGAAAAATAAATAAACCTTTACAATGCAGCAAATCGTGTTAGTGTAAGGCATGTAATTATTGCAAGCACATAGATAGCACGTAACATCACGTTATAAGCGGGTCCTAACATGTATGAGACCTCTCTTATGCCAGAGGTAGACCTAAACGCCACATATGCAAAACTATGACAAATGGGTCCAAGCCATTGGATTGAGATGCTTTGGGCTGAGAAGTAAAACTAAAGTTTATAATAACAAAATAAGCCTAAGACTAAATTATGCGTATAGTCATGTTACAATAGTCATGATACAAATGCGAAAAATGAATTTACGTTTCCCGACTTTGGCATGTCACTTTTAGCTTGGATCCATTTATCATGATCATGCAACACATAATATGATGTTGGGCCGTTGGGTTGTGAAACTCGTTGACCATTTTGATGTTTTCCTAAGTGTGGTGTCGATACCAGGGACCGACCCACCTAAGGTAAATGCATACATGTCTTAATATAAAAGGGTGGCATAGCTCTATCCTAAGTTTCTAAGATTTGGCTTACTAGACGCAAGGTTCCCGAGCGGACTACTCGAGTGAGAAGGTTATGCGGCTGACCAGACGAATCGATCTAACTCCGCGCAAGCGCCAACTCTCCTAAAATTTGGGCATTTGAAAGAAATTTACGGGTGTGCGAAGCACACCAACGCGTGTAGTGTGTGATTGTGTGAATTTTCCAGAGTGGAAAAAGTATGAGCGGAATGCCAGTTTAAGAAAATCGGTAAAAAATAGCAGTTAAGCAATTACAAATAAAAACAAATTAAAGCACATAACAAAAATTAAAAAAGAATAATGCCAAATAATAACCCTAGGTCTGCTGTGGTCAAGAACTTGTTTATCCCCAGCGGAGTCGCCCATGTTGTCGCACCCTTTTTTTACCGCGACATTATTTCAGCGAATCCTGCTTCAATGTTAGAAATAAAACAAAAAGTGCAAAATGCAAAAAGGGTTCGAAGAGTCGCCACCTAATTATTTGAGTGAATTAGGACACCTAAATGCTAACTAATTAAAGTCAACATTAATTCCATTTTAATGGTCCGCGAAACTAATGTGAGATTCTGAATAAGGGTTTTTTATTATCCTAAAGGGAAGGGGTTAGACATCCTATATGATCCGCTAACTTGCGGTTGTCCGGTCAAACCTAAGTTAAATTATTTGGCTGAGAAATGCATGTTTTAGAAAATATTTAAAAGAAAGTATTTAAAACATATAAGATGTATTTTGACCAAAAGAAAATGTAAGATTTTGTTTTAATATATATAAAGTTAGTTTTGGTGGAAAACATGCATTCATAAGGTATTTATATGAATTTATTCGATTGTATAGCATAACATAGAAGTAGTAATGCAAAATCAATTATGACAAAATATGCATTTATAAAATAATCATAGCATGCAAAATGTCTATTTAGCAAGGAAAAATAGTTTCCATATATGAATGATAATGGGTTTTGAAAATGGGTTAGGAATTTGATCACAAATAATATCGTAGCTACATGATTGATTATGCAAGTGAAGATTATTGAGTGGTTTATTATAAATGTTAAACAATGTATGGCGTGCCTAAAGTAATTAACTTAAGGGAAGTAAAATCAAATTAATTTCTATCTATTGATTCAAGGTTTGACTATTCTAAGTATTCTATTAATTACAAATTTAGTGATAAAATTATAGTAAATAAAAGACACAAAATTTAAGCGGATGGGATCAAGAGAGTAAGAGGATTGGGTCGGATGACAATATCAATCCGCCCTATTTGTTTTGGAATTCTTGAAGCGAAAATGCGGATGAACATGAGTGCGGGTCTTCATTTGAGATAGCTCATAGTGAGTCTCACTATAAGACTCTCCATTTTTGCTCCAATGCGTTTTATGTAAAAATAAGAAAAAGAAAAGGAAGGTAAGGATTAGTACACACTCAAACCATATTAATTAATGCAAATAAAAGATGACATATAATCTCCAACATATACGGAATTTGATTCCCCATTCAATTAGCCCAAAAATAGTTGGCAGATTCAAACAACTAAGGCCTAGCAGTTTAAAAGAAATCAGACGTTTATGGAGACGTGCAAAACCCCACTGAATACATACAGAAGCCTATACTTATGATTATTTTAGACCTAAAAGAAGATATTGGCCCATTAATGAGACTGTTAGCAAACCCAACAACTAATATGCAAAAATTCAAATGATATGAAGATATAAAAATATTCAGATATACATGATACACTTGGGAATATACAAGAATATCTAACTCTAATATATACCAATCTTAATTGGGCTTCACGCCTTGCACATTCTGGGTATACTACTTATATATTTTCACACAAGAAATAGACAATATGATAACTTCATAGGGTAATAGGAGGACAAAGAACAATCTCATGATAATGCTAAGCAAATGGAAGACCAATTTTCCATAGAAACAAATATTCATGTCATATAGCCCTAATTCATTCAACGCACACATGTGTAGTAACATATGGTTTAACGTGGTCTCAAATAAAAAAGGGAAATCTATATATTAGCACATCATTCGAGCTAAACAGGGATTCAAAATACACAACCAGGGACAAATCATAATTACTGAGTATTACATTTCTTTATTATATGATTCAAAACATGAAATAAGGTTCATATACGTTAGACAAGATTTCAATAAATAGAGGAGGACTTCAAGTTGCCCATTTTAGAGTTCAAACTGGACGGATATGATATTTATAACCAACGAAAAGATAAAGGAATATGATTTGCATAGGAAAATTAATACAAACATTGAAATGAAGCCTACCACAACTCATACGGGATATACCCTAGACCAACTGATATGCACAGTATTTATAAATTATGCCTAAACATCATATCTACGTATACACCTCTTGCAACCACTGTACATACACATAATGGAGATAGTTATATTAAACCTAATAGACAGGCTTACTATATTTAACAAAAAAATTCTCAGGTCTAGCCTTCAAGCTCAATAAGCAGTATCGTGCATCGTATCCTATTTGGTTTTATATAACGTCATTAGAGAGATTAATCCTTATCAATTATGATAATGTACTGAAAAGGGACTGGACATTATATCGACAAATAGAATGGACACAGAGACCTCTATCAGTAAATTAACGTAGCATCTAACACAACGGCGTAGCAGGCAGATTGTTACCACAGACACTATGCAAAATACTTGATACGATGCTATTAGATTCAAATATCAAATAATCCTCATCAATCACGCTTCAAATTAATTTAACACATATACACGACGAAACTACATTATGCCAAACATGTTCGACAAACCACAGTCACCATATAGATCACGAAAACGCAAATCAGCAGAAAATGGGCGACGAGTTTACCTTTTTTGGGTAGCGAACTGAGGCGGCGTTTCGAACGTCGAGTCGCTTAGGGGATTGTTATGTGATTTTGAGTAAAGCTTTTCCCGATTTTTGCTTATGAATTGTTGTTATATGCTATTGAGACTGAAGAAAAATGAAAGTTGAGAGTATTGTCTATTCTCTTTCACTGGTTTTCGTATAGTACTTGAAGGTAAAAGAACGATCTTGTTTGAAGGATTTTTTTGGCTCGTCTCCACTGTCCTCAGAGGTGAAAAAAAAGATCTCATATTTATAGTTTCAGTTTGGGTATTTTGGGGCAGATTTCGTGACGATCTTGGTAAGATCTTGACGCGATTTTTGGGATGATTACTACCCAAAAAGATGCGATTTTGATGACTGTGATAAGGGGAATATTTCGGTTATGGTAAGTCTTGATTTTAAGGGACGATTTTCCGGATTAATTTGTATCGGTTTTAGAAGATGATTTGTAGGAGATTTGTCAAGTGATTTGGTGCGATTTGGGTATGATATTTGGGTGTATTTGAAAGGATTTAAGTATGGTAAGAGGAGTAAATGGTGGAGGCATCGGATGTGGGTGGTGTAACCACGGCGGACTGGCATGATGAATTAGGTTGTTTTGAAATATTGAAAGGCATGGGGAGTTGGGCTGGTCTTTTAGGAGAGAAAGAGGTTTGGACCAAATACTTATTGGGTTGTTGAAAAAATAAGTTGGGGCGAATTTAAATAGGGAATTGGGCTTTGGAAATAAATGAGTAGTGTTTTAGGTGTTAGTTTAGTGGGAAATAAGTGGGGTTTAAATCACAAATATTTTTTATAAAATGACTTTGAGTATTAATAAATACGGA
The DNA here is from genome assembly GCA_029844215.1 of Przewalskia tangutica. NCBI lineage: Eukaryota > Viridiplantae > Streptophyta > Magnoliopsida > Solanales > Solanaceae > Przewalskia > Przewalskia tangutica. The sequence goes on along the minus strand of CM056731.1, from coordinate 32,517,734 downwards.
TGTGATATTTGAGGAGTGCTTAATGCTTTGTAAATGTGACGCCATTATTAAATTTTCTTATTTATGCATGCATATGTTTATATACGTATGTATATTATCATTATTAAAGTTATTAAAATTATTTTACGGTGTTTAAAAATAGGTTAATTTATGAATAAATAGTTGGAGGGGAGGGACAAAATTGGGTGTCAACAAGTATCACCATCCAAGGCACAACGGACACGAACGGCGATGGGTGACTCTGATACCATAAATACAACCTTAGAAAAATCACACCCCAAAAGCTAGTTATTGATATGGGAGAGCCTAATGCTATATAAGCCCCACATAAGTTTTCCATTTAAATGATGTGGAACTCCTTACAATACTATCATAACAACACACGTATTTAACTATTTTTTTTTTATCTTTGTAGGTTCATATAATATATTTAATCTCGATAAGTAAATTACTATTCACAAAAACTTATACCTTATTTTTTCATGATCGATAACAAGTATTTCTTTCTATGTTTACCTAACTTTTTGTGTACATGTTTGTCATGATTTTTTAGATTTAATTTTCATATATTAGATATATTCTTTCATCGTTCAGATGATATGTAATTATCTTGACAACGCCAAACAAGACACTATTCAACTATCAATATTGATCATTAAAAAAATCTCTCACTTCATTCATTGGTGTATATAATATTTAACACAATTTTTAATTTGATAATATTGATTTTAATAATAAAAAAGTGTACACTCCAATGTCAAACATATACGATCAACTTTGATTACATGACTTGGCAAGCACGTCCTACGCACGTGCCGAGAGACTAGTTTTAGTTAATAACAAAAAAACAGTTATCTTGTTATAATATGGATTGAAAACTTAATTAAATTTGCAATAAGGACTTTATGATTTAACCAATCGATATTTGAAACTTATTGATCGAAACACTTCATCATAAAGTTCTTTGTTTCTGAAATTTGATTTCGAAATTCTTAAATAAGAGAAGAAATTTCAATCATCCCATCAACTATTGTTGAGTTTATTATGCCATGAATATCACCAAGTACACGTCACCCTTTATTATTATTATTATTATTTTAAATAAATAAAAGATACTTTATTTCCTTTTTCTTTTTGTATAAAGTCGCACTAATTCCACTTCCCATAGCATCATCACGTCAATATAGGCCGGCTTGTAAAGCACGAATAATGATTAATGCTCTATCTTTCGATAATTCATCACCGTCCATGCTTTCATCTTTTCTTATGTTAATATATAACCAAACATTGTTTTACTTTTTCTAAAAACGATTCATGTCTAACCGGGCCCTTAAACTATTTTTAATCTGATATTAATTGTACACATTAGTAAATATTAACACAAGCTTCTCCTTTCAGCGCTGATTGATTGGATGTCTATGATTCAGGATAGTTTTATATTAGCATTGAATAACCAATGACTAAATCCATCATTTGACATTGACTTAATATTGTAACAACAAATAAAGTACTCCATTAAAAACAAAAAAAATGACAAGGACATTTATCAAAGCAAATGGTAGACAAGGTCCTTGAACAATTTCTAACCATGCAATATCATTTTGTTTTTTTTTTGATAATTCAAGCTCATGCCTTAAGATTCATATCACTAAGACTGCACAAGATCGATACTTGAGGCTCCCGAGGAGCATGGAACCCGCTTCTAGCCGCCACCGCCGTAAATCGCGAGACGCGCGCTTCGCATTCGGTCTGATCGCCACCAACGGATCAATGCTACAAGGTCCGACCCCCCAACAAGGCTTGTCTGAGGGAGTATCAAACCCACACGACAACATGTCCGCGCGATTAAGCTACCATACTTTAATACGAGACATATGCCTCAGAGAACGTATCCGGAGGGAATCGAACTTGCAACCTTTCGGTCACAAGTTCGATCACTTACCGCCTGAGCTGGCCCCTCTAGATGATGCAATATCATTCTTAATTAAATAACAGTTGATATATCGCTATTATTAAGTCCTCAAAGTTCAATGCTTGAAAAACAAATTCATTTTTATCAATTTACAGGAGATTAGTTCCGGGAAACTCGCTTATGTTTCACATATAGTTTTTTTTATAATATCGATGTATATAAGTTAAACTCGTAATAAACTACTATGTTTTAAACTATAACCTTAAATGAGGACATGATATGTCTTATCGGATATGGAAATTACATTGGCTAATAGAGTTTCTGTATGATCGAACTGTTAGTGTCAATCTAGTATTATCAATGAACAAACATAATAATATAATAACAACTCAATATAACTTGAACTCTACAACAATGAATTCAGTAAATTGGAAACACATACTAACTTGGTGTAGATAGAAGCCTGCTGTCGCAGTGTCCTAATACAGAAATTCGTCCCCACTTGTGTTGTAGTTCTCCGGACGTCTATCTAGAGGATACACCTATCTAGGTGAGAGTTATAGAACAAGAACTTCACCCCTGTCGAATTTAGTATATGCGTTCTTCAAAAATTTGTTTTTCAAGAGGAAGAAGAAGAAGAAGCAAGTAATAATCTTAAATGATTTTAATTCTCAAATCATAAGATTAGATTTTGTGTATTCTCTCATGCTTCAACCAAGTGATCATCACTTTATAAGGAAGAATATTCGACTATTGCAGCCCTTCACACGAAAGGTTGTGACTATAGGAAAGAGACACAACTTTTGGACTGTTTCCAGAAATGACTGTTGCACAAGCGCCGCGACTCTTGCCCCCGGGATATAGATGGTGCTCCAGTCTCCGATCCTACTCTTTATAGGAGCCTTGCAGGTGCACTTCAGTATCTCACATTCACAAGGCCAGATATTGCTTATGTTATTCAGCACATATGCCTATTTATGCATGTCTCATAGAGTCTCATTTTACTGCCCTTAAAGTGTATCATCCGATACATTAAGGGCACATTTGATTATGATTTGCACCTATACCCCTCTACACCAAACAAGTTGCTATCTTATACGGATGCATATTGGGCAGGGTGTCCGGACACGCGACGCTCTACCTCCGGCTATTGTATTATTTTAGGGGATAATCTGATCTCATGGTCTGCCAAGCGACAGATCACCATATCCCGTTTTAGTACCGAGGAAGAGTACAGAGGCATTGCAAATGTGGTACCTGAGATTTGTTGGCTCATAAATTTATTGTTAGAGCTCAGTGTTTTTCATACGACATCTATCAGATCGCGACAACATAACTGCGATTTATCTTTCTCACAACCCGGTTCAACATCAGCGAACCAAGCACATCGAGATAGACATACATTTCGTCCGTGAGAAAGTTGCGCTAGGACATGTCAAAGTATTACATGTGCCCTCATCATATCAGTACACAAATATATTTACCAAAGGACTTCCCCAGACAGTTATTTCTTGATTTCAGATCCAGTCGGAGTGGTGTAAACGTGTACATCCCATCAATACAATCCCTACCCATAATTAAAATATATCTCATATATTGTGTAAATATGTAGTGATATATAATTATGGTAACATATGATTTCTCTTGTAATTAAGACTAAAATTCTTATTGTATTAGAAATGTATATTGTACAATATATATATATTAATATAAATAAGAAAGACTCCTCAAGAAGATTAATATCATCTTACAATTATCTTACAAAATATTTAAAAAATCAATAAATCTATAACTTTGTGACAAACCATTTTCTGTCACAATAAATTTTGACGTCTTTTTCGTAACAATTTAAGAAAATTTTGGACTACTTTTAACTTTCCCCCAAAGTTTTTTACACTTGCAATTTCCCACCCAAACCCCTTTATTTGAGAATAGCCTTTCCGACCTAAGAAAAATCTCTACAGTTTTCTCTTCAACACAACAATGGCGATTTTTAGGAGTAGCTCTTACATGGATCACCCAAACTATCTTTTCAGGTAACTAGATTCATATTAATGCCACCATTGTGTTTATCCTCAATGTACTCACAGGTTTAGATTAATTTTTGAACTTGATTGACATGGTTTTTACTTCATATATCCAAATAGGTTGTAGTTACTGAATTATTTGATCCAAATCATTTCATATATAGTTATATTTGGAGAGATTCAGTTATGATATAGATGAAATGGTTTAGTTCATGGCTTTTCCTATTATTGTAAGGATCAGTTATAATTCAAGACTTATTTATCTCTTGTTGAAGTTCTTTTCCTTTTTGGAATCGATTGAAGATAGCTTGTAGTTCTTAAACATTGGAGTTGATTCAGTCGAGGCGGCTGGTTACTTATTTTCTATTTATAACATTAGAGGGATAAACCTAAATCATTTTTTTTACCCATTTGTTAAACCCAAAACTAGAACTTGTTTGTTCTTTTGAAACTCCTACTGTCTTTTCGTAAAAAGATTAGTTAAGTTCAAATGATTCTTCAAATCTACAAACACATGCGTAGTTAAGATTCTGGGATAAAAGTGTTCAATTAGGCCTTTGTCCTTGAAAGATATCCTTAATTTTGGAATATTCTAGGATGCTTAACTTAAACAAAACGTATTGAAAGTTAATTTTGGAATATTGTTTTTTAATTTTTTTAATATTTTACATCAATTGTATATATAAAATCAATACATTCTTAAGTTCTTGTATTTTAAATTAAGATTTTTTTGCATGTTTTGAACATTTCAATTTCCAATTAATGTCAAATTTGGGATCAATTTGATGCTTATGACTTGATTCAGTTATATTTGAAATTACCTTGGCCATTTGTTAATTTAAATAATAGCCACATTTAGAAAATATAACTGTTGCATTTATTTAAGTTAAATACGAAATTTGGGCCTCTTTTAATCCTTTTGAAGCAGATGGGTCTGACCCGACTGAAACGCGACCCAGCCGAAGTCCTTTAACTTCACATGTAAAATTCAATCCCCATTTACCCCTTCTATTTTGACAAAGAACGAATCCCTAAGGCCCCTTTTCTCTTTCCATGCCTTCGATGTCCAAAATTGGCAATTCAGAGCGTGCAATCGTTTTATGCAGTCTTATTAATCCAAAATAGGATCGCGATTCGACAAGGAAGAACAAAAAAATCTGCCTGGTCACGAGGAGACGCAAATGCACTAAAAAAGAGAAAAATAATGATGATTGAAGAGTGAAAGAAGAAGAAATAGAAGATATGAAGTAAAAGAAGAAGAAGAAATAGAACTAACCTTGAAGCTTGATTGAAGTTTTTTAGGGCTTTTTTGTATTCTTGAATGTTGAATCTTGATTCTTGAAGACTCTCTGATTTTTAGGATTTTTTTCGCTGCTTCTCTGATCTCTCTTTGATTTTTGTATTCTTGAAAACTTGCGAAGCAACCCTGTTTACTGTTATATTGGGCAAAAAAAATTGGGGGTAAAATCCTATTAAAAAAAATTGGACTGGGACCGCTTAGGGCATAATTGGGACGGCTGACCTGCGCCTAGCGCCTAGGCGGCCGCCTAGGCCGATTGTTAGAACACTATGTGTGATAGCGATCTCATCCTCTTTCTGTATTACTTTAAACACGATTAAGTGAGAATTCTACAATTATATGTTATTTTTATAAATAAAAGTACGCAAATAATTATTTTATGTATTTTTTATGCTATAAATGAAAATAATATATTTGTTAAATTTAAATTTCAATTGATTTTCATATCTACAACAACAACGACATGCCCAGTGCGATCCCACATCGTGGGGTCTGGGGAAGGTAGAGTGTACACAGACCTTACTCTACCTTGGTAGATAGAGCGATTGTTTTCGAGAGACACTCGACTCAAGACATGCATATGCACAAGCAAAAACAAGAGGAAACAGTCAGACTCAGTCAAGAAGTTTAAAGCAGTATGAAAATGCTGGTAATTAAAATTAAAAAGATTAATAAATTACAAAAAAATTCATAACTAGTTGTACCATACCGATAAATAATTAATATCTAAGGAATATATGCTTTTAAAATTAATTTAGAATTTAAATACAATTTTAAGTTTGACGTCAGAATTCTACAATTGTAGATTATTTTTGTAAATTCTAGCATCTTAACGATAATATAACGCTCGAATTGACGAAGAATTTTGTCCAAATTTTTAGCAAAAAGGAATTCAATAGTTTTCTGTTGACACCCAATTTTGACCCTCCCGTCCAGTCACTAACTATAAAATTACACTAATTTTTCAAAATAATTTTTAATAATTTTATAATAATAAAATGCAACGATAAAACATTAACACATACACAAATAAGCGAGCTAATAATGACACCACATTTTACATAGAGTATTAAGCACACTTCGAGTCTCACGTCCGCATTCGCCATTTTAATAACAAGCAATTTCATTAATATTATTCATAATTTAAGCCTTATTTCCCATTAATTAAAACTCAAACAATTCTTAATGATAAATTAAATAAATAAATACATAAAATAAATAATTTAACAATGACGTCGTGTTAAATAACATATTCACATTTATTAATACACAAGACAATTTCATAATTATTATTTGTAATTTAAATTAATTTTAATCTAATACATGCGTTTTAATAATAGCGTCGCATTTATAAAAGCATTAAGCAATCCTTAAATATCATATCTGCATTTAGCATTTAAATAATTTAATAATAATCTAAACCCCATTCAATTTGTATTTAACATCGCATGCATAATAAATAAGATTTTAATAACGGCATCACATTATAAAACACTAATTAAATAGCACGCCTGCATTTATTATTGTAATAATAAAAATCCAAGCTAAAACCAATAAAACACCTAGGGTTGTGTTTAAATAATTCAATTTACCACTAATTAAATAATACACCTAAAACTAATAACACACTACTCAAATTAAATAGCTAATACCTAAACTCTATCCAACCCAAAACCTTTAATTCGCAACCCATTAATCCCCAGTCCCAGAACCGCAGGCCCATTCCCCATCCTCTTTATCCCTTAAGCCCGCAGCCCAACCCCCTTCAGCTCTTTATTTTCCCTTCCCCTCATCGTCCACCAGGAGAAAAAAAGAGACCTAAACCTAAGAAATTTCGCCGCCAGCACCTCGTACCCCATCGTCTAGCCGAGATTCTCGCCGGAGAATCCGGTGTTTTCTTAACCAAATCGCGCAGAACTATACCAAGATCTTGCCTTGTTAGAACCGAATCAAAATGGTAACAAATCAATGCCAATCTTTACCAATAACACCAAACGGTAACATAATCTTACAAAAACCAGCAACCCAAATCGTATTAAAGCTTACCCAAAATTAGAACCCAGAGGGAAGCTATAAAAGGAACCGATCTATACATGCAATGGGATCAAAAAAAGGGAACTGGCAGGGGAGATCAAGAACCCCTTCGGCAATCGAGAGCATAGGACAAACCCCTTAGAATAGCAAGGCAACCTTCAACCTCGAGGGAACCTCTTTACCTTTCATTCGAAACCATCAGTCAAAACACCCAAGCCATCACTTTTCTTCAATCGCATCGCAATACCATCCGAGTGGATCGACGACTTGATACGCTGCCTCGGTTCACTGCCCGGAGAAGGTAAACTTATTACCCTTTTTGTCTTAAACTTCGTTTGATGTCAGTGTGTGTGTAATGTGTGTATTTGTGTGACCGATTAGGCATGTGCTAGGTTAAATAACTGTTTATGCTTATTAAGTTCAGTGAATGTTAAATCATCCAGTTATTGCTTCAAATTGGTCTAAGTTATTGTCACAATCGTTGGCATTTTAGGATAGATGAGTTCGCGTAATCATGTCAATAAATGAGTTTGTCCGTATACGGGATCTTTGTAGTTGGCTGAGTTTGCAGTTTGGTATAGCAGTCATTAACTCATCTGGGTTGTCCTTACTTGCTCATTTACTGGGTACAGGTTCTGCCGTACCAATTTGCTGTATTGTCTTCCTGTTCTCCCCAAGTCACAGTCTGTTTTAATTTTGGTTGACTGAATAAGTCCTTTTAATGAAAATATGTGGTATATTTTAACATACTTGTTAAGTTATTAGGAGATCCCTGCAATATGTTTCTGTTAAACTTCAGTTGCATTCATCTGGTTATATGCTTAGGGTCTTATTGAACATGCGATCTCGTGATTCAAGAACTATGCTACAGCCATGATACCTAAACGAAAATTTGAAACTGAATCCCTGCACCCAGTTTTAATGAATAGTTGTTCAATCGATTTTGTTCTGTTTGTTTGATGTCTTGAATTTAAAATGTAGTAAGCATATGCAGAGATATATGGATAATGTACTTAGTATATCTTGGCTTATATGTTTGGCATGTCAGTATGCATATCATGTTGTATGTGTCGGGTTCGTCCTATTTTTATTTTCCTCAGTTAGTCTATGTGCATTAACTATTCCTTGAGGCTCATTCATGATTAAACTATGTTGGCTATGTGCTGGGCCTACCCCCTTGTTTAACAAGAATCTAAAAAAATTGCATGTTAGGATCGACACACCCTCATATCTGGGTTGGACAACTTTTGAGCTTTCTATTATTGGATCTGCTATCTCATTTGGCTTTAATAATTAAATCACAAACATGTTTGAATATGCGATTATCTTCTCTATTTAGTTGGTTGGACATATACTAATCCTTATCTTTTCCTATATTTTACATTAAATGCATCGGAGCCAAAATGAAGAGTCTCATGGCTAGACTCATTACAAGCTACAACAAACGAAGACCCACATTTGTGTGCATCTTGTTATTCGCATCAGAAATTCCAAACCACAGGAGGAATTACATCGCCACTCCTTCGAGTCGTCCTTTATTGATTTCCTATCCCGCCCCCATTCATTTATTGTAATATAATTGTCTAACATTATGCTGCTAGTAAGACACTTGAGGTAGTTAAACATTGAAGCAATAAATTAGAAGATAGCTTCCCCCTCTTAAGTTATAGGAAACCATTTAATAATGTTCACTTGCATAATTATTTAGATAGCTAATATATTATTCCAACATGAGAAACCCATTTTGCTATAAATCCTTATTAGCGTTCACGTAAGGAAATTATTTATATCATAGGTTGCTAGCATGATAGCCATTTTACATTCTACCTCATAAGTAAATATTTTGTCATAATAAATTTTGCATTATTACTCCTATTATACATAACATATATCTAATATAGTATTTAGGTACCTTAATGACATATTTTTTCAAAATTAACTTTGTCTTTTGTACACAAATCTTGCAATTTTTTTTTTAAGAATATATCTTGTTGACACCCAATTTTGTCCAGCCCCCTTTAATGAATCACCATAAATTAAACAATTTTTTCTTTTGTTAGAACCGCAATTTTTGCATCGCAAAATACACATAATAAATAAGTTTTAATAAAAGTCTCGCATTATAAATATTAAGCACTAATTAATTAGCATGCCCACATTTATTAGGATAATAATAGCTTAGACTAATAAAACACCTAAATAATTTAATCACAATTTAAATAATCTAATACACCTAGAATTAGAACACAACATTAAAACTCTACCTAAATTAAATTCTACTAATTAACTCCTAAACTAATAACCCACTTAAATTAAATACCCAATTTAACTAACCCAATTCCCATCCCTTAATTAAATAATTACCCAGCCCACTATTCCTTTACCCACAACTGCCTTGTCCCTTCAGCCCATTTTATTTTCCTCCCCTTTCCTCTTTCCCGCAGCCCATTTTTCCCTAAGCCCATAACCCACTCCCTTTAATTCATCCCCTCAGCCCAGAACCTCCTTCCATCGCCCCCCCCCCCCCTTTCAGAAGACCTAAAGAACCCTAATCCCACTACCCCTCTCCCGCCGCATGCAGCCTTTAACTCACTCTCCAAGTGAGATTCTCACGAGAATCCGCAATCTTCCCTCTTACCATAAAAAAAAACCTTCCCTTATCAATTTCGGTAAAACTCAGAATATGAAAATGGTAACTTGCCATAACCGAAACTTCAGAAATCAAACCTTACCATATAACACCTAAAATCACACCAAAATCCCCTTCAAATCATCCGCGAATCAGTCCTTAGGATGGTCCAAAATCAGCACCTATTTTGGGTAAACAATCACTCGAAAAATCAGTACAAATCGTCCTTAACACCCATCCTAGACTTACCATAAGAGCGAATCCTAAATAGGAGCTATAAATACCAACGTCTTGAACATGCAAAAGGAGAATCGACCATCACGCGAGATTGCCCTTAGCATTCGAGCCTAGAATCCCTTCCTCGTTTTCAGTTTATTGTTATTCATTCTTGCAAACAGTTCCTTTTGCGAACTTTCCGTCGACGATTCTGGAAAACATTTGTCGTCGCCTCAGTTCGCTACCCACAAAAGGTCCGGAAACTCATTCTCTTTCATTTATTTAGTTGTCTAATTGATAATATGTGTTCTGTATGATGGTATCTGTATTATTTTGTTCAAACTTGTTCGACTTGGTTCAGTCACTGTTTCCAGATAGGTCTATCAGTAGTAGCCTTCGATATTTGTGGTGTCGATTCTGTTCTTGAGCATGTACGTGTGCTTCGATAGTATTTTCTGAGGGTATGATTGAGTGTATAACGATTGTATAAGGGTCGTAGATCCATTTTTGTTGGTTATATGCTGATGGTTGTTTAAACGTTGATTTGGATATTCTGTTTTAACCTGTTAGTACGCAACTGGATATTTAGTAGGAATGTATTGATATACAGTGACTAATTTTGGGGGCATTGATTTAGCAAATGAATCTAAGATTCAGTCCATTAATCGCATCTGTTACGATTTCTGTCTTTGTGTAAGTCTAAATCTGTTACAGATCCTATTTGGACTGTTGAATAACCTACAGGGTCTTTGTTTATTTAAAATTTCATTGCCTCTTATGATTAGTTAAATAAAAGTGTTTGATATGTTAATTCAAGATCAGTATTAATCATGTATGAACTGTTAAAACCAAAATTCACTACACACGTTGCTTCAGAAACTCTCTATAAATAAATACTTCCCCTAACAAATAGCTAGCGGGAAGTAAAAGGGATTACGAGGTCTAATCCCGAATTTTAAAATCAAGTCGACGCGCTCCCGGAGATAACAACAACCAAAATTCAAAAGGATTATGTGTGTTTACATGTATGTATATTTATGTGCCTATATTCAAGATTCAAACCTCTTACTCACTTTCCAAAATATCATAAGAAAGATTATATGTCCGCATATATGTAATAACAACCCAAATTTCAAAAGGTGATTATGTGTTTGTATGTGTGTCTACGTTCAAAAGATTCAAATCTTTACTTACTTTCTAAAACATTACTATCGTACTTTAATAACTTAAGACTGACCTCCAATAAAAAAATGTTATTAAGATCAAGGATACACGATTTACAGTGTCGTGTTATCAACTCGATAAAGTAACAAACATTTTAATTTAAAAATAAAATATGTACGTTCTCATCTCTTAAAATGGCTAATGTATTTTACTCTTAAGTTAACTATACGAGTTTAATATCTGCCATAATATATTTACTACTTTGTTTCCATTGTTTGGAGTGGTTGGTGATTGCAGGAATTGTAATAGAATCACTGTAATTTGGAATTATAATTAACGATGAATAAAGAGTGTCTTATGCCTATACTCTTTGACTAATTGCATATTAAAACAGTCTTAGCTTTGATTAAATAAATGTGCGACTCGCATTTAGGTCCAAATTAGAGGCACAAGTTCTGGAAGTCCAGAAACTACTTTGAAGTCTTTTGTGTGTTGATTTAACATGCCGAAGTTGGCTATTGACTCTCTGTGTATGATTTGATTAGCATGTGTTTATAATGTTAACACACATATTAGTCAAGAACTAGTTTACAGTTAGGCATAGATTAATTCAAACAGTCAACCCCTGTCCTAAACTAGTTTAAGGCTCATCGTCAATTTTAATTTAATATGCTTAAGTCTGATGAGACCGTATGGATATGGTAAAATGGTCTAAATGATTTGTAAGTCCCAGTTTGTTAGATATGCCATATACAAAGGAGGGATTCATAACTGTATTATTTCAAATAACTAGGTGAGTAGGTGGTCATGATCAATGAACATTTTTCTGAAATGTTAACTTTTATGTATTATTGCAAATAGGTAACTTAAATCCTCTACATTACATCATGTTCTCATCTTAGGATACACTGTCTATTCGTTTGTTACTTCTGATCCACATATTGCTCCACGTGTATCATAAATCTATGCCAGTATTGTATGTTATTGAATAAAGAAATGGATATCACTAATCCTTTTCCTTTCTTTCTTATTTTATCCGATGAATTGGGAGTTAAATCAAGAGTCTCGAGAGACTCATCAGATTTCCATATCGCCGCTACGCTCTTGTCGCAGGGTTTCCAAACAGCTATAGGAATAGATGGTGTCGCCATCCGTTCTAGACATTACAACAACTCTAATCTCATTCCTCCCTTGTTTATTTATGTATTATTTATCTGTTCATTTATTATTGTCATATTTGTTAACATTATAATTAATAGGAAAATCAACTCTGCTAGGCTTTGAATACATTGGAAGTGTAGTTTAAAAGATAAACCCATCCCTTATTTATTCTAGGTTCATCGTATAAATCTAAATCTAATAATTAATCCTAGCTATGCTTTAGTCATGTAGTTAATATATTCCTCCATATTTAATTCTTAAGAAATAAACTTTCTCCTAAACTCTTCATAAAAATTAATGTTCGCATCCACGTATATAAAATAATTTCATAATTAACTTTATATAAGGGTTTTAACCTTACATATATTAATAGGAGTAATTCATCATTTTCCTACTTTTGTTAAATAAAATAATTTCATGTCCTATAAATGTATAATCAACTTTTGTATATATTTTTGTGAGTCTTATAATACCCTTTAGTTATCAATATATATATTCTTTAGACGTTTACCGCATCCCTTTTTTCTAAATAATTTTTTCTAAAACATATACATCCCTTAGCCAAATAAAATTAACCTATGTTTGAACGGACAACCGCAAGTTAGCGGATCCTTTAGGGTGCCTTACCCCTTCCCTTTAGGATAATAAAGAATCCTTACTCAGAATCTTATTTAGTTTCACAGACCATTAAATGGAGTTAATGCTGACTTTAATCAGTTAGTATTTAGGTGTCCTAATTCACCCAATTAATTAGGTGGCGACTCCCTTAAACATTCTTAACATTTATTTACATTTTTTGGGAGGATAACCATTCCGTCGCGCATTTAAGCCTGAGAGTTCAAAATCGGGTGCGACATATCTTATACTTTCAAAATTCTTTTACTTTAAACACTTTTAAACATGCCATTTTATAGAATAATAATTCCCTAGGTTTGAACGGACAACTGTAAGTTAGAGGATCCTTTAGGGTGCATAACCCCTTCCCTTTAGGACAATAAAGAACCCTTACCCAGAATCTCACACTAGTTCGCAGACCATTAAAAATGGAGTTAGTGTTGACTTTAACCTAGTTGACATTTAGGTGTCCTAATTCACCCAAACTAATTAGGTGACGACTCCGCGAACCCTTTAGCACTCTAGCACCCTGGCATTATCTTTAGCATTTTTAGCACCCTTTTAACATCTTAGGACATTTTTAGCATTTTATTTTATTTTTTTATTTTCTAACATTTTTATTTAAGCAGGGTTCGCTAAAATAATGTCGCGGCCGAAAAAGGGCGTGACATTTTCCTTTGAAGGATATCTAAGAGTTTAACTATTAACTCTTCTATCTCACGTCAAGTAACATAGGTTTCGCCTCTTCATCAACACTTTCGTTATCAAAATCAAAGTAAATAAGTATCAAATTTATAGAAAATCGGTAGATAGAAAATATATGATTTTGAAAAATTTCAAGACTAAATCAGATCACTATGAGAAATATTTTTTTCCTTTTAGATATTCATATTTGAAATATACTATGTGCATGACATTAATAATGATTATCATTAATATTTTAATATTTTATTTCTTTATACATAATATACTTCTTATAAAATATTAATTCACAATATCTAAATATAACTGTTATAGAGAGATACTTTATAAAGAGTATATCAATATAATAAATGTCATTATTGTTATAGTTAGAATATTATTATAAAAGAATAAAATATAACATAAAAAAATAATTTTAAAGAAAAATAGATCGTTATATTAAAATAATATTATAACGAATGACAATTATAAAGAAAATCCTAACAAAAATAAAAGACAATTATGTACTACTACTAGTAGAATTTAAACTTGTGGTGATTCGTTTACTTATTGATTGTTTGCTATTTTGTCTTGTGGCGGGGTAGTAAAATGTAAATTGGGAGAAATATAAGGACATATAGCTAAAATAAATACCTCTAAATTTTCTTTTTCTGTGTGCCCCTATTATATATATATTTTTTCCCGATTTGACCCCAGAATTAACCATAATTGACCATTGCCCTCACGTCCGCTCCTCTCTCCTTTTATCATAGGCGGACTCCAACTCCCCAAATTAAATCCAATTCATCTATCCTCTCAAGTCCGCGACACCTCAACTATGTCTATTACCCACCCAACCGGTAACTTTCACCGGCCAAGCCCGTCCCCACACCCTCACTTTCAAATAAGGGGAAAATGGTAAATATACCCCCTCAACTTGTTTTTTTTTTTTTTTGGTTGACGAAGTAACCCGCAGCCGCTACTTTTTCGAATACAAGACAGCAGAAACCCCGGATCGACGCAATAGAAACCACGTCACCTGCAGAAACCACACTTCAGAAACCACGCGCGACATGCGCCAATCTAGGTTTATGCAGAGGATCGAACTCGCGACTGCGGCCCCGCTTCTTCTGCATACACTAATCTTAAGTGCGGGTTTTCTCAACTTGAATTTAGACCAGCTATACTTTTGGTTAAAAAATGATGTATATAAATCTTTGTTATTACATAAATAACGTAAATATACTCTTTTTATTAATAACAAGAATATATTTGCACAATTGCGTAATGACGATTTTTTAATGAGGGTATATCTGTATTTGCACCTTTGCCCTTCAAATAATCACTTGTCATTTCATTTGACTCGCATTTCCACATTCATTAAGCGTTCATTTCAACCTCATTTCATTTACATTTACATTTGCTTTCTATTACTCTCTCTATTACACAACTACTCGTCTTCTCACTCTCTCCTCCTCCTTCACTTTCTCTCTCTTCATACACATACATTTTCCAATGGTATATATATAGATTCACTTCAACTTATATATAACTTGTAGATAGATTAATGATGATGATTATGGTTATGGAAGCGATTAGTTTATGTAGCTTTTGTGATTTCTCAACTTCTAAGGAGTTTTGAATAACAACCCTTGGATCTGCTAAAGCAACTACAGCTGTTCGATTTCTTGCTTGATTTCTGGTAAGATTTGATCGAATTTGTGAATAGTAATTTATTTTACTTTATTTTTACTGTTGTTTTTGTTGACTGTGTTTGACTGTTTCTAGAATCTTCTGAGATTAAATTAGTAGATTCTTTTTTATAGCTGAAGTTTATATTTTTTTTTTGTTGAAATCTGGTGATACATGGGTATAGTTATGTTGATCTATGTGATTGTTGTATATATGTTTTGTGACGACTTGTTATGTAAAGATGCGATTTTTTGAAGTTAGGTTAATCGTTTTTGTACGACTTCTTTTTATTTATCTATATTGATGTTGTGTCTGAAAGGTTTATTTTTTGTTGTAGCTAATGAACTAGGTCAAGCAAAACAAATAGATCAAATTAAATATATTAGTATTAAGTTGTTAGCTTTTCGGTTGTGTGTTTTCTTGATTTACTTTTTCTAATAGAAATAAGATCATTGTTTGTCTAATTTGGAGGTTGGTGTGGTGTATTCATCAGTTTTAAGAAGGTTAGGTTCTTTTAGTTGTACCTACTATGGTTATTTTCTTGTTTCTAGAGATATATTTAGTTTTCCCTTGCCTTTTCCCATTGCTAACAACAACAACATACACAGTGTAATCCCAAAAGTGGTGTCTCGGGTGGGTAATATATACTCACACCTTACCTTGGTGGGGTTTTTCCCATTGCTAACGGACCCTTTTATTTATGGGCAGTTTGATAGATTTCTATTGGGTCTTGGGAAAGATTCTAAATTTTATGCTGTCAGTTTGGTGTATTCTTGAATTAGATTTTTTCTATTCAATTTGATAATCTGTTTATGATATCTATCTGATTTTAGAAAGATGGTGCTTGGATTTTTTTACTTAATTTGGTGTTGTAATCTATTGAATTTTGGTTTTTTTGACTTGCAGTTGACTGAAGCATGTGCACTGGCCCAGAAAGACCCAATTTGAGTACTGATTCTACATCTAGTATGAAGGGTATTACTAAACTCACAGTTGAAACTGAAGATTCTTTTTCTAGTTTGCTTGAACTGGCTGCAAACAACGAACTTGAAGGTTTTAAAAGATCTGTTGAGCTCGATGCTTCTGCTATTGACGAGGTGGGGTTATGGTTGGTTCGCAAGAAAGGCACAAAACAGATTGTTAATGAGGAAAGGACTCCTTTAATGGTAGCTGCCACATATGGAAGTTTAGATGTTTTGAAGTTGATTATCTCTAATCCTGTGGTTGATGTTAACCGTGCTTGTGGTCCAAACAAGTGCACTGCTCTTCACTGCGCAACATCTAGTGGTTCTGTCAATGCTGTTGATGCAGTTAAGTTGCTGCTGGCAGCTGGTGCTGATCCTAATGTTGAGGATGCTAATGGCCAGCGGCCTGCTGACGTGATCGTTATTCCTCCAAAGATTCCTGGTGCTAGAGCTTCTCTTGAAGAACTGCTTCTGAACAATTCATCTGATGGCTCTGTTGGTGAGTGCAAATTGAGAGTATCTGTCGCCACTTCAAATGGATCTTCTCCCATTCTCCCCTCATCACCAGAGAATGGATCTCCTTGTTCACCTTCGGATTTATTGTCTTCCCCTATGTCATTGAAGTTCAGTGATATTCCTGCTAATTCTGCACCAGAGAAAAAAGAATATCCAATAGATCCGTCTCTCCCTGATATCAAGAACAGTATTTATTCGACGGATGAGTTCCGCATGTTCTCTTTTAAGGTCCGGCCTTGTTCTAGGGCATATTCACATGACTGGACAGAGTGCCCATTTGTCCACCCTGGAGAGAATGCTCGCAGAAGAGATCCAAGGAAGTACCACTATAGCTGTGTCCCTTGTCCTGAATTTCGCAAGGGGGCATGCCGGCGTGATGATATGTGTGAATATGCTCATGGGGTGTTTGAGTGCTGGCTACACCCTGCTCAGTATCGGACCCGCCTGTGCAAGGATGGTACAAGTTGTGCTAGGCGAGTCTGCTTTTTTGCCCATACTACTGAAGAGCTTAGGCCTCTGTATGTTTCTACTGGATCTGCAGTTCCATCTCCTAGGTCAGCTGCTTCTGCAGCTAGTGTGATGGACATGGCTGCAGCACTGAACCTATTTCCTGGTTCGCCCGGGGCACACTCTGTGATGTCTCCTTCTGCATTTAACCAACCTATGTCCCCCACTGCCAACGGAATGTCTCATTCATCTGCACCGTGGCCTCAACCAAATGTCCCGACTCTTCATCTACCTGGAAGCAATCTGCAGTCTAGCCGTCTGAGGTCTTCCCTTAGTGCACGAGACATTCCGCCTGAGGGTTTTAACATGTTGCAGGATTTTCATGCCCAGCAACTAGTTCTCAATGACATGGCTTGTTATTCACAGCCACGTCCTAATTCTGCCTCTTTGAACAGATCTGGTCGGTCCAAGACACTAGCTCCTTCAAATCTTGAAGAGCTATTTTCTGCTGAGATGAACTCTTCTCCGCGATATTCTGACCAGGCAGCGGCTTCTGGTGTTTTTTCCCCATCACATAAGTCGGCTTACTTTAATCAGTTCCAACAACAGCAGAGCATGCTTTCGCCAATTAATACTAACGTTTTTTCTCCAAAAAACATTGAGCACCCTCTTTTGCAGGCTTCTTTTGGTGTTTCCTCACCTGGAAGGATGTCCCCAAGAAGCATGGAGCCCATCTCACCTATGAGCGCTCGTCTTTCAGCATTTGCTCAGCGGGAGAAGCAGCAGCAGCAACAGCTGCGAAGCTTCAGCTCCCGTGAGCTTGGATCAAATAATGCCTCAGTTGTCGGATCCCCAGTTGGCAATTCTTGGTCCAATTGGGGGTCTCCCACTGGGAAGGTTGACTGGTCTGTCAATGGAAGTGGACTTGGACACCTGCACAGATCATCTTCTTTCGAGCAGCTCAACAATGGAGAGGAGCCTGACCTATCATGGGTGCAATCTCTTGTCAAGGAATCCCCAACCGAGATGAAAGAGAAGCAGGCCGCTCCTATTTCAGGTGCTGCACCATCCGGTGAGGGTTTGAAAAACAGTTCCCAAATTGATTCGGTTGATCATTCAGTTTTAGGAGCTTGGCTCGAGCAGATGCAACTTGATCAGCTTGTAGCCTAGCGAGATAAGACTATTAATTCATTTTCGTGTTTAGTCAAACAAATCATATTCATAGGGTAGTATATATTATTTTGGGGCACAACTGTTTGTTGATGGAGATGGAAGTTTGGGAAACTGATCTAGGGGGCAAGGCAAGCATAACTTTCCAAAATGTTTCTATTCAATTCTAATCGTTTATTTGTTTACAGCAAGAGTTTTAAGTTGTCTGGGCTGTATTAAAGAAAAACCCAGTCCAGGTTTGTTGAGTTCATCCTTGTATTTTCCCATGATCCTAGGTCTTTTTTGTTACTCCCAAATGAAACTATGTATCCTTAAAGTTTTTTTCCCTGATTTCTTCACTGCTGCATAAACATTTTTAAGGTCCCTGGTTCTGATTATCTGATGTTTGGGAAGAAATGATATTTCTTGGCCTTTGATGATGTAAAACACAGCAAGAATGTTGGGTGTATTTCATTTTAATAAAGTACTTTTCAATTACGCGTACTTAAATTAATTTAATACAATATCTTACCTTCTGCTACCCACCCACTCAATAAAGAATGGCTTTTAGATTGTGGAGTAAATGTGGTGGGTAGGGTCCCTGGTGGATGGTGATTTCTGGAGTTCTTCAAACATAGGTTTGCATCATTAGATGGTGATGGATTGTGACATGGGTGTAGTGGATATTTTCTTATTTCTTAAGTTTGAATATTTGTCCAAGACTTTAATATTTAGGTTAAAATAGTAAATGATGACACCCCACTGACCTATTCATCAAATGACATTGAAGAAAAGTGGTGGGTGAAGTTGGGCTGATTGCTTTAATTGTGGGGCTAAATGTTGGTTTGTCGTTTTTGACAGTCCCCAAATTTTTTTGTTTTTTTTGATAATTAAGATTTCTAGGCTTGCGCCTACTGATCAACGAGACAAGATCAAATTTTTCAATTTGAAGAATTTTTTCGCGCCTGCGGAGAATTGAACTCACGCTGTTCATGCCAGAGCGTCTTATAGCATTCAGATTTTACCATTGGACTATGGCCTGAGCCCTGAAGTACTGACAGTCCCCAATTTTTGATAGTGAAATGTGGAGACAAGAAAATGAGACTTTTGCCTTGAATGATCAGCAAACAAACGATCTCTCTACCTTTTCTTTTTTATTTAAATATTTAATCTCTACCATTCTTTATAGTTTAGAGGGAAAATGGCTAAAATGACGTCAATACTATGACGAGATTTGCAATGACACTCATACTTTGTGGGGGTTTTATTGTCCTCCTGAACATATTTTTAGACTATCTTTGGATAAATATCAAATTAAAATTCAACGTGACATAAGTCAAGACTCGATTATGAAAGAATATAGTGATTCACGAGATTAAATTCTAAGAGAATCAATTGGTTTCTTCATGAAAATTTTGAGAGTGAAGGAGATGATTTCGATTTTTTATTTTGTTCAAAGAGTGAAATGGCCGGATCTCTCTGACTTTTTGTTCAGCGCGTGATTGATTTGTTATTCAACTTACCCGATAAATATCATTTAAAAAAATATGTTCAAGGAGATGATAAAATTCTCGTAAAATATGAATGTGTACTGTAAATTCGACCAAAATAAAGGACAAAAACAGGTGCATGACTTGGTACATTTTTGGCATGCTTTATGCAAAAGATGAAATCTCAAATGGGTCGCCACGTCTCAAAATCTGGTAGGATGTCTGTTTTCAATTTCATCACTTATTATTGTTTTATGCAATTTTAATTTTCCATTATGATTTACAATATTACGCATATTCCTATTATGTTAACTTTTAAATCTAATTTATTTTAATAATTGATCTGACAAATTTACCTTCTCTTAATTGAACAAAATAGTATAGTGTCGATTGATATGAGTTTTCTCCGGGTAAGGGCTAAGGGTCGGGTCATCAGTCATGCTTCGAGAAGTTATTTAACTTAATTCATTTTCTAATAACTTTAGTGTTTGGATTGATGTTTATCGGTAATCTCTATTTCAAATTAATTGTGGCCATGGATTTCCAACATATTCCTGTGTTTAATTAAGAAAGGGAAATTTAATCATGACATAATTTTTAAAATTTAAATATATAGTCTAAAAGAGTTATAACATAAAAATAGAAATAAATATAATAGTGTCGTAGCACATTATAATAAAGGTTGCGGGTCTTGTTAGCAACAAGAAAAGTTAAGAGGAATCCAAAGTGTTTGACCCAGTGACCATTTCATTAGGGTATTGATGCCTGGGGTCTCGTGTTCGATTCCCCTGACCAACGAGAGTGGAACTGTGTTCCCCAAAAAAAATTCTCCACTGTTTACATGCAAGCCAAGCGGTGTATACTAATCTGTAGGACCAGGACGGAGGTGGGATTTTCTGGGGTATGGGGCCGTAATGCGGTGGAACCAGTCACTTTAAAAAGTTTATCCTACCAGTCTACCCGCAAGGGTAGTCAAGTTGGTGGAGTAGGAGAGCGCGAGACCGAAAGATCACGAGTTCGATCCCCCCTGCCAACACCTTTCGTTGAACTCACACACATGGCTTGTGTGGTTACACTGACCGACGCGTTTGCGCTTATTGCATCGATCAGGGTTTACCCAATGCGCACTCGTAATAAAGTAGCTGTTGCGGGTTCCTCCATTGTAAAAAAAGAAAAAGTTAAGAGGAAGTCAATGTCACGAAATCGAAGCTAAAAGGAAATCTATAAAATTATCCATTATTTATAATTAAATTTAAGGCATTAGATTGTATATCAAATGATCACATATATGAATATTTTCTTCTAATATCATCAATGTATTCATTCTTGCCCTGAGCATACTCCAACTAAATATTACAATTAAAAATTATTGGAGGAGTGTGGTGGGAGAGATGCGTTGGGATATAGATATCAATGGTTCTATTCCATATATCATTATTTCAAAGGTTATAATAATATACAAACTTTTCAGTTAATTTATGGTGTATATATAATTAAAAGGCCGTATAGCAAATAAACACATTTACTTGTTAAATTTGACATGTCGGCCACGGAATGTTATCCAAACACTTATAACATTCTATTGCAGTCAATAAGTTTGGTAGCTTACCAAAATTCACGTTTCCAAAATTTTAATGATAACTCCTATTCTTAATGATAATTTGTGAATTTTGTGATCAATAATTAAAATTACAAAGTTTACTATATTAGTTTAATATGTTACTATTACTTTTATCTTGTGAAGCTAGGAGAAATAATGTCTCTAAGAAAAAAAGTATTTGACTCCAAAGCTTAATTTCAAACATTTCTTTAATGTAGTCAAATGGGAACAAACCCCCATTCTTATATATAAACCCTATTCACCGGGGTCTGTCTCAAACATTTTGGGGTCCTGTTCTAATTCGTAAAAGTTAGCTCTTAATATAAGTAAATATACGATTTCAATAATTTTAATTAGAAATTATTTTAAATTGTAAATAACAACTCAATACAACTTCAAGTTAATCAACCCCTATTTTGATTGGGCTAAAACCTGCGAATTATGAGTCTTCACAGTAAATTTTAGTTAATACTACTTAATAAAAAATGAAAAAAGAAGCTCCTAAATTTTTTCGTTTTTCGGGCCCCTATATGGTAGCACGGCTGACACGAGCCCAAAGAAGATCATGCTATTCACTCCCTAAAGAATAGAAGAAGAACGAGTTATCCGTAACTTTGTGTTAATTACAAAGGAGATATTTTTAGTCAATATACACAACATAGTGTAGAAATATGGGTTTATGGTTTGTACAATACTAAAATTATAATTATACCCCGTGAGTTATGAAAATGATGGTGAACAACTTTTCTGATGCTTTGGTAGAGAATAAAAGGATGGGATTCTTCATTCATCACTTATTTAGCCCTTACCTTCCTACCCTTTTAAGTAAGATTTGGCTCTTTCCCATTACACTTTCTCTTCATTTGCTCAAGTACATATTTAGATGAGTGACACTTATTCAATATTATTTTTAAAGGTTAAGATTAGATTAATTTAACAAGTATCTTAACCATGATAAAAAGAAATGAGTTTTGGAAAATACACTTAATTTTGGAAATGCAATATCAATTTCCCACAAATTTTGATACACATTAATATCATCATTAATTTCATTTTGTAAATTTTATCGTTTAACTTCCCTTCCCAAATCCATATAAATTAGAAAAATGATCTGTGCTCATCATTTTAGGAAATTAATTAAAAAACAAGTTTGAAAAGTTGAATTAAAGAACATATGAGGAAAGTAACACTGGATCGAAGGTGAAATTATAATTTTAATTTTCAAGTGACAAATGGAAAGCAAACTAGAATATTAAAATTATAAAGAGCGGATCTTGAACCTAACTCAACTCCAAAAGCTAGCTTGTAGGGCGATGATTGTCCAAGTTCATATAAGGAGTTCATGTTTCATTCCATTTTCGATGTAGAACTCTTAATACTCCCCTCACGTTCAGACCGTTAACTAAAGCGTGAACAATATAATTTGGGGGCCAACATCGGTGAACAAAGAATTAGAATGAGTCTGAATCTGATATCATATAAATAATGAATCTTGGGCCTAACTCAACCCCAAAAGCTAGCTTGTAGGGTGAAGATTGTCCAAGTCCATACAAGGAGTACATGTTTTCATTCCATTTCCGATGCGGTACTCTTAACAGAAATTAAGCCCCATTTCCGACACTCTAATGCGTGTTTAGACCTTCGACACCTTTCTATCAGTGGTCCACTTTCATCCAGTCCTTCACTGCTTCCACTCCAACTCGAACTAAAAACCTCTTCCTCATCTTGACTAGCGACTGGGTTAGTTTGGCCTTTAAAGCTGACCGAAACACGAACGAAAGAGTAGACATCCCCCTTGATAACTGAATGCAAGCGAGGCTGGACCTAGATTCGCGTATGTAAGTTAGAAAGGTTCAACCAATGTTCGTTCAATCAAGCAACATTCTTTTTTTCTTAACTTAAGGAGAGGGAAGATGACTTTCACGTAGACATGAAGGGGAGGCCCCACAGATAGGATTCATATTTCTGAACGGGGTAAAGATGCCTTCTTCCTGTAGCAGAAAAGTGAGGCCTTCCCTCGGCCATTCCGCTCTTCGGGACTTTCTTTATTCTTTTTTCGTTAAAACAAATACAATTGAAAAATACTGCCTGAATGCTACTTTCGTCTACGTATGGGTTAGATTAGAGAAGCAATCCTCCTTCTATCCTATCAACTAAGCTCTTCTTCGTCCTTCCCCCTCTGAGGGTAGGCTTGCCTCAATTATTATTATATGATAAGTATATATCCCTGCACAGAAGCCTTAGTCACTGAGACTTTTAAGAGACATTAATTAGTCCGAAAGTTAAAGCTGCTATTTCTTTTGCGACTATACCCACCTCTCGTTATTGATTTACTTTGAGAGAACTCAATCCTTGGCTTATGGCAGGAAAACCGGTAGTTAAAAAAGTGCGTGAACCAAGGTTCATAGGCGGATCAAAGTCGAAAGGCAAAGCTGTTGGTTAGACGTAGACGCTGTTAGTTTAATTCTTTTTCATTTAATTTTATGATGAATATATGAACGATTGTGTTGAGTATATTGAACCATTCAATGAAAATAATATTTAATTTGATGATCTTTAATTTGGTTAAGGGTGTGTTTGGTTCTGTGGCGGACATAATTGATTTTGACAGAATTGAGTTTGATAATAATTGATTTATGTTTGGATGCAACAATGTAAAAGTGATTGTTATCAATTCATGATGTTTTGAATAGTTTTGATCAAAATTGCTTTTGAATGTAGAATTACCAAAATGGACATTTAGTCAAATACATATAAATAAAAATTACTACAATGAAAGTATGTAAATAAAAATTACAGATAGATAATAGAATTTAAAGTGCAATATAGTACTTAAATATTATTACAATACTAATTTTGCATGTACTCTATAATTTGATTGCGGACTAAAGCTCTGTTTGGATTGGCGGTGGACAGAAGTGATTCTGGCAGAATTGATTTTGTCAGAAGTGATTCTGGCAGAAGTGATTTATGTTTGGATGCAAAAATATAAATGTGATTGTTCTCAATAAATGATGTTTGGATAGTTTTGATCAAAATTGAGTTTGAATGTAGAATTACCAAAATGAACATTTAGCCAATGCATATAAATAAAAATTACTAATAAATGAAAGTATGTAAATAAAAATTACAAATAGATAATGGAATTTAAAGAGCAATATAATACTTAAATATTAGTAGAATATTATTACAATACTAATTTAAAGTGCAAATAGTATTTAAATATTATTACAATACTAATTATGCATGTACTCTATAATTTGATTGCAGACTAAGTTCCAGTGATTTTTCATGCCGCTGGCGCCGCGGCTCTTCAGACAATTCTTCAAAAATAATAAAAACTTTTCGATAATTTAACTTGGGTATATTTATTTCTTGTTTGTTCAAAATATAATAAATTATAGTAATAATATTCGGAGTATTTGAAAGAAGACAATAGAAAAACGAGAAGGATAATCCTCGTATAATCGGATAACGTTAGGATGTTTGAGGAGTTTAAAGTTTCAATCTGCAATTACACATGAACAAATGTCAACTTTAGTAGTATATTTGATTTTTTTAAAATTAAAACAGAACATGAGTAGTATATTTGATTTTTTTAGTAATTATTTCTAGATATTTAAAGAAAGTAATGAAAGTTGTATATTTGAATTTTTTTAGTATTACTTTTAGATATTTAAAGAGGGTAATGAAGGTGGATAAATTTGTTGATAAAATTAAAGAGGGTAATAAAGGAAATGATAAAATTTAAATTGAAATAAATGATAGAAGTGATTCTGGAGACCAGAATTACTTCTGAAAAGCCAAACCAAACATATCAATTTTGTCATTTTCACGAAAGTAGGTACCCAAAAGCCAATCCAAACAGACACCAAGTCTTGAACGTGATACTCTATTTACAATATTATTAAATATTATTACAATACTAAATTAAAGAGGGTAATTAAGGAAAAGGTAAAAACACAAATTGAAATAAATGTAGAATTGATTCTACTCAACTTAGAAGCTAGAAATTGTAGCTTCTTCCAGAATCAATTTTGAAGAGGAGAATTGATTTTGGAGAGGAAAACCAAACACCCAATTTTGTTCATTTTCACGAAAGTAGCAACTCAAAATCTGAGTTACTACAATTGAAACCAAACATGCACTAAGATTGTGAATATGTGAAAAGACATGGGAAGAGTACTCTGACAATAATATTTAATTTGATGCTTTTTAAATTTAGTTAAGATTTTGAATATATGAACGAGCTTTGCGTTTATCGATTTTTGAATGTGAAATTAACAAATGAAATTAATGATACCAAAATATGTGGGAAAATTGATATTGCTTACCAAAATTAAAGAGTACTTTCCAAAACTAATTTTGTAATCATAGTTAAGATGCTTGTTAAATTAATCTAATCTTAACCTTTAAAATTTATAGTAGACAAATGTCATTCATTTAAATGTGTACTTGAGAAAATGGAGAGAACGTAATGGAGAGGAGCCGATCCCTGTATAAATGTATAAGTGGACTAAAATATTAAACCAAACAAGTAAAGGGGCAACAAGTAAGTCAAGAACAGTTGCAAGCTGAGCCAAATGAAATTGCAAATGCATTTGTGGAGTTTTATACTAAGCTGTTGGGCTCAAAGAAGGAGGATAGGGACAGTGTGTGTGCCAATCTGGTAAGACAAGGACCTATCGTACAGGAGGAGTAATGTGCACAACTTATGTTACCTATAACTGATGAGGAGATCAAGAAAGCACTCTGGGCAATATATGGGGATAAAATATCTGGTCTTGATGAGTGATGGATACAGTAGCCAGTTCTACAAAGATAGTTGGAAAGTAGTGGAAGGAGATGTCATTGAAGCAGTCCAGGACTTCTTCAGAGCAGGTAAGATGCTAAAAGCTCTAAACTCCACCCTAATTACAGTTATCTCTAAAAGCAAACATGTGGAAGGGGTTGGTGATTTTAGACCTATCGCATATTGCAATACAGTCTATAAGATCATTTTTAGAGTGTTGTGTAATAGAATGAAATCAATCTTGCCTACAATTATCTCTGAAAACCAAAGTGTGTTTGTGGAGAGGAGAACCATAGTTCAAAATATCCTCATATGTCAAGACTGGTGAGACTGTATAAGAGAAAGAATTCGACTCAAAGCTGCCTCTTTAAGATTGATCTTAGGAAGGCATATGACTGTGGAGTGGGAGTTTGTGCAGGAGATGTTGGTTGCACTTAAATTTCCTAAGCAGTTTATAGAGCGGATAATGCACTGTGTTACTACTACTAAGTACATCATTGCACTGAATGGTGGAGTACATGGCAACTTTGAAGGTAGAAGAGGACTTAGACAAGGGGATCTTATATCCCCCTTGCTCTTTGTCATTTGCATGGAATATCTCACAAGAGTGTTAAAGAGAGTGGGGGAGATGCCATGATTTGAGTTTCATACAAAGTGCAGGAGCATTAGATTGAAACATATGTGCTCTGCAGATGACATTTTACTCTTTTGCAAGGTAATTATCTGTCTGTGATGCTATTAATCAGAGGATTGTAAATTTTTTCTAACACATCAGGGTTGCAAGGTAATGCAGGCAAATCTAATATTTTTAGTGCTAACGATCCTAAATGCCTGGAAGATATATGCAATGTAATAGGATATCAAAAGGAGAAATTGCCATATAGATATCTTTGGGTACCTGTGTCAGCAAGAAAGATTACATCAGTGGATTGTGAAGTGCTTATAGACAAAATGGGGGCAAGAGTAAGAATTTGGAGTTCAAGAAACATGTCATATGCAGGCAGAATTCAACTAATTAATTATGTCCTACAACATATACATGTCTATTGGTCATCTATCTTTATAATGTCAAAAGATGTCATGAAGAGACTCATTGCTATATGCAGAAACTTCTTATGGGATGACAAAGAGGTAACCAAGAAGACACCACTGGTGGCATGAGACTTGGTATGTAGACCAAAGAAGGTGGGAGGCTTGGGTGTATTAGATATTGTTGAGATATGAGATATACCACATATATACATTGTATATATATGTGGTTAGTTAGAAGATAGTTGGATATTAGTTTGTTATAAATAAGTTCTCATTAAATATTTTGTTATTAGCAAGATATTGTTAGAGGGTCTAATTTCCTATAAATAGGACCATTACTTGTAATTACACCTTAAGCTCTTACAATTAGAAAATATCAATAGAAGAACTTCATTTTTACGCTTCCAAATATCTTCTTTCCTTTTCTCCTTCTTCTTCTCAAATCTCTTCATCTCTGTCTTGCGCTCCTCTTTCCTGTTCAATTATCTTGCACAAATTTCTGCACCTACAGATTCTAACATGGTATCAGAACCGGATAGATCCGAGAGGCGCGACAATTAGCAGATTCAATCGATCGAAAAACAGAAGGAGATTCAATCGATCGAAATTCAAAATTGAAATCAAAATCGAAGGAGTAACTTGAAATCAAAATTGAAGGAGTAACCGACTGAAGAGATCGAGATCGAAAGATCTGTTTTAGATCGACATTACAACATATGAATTGAAGTGAAATTGACGGAACGATGGATTCGACTCGAAGTCGATATTGAAGAAGCTCATAGAGCATATTGAGATGGAAATCAGCAGCAATTGAAAAATTGGAAAAATCAGAATCGCGATTGCGATTTTGAGGAAAACAGAGGATCGAAAATTGAGGTAATTTCTATTATCGCATTTGTCGATCGAGTCGTATGGATATGTTATCAGTTTGTGCGGATACACTCCGCCTTTGGCTATCATTGCGACGTCGAAGATCGCCGAAATTATTTCTAGAGGTTATTTTCGTATTATTTCGTGTTGGAGAATCGTTTTGTAATATTAGAATTGAATTCGTGTTAGTAAATGTTGGATTGTTGCTGCTGTTTCACTGTGGCTGTTAATATTATTCATAAAGCAGCAACTGCTACCGTTTTTGTGTTGTCGAATTGGAGAGAAGTGTCATTTGTTGTTGTCGTGTTGGTGTGTTGGTTATATACTGGTGTATTGACTGCTATGCAGCTCGTGATGATGCTGCTACTGGTGTTGTGGAACCAACAACTGCTCCTTACGCTGCTAATGCTGGTGTGCTGCTTCTGTTAGCGTTACTGCTGGAATTTTGCTCACTGGTAATGTTACTGGTGTGGTGATGTTATTGGTTGCTATTGCCTGGAATGTAGAGTTGGATTGGTCTTGTAGGATGATAAGAGTAGGAAACGTCTATCGATAGGAGGATCGAGGAGTTCTTAGCGACAAATAGACTAAGAACTGAGGGATACTTCGTCGAAGATAATATGGATTGAGTTGAAAATCAATTCAAGGATTCAAAGAGTTATTCACAGTCGATCAAGTGTTAGATTGATTGTCTTTATATGTTTAGCTCAGGATAGGAGAATCGACGGATTTCTAGCCGGAATAGGATTAGAAATTGAGGGAGACTCCGTTGCATATCCGAGATTATTATGAGAGATTGCGTGATGAGAATCGAGGGATTCTCTAGTCCAAGCGAGACTAGAGAACGAGGGGTTCTTGTCGCTTATTGAAATAGCTTGCGTGATGAGAATCGAGGGATTATTTAGTCCAAATGAGACTAGAGAACGAAAGGTTCTTGCCGTGGGTTGCATAGGGAGAATCGGAAGATTATCTAGTCCGAGTGAGACTAGAGAACGAGGGGTTCTTCATTATTGACGTGGGAGTTGAAGCTCCTGTTTGATGCAGCTGTGTTGCTACTTTTACCGGTTGTTATTGCTGCATATTGCAGCTCATGATAGTTGCTGGAACTTTGCTAACTGCTCATTGATGTGACTGTTTCTGCTGGAATTTTGGTGATTGAAAAATGTTTTTGCAGCTGCTGTTGTGGAGATGCTACTGGCTGTTTCTGTTGGGATACCCATATGTGCTGCAGCTATGTATGTCTGCAGTTTATGGAAGAATGTGAGAAAACTGTTATGAAACTTCTATATGGAGCACTGTTAGTACTGGTTGTTACATATGCTGTTGTTGGTGGGATAATTGAATGGAAAACACTATAAGATCCCCACTTGAAGCAGTTAATCAATTTGTTCCTACTAAAGCAGTGATGCAAAAGTAGCGGGACATCAAACCTCAAAACAAGCTACATCCAAGAACTTGGAAAAGATGCATTGGTGGAGTGATGAGAAATGAACATGAAGACTTTACTATGAGATTTTCTATACCTACTGACAGTGGTATGAACAATCAGGCAAAATTGGAGGCTGCTAGTTTTGGAAGCAACTGGTGTTTCCTAATGGTTTCTCTAATGTTCACATGGAACTTGACTTTCAGAACACTTATACTCAAAGAGTTTTCGAAAGTCCTCAAGGATGTTGTTTCTAAGCTAGAACTGAAATCGGTGTTTTCAGTGCCTAGCTTGAGGGGGTGTTGAGATATGAGATATACCATATATATACATTGTATATATATGTGGTTAGTTAGAAGATAGTTGAATATTAGTTTGTTATAAATAAGTTCTCATTAGATATTTTGATTAGATTAGATATTTTGTTATTAGCAAGATATTGTTAGAGGGTCTAATTTCTTATAAATAGGACCATTACTTGTAATTACACCTTAAGCTCTTATAATTAGAAAATATCAATAGAAGAGCTTCATTTTTAGGCTCCCAAATATCTTCTTTCCTTTTCTCCTTCTTCTTCTCAAATCTCTTCATCTCTGTCTTGCGCTCCTCTTCCCTGTTCAATTATCTTGCACAAATCAGAGGCACCTACAGATTCTAACAGATATCACTGTGTAGAATGAAGCAATAATTGCTAAATATGTGTGGAATGTGGCTCAAAAAGCAGATAACCTCTGGATAAAATGCGTGAATCATGTGTATCTAAAGGTCACAGACTGGTGGACATACACTCCTCCTGCTGACTTCTGTTGGTACTGGAGGAAGATATGTAGTATCAAAGATAGATATAAACCAGGTTATGTGGGAGAAGGGTGGTTGAAAGCTGATGAAAATATACTATACAGAGTGGGTATCAATGGGGAAATGAGAAATGAAAGTATGGCAAGGAAGTAAGTGGGTATGGATAATCTTAACACTCTGAAGTACTGCTTTATACGGTGGTAGTAGCTAATAAAAGTTTTCTAAGAAGAAACAGGTTGAAAATGATGGGTGTTACTTATGAAGACAATTGTGAACTGTGTGATAATGCAGTGGAGGACATTGTACATCTCTTCTTTGCGTGTCAGTTCTGATAGAATATTTTCCTCAAAAGACTTCATTCCATTAGGTAAGAATATATACATCTTTACACTAACTAGGAAGAATCTAGAATAATCCTAAAAATATTCCTATACATTAAACTACTTACCATATAAGATGGGATACTACATTAATACAATATACTACACAATATTTCTATAATAATGGTATTACTTCTAGAATATTCTATTCTAGAATATTCTAATACTCCCTCGATTGAAGCCGAGGAGGCGAATCGAGAGGCCCCGAAATTCTTCAAATAAAATCAGCGGAAGCCCTTTCGTGAAGATATCGGCGATTTGATGACGCGTTGGGACATGGAGTACTCGCACTTGTCCGCGTGCCACTTTTTCACGGACAAAATGGATATCCAACTCTATATGTTTAGTGCGCTGATTATGTATTAGATTTCCAGAAAGATATATTGCACTAATGTTGTCACAGTAGACTATAGTAGCTTTCGGAATTTGGCAATGAAGCTCCAGTAAAAGATTCCGAATCCAGCATGAATCAGATACAACATTGGCAACGACACGATATTCAGCTTCAGCACTGGAGCGCGATACTGTGGGTTGCCGTTTGGAAGACCATGAAACTAAATTATCCCCGAGGAATACACAATACCCAGACGTGGAGCGTCTGGTGTCCGGACAGCCTGCCCAGTCTGCATCTGTATAAGTGACAAGTTTGGAGATGCAAGATGGGTAAAGATGTAATCCATATTCCTGAGTGCCCTTAATGTAGCGTACAATCCGTTTGAGCGCCTGCATATGTTCTTCCATTGGATTATGCATGAATAGGCATACCTGTTGTACGTCATAGGTTATGTCTGGTCTGGTAAACGTGAGATATTGCAACGCGCCTGCTAGACTGCGGTACAATGTTGGATCAACAAAAGGTTTATTAGAGATAGCACTTAATTTGGACTTTGTATCCACCGGTGTTGCTGAGGGTTTGCAAGAGGCCATTCCAGCCCGTTCCACGATCTCAGATGCATACTTCTTCTGAGAGAGAAAAAGCCCACCTGCATGTCTTGTCACAACAATTCCTAGAAAAAAGTGCAATGGACCAAGATCCTTCATAGCAAATTCTGAACCAAGTTGAGACATGATATTCTTGCGAAGAGATTCTGAGGAAGCTGTCAGAATAATATCATCCACATACAATAGAAGATAAGCCGTATGATTACCCTGATGATAGATAAAAAGGGAATTATCGGACCGGCTGTGTGAAAACCCCATCTGTGATACAAAATCAGCAAACCGCTGATACCAGGCCCTGGGTGCTTGTTTGAGACCATACAAAGACTTGTTTAGCAGGCATACATGATTGGGATATTTTGGATCTCTGTACCCCAATGGTTGGTGCATGTAAACAGTCTCATTTAGATGACCATGGAGAAATACATTTTTAACATCCAACTGGTGGAGTGACCATCCTATGGAGAGAGACAAGTGATCGCTCGATAGTAGTGGTTTGACTCATCGGATGAATGTCTCCACAATCGATGCCAACTCGCCGTCTTCCCATCACCTACAAGACGGGCCTTATGCCGCTCGAAAGAACCATCGATTTTTCTTTATGGGTAAAAATCCACATAGACCGAATGATGTTAGCATTAGATGGGACAGGCACTAAATCCCATGTCCTGCTTTTTAATAAGAGCTTGATATTCATCATCCATGACCATTTTCCAATTTGGGTCTTTCAGAGCAGACACAGGGTTACTTGGTAATGGTGATTTGGAAATTTGGGTGTGAAGGCTGTATTTAGTGTTGGGTTTGACAATACCATGTTGACTACGGGTGACTGGACGTGTTGTCGGGCCAGTGGACTGGACGCTACTGGCCAAATGTGGTATTTGTATAGCCGGGACTGAATCAGGGGCTTGGGTTGCATTAAGGGTAGGTGTCAAAGCACATGGGCCCGAATGTGTATCAGTATCCCGGACAGTGGGTTGGGCACCATTTGGTAGGGACACGGGTAATGGGTTAACAGAATTTTGTCCATTTGCAGTAGCAGTGACCGAACTATGAGACAATGGTTGGGTAAAAATTGGGTGTATTCCAGCATCCAAAAACTCATAAGTGGGAGATTGTGACTCATTGATTTTTCTAAATGGGAATTGAGTTTCATCAAATATAACATGACGACTGATAAAAATCCTATTGGAGGATAGGTCATAACATTTGTATCCCCGATGATGGGATGAGTATCCCAAAAAAATGCATGGAGTAGATCTCGGTTGTAATTTATGGATGGTGGTGGATGAAAATAATGGAAAACACAAGCACCCAAAAACCCGGAGATGAGAGTATGTCGGTTTTCGAAGGTATAGTAATTGAAGAGGTGTTTGGTGTGATGTATGTTTATTTGGTAGTATATTCAACAAATAAGTAGCCATCCGCCGCATTGATGCCAAAAGTTGTGGAAGTGAGGCGAGCAAGGAATGTCCCGACAATATTATTTATGGTTCGTATTTTATGCTCCGCTCGCCCATTCCGAGAAGATGTGGGCATGAAAAGCGAAAATTCAAACCATTTGTTTTGCAAAAATCCTGCATTGTCTATTATCAAACTCCCGCCTGCTATCACATCGATGTTTTTGATATCCCTTTCAAACTGTTTTTGGATGAAAGCTCTAAAACTAAGGAATGTAGAAAACACTTGTGATTTTTTTGATATGGGAAATGTCCACAAGAATTTAGAGTAATCATCTAAAACAAGAAAATAATATCTATGCCCTGAAGAGCTCAAAACTGGGGATGTCCAAATATCACAATGTATAGTCTCAAATGGCAAAAAAGTACAATTAGAAGACTAAAAGGTAGTTGAATATGCTTACCCAAAGGACACGATCGACACTTATTAAGAGTTCGTGTACATGAAATTGAATTATCGTTTGAGAGAGTTTAAAATGCACTCTCCTGATGTCCCAAACGTTCATGCCATAAATTGGAATTAAAAACAAGAAAATTAAAATGTTTCTTGTCGGTTGTAGTGAAGTAATCGGATAAAGTTCTCCCCGCTATCACATCTCATTAGCCGTGCCCTCTCAAAATCACACACAAGAAAACCAAAAGGATCAAAAGCTACGGTAACCCAGTTATCTGAAGTAAACTTTCGAACGGAGATTAGGTTTTTGATTAATTGTGGTGCATGAATAACATTTTTCAAGGCTAATGGTGGATTTGGTTTGGACAATTTAGTGGAACCATAACCTTTTATTGGAATGGAATGGCCATTTCCGACAGTTATACCATTTGATTTGCTCAAATTAAAATAGGACGTGAGATTACCTTGGGATGACGTCATATGTGACGCCGCACCGAGTCCATATACCACCCGTGGTCCGTGGATTAATCCCGAGCGTGGCATGTTCAATTTCCGCCGATCGCCCATCGCTGAGTGGGCCTCGTTCCACGCCCGAGGCCCAAAATCTGGCCGCCCATCGCCGCCGCCGCCCCGCCCACCGTTGGCCGCCCAAATGTCTTCCGCTGCCGCATTGTTAGCCCACCGCTGGCCGCCCAAACGGTGCCGCCGCCGCTTCCACCGCTGCCCACCGGGCGTGCCCAATACTTGCTGCCGCTTCCATCGCCCCAGCTGGCCGGGCAAAAACGATCGCCGCTGGACCGATTCTGGCTCGAAATGGGCTCGCCTGGGCCAGGGTAGGTGGCGACAAGGGGTCCAGCCAAGTCCATTGTGGCGTGCCCATCGCCGCCGCCGCCGCCACATCGCTACCGCCGGAGCCGCCGCCGCCGCCGCCGCAGAGCCGCCACATCGAGCCGCCACGGAATCGCCGAATTCCAACCGCCGCCGGAGTTGCGATGATTTCCGTTTTTGTTGCGGTTTCCACCTTTTTTATTTCCATGCCGTCCTTTTGACCGGTTATTTCCATCATTAGTGACCATATACGCCATCTTGGCCAGGTTAGCAACCTTTTGGAAAAGACTTGTTCTTCTGGGATTAACATAGATTTTGCTTTGTAGAATAACTAAGTGGGTTACTTTGACGGATAACGGGCAACCCCGCTATATGCCTCACAATCCGTGACAAGTTGTAGAACCAAACGGTTTTGAGACAGGGAACCAACATTTTTTAATTGATCCGCCAACACTTTGAGGCGTTGACAATAAGCAGACGCATTAGGAAAATCCTCCATATCAACACTGGATAATTCTTGTTCCAAAGCAACTGCACGAGAATTTTGATTATCATAAAAAATATCCCGTAATCGATTCCAAGCATCAATTGCCTTAGAATTTGTTTCCATGATCGTGTGTAACAAATCCGTGGATATTGTTGAATATATCCAACCAAAAACAGTGGCATCTAGGACATCCCACAATTCTTTGTCTTCATCCGTTGTCAAGACTCTTTCTTTGTCTTTTTCCGGGGAAATGATGTGGTGAAGAACCCGGTGAGAACGACAACATATTTTAAAAAGTTCCGCCCAGAAAGCATAGTGCACATTCTCCATTTGTAAAGTTATGGGAACATGAGTTTTGATATTGAAAACTGTGAGGGCTGGGTGATAGAACGATTTGGATTCAGACATGTTGATAATAGTTGGATGAAAAAAACAAAACACGATGAACAGGAAAATAAAAAATTTCGATGTGGAGGAGAGCGAAATTTCGAAAAAAAAGAAATAATTTTGGTGTTTAGGAAGATGAATCTTTTCCTAAGCTCTTGATACCATGATAGAATATTTTCCTCAAAAGACTTCATTCCATTAGGTAAGAATATATACATCTTTACACTAACTAGGAAGAATCTAGAATAATCCTAAAAATATTCCTATACATTAAACTACTTACCATATAAGATGGGATACTACATTAATACAATATACTACACAATATTTCTATAATAATGGTATTACTTCTAGAATATTCTATTCTAGAATATTCTAATAAGTTCTTCAGAACCTGTCTTGATATTATAATGCACTGGTTGGGGCTGAAAATTCAGAACATAGAAGTTCAATGATTACGGGGGAGGATGACAAGAAACATGAAAGGTAAGAATTGCAGAGAATTCATCTTAGCTGTGCTTACTGCTTTGATTTACAGGATTTGGAAGGCAAAAAATGAAGGAGTTTGGAAGTAGAGTGTTCCCTTGCCAAGAATAGTGCGTGAAGGTATACAACATGAGGTGGCTATAAGGGAGAAAAGTAAGAGAAGGAAGGAGTGCAGACGTGGAAGAAAATGGATACAGGTTATACCAACATACATAGTTTAGATTATACTTATTTTCATTTGTTTTGAGACAAAAGGAATGCTAAGTCTCGGAAAATAGAATAGAAAATTGTAATTGTTTGTTTGTATGGTGATCAATAATATGATTTCTTTTCACCAGAAAGTAAAGGGGCAATTGTGGATAATTTCGCAAATTACTAGTATTGGCATTAGCAAAAATGATAAGTGATTACTTTTGACGATTGACAAAGTGAATGAATAAAGCGAATGAACTAGGTCTATGAACATGTTTCATATAAGACACAGATGTGAAACAACTGATTGAAACAAATGCGAAGATCAGGTCCAAGCACGTGTTCTTGCTCAGAGTCCTACCGCGAGTAAGAGTTGTGGTTTATGGTAGAGACTTGACATATAAGGCTGCAATATTTCTTGCCATACTTATCAAGATACTTTAGAGTCCTACAATGAAACTAAAGCTGCGTGAAGAAGATTAAAGATGATGTGTTACAAAGTTTACGTTTACAGTTCTTGAGTATAGATTCTTGAGCTGCGTGAAGAAGATTAAAGATGATGTGTTACAGAGTTTACGTTTACAGTTCTTGAGTATAGATTCTTGTATTAGGATTGATCATCCAGTAGTAACTTTATCAACTTTCATAGAATCACACTGTTAGGTATAAACGTTAGTCAAATTCAACTTCAAGTTGGGATAACTTGGAGTGGGCTTACTAGTCTAGGGAGATTGGTGAGATAGGGATTAGAGTTTATAGTTCCTAGGTTACAAAGTTTGTAACTTGAATTTGCACATGCTCATGTTGTAGTGAAGTTATGGGTTAAATCCTACAGAGGTGTAGGTCGTGATTTTTTCTACCTTTGTTAGCCGGGTAGTTTTCACGCAAAATTGTTGTGTCTTTACTATTATGCAGTCGCTACGCTTAGAATAAGTAGAGTAACGTGTTTCATCCATTAGATGAAAATTAGATATCACATAGGATAAATATCTGATAGTGCAGAATAGGGCTCTTACCGGTCCGAATACTCCCGGTAATTATTCGAGAATTAGACCGGTAAATCCGGACCGATACTCGGACCGAAAAGTTAACGGTCCGACATTTAGTACCAAAAATTACCCGGACCAAGAACCCAGAATAACCTCCCACACCAACCCTCCATTTCCCACCAAATTTCTCCACCTAACCCCTACAACCAAATTTCCGGACGTATTGTAAATTAGTGAAATTTTAAGTGGTCAAAACTTTGCGCTCGGACATCCGTTTGACCTATTTTTTTTTGATTTCACGTATTTTTGCGAGACAGGGCCGGACTTTTGCAGTTTGAAGTAGCCGATTTCCCAAAAAGCGTTCGTCTTGCCAATCAATTTCACTTTTTCCCCAAATCGTTACGTTTTTTTCCTTTTCAAAGCTAAATATCTCGCGATATACAATATATTTCACGTACAAATTTCGTGGTAATGTGTCAGAGAATGTCACTTTCAGTATTGAAAATTCAATTTTTTTAAAAAAAATTTGGGCCCCGGACCCGGATACCCGGACCGGACCGATAAATTTATCGGTCCGGATATCCAAATACCCGAATCGAACCGGACCGATAACACCCCTAGTGCAGTATAACAACTAGGGGTAATTTTGAGCCTTTTTAAAAAATAATTGTTTTATAATAATTCTTTAACTGAGTTGGAAAGTAAGAATAAATGTATGATAGTTTTGTAATGACAAGGACGTAGTTGAAAAGTAAAAATTTACGAAATGGAAAATATGTAATGACGAGGGCATATTTAGCTGAGTTGGAAGGTAAGGCAAATTTATACTACATAAATATGGTAAAAGTAAGTAAAATTTTATACATATAAAATTTGTATCTCCTTAAGATAAGCGAAATATAGGCTCAAATTTTAGGTATGATATCTTTAGAACTTTTATAATGTCCTTATCAGAATTTATAGCTCTGCAATGTTGGCAGTAAGGGTAATTTTAGTACTTTAATTTCTATATATCAAAATTAAGTCTTTCTATATTTCTTAAATTTGTGTCCATTTAAATATATCATACTTTTCACATAAAATAAAAACGAGCCAACCTTGCAGAATACAGATTTTGCATTTGATGTAAAAGACATTTTTTTTTGTTCCTGCAATATAAGGATGGATAAATTAGAAGAATCATGTCTTGAACTACCTGTATATATTTAGGTAAAGCTTTTGAATGTCAAAATCCAGAATTTTACGCCAGCATTATTCAGATGTGTATGTATATTGCAAGGATTCAATATAACAAAAATTACATAAGTGATTAGAGCGGTATACCCCTTAACCGATATGATTAAGCAAATTAAATTGATGAACGTCTAGATAAAAACAGAAAACCTTTGGATATTAATAAGTGATGACATTTGGATAAAAACAAAAAACCTTTGAAATAATTTAAAGTGCACCGGAAATAGATAAAGAACACAAAAGTTTAATTTTCATAGGTTATATATTAATATAACCCATGATGGTCAATGATCAACGATATTGTATATATGTATATACAATTGATATATTCCTTCTTTACAATGTTACAAGATGATACAAAAGGAATAAAAAAATGGTTAAGTCGCAGATGACTTATGCCTGAAAAATCTATCTAAATAGAAGTGATCAACACCTCATTACAATTGCTTCAATAAAAGAACAAATATAGAATCTAAAGAGCAATTATAATGTCGGACAGAATGTCGTCACAAACTCAGGCAACACAGTGATCCAGTCTCTTTGATCGATATTTCTGGAGAGCTTTCTCTATCGTTTTCACTCTGAAATTCTGGATATAGAATCCTTGAAGTGACCTCTCTATTTATAGTGGAGAGTTCCCTTGAAAGACTCTTCAACAGGCTGTAGAATTTGAGCTAAAACAGGAGCACGTGAGGCAGTAGCGTAAGCCACGAAACTCTCCAACTGCTTGGACTATTTCTTCCTCGTCTTGCTCCTTAAGTTATGCTCCTCTTGGACTTGGTCTTCCTCGTTTGCAATTAGCTCCAACTACTCCTTGCCAAGTCAATTTGTCATGTGATAAAACAACACGCTTCAAAACGATTCGTGAAGATAGTAAAATACAGCTACTGTATCGTCGTCACAAATGTCAAGACATTTGGTCCAACATTTTCTGATTTTAACTTAGCTCTGAAAATGATATGTTAGGAAAATATTATGACGCAAAACCTAACATTAACATTCTCCCCCTTTTTGCCTTTCTTCACAAAACCTAATCGAATAAGTGCAAGTGACTTATAGCGACGGCAACATACATGCTCCCCCCTTAACCTGTGAAATAAAACATATACAATATACACATATATATACCATATAGGATTGGAAAAAATAAACATCCATGACAGTGTTCACATAATCGTCATCTATAGAACTTTACAACCCAAAAATAAAAAGTATCAAAGATTGTATTAAAAAATATTCCAATGTTTAGAATGGATCATTCAACCTTAGCCATCATTCAACACCACATTCAGTAGCAAAAGAAACAACAGCAACAGTCTCTGACAACAGCATCTCAGACATAACAACTCGTCGACATCAGTCTTCTCAGAAGTTCGACAGAAGTAGTAGATTCCAACCTCTTTCTACTTCTTCTAACTTCACTGCCTATCTCCCCCTGCACCAGTACCAGGTGATCGACGAGATCTTCTTCGCGTAGATGCAGGCCTGCTTCTTTCAGCTTGTTCTTTTGTTTGTCCAGCTTCAGCTTTGTCTCCCCCTTCCTCCCCTTCTTTAGCTTTGTCTCTCCCTGCTTCATCTCTTTCTTTCTCCCTTTGTATAGTACCATCACCATCTCCCCCTTTTTGGGAAGAAAGCAAAAATAGAAAGTGGTCTCTGGCTTGAACTAATGTTGCCCTGACATGGTCAACTCCATCTATCTGCGAGTTGATCTTTGCAATTTTTCTTACCAACCAGGCAGTAGACAGTACTGACTGCGGCATGTTTCCTGGAATGTCAGAAACATTTCTGACAACATCCTCACTTCCAGCTTCTTTTCTCCAACGCAGATCAATGATTCTGTTCGTGCTCCTCAGTACTGTTTGATTAACAACATACATAGGGATGTCAATGGGGCGGGGCGGGGGCGGGGGAAGGGTATCCCATACCCGTACCCACCACCTAAAACACATTCCCATCCCCGCCCCACCACTCATCACGGGTAATAATTCTTCCACCCGCCCCGCCCCACTTACTTCACGCGGATACCCACTTACCCGGCGGGTACCCATTAATAAAATGCTCAAATAATGTCTAGCAATTGCTTTAGTCACCAAAATGAAAGTTATATAAGAAAAGGGAAAAAAAAAAGAACCTTTCCACTATTGTGTATCGAATATCAATTCTAAAACCTTGTCAAAATATTATGAATATTAAAAAACAGTAAAGATGAAAATATTTAACAAAAAAAAGGAGAACAAAGAGAATAAGAAAAAGAAACGTGGTGCATTACGGTGCGGGTTAGCTCAAGTCACATTTCAAATCAAGAAAGGGCCAAATAAATTCGTAAATAAACTAATAGATGATACGGATATGGGCGGTGCGGGTACGGTCGGTGTGGGTATGGTGCGGATAGCGGGGCGGGGCGGGTACGGGGCGGGTCTTATATGAAATCCACCCCCGCCCCACTACCCATGGTGGGTAGCACTTTTGATACCCATACCCGCCCCACCACCCACCAAACCATCCCCCATACTCGCCCCAATTGGAGCGGGTGCGGGGCGGTACCCGCATTTACCCGCCCCACTGACATCCCTAAACATACACCTTAGGTTCTTTGTTTATCATATCTTTCTTTGGTGGTTTGAACCCTTGAGATGTCAGGACTTTAAAGATCAAGGAGGGAAAGGGTAGGCTTATATTGGAGTCCTTTTCAGCCAAATTACAATCTGTTGAAAGATTGTCTTTCCCATATCGACTTGTAAACCTTTTCCTATCTTGTAAATGAGTATTGCTTGCTCTATAGTTATAATTGACTCGTTCATTGAGATGAGCCAATTATATATAGCAATTTTGTGTAAGATAGCAAACAATGCGGTAAACTTCGACACTGGACACCTTGACACCCATTTCTTCAAAACACCTCCAGTGATATAGGTAATCACTTCATCTCTGTCATTTACAACATCCCTTTCTTATTTTTCCAATCCATCATTCAGACTCAAACATTGGTTGATTGTGGTAGGTGTGAAGTCGTAAAACTTGTCATAGAGATAAATCTTGCCAAATTTCTTTGATTCGATCTTTTCCATTTAGTTTCCAGATTAGAATAAAACAACCTCACAATATCTTCAACATATGGACACTTGTTATTGAAAGAGCCTAGTAGATTTCTTTCGGTAAAAAAGTCCATCAGGTCATATTCAGTGCATGATGCAATGTCCACTACTTTTTCTGTTCTGATAGTTCTATTTTTAAACCTTGACCAATGTTCAGACTTTTCTTTAATTAGAAATTTATCTGAGTAAGGATGTACCTCATTTTCCGATTCAGTTGCAGATTTGCTCGATGAGGTTGGAGAACTTGATTTTTTTCCACATGTTGGGATGTTGACAGAGATGTTGTGACATTTTCAGCAACATCTGGGGTATCTTCTGATGACTCTTCAATCACTGCTTTTTGCAAGATTTTTCTGGGGTAAAACTTCTTTAAAGGCGTATCATCTGGGATTTCCTGATCTTCACTCGAATCCACAATATTAGGAACAAAGAGATTAGAATACGATGGTGACACTGGAGTTTCTGTTGGTAGTTCAGTCAATGGAGTCTTCTCCTCATCATCTTCTGTGGTCCAACTGAAGTCTGAATCATTCCAATAATTGCTAGATACCGCAGAAGCAGCGGTATCGACCTTCTGTCTTTTTGCAGCAGATTCAGCACTACTGAAATTTCTCTCAAAATTGCGAGTGGACCTTCGAGTGGGAAATTTGGATGTACTTTCCCTCTTCAGTAAAACAGTGACATCAGGAGTTTTCTCCAAGTCAATCGTATTGTTGGTGTCTCTAGGGTAAGCTGTTTCTATTGGTTCTTAAAACTCACTTAATATAATGGCTGTGCATTGTGGAGGACTTGTGCTCATTGGTGTAGGTTCTGGAATGTTAGGTGACATTTTGGGTGACATTGGTGAAGTATCCATTGGTGAGAATAGTGAAGAAGATGAGGGGGTGTTAGGGTTTTTGAGAGTTTGGTAAAGTGGTGTGTTTTGGAAGGGATCCATCGGTTCTTTCCGGGAAGAACTAGACTAGAAAGATTAGCAATTGAAGATACATTTATACACTTGACAACAATATTTTTGTTTCCAGATTTTAAGAGTTTGTATTGTGTTTCAATATTTGTTCCTAAAATTTAGAGTTTTTTAAAAGATAGACATCAAGATTAGATCATTATCAACAAAAAACATAAAAATATGTTCAAAAACCAACGACACATAGTAGGGAAAAATATAACTGAATTTTCAAAAATCAGTTACACACTGCATTCCAACAAATATCAGTATCTGAGAATGTCAACAGTAATGTTAGCAAAATTTTGAACAACACATGTATCATAATCTCTAAAAACATTTTTTTACTTTCGGCAATAAACCAAGACACATTTCATATATGATTTTATGAGTTCAATCTCCAGACCAATGTAACATTTTCCCATTGAGTCCTAGATCTAATCATAAAACACATAAGAAACTTTATTTTTGTGTCCAAAATAAGAATACTTATTTAGCATCCTCATAATTTCTTTTGATTAAGCACTTTGATACTCCTATAGTATATGAACGGTATCAATTTTCAAGGGCTTTGCCCAATCTTCATAATTGCCGAGAATTACAAAGGCTTTGCCTTATTTTGATACCTCTTTTTATGATATCTAATATCATCGCAGAGAACGGTATCACATTAAAATCATGTTCTTATTTGAAAACCATACATGTATGACCAAAAATCAGACATAACAATTTACTGAAAATCAGATTCTAATATTACAAGGGTAATATCACCCGAAATGTTAGAGGCATTTCAGACGACATTCGTCCAACAATGCCGAATTTTGACAGAACAGAGATCGAGAAAGCTTTTCAATTTAGAAAATTTCTCATGATCTAAAGCTTTTGTAAAGATATCAGCTAGTTGATGAAGTGTGTCAACATAATCAATTCGCACTAGCTATTTTTCAACTAAATCTCTTAGAAAATGATGTCTAATATCTATATGTTTTGTACGAGAGTGCTGAACT
The DNA here is from genome assembly GCA_029844215.1 of Przewalskia tangutica. Taxonomy (NCBI): domain Eukaryota; kingdom Viridiplantae; phylum Streptophyta; class Magnoliopsida; order Solanales; family Solanaceae; genus Przewalskia; species Przewalskia tangutica. Next base: position 32,474,398 of record CM056731.1, on the reverse strand, counting down.
AGATTTATTGAAATGTTAATGACACTCATATTATCACAATATAAAACTAAGATATTATTTGAAAAATCATAGTCGTCTAACATGTGTCTTAACCATATTAATTGAGAACAACAACTCACCGCTACATATTCGATTCAAAGAATGAGAGAAACACGCTTTGTTTCATGATCGTACCAAGAAACTAAATAATTGCCAAAGGTAAAAATATCCTCCACTAGTACTCTTTCTGTCATCCACATCACCAGCCCAATCCGAGTCACTATATCCTATTAGATTAGGATTAGTGTCTTTGGAATACCAAATTCTCAACTCAAATGTGCCGGCAACATATCTGATGACACGTTTAACGACATTTAAGTGGGAGCTTTTGGGACAGGCTTGGAATCGAGCACACACATTAAACATTAGATTAGGATGACTCGCGGTGAGATACAGAGACTACCTATCATAGAACGATACAAAGTTGAGTCGACATTTTCCACAACATAATCTTTGCATATAGTCTGTGTTGATCCCATTGGAGTCTTCATATGTTTAGCACTCTCCAATCCAAACTTCTTGACCAAATTATTGGCATACTTGCTCTGGAAGATGAAGATTCCCTCCTCATTTTACTTTATCTGCAAGCCTAAGAAAAATGTTAATTCCCCTATCATGCTCATCTCAAATGTCGAGGACATAACTTCGACAAATGTCTTAAGATGGGACTGTGAAGTCGAACAAAAAACTATGTCATCTACATAGATTTGAGCAATGACCATGTCTACTCCGTGGTGTTTTATAAACAAAGACAATCAGCTACACCACGTTTGAAATCAAATTCAAGAAGAAACTGAGTTAAACGACCATACCATGCACGTGAAACTTGTTTTAATCCATACAAGGCCTTTTTCAGCTTGTATACAAATTGTGGATGGTGGGGATCTTCGAATCCTTTAGGTTGTTCAACGTACACTTCCTTATCAATATATCCATTCAAGAAAGCACCTTTTACATTCATTTGATGGAGAGTGATCTTCAAACAACAAGCTATGGCAAGCAACAATCTAATTGACTCAATTCTAGCAAATGGAGCGTAGGTTTTATCGTAGTCAATCCCTTCAACTTGAGAGTATCCTTGAGCAACTAGTCTAGCTTTATTTCTCACTACAGTTCCAGATTCATCTGATTTGTTTTTAAAGATCCATTTAGTTCTAATAATATTAGTATCATCAAGCAGAAACTAAATCGACTTCATTTCGTGAATCGTTTCTAATTCTTCTTGCATAGCTTGTATCCACCAACTATCCTTGAGTGCTTCATTGACATTCTTTGGTTCAAATGTAGATACATAACAAGAAATGGCTTACCTTATGATATACGGTGGACATGCACGCATATTTCACCATATCTAGATAATTCCTTGGTTCCTTCCTTCTTGTTCTTACACCTTCAGACACATCTCCTATTACTTGTTCTGTAGGATTATTTCTTCTAATTCTGGATGAGGGATCCCTACGTATTGGGTCTCGCAATTCAGCCTCTGATTCCTCATCTGAACCTGCAGTGTTCTCGGTTTCTGCTTCAGGTGTTGCTGTAGATGTCGTGACATTTGGAGCAACATCTGGATTTTCTGCATTCTGCACATCTTCCACTGTTGTGATAACATCATCTACTGATTTATTTCCCGTAAGCTCAATAATATCATCAAAGAAAATGTTAACAGATTCTTGTACGATTTTGGTTCGAAGATTATAAACTCAGTAAGCATGGTTATTTTGGAAATAGCCTACAAAAATTCCCTTATCACTTTTAGAGTCAAATTTAGCTAGGTGATCTCTATCATTAAGAACATAACACACACACCCAAACACATGAAAGTAACGCAAATTGGATTTCTTTCCATTCAAAAGCTCATAGGGTGTCATTTTAGTTCCAGGCCTAAGATAGACTCTATTAGTGATGTGACTTGCAATATTTAGAGCTATTGCCCAAAAACATTTTGACAACTTCTTAGAACTCAACATGACTCTAGCCATCTCTTGTAAAGTTCTATTCTTCCTCTCTGCTAAACCATTTTGCTGTGGGGTTTTGGAAGCAGAAAACTCATAAAAAATGCCATTTTTCTCACAAAATGTAGAGAACTGACTATTCTCAAACTCTTTTTCATGGTCGGATCTAATCCGAAAAATAGAAGAATGATATAGATTTCTTATTCTAGAGTGTAGTACCTTGAACATGCCAAACGTTTGAGACTTTTCCTTCAAAAAGAATATCCAAGAATACATGGAAAAGTCATCCACAATCACATATGAGTACCTCATGCCTCCTAGACTGTCTACCTCAATTGGACCCATAAGATCCATGTGCAAAAGCTGAAAACAGTGAGACGTACCTGAATGTTGTACATCATTTTGAGAAACATTGTGGGAGACACCGATTTGCTTACCTTTGAGACAATCTTCACAAACCGCTGTTTTATCCTTAGGACTTAGTTTAGGGATGCCTCTTACTACCTCATAAGAAATTACTCTTTTAAGGTTGTGGAAATTAACGTGCCCTAATTTTTGATGCCACAAGGTCGTGTCATCAGTCCTAGCACTATTGCAAATATCTTGTTCTCCAACAAGATAACAATTATCGTTCGTTATTGTACCTGCCATTACACATTGATTAGCTTCATAAGTAACTGTACAAGCATACTTGTTAAACTTTACCTCTAGATCGTCATCACACAATTGACTTATACTAACTAGATTGACCATCAAACCGTTAACGTGCAAGACATTTTTCAGTGCTGGAACTCCAGGAACACTCAAGGTTCCTCTTCCTATGATTTTACTTTTTCCTCCACCTCTGTATGTGACATTACCTCCACTTAGAGCTTCGTAGTTCCTCAAACACTCTTTTGTCCCCGCCATGTATCGAGAACACCCACTGTCGAAGTACCACGATCCTGAAATGTTAGTTCTCAATGCAGTAATAGCTATATTACATCTCACATTCATACCTTGCCTGGACCTTCTTTACCTTTTTCCTGCTTACGATTCTCGAGAAATCGCTGAGTCTTTATGCCGAATGTTGGACAACATTTTCGACGACATTCGGCTCCTGGACTTTTGCAGTTTAAATCAGTAAGGTTTTAAATGGCCAGACTTGTTACAGTGATGACACACAAAATTCCTCTTTTTTATGAAGCCCATTTTCTCATTTTTATCAAACAAGTTGGAGCATATTACATTAATGGAGTTTTTGTAGCCCAAACCTGCATGTTGTGGTTGACTAACACTTAGAATTTCATCTAGTTTGAAAGTACCGGTGTTAAGCTTTCGGAAGGTAGCTTCGGCCAGATCTAACTTCGCATTGATCTTACCAAATTCAAGATCCTTTTTGGTAAGAGTAACCTCTAGTCGGATTATTGTGCCTTTCAAACCTGCATTCTCAAGAGTTAAAGTTTTTACCTTTGAGTCAAGTTGTTTGGATTCAACAATTAAGTCCTTGCAAAGTTTTTGTAATTCTTTAATCATGTCATCCTTCGAGTCGACTTGAGTCTTAGGGTCAGATTCACAATTTGAAACAAAACCACTAAAGTAGTTAACATCTGAATAGTTAAAAAATTCATACCTGTCGGATGTTACTGGACCTGCAGATGTCATCGCTGATGTTGTCGAAAATGTTGTGACATTCGGGACAACACAGTCAGCGACATTTTCATCATCTGACATTGACTGTTCGAAAATAGTGGCCTGCATAGTTTGTGACTCCATTTCTGGTTCCTCTTCCTCTTCACCTTCATCGTCACTTAGAGAAATCCATAGACTTTTCCAGCTTTTCTTAAAGTGTTTGCACACTCGTTGGCATAATGGATCCATCCCGAGCAGGCATGGCATTGTATACCTTCGAGCTGCTTGGGATCAAACTTGGTTCGGTCTGAGTTGGTTCTCCTAAGTTGATTTCCTTTTTGCGTTGTAGGAAGAGTTTTAGTGAATCGTGGATTGAAGCCTTGACTTTGGTGCTCTTTGGGTTTAGTTTTATTTTTATCATCGTTGAACCTTCTTAACATCGTATTGAATTTTCGAGTGAGAAGGGCAACGTTAGCACCATCCCCGATTTCTTCAAGATTTTCGTCCTCTTCATTGACTTGAATCTCTAAGGATTTTGCTTGAAGTGCAACATCTTTGCCTCTATACAATGTCCTTTGATTTTCCATGTTCATCTCATAAGTTTTGAGGATGCTTATTAAAGTATGGAGATCCATTGTAGCGAGGTTGTGTGCTTCTTCAATCGCACATATCTTAATATTGAACTTTTCAGGAAGAGATCGAAGTGCTTTTTCAACAAGTTGACTGTTGGTCAATGGAGACCCAAGAACTTGACATTCGTTAGAAATGTCGATCAACTTTTCAAAATAAGTTTTGATATCATCCGTTTCTTCCATCCTCAAACGTTCGTATTTACTCATGAGGGTTTCGTTCTACGAACACTTGAGCTACCTTCACAATGAGTTTGTAGGGTATCCCAAACGTCCTTGGCAGTTGAACAATTTTGGATAAGTTTGAACATATAAAGATCTACCCATCCAAAAATAGTTTTAAGAGCCTTTTCATTGAAGCCTGCACTATTGGTTTCTTGACTTTCTTCCACACTCCATTTGGCCTCAGACTTAGGTAATATGTCGCCTTCCTCGTCCGGTGGGAGCATAGGAACAGTATATTCATTTATAATTGATCTCCATGCTCTCACATCAATGGATTTGAAATGATAACGTAGGCGAATCTTCCAATAAGGATAATTTGAACCATCTAGGATAGGAAGTTTACCAATATTTGAATTAGCCGGATTAATAGTTAAAGTAAAAGGACCTTAGCACTTATTACGTTAAGTGTCGGCTCTGATACCACTTGTTGGGTCCCGTGAGTTAATACTATAGAATAAAGAAAATCAAACAACAACGTAGAACTGAACGTATGCAGAAACAGTGTCAAATATCAGCTAAAATGTCGTCTGACATAAGTGATGACATTTGGATAAAAACAGAAAACCTTTGAAATAATTTAAAGTGAAGCGGAAATAGATAAAGAATACAAATGTTTAATTTTCATAGGTTATATATTAATATAACTCATGATGGTCAATGACCAAAGGTATTATATAAATTGAGATGTTTTAACATATCGTTTGGAGCCATGATCAATAATTTCTTTTTTTTTTCTTTTTTTTTTTCAAAAAAAGAAAGAAAGAAATTATTGATCATGGCTCCAAACGATATGTTAAACCATCTCAATTTATATGATATAGTTTGACTGGACACGAAGTTTAAAAAATAAAAAAATTAAAATTTTGTAATTTAAAAGAAGTTAAAAATATTTGTATGGTTATAGATCATCTCGTTAAACGTAAAAGATAAAGTCTAAAGTTAAATTGTTGCCAAATAAAAAAATGTGTTATTTTTTTACGACAGACTTAAAAAAAAGTGTGTCATATAAATTAGACAAAATAGTATATATTTATCGTAATTCATAATGATCAATCCTCTCGAATAACTGGAAAATTTTCCAATAAATAAATGCATGGTCAACAAGGAAAGAAAGGGATTGGAAAGGAAAAAATCATGGAAATTACAAATTTTGTGAATGAATGCGTTTCTGAAAGAGAGAGTTCCATATCCCCGTACATTTTCAATGTTCAAGTCAAAAAACGATTCATTTACAAATTGAGCAATATGGACATGCATGTATTTTGGTTTAAATTAAGATATAAAATATTTTAATTCATCTAAGAGCAGTTGAATACTATAGACAAATATGATAGGATTTGTGAATTATTCAATACCAAATCTTGTCAATCCGTCGTAGTTCGTGAACAATTGAACATCACAGACTAATCATTCTAATCTAATATGAGTTGTGATTTGTATTTTGGGCATGACTTTTGCTTTGTTTTGATTGTTCTGCTTGTGATTATGCTTTGTCTTGAGTCGAGAGTCTCCCGAAACAGCCGTTATATCTACCAAGATGAAGGTAAGGTCTGTGTACAATTGTTAATTATTGCAGAATCGAAATGAGGAGGAAAGGAGAACTGAGGCGTCAAATGAAGGAGAGATATTGGGCTCGAAAACAGAGCTTCTGTGTTGCAGTTTTTATTATGAAGACTTAGTCACAAAATAATGTGGAAGTCATTATTTATATAATACAAAATAGAGAAAAGGAGATGCGAATAAGTTCACCTCCAATACACTAATTCACTAATCACCTCCAATAACTTCAACACCCCACTCAAACTAGGGGTTAAGAATAAGTTCTTCATGCCTAGCTTGAAAATGAGATGCGAATGGTGTCCTGGCAGGAGAGCTTTGGTAAGCATGTCAGCAGACTGTCTGTCTATGCAACATGTCGGGTAGAAATCAGACCTAGTCGAACCTTCTCGCGAATGAAATGACAATCAATCTCGATATGCTTAGTCATCTCGTGAAAAACTGGATTGTTGGCAATCTGAATTACCGACTTGCTGTCACAAGAGACTGAAATAGGCAGTTGCACAGACACATCTAGTTTTGAAAATAGCCAAGTTATCCAAACAATCTCAGCCACCACTGATGCAAGACTTCGATACTCAGATTCTGTTGAACTGCGCGAAACAGTTTGCTGCTTCTTGGACTTCCAAGAGATGAGAGAAGATCCAAAATACACTAAGTACCCCGAGATTGATCTCCTAGTATTTGGACATGAAGCCCAATCTGCGTCGCAATATGCAGATAAGACATCACTCCCCTCTACTGCAATGAATACTCCCATACCTGGAGCCTGCTTGATGTATCTCACCACTCTTCGATGCAAGCGTGTGATCGCTTTGGGCTCGTGATAAATTGACTCAAACATCGTGACCGAAATGCAATGTCTGGCCTAGTATGATCAAGTAAAGCAATCTTTCAATCAACCTCTGATATGCCCCTAGATTCTGCGAAATTGCTGCGTTGCGCATTCTCTCACTTTCTCAGGCATCATCTTCTGAAGATGTGTGTCATAATCAACAGAAGTGAACCTCACATTAGCCTCCATAGGTGAAGAAACAGGCTTCGAACCTGCTAAGCCCATATCCTCAATGAGCTCCAAAGAATACTTTCGTTGATGCATTACTATCCCTTATTTGTTCCTGACAAACTCAAAACCCAAAAAGTATCTTAGTTCACCAAGATCTTTAATCTTGAAGTAATGCTGTAGGATGGCCTTTGTCTCATCAATAGTCCCCTGATCATTCCCAGTCAGTAGAAGATCATCTACGTATATCAGGACCATGGCAATCTTGTCTCCATCCATTCTGATAAGCAAGGAGTAATCAAACTTACTTTGAACAAAACCAGAAGAAACTAAGGCAGTTATCAACTTAATATTCCACTGTCGAGAGGCTTGCTTAAGCCCATACAATGACTTAAGCAATAGACACACCTTCCCTTGTTTATGTTCAATCCCTTGCGACAAACTCATATACACATCTTCATTAAGATCCCCATGTAAGAATGCATTAAACACATCCATTTGCTAAATTGCCCATCCTTTAGCTACTGCCACAGAGATTACACTCCTTACAGTCACCATCTTAATCACAGGTGAGAAGGTTTCATGGTAGTCAATGCCTTCTTTCTGGCTATATCCTTTAGCTACAAGCCTCGCTTTAAATCTTTCCACCTCCCCAGTGATTTTATATTTGATTTTGAAAACTCATTTACATCCAATGGGTCTCTTGTTCTCAGACAGATCCACAATCTCTCAAGTTTTATTATCTTCTAGAGCTTTGATCTCTGAATGCATAGCCTCAACCCATCTTTGGTTCTTGGCTGCTTCATAGAATAACTGTGGTTCATGATCGACTGAGATCTTAGCCAGAAAACAATGATATAAAGCAGACAACCCAGTTAATTCAACACATCTGACATTGGATATGCACATCCAGCTTGGTTGTTTGGATGGAAAAAAAATCCTTCGGTGGACCTTCTTCTGATTGCTGCATTATCTTCATCCTCAGCTGCACTACCAGGCAATGTGTCCTCATTATGAAATTCATCATAAGAAGCTGTAACACCATCATTGTTTGAAACTGCTACACCACCATTACTTGAATCTGCTGAACCTTCAGAATGGACAGGGGCAGTTGTATGAGTGTCGAAAAACACTCTTCCTCCTGGTATAGTATGTGGAAGTACCTGCTCATCATCAACACACTGATCAGAATTACAATATTGAGAAATTACTGAACCCCCACTCTCCTGAAACTGCTTATAAGGAAATATATTCTCATGAAAGGTCATATCCCTGCTGATGAACACAGCTTCACTGATCAAGTCCAACAACTTGTAGCCCTTTCTATGAACTGCATACCCAAGTAGAACAACCTTGATGGCTCGTGGTTCAAACTTATCTTTCCTCACTAAGTTTGAAGCATAGCAGAGACAGCCTATCACTTTTAAATGAGACAGTAATGACATCTTCCCAAACAACTTTTCATATGGTGAAATACCTTTCAGTACAAAAGTAGGTACACTGTTTATCACATATACAACAGTCTCAATGCAATCACCCCAAAACTTTGCTAGCAAGTGACTTTGTATTTTAATAGCCCTGACTATCTCCAATATATGCCTATGTTTTCTTTCAACTACTCCATTTTAATGTGAAGAATATGGACAAGATTTCTGATGTATGATCCCTAATTGATCAAACATATCAGAACAGGCAGAATTTAGAAATTCTATCCCACTGTTTGTTCTAATTCCTTTTAACAGTTAGGCCAAACTGATTCCTTATCATCACAAACAATTTCTTAAGAACAGTGATTACATCAGACTTAACATGCATAAAAAAAACCCATGTCCACCTAGTGTAGTCATCCACCACAGTGAGAAAATACCTCATATTATTATAGGATGGCACTTTATAGGGTCCCCATACATCTAAATGCAAGAGCTGAAAAACAAAGTCAGTATTGCTATTTCTATCAGGGAATACCTTCCTTGTTTGTCTAGCCAAAGGACACACTTCACAACGTCTTATCGAAAAATCTGATTTATCTTTAAAAACAACTAATTTTTTAAGCATACTCAATGGAACATGGCCCATTCTCCTATGCCATAGCTCTGCTTTTAGCTCATCTTTGGTCACCACAACTGATGCAGCAACATGTGCTCTTATTGACTCCCCATAATTCCTTCCAGACTCCAATATGTATAGACCATCAACTTCTCTACCAGTCTCCTTGACCTTTCCAGTAAATAGATCCTGCAGCACAAAGAAATCAGGGAAATTTTTTGCATAACCATTTATTTCCCTGGTTAGCTTTGACATTGATTGTAGGTTAAACTTGAAGGTTGGAACACATAACACATGCTCAATAACATCACCATTTTAAGCCTACATTTTCCTGTTTGTGTGATCTCAGCAACACCACCTGTGGACAGTTGTACATGGCCTAAATTTCCTTTATCTTCCTTCTCGATCATGTTCTTATTACTAACCATATGATCAGTAGCCCCCGAGTTAAATATCCAGTCTGCAATGATATTTGCTATATGCTGAGGAAATGCAAGGTTACCTGCCATATGAACCTTGGCAGCAACTGCTGTCTTGCTGCTCTCTTCCTCCTGTGGATCAAGTACCTGCAATGCTTTCTCATACCTATCTAAAGTACATGAAGATAATCGACTCTGAATATGATCATGTTGCTCTTTGGACAATTGCCTCATGTTGTGTTCTGGACCAGCTGCATAAGAACTGTCACTTATACCTGCATCAGCATGAGTCACCTTCTTTTTTTCTTTGTAATCTGCTGAATATCCAACCAGCCTATAACACTTCTCTGCAATGTGCCCTTGTTTCTTGCAGTAGTCACAGAATAACAATAACCTGCGACAGTTTTCTCTAGTATGCCCTTTCATCTGGCAGTAATCACAGAAACCAGCCTGATTTGGCTTCTTTTGTTTATAATGCATCGACTTGCCATACATCACCATGGATTCAGTCGAGTCATTGCCTCCAAATTTTCCGGTAATGGATTTTTGACTTTCATCTTGCGCAATCATAGCATATGATTGATTGACACTAGGTGTAGGTGATAACAATAAAATGTGGCTTCGTGCTTGATTGTAGCCATCATTTAATCCCATAAAAAATTCTAGTAATCTCTGATTGGCCAGATGTTCAATATAAGCTCTAGGACTGTCACATTCACATGCCGGCGGAGGTATTATTGAGTCAATTTCATCCCACAGATCTTTCATCCCGGAATAATAGCTAGCCACAGGCGATACTCCTTGTTGAAGCATAGCAAGCTCCTTCTTCAATTGATACACCCGAGACAAGTTGATCTTGTCGAATCGCTCCTTTAAATCTCGCCAAACTGCAAGAGCAGTGGATCTATACAATATTCCACTCAACAGATCTCTACTCACATTTTTCATAATCCACGAAATCACCATTGCATTGCAACGATCCCACTGCTTCATCATATTTTCTTCATACATATCCTTCCTCACTGTACCGTCAATGAAACCAATTTTATTCTTAGTTAACAAACTCAATTGCATCGCACGACTCCACAACGTATAATTCTCCATTCCTGTTAACTGTATTTCGACATGTATAGCTCTAGGCGTGTCTGATGAACTCACATATAATGGATGATTGTGATCCATTACATTCAAACTCACATTCGAAGTTTCTTCTGTGGTCACTGGTACGCTCTACGAAGTGTTCTCCATTAATAAATCGATTTGCGACAGATTTGATGATCACAACAGATTTCCAGTAAGTTAATTTTAATCGAACAACAACAACAAAATAGATCACCTCGATTTCATCAACTGTCGAAAAATTGTATTGCATGGACCAGATTCGCCTCACCATGAGACTCAATCACTCAATTAGATCTAAAACTTTAATTTCAGAATCGATCCGTGCTATTTTCTCTCGATTTCACGATTTCAAAATTGAATCGCAGATTCTCAATCTCGCCGCATGTGTGAATGTCTCCGATCTTCCTCCTAGGGCTTTGATACCATGTTAATTGTTGCAGAATCGAAATGAGGAGGAAAGGAGAACTGAGGCGTCAAATGAAGGAGAAATATTTGGGCTCCAAAACAGAGCTTCTGTGTTGCAATTTTTATTATGAAGACTTAGCCACAAAATAATATGGAAGTCATTATTTATACAATGCAAAATAGAGAAAAGGAAAATACACAATGGTCCCTTGACTAATAACTAATTCACTAATCACCTCCAATAACTTCAACAATAATTTATCCTCTCCAGACCCATTACACTAGGTATATTATTGTTGTTCCTGTATATAATACATATTATATTTAAAGTAATGCCCCTTTTGGTATAATTTGTGGACAAGATAAGTTTGTGAATTTGACATTATTTATGAATAATCCAAAAGATATGTAATGAGATAGTATTAATGTCCCAACTTTCAACTAACATGAATTGTGAACAATGTAAAAACAAATAGAACTAACATCGTACTTAAAGTCAAAACTCTTTTGATATAACTTGTGAAAGCGTAATTTTCATTTTTTAGAATGTGGAGTGATTCAGTGAAGCTTATTTTTATACAAGTTCCTTAAATGGAAACAAAAATTAAATAGCTACACGGAATAATCTTGTTTTTGCAAATCGCCCGATCCGGAAGAACACGGTCCACCTTTATTGGGCTTGAATCCATCTAATCACCACATTCTAAATACAGAAATTTTCATTCTCGCCCCTCTGGCCTCTTTTGTGTGTATGTAACTATGTACTATGTGTTTCTTGTGTGCAGCGTGATATTGATCTAACATTTAAAATCAATCGAGTTACCATGATTTAACTCTTTCACAGACCTATCGGATCGGGGGTGTGGGGGCTTCTGAGGTGGGAGATTCCACCTTTTTGGAGCAACTATGTACTATGAGTTTGGTTGTTGATTAGGAAATGAATTATTTATATATTAAAATTAACATAATTAGTATTATGTTTGATAGAATTTAATTGTATGTATTAAATTCAGTTCATCAAGTACGGTGTTTGGTTATTAAATTATAATCCCGCATAACTAAAATATGTATAAGTTATGAATTAATTTATATATTATTTTATGTTAACAAAAAATAGAATAATTAATACATGAATAACTAAACTTTGCATATAATGAATTCATGCCTAACTAATCATGGCATTACCAATACATATATAACTTTAAGCAGCAAACTACCCCTTTGTGTATAGTGTAGGGGTGCACAATTTTCGGACCGGACCGAAAAATCGGACCGGACCGAGATTATCGGTCCGGTCTTCGGTCCTTTAAAATTCTTGTTTCGGTTTTCGGTCCGGCCCGGTCCGGTCTAGGGTCGGTCCGGTCCGGACCGATTTATTTTTATTTTTATAATATATATAATATATATAATTTATATAATTCCTAATATATATAATATATTTAATATATATAATTCCTAATATATATAATATATATAATTCCTAATTTTCTAAATTCATAATATATAATATATATATAATTAGGATCGGGTTCGAGCTGCTTTTTAAATTGAATTTCCAATATCAAATTGACATTCTCGGACACATTACCACAAAAATTTTACGTTGAAATCTATTGTACATCGCGAGATATTTAGATTTGAAAAGGAGAAAAACGTAACGATTTGGGGGAAAAGTGAAATTGAGGGGCAAGATGGACGTTTTTGGAGAAATTGGCTGAAGCAAACGGTCCGTTTGGGATTATTCGGCTCGAAAAAATACGCGAAATCAAAAAAAATCAAACGGACGTCCGAGCGCAAAGTTATGACCATTTAAAGTTTCACTAATTTACAACTTATATTTGATATGTCAATACGTCCGGCCGGGAAATTTGTGAAATTTGTGGGTGGTGAGGGGTGGTGAAATTGTGGCCATTTGTGAGAGGGTGGTAGGTGGTGAGGCACTGGGATCGGTCCATTCGGTCCAGTAGATCGGACCGGACCGAAAATGACCCGGACCGGACCGAGAAATTCGGTCCGGTCTTCGGTCCGGAGAATCCGACTGTTCGGTCCTCGGTCCGATCCGATTCGGTCCGGTCCGGTCCGGTTTTAACCCTTTGTGCACCCCTAGTATAGTGTATTCTAGAACTGTTGGGATGATTCATTTTTTATCTTCTTCAATGCAGAGACTCTCTCTAACCTTAATCCTTGTATCGTTTGAACTCCTCTCGAGATCCATTAATAAATGGTACCATGTGTTCATATATTCTTTCATACTATTAGAGCATTATAATGGATAATCTAGGATTTTAATAGTGTGATTCCGATAGTCGAGATTTTAATGGCGGATTTATGGAGGGCATTATGTCATGAAAATATATATAGCCCCAAAAACATTTGAAAGTTTCATATATTACCAAAATATATTCTACATATAGCAAGCTGCCAGCCATCCGATACAAAATCATAAAGAAAATGACATCGAAGTCACACTATTGTACAAACATATGAGTAGAAAAGTGTAGTTTCTACCCAGTGCGCAAGAAAAAAGAGAACTTTAGAAGTAGCACAAAGGGAAAATATAGACTAAATACATATGCGGTCCCTCAAACTTGATGGATTTTAGACACCTAAATCAAGTCTATGACCTATTGAACACCTGACATATGTTTAAACTGTATCGATTAAACACAAGATGTCCATATATAGCCATAAAAGTGCTAGCAACTCTATAACTTGGCTTCAGATGACATTGGTGGAACCCGCAGAAAACGCCAAGGTCCTGTTCCTGTCCCCATCCTGTAAAAACATATCGGGTCAATTGGTTTTGTAGTCTATTATAGAGTATTTGTTTAAATTTTATGTCAGTTCTCTATTTTTACACGTAACATAGACGAAAAATTACCTCCATAGCCCGGCAAATGTACGCAGGGCCATGAATATGGTTAAAGCAATCCATATTCCAATGTAACCATTGGTTTTGGAAAGGATAAACTCAGCTGTTATTGTTAATGCACCAACCAAAACCTGCATAAAAAATTACTTAACATTAACGGTTTGCTAATTAAATTCAAAAGCAAAGTTAGTAGTATAAGCTAACCATGGAATATGCAGAGTATGCAAAATCATTTGCTCCAAAGTTGACACCATCTAACACAAATGCCACCGAGTTGATTGGTTGAGTACCAGCGACAAACTGGCAATTGAATTGAACGTAAGGGAAAAGAATAGTTAATTAAAGATATTGAAAGAAAAGAAGAACAACTGAAAAAACAGCTTTTGGTGCTATTTATTGAATGTACCGGGATGGCAATGGTTATGAGGTGAATAACATTTTTGTCCTTTGAAAAGACTCCTGATCCAAAATATAAACCAATTGCAACAACCAAAGCAAGTCCAAATCCCAACACAAATCCCATCTGAATAATGAAAAAGTTATCAGTATCAACTTTTCAGGTGTTGTCTAAAATTAGTAGTCTTAAGCCAAATTTGTTGTCGTGCTACTTATTAAATAGTACCTGTAAGACTCGAACTCCTGCTGCCTTCGCCTTCTGGTAGTCTTTCTCAGCAAAGGAACTAGCAAGGATTGCCTGGGAAAACAAGAAATCGCATTAATCCAACAGAAAAATTGGTGTTACCATATCTTCTTTCATTTCTAATAGCGACATTGTTGCATAAAGTCTAGGTGGTGTTTTTACCTGTCCTGCAACAGCCAATCCATCAGCAAGTAGAGATGATGTTAACCAGATTTGTAAGCACACTTGAAATGCAGCCATCCATGTTGCGCCTAGTCGTGCAGCTAGTGATGCAGCCAAAGTCACACAAAATGTGACAGCTATCACCCTAGCTAGTAACCAAAATCCTGCAATCAAAGTTCAGCAACATAAGGTAAGTGATGCCCCTGCAGCTCTAAAGTCTTGTATGAATCGTTATTGTATTTGATACCAATAATGATAGTCGCTTCAATATCTTAAGGATACATATGTATCCGCGATGAAAAGTAATTGATAGTACTATAAGCTATTTCTCGTATAGAGTCTCTCAAAGCAAACAAATGAGCACATGCCTCGTTTTACATCGCCTTCAAATCATTTACTTACCGTTCTTAAGAAATTTGCTGAACTGCAGATCTTTTGTACTAGGAGGTAATAACTCAACTTCTGTCATCAGTTTACAGAGGAGAATAATCGATATCAAGTACCTAAATGAACCGTAGCAGTGTAATATTAGAAGCTGTATGAATGACAATGTCCATTAATTAGTTTCTGATAAAAAGGACTTACTGAGAAAGAACATGAGCAATGGCAGCACCACTAACACCCCAATCGAAAACAAAAATAAAGATTGGGTCCAAAATTATGTTTGTCAAATCTCCAGCAACTGATACACCAGAAACAAAAAAATATAATGATAAGAGTTAGACCAATTATATTTACTTTCCTTTGATATACTTTAAGTAGTTGTTGGTTCAATAGCAGAATAAATACTGCAATATAATACCAGTAGCGACTAACGGAGTTCTTGTATCCTTGAAACCACGAAAAACACCTTGCATAGCCAAAGAAAGGAGGACTGCAGGAGCACCAAGTGCCCTCAGGGTCAAATACTTCTTTGCTGGAGAAAGCATAGGAGTGTCCTGTGTGATTTAGTGAAATAAAAACATGTTACTCTTTTTAGATATAATATAATTAAGTAATTAAAGTGTGTTTTCTCTAACAACTTAAGCTTTTAATGAGATGATCATAAAATTCAACACACAAAAATGACATTTCTTGCTCTAATGTAAAGTACTACTGATGATTGATCGTTAGTACTTACAGATGTCACACCCATTAAGCTCAAAATTGGTTTCGCGAGAAATATTAGGAAGATGGTTTGCAAAACGCCAAGAATGCAGCCCATGAGAATTGCAGTTGAAGCGGATGGAATATATCGCTTCACACGTTTGACTTTGCCTTTACTTTGATTATCCGAAGACTTGAATTTTATCGTCTTAAATTCTGCAAAAGTAACATTATTTTGTTTAGTCGTATTTTGGCTAACCTGATAATATAAACATTTTTTAACTGTCAGTATATAAAAGTTAAACTCGTAAGATATACTTGGTGCTGGAGCGGACTCTTTGGTTTCATTATTGGTCGATGCACATTTTTCCGTCTTCTCATTATCAGTATCATCAGTTACTACTAGCACTTTTGTGTCACTCTTCTCCTCCTTACCTTTCTCCAAATCAGCAATTGATGCTTTTTCACTAATTCTCCTAACAGTGTCTTCTTCAGCAACAAATGAAGTAGTTATATTAACTAAGGGGAATATTGTCACTTTAGAGGCTTGATTGAATATAGCAATTGCAACTCCTACTGCTGCAATTTCGACCGACCCTGCAATGTAGAGCCAACATTTGGAGAGAAAAAAAAATGAGAGATCAAGATTTAAAAAGTTGATGAATTATGTTATAAAGAAATTATTTTAAAAAAATGAAATGATCAATAACAACATAGTTTTTTTTGTTTTGTATTTGATGTAAAAGACGTAATTTTTCTGCAATAATGGACAAAATAGATGAAACATCTTTTCCTCAGCTTGAAGTACTTGTATCTGTCCTATTTTTAGGACTAAATTATTAACACGTTTTTTGTCAAGTAAAGCTTTGATCAATGCCAATATCCTATGTTTTCATTGGTATATTGCAAGAATCCAAAAGGATATTTTGATTAAGATTACTGAAATGTTGAATGGAAAACGTCAGTACCTAAATGACCAATGAATGCTGTATCAATGAGAGAAGCAATTGGATCAGCAGCTAATGCAAGTGCCGCTGGGAACGCGATACGTAAGATTTCCATGCCAAGATCATCGAATTTGAAGACATTCCTGGACACGAAAAAATAAAGAAATTAAACAAGTCATTAGACCGATATATACTCCCTTGGTCCGAATGTCTAGCAAAGTAACGGAAAAAAATATATATGTTTGAAAATGTACCTAATATCTTCAAAGAAAACGAAGATTGGTATCTTCCATCTTCTCTCGGGGTGAGCTACATTGCCAACTTCAGCCATGATTCCCTGATTTTGATCACTTTTCGAGCAAAGCTGGTTAATTAGCGGATGCACCTAAAAATCATCAAAACATTTAAAATTGTTATGTTAAAAAAAATTGAAAACAGGGAATGTGATTGTACAGCAATACTGGTGCAAGAAAACAATAATTTCATGTAAACTAAGTTCACGAGGGGGGGAAATGAATAAAAAAATTAACTAAAGAAAAAAGAACCTGAGGGGAGAAAGCAACGGACAGTAAACAAGTGAAATGAGTATTTAGACTGACTTGATTTTCTAAGTGTCAATAACAGGAAAATGAATTGAATGAAACTGGAGGTGCATTGAGTACATATATGGGTAACTTACTTTAGATATTAGTGAATTTAAAGCATCTAGACATGCACTGATAGTGATAAGTCTCCTTAATTTATGTGACGACGTTTGAATGAACAAAGTTGCAAAATATATTGTCTAAAACATGTCATAAGCATTTCTATGACTATAAATCATTTTTGTTATTTTGTTAAAAGCCGAATGAAGGAAAGGAACAAACTAAGAATGGACAAAGAAAGTAGGCAGGAATGAACCCGCCTCAGTTCCAATTCCCCTGGTAACAACAAAGGAAAATTTTGCAGGAAAAAAATACTTTTTAAAATCAGTTAAAGTACTTGTTATTTTTATCTTTTTTTGAGAGTCTTTATATTAATGGAAAGAACGCAATTATCAATCAACATAGAGAAAGGTGTTTCTGTTCATGTGTACCGTCTCCGAATAAGCCTTCTGTACTCAAGTTAAGAAATGTGAAGTCATTAACGTGATTAAGAATGGAAATGAAGTCATCAGTAACGGACAGATAAGCCTAATAAACATAGAGTTTAAGTTTTATGTATCATATAATACATAAAAAGACCTTCAAGCTTGGTCTCAACTGTCAAGTGTGCCTCCAACTTTGGGTGTGCACAAGTAGACACCTCAATTTGTCTCAACTTTGTCAGTTAAACACTCCAACTTAGATCATCTAGACACCTCCAAAATATATGTGACACGTCAACATTTGTATTTACGTGTTTAACTTTATACAAGTTGAAGTTTCTAGTTGTGCACACAAAAAGTTGAAGGGTATACTTGTCAGTTGATGCCAAGTTTGAAGATTTGTTTATGTATTGACGGCTTAAAAATATTTACATCAAGTTACTTGTAATTGCATATAACTCTATTTAATAAGTAGTGTTATTGATAACATAAAATAAATGATAAATAACATGTTATATAGCATATTAAATTGCACCGATAGTATAAATTATTTTTACATTCGGATTCTCGATCTTGCTTTGCATTAAAATACTATCTACAAGATCTACTACCCCAACTCCCTAAGTACATGATAGGTACTCCATTAGTTATGTACCATATAGTTTTTGAGGCCAGCAACAAAGAGAGGAAATTTTTCCAAAAAGTAAATGCATCAACGAGGAAAGATCATGGAAGTTACAAACGTTTATGAAAGAGAGCACTGTTTTCAGTGTCAGAATCAAAGGCCATTTTGACTAAATTAAGATAGCATTCGCACGATGAAAATAGGGAAATTGTCAATGAAGACAAATGTTGTCAATTTCAATTCGAAGTCAAGAATATTTGTTCAACGTTAAGTTCCAAACAAAATACTGTAGTTTCTAATTTTAGGCTCTTCATATGTACCGACACGGGATGCTAGCTTCTTGGTTGGTTAAAGCCTCACTTAGGTAACCTTTGCTATTTGTCCTAGGATATATATATTTTATCCAGTGGTATCCGAATTAATTTGTGCGCATTTCGACTGATATTGATAACTTTGTGTATCAAGGTCTAGACATATAAAAGTAATTACTTAGTAATATTTTTATCATTCTTGCGGAGAAAGCTCCGTCAGGCTTAGCTAATTCAGATGATAATGAGAAAGGGCGCCGCGTCTGGACGGGCGGAATGGATGAGCGAAAGGTGCATGCCATGGAGTAAGGGTCTACACAAACTTTCACGATTCTTCTTTCAGTACTTCGTTTAACACTAGGCCACACCCTCGAATGTGCAGAATATGTTTATGTGTTCGATTTAGAGATAGCACCACCCAAAGGCCTTACTTAGAGCCCGTTTGGATTAGCTGAATAAAAATAGTTTTTAAGCACTTGAGCTTAAAAGCACTTTTGAAGTGCTTAAAGCTAGATTAAAAAAAACAGTTACGTGTTTGGCTAGAAGTGTTGAAACTTAAAATAAGCAATTGATGTGTTTGGTTGGAAAGTGCTAATAAGCACTATTTTATGTTAAAATGACTCAAATATCTTTAAATCTATTAATACAGTAAATTGATTATTGCAAGATTTTAATTCTAAATTGATTTTACTACAAATTAATTTAATTTTTAATTACTTAAAGTTCTAAATTTATTAGGAAAATTATTTTAATTTATGAGAGGTTTAATTAACAGTTTTTAGTTTATATAAAAATTAATTACATAAACAATAGGATATGTTTAAAATAAAGCATTTTAATTGATGAAAATCAGGATTTAGTTATCCCACATGGCTTGAAACAACAAACATTTGCACATCTGGGTTAATATATATGAGAAGTTTGAAGTAGAATTCATATTTGAGCAAATATATGAATCTGCTTTTGGGTATACAGCTTGGAAGAACAATTGCTCCAAGAATTAATAAGAGTCTTTAATCTGAGGGAGCCTGAAATCAGTTGCAGCAATTGTTGAAAAGATGGGTGAAGAGGAAGGAAGTTGAAGGATAAAGTTGTAATATACTTGGTCAAACTTCAAGTGCTTTTAGGGCTCGTTTGGTACGTCGCACTGGACTGTATATTTTTATATTGGACTACTATATTGTAATGGACTGGACTGTATTAATATATAATGGACGGTATTAGAGTATTAATATATAATGAACTGTATTTTTTATTTTTTTATTTTTAGTACAGTCCAGGGGAGACCCATCTACTAGATGGTCTAAAAAATGGCAGTTGGAGTGTACTATTTTTAAATAAGATACCCATTCATTAAAACGCCATCAAACGTCAGATATTTTTTGTCCTGATAATATAGCGTAATACATCGTACCAAACGTGACTCAAAATTTAAACTTGGGGTTCCCAACTTTTGAATTTTGATTTATTTTAAACACTTTTTAACCTTGTTAAACCCTAAAAAAAGTTAAAAAGAGCCAAATCAGCTTATAAGTCAATTCAAACACCCTCCTACGCACCAAACACCGATGCTAATCTTGATGTGTATACTTGTTTTTTTTTTCCTTTTCTCTTGAAGATCTCGAAATTTTGTTTTGGTTCATGAATTTTTCTTCATACTTTGCTTCAGGTTGCCGTCAACATCGTCCATTCATATATTATTGAGAACAATTAATCTCTTAGTTCTACAAGTACTAGAAGCACCTTTACTGGCCAATACGCGATCAGTATATCTCAAAAGGGAGAAAAAAACAAGCCAAGTTCGAAAGAATCTTAATGTATTCGTTGCTCAGAGCTGAAAACCCCAAAATGGGGTTAGCAGTAAATGCAGGGCAGAACCACCCTTATAATTATGGAATTGCCGAAATTTAGTCTCTTTGGTTCAAATTCTTTATTTATATTAATATATAAATAATTTATTCAAAATTCAAAGATAAAACGAATCCAGAACTCATTAACTAAAAGTTCTGAATCCGTCTCAAACTAAATAGTGGACAAGGGTGTTTATGATAGAGGCAAAAATGAGGTGCAAATTTCCCATTTCTGCCAGGCGACAGATTTTTGAATGTGTCATTATTAGAGAGAATCTAGAATCATAGTATTTTGTTTCATTGTCATAACAGAAGTAGTGCAGTTACGTTTCTTTTTGTTGGTTTCCATATAAAAAGACGAGAATTTTCTCTTTAAAAGTGTACTAATTCGACTATCCATATATCTCGTTTTTTCAAAAACCAATAAAGTTGTTTGGAAAACTTCGTGGGTCAAAACGAAAATTTTCAAAAGACATATGAAAAGATCATGGGTCAAAGAAAAATTCGTTTAACTCTCGAAATTTGAAAGATATCACATAAATTGGGACAGATGAAATAATATTTTAAGTTAAGTTAAAAAATGATGTTTGGACATACATTTCACTTGAAAATTTGTTAAAGTTTTGGGAGGAAAACAACTTTTTTTTAAAAAAATTTTTGACAAAATGTATGATTCAATCAATTATTTGGAAAGAAAAAAAAACTTGAAAAAACAATAAAAATTAGTATGTCCAAACTGACACGTTATATTTACTGCATAGTGCTTTTGTTGGAACAGAAGAAGCTTCTCTAAGCAATGCACTCAGATATTACTAATTAATAACTCTAATTAGCTCCGCCGATTAAATAGAAGATTAACCAGCAAAAAGTAAGGAGATGGCCAATTTATGACTTAACAACAAAGATTAATAGTGAGTGAATCAATTCCAAATATTTGGAAATAAGTAGTCCAAATTGTTAACCAACGATACCTTTTCCACCAATAAGTGCAAGATTTACTTTGTTTACGTAAAAGAGAAAAGACAACTTTTCAACGTGAGGCTAACAACATATGATAATGCATGTTGTTTGCTAGCTTTTCCTCATCATCATGCACTACTGACTTATATCTTTTACTCCTCCCCCATTTGATTGATAACACTTTGATTGGCAAGAAATTTAAAATAAATTAGTACAAAATTTAAAAATTCCAGTCTAAAACAAGTTATAAATATTTAGTCACACACGTGATAATACATGTATGATCGAATAACACTCATTCAAAGAACAGAAAAATAGCAGCAAAATTCATCAAAAAAGTACTAGTAACGGCGACTTTTTAGGTTATAGCAGTAACAAGAGAGAAGAAGACATGTATTCGTATGCACATTGTATTGCTCTTTGTAATCTTCAATTCAAAAACTAATTAACTTAAGAATATTTGGACATACCTTTGCGTGGAAATTAAAAGTACAAATGATTGAAAGTTTCAGACATGCGAGAAGGCTCTCTTCTAGTCCACTGCCTTCTCTGTTTAATTTGCAGACATCTAGTTTTCATTTTGATGGCCTATTTATAGTGGATACATAGAGGGAGAGAATTGGAAAGTGGCTGAATCATATTTCATGTGTATTGCTTTAGGAAAGTTTGTTTACGTGTATTTCTCAAAGACAGTATCACTTTTACTCCATTTATTTATTGATAATTTTAATTTTGATCTTTATAATATTTGATCAATTATCAAGCACATTGAACTTTTAAGTAACAAAAAAATTGATAAATATATTATGTTGATATCATTAGTGATCTTTTGTATGTAATCTTTTGTATTGGTTAGGTATATATTTGTTTTCCGTAATTATAATCTAGAATGACTATTGTATATCATGTATATAATCTAATTAAACTAATAAAATCATCAATGACTTATTCTCTTTCATAGTATCAACAGCCTAGGGCAAGTTTTCCTCTCTTCCCTGCTCACTACACTTCCGCCATGCCCTACTTGACTACATCCCTTCCGCCGCCCATTTTTTATCCCTCAGTCATGTCTAACACAAAGAATACCTTCCATCCCGCTCTTGCAGTCTCCAACATCAAAAACAACATCCCTATCTTCATTTAAATGAAAAACATCCAATATGCGATGTGGACAGAACTTTTTAAAATTCACGCAAGGTCTCATAGAGTCCTCCATCACATCGTCAAACCAAAAAACACAAGGAGAAGGTGCCTTCCATTGATGATGAAATGGAGTTATGGGCAACTCGTGATGCTACAGTCCTTTAATGGATTTATTCAACCATCTCTTCGGACCTCTTGCATACAATTATCGAACCAGACGCCATGACAATGGAAGCTTGGAATAAGTTGCGTGATATATTTCAAAATAACAAAAATTCTCATGTCGTAACCCTTGAGCAAAAATTCTCTCACACAACTTTGGAGGCTTTTTCGAATGCCTCCGCATATTGTCAAAGGCTCAAGGAATTGTCGGATCAACTCAAGAACGTCGGAGCAACGATCACGAATGATCATCTCATTCTTCAAATGATTGTGGGCCTCTCCGAAGCATATAATGGGGTTAGAACTCTCCTTAGCCAAATCAATCCTATCCCACCTTTCTACCAAGAACGTTCCATACTTACTTTAGAAGAGGCGGGGTTAGCTAAAAATGTCGCAACCGAAGCACATTCCGCCATGATGACGACCACGGCCTAGTGGCCCATCCCGCCTTTCCTGTACCCAACACAAAATTAGGCCAGGCTCGCCAGCCGGCAGAAGCAAACATCCCAGTTTGGGCCTCAACAACAAGAAGCCTGGTAGCAGCTTGGCCTGTTTGGGCCTCGACCACAACAGACCTTTTCAACAACAGGCCCAACAACCTCCCTGACCCACACGGATATCGAGGAAGTGATGCATACACTTAGGCTAAATCCTCCTGATGCCAATTGGTACATAGACACCGGTGCTACTTCTCATATGAAATCCGCGCAAGGTTATCTCTCATCTTATTTCAATTTGAGAAAAAAATATGGCATAATTGTTGGTAATGGTCATTCAATTCTATTTCATGGTTATGGTCACACAAATTTGTCTCCCCCAAACCCGCCTTGTGCCTTGAAAAATGTCCTTCATGCTCCTCAATTGATTAAAAATTTGGTGTTCGTTAGAAAATTTACAACCGATAACTCGGTTTCTGTTGAATTTGATCCATTTGGGTTTTATGTGAAGGATTTATGGACTGAGATGTGATAGTCGGGGCGAGCTTTATCCCACCACCACAATCACCACAAATCAAGCCACACCATCAACGTTTGCAACTTTAGCGCCTTCTTTATGACATGCACATTTGGGTCATCCGGGCGCATATATTTTTTAACTCCCTTAGAAACTCTAAATTTATTGAGTGTAATCGCACTCGTAGTTCTAATATTTGTCTTTCTTGTCCTCTTGAGAAACATGTTAAATTGCCTTTTGTTGCATCTAACTCTATTACTATGTTATCTTTTGATATTATTCATAGTGATCTTTGGACATCTCCCGTTTTGAGCTCTTCGGGCCACCGTTATTATGTTTTGTTATTGGATGATTACTCTAATTTTTTGTGGACATTTTCGTTATCTATAACTCTCAAGTTTAATCCACATTTATATCATATAGAGTATTCATTCGTACTCAATTTGAATAGGAGGTTAAGAACATTCAATGTGATAATGGAAGGAAATTTCATAATGAGTCATTTCAGGAATTTTGTAAGGCTAATGGTGTATCTTTTCGATTCTCATGTCCACATACTTCATCACAAAATGAGAAAGCCGATAGAAAAATTCGCACCATTAATAATAATGTTCGTACATTACTAGCACATGCCTCATTTCCGCATTCATTTTGGCATCATGCATTACAAATGGAAATGTACCTTCTCAACATCCTCCCTGGAAAAGGATTAGCCTACCAATCTCTACTCAAAATTCTTTATCAAAAAGACCCGTCTTATTCTCATCTTCGGGTGTTTGGGTATTTACGTTATCCTCTCTTTCCCTGCACTACCATAAATAAATTTCAAGCACGCTCTACCACTTGTGACCTTTTGGGTTACCCATCTAATTATCGTAGTTACAAATACTATGATCTATATTTTAACAAAATCATCATTAGTCGTCATGTCATTGTCGATAAAATCTAATTTTTGTTTGCTAAGTTGTTGTCACGACCCGACCCGACGGGTCGCGACTAAACGCCCTAATGATGTCATTATACTAACCTGTCACACATAATCCAACTAACACTTAAGGAATATGAAATCCGACAGCATAACACTGCAATAATAACATATGCCAGAATAGGCAAGCCAAGACTGCCTTTACACAAGAATGTACCTGTTTCCTGAGGAGTCACAACTAGCTAACACAATATAACAGAAAAGCCGACAAGGCTGCCACCAGATAGTATCACATATACACGGGAATACCCCAACACAGAGTACAATAACATGACTGACCAAAACAGATTTATAATTCTATATAAGTACAACCCACAACTGTCTACAGACCCCTATAAGAAGGATAGCGATATATGACGGGACATGACACCATCATGCCCCTAAATACATACATAGTCTAAAAAAGAGGTTCTGTACCAAAATGACAAAACTTTGGATCAAAGAAGATTTCCAACCAGCTGAATATGAGTCCTAGGCTTGAGGATCACCAAACTGAGAACCTGTACCTACGGGCATGAACGCAGCCCCCCCGAGGAAATGGGGTCAGTACGAAATAATGTACTGAGTATGTAAAACATGTAATATTATAAGGAAGATCATAAGTGGTCAATAAATAACAGGAGACATGTATAATAATCAGAATCCAAATCCAACTGTGCCATATACAAATGAGAATCAACTGTGCCTTATAGAAATAAGAATCATGAACATATATATACATACACATATATACCATACCCGGTCCATTATGAGACTCGGTGTGAAATCATATACATACCGTACCCGGCCCATTATGGGACTCGGTGTGAAGTAATACACATGCCGTACCCGTCCCATTATGGGACTCGGTGTGAAGTCATACACATGTCGTACCCGGCCCATTATGGGACTCGCAGTGAACTTATCGTTCGAATCTTAATAAAATCATTAAACCGAACTCTTTACTGAAACTCTAAGGCACTTTTCATAACCCATATTACTAGGAATCTGACTGTATAGAAATCATGTACGTCAGCCGTACGTTTGCTTAATAAAAATCATGCCAAAAAAAAGAAGAATAGTTCACATACCTCGTCGTCTATATCAACTTGA
This sequence comes from Przewalskia tangutica, assembly GCA_029844215.1. NCBI lineage: Eukaryota > Viridiplantae > Streptophyta > Magnoliopsida > Solanales > Solanaceae > Przewalskia > Przewalskia tangutica. The sequence goes on along the minus strand of CM056731.1, from coordinate 32,448,538 downwards.
TAATGTAATAACCACCTCGACTAGCACCTTGACCTATAATAATAACAACATGCCCATCAACTCTATGATTCCTAACGTGAGTTATATTGAAAGACGACTCTCTTATTCTATACAAATTCGGGGCAGCACTTCCCCTGTTTATATGTATATCCACAATCTACAACAAAGTGCCAGCCAAATCAATAACCAAGCATAATTCCAAGATATAACCAAATTAGTCTCATGTACTTCGTATATGCTACCATAATATATTTTTTTCTTTTACATTTATGCAATACGACAACTGCAACAACCAAGGTGATTAATACACCTATTCCTCTTGTTAATTCAATCCCTTAAACCACATTAAGATAACCTTAAAGACAGTCCATCAATTCTAACAACAACAACAACAAGTAGTGCAAGTCCTACAATTTTCAATATAATGTCCTTTTTACACTTTAATTCCTTAAGACATGTATTAGTAATTACCACAACATATATATACATGTTTATAATCAAATCTCCAATATTTAAACTTCACAAAATCAGCCCCTAACTCGACGCGACAAGGTCCAACAATTTCAAGCCAGTTTTCGGCTAACATCCACCAAAGCAATTCTTTTCTTAATTCCTTAGAGTTCAATTCATGTTTCAGCAATTTCTTATGAACAACTATAATCTAAATATCAAATTCAACATGCAAAGCAGCGACGAACTTAACAACACAATAATCGAATACGACAATTCCAAGATTAGTAAAATTAGTCCCAATATCGGCTACAACATCCAAAATATTCACATGCAACGTCTAAATTCCAATTTTTCTTAACACAAATTCATTTCCTTAATTCTAACAACATGCACTCCAATTAAATTATAGAAAGAAGAATTTTATACCTCAAACTCGTCCAAAACAGTCCCCACCATAGCCCACTGCCCAGTCCGAATTACCCACTATTTTTCGATAATATTCTCCCTTTTTGTTCACTTCTTCAACACCAAATGACATGCATGCATTATATAGGTGTAATCCATCTTCTTAGCATGCTTTTCTTCCAAAATTTCACCTTAAAATCTTGAATTTTGGAGCAATAACTTTCAGCCAGCAGTGGTGAAATACCCACTGTTTTGTGCAATTTTGGGCTTATAATATTAGATGAAGAATGATTTAATCTAGGAGGAGAAGTTGATTGAATCTTCAAAAAAAAAATCGAAATGGGGGGGGGGGGGGGATGCTCTCGGCTGAGGGGAATGAGAGGAGAGAGGGGAGAGTGAACTTTGATTTCAATTCCAATGAAAGAAAAAGAGTATAGGTTTAGTAAAAGAAAAATTTAAAATTCTTTTATTACACATTGGTCCCAAATCCCCTAATTAATAATTCTTAAACCCCCTTCTTTTAAATCTTAACTCCCACTTCCTTTAATTCCCGAGAATTTCATAAAGCCTCGTATTCTCAATGTCATAATTCTTATTATACGTTACCAACCCATAACGGGAATATACAAGTATTACTATAAGTTTCCAACGTCACACTCATTGTGACCAACATCTTTCCGGAATCACATCCTCTTGTATACTAATTTCTGATATTCGGATCATATTTTCTTATTTACGTTCTTAATTATCGCCTTAATCCTACGAGGTGTAACATCATTTCCCCCTTAGAAACATTTCATCCTCGAATGTTCATCATATGTCTCATGCTAGAAATTTTTTGGCAGAGTCTCCTTTATAACTATGTCTATCCACCTATATTCAGCAAACCAACAGATGTCACACATGGCCACAATATACATCACATATATCATTCACCAAATAATGGTTAAGTAAGGAATCAAATTACCCGTAAATATTCAACTGAATCTCATGTAACACCTTGAACAAAGTTAAAGAGCCTCCATGCAGTACTATATTCATTCATTTTCAAATTTGCCACAATATTCTAGCTGGTACTACCTTGTACACTTGCTTCAATTTGTAATGACATATAGTGTTACACCATATCCGTACTGCATGCTTAACATGATGATAATTCATGTGTATACCTGCTGCATTGTTAAAATAGCTCCATATAGATTTGACAAACTCCCTTGTAAGAAACAAGTGATCTATCATTTCTTGATGTAAAACATTATATCAGCAGCATCTTGATACTGTATTAATTCCAATATTTTGCAACACTTTATCCACTGAAATTTTAAATTTCCACATCGTCCATAGGAAGAAATATATCTTGAATGGCACTTTTTTAACCCACATTTACTTATATACCTCAGAAGGATATGGTCTTTATCTCAAAAAACCCCATGCACTTGACACCGTAAATTTACTAGAACTTGTCATTATCCACTAAGGATTATTCTACATGGTACATATCAGGTATGTAGTGACATGTCATACAATGTTATCTTGTAGATACTGTCCTGGCTTTGACAAATCCCATCAATCCCCACGTAGCATTTCTTTGACATCTTCCACCCCTTTCATCAATAAGAAACTTTGATAGTAGTACATAGTGTAATGTTTCCAATTTGGTACGATTATCAATTCAAATGTTAGCAGTCCCACTCTTTGTTTTCCACCATATTCCTTGTTCAATGTTATCCCTTACCTCAAGGATCATTTCCAAGACCTGAGAACCACCTTTCCAAGCCTGTAACTTGTCCCTAATCTTCTTAATTAATTCAGCATAATCTATTTTCCTCTTTCTAACATGTGATACTGGACATCCTAAATGCATACATGGAAATGTTCCCCTTGTGAAACTAGTAATACTTTTTACTCGCTGAATCACATTACTAGGAGTCTTAGCGTACATATAAAAAGAACCCTTCCTTTTTATTGATCAATTGGCCAGAAACTTCTTCATGCTCCTTCAAAATCTGCATTGATCAGATACAATGATTTGCGATTTACTGAGGAGAATATCATGGTATCATCTGCATAGGCCAGATGATTGAGATTAGCACCACTTGTCATATCAAGTTTTATAATGACATTAGCAGGTTTATCCATCTTTCTTTTATCATTCGCAAGTTCTTGAGTAAGTAAAACTATGAAGGTATCTTGTGTCTCTATCTCCCTCTAAGTTCCATTGAATTCTAATTTTTACCTCTAAAATTCTTTCTCTAAGTGCAAAAGCACCATTCTATTTCCCTATGATGGATCCTCTTCAAACAACTGCTCCTTACTATTAACAATACGCTCCCTGATTGTCAATTTCTTGAATAGATCACCAAAGGTATCCTTACTCCGTTTAGACAATGCTATGTTCAATCTTTTCATCTTCAATTTGAATGTAACAGAAGGGTCACCAAGGTAATCTGAATTCTAGTTTTGTTCCATCACCTCCATAAAGTATCATGCTTAAGCTAAAACTTTAAAAATCTGACATATTTATGAAATTGTGGAACCTGATCTCGTGCAGTTTAACAACAAATGTGTATGATTTGAACTAGTTCTCGACAGATGCTCCATGCTTAAATTGCCTAGCCAATCCTGTAGTTGTTGATTAACTGAGATTTGTCCAATCTCATAAAGATACAATCTTGACCTGCTTTATCATTCCACCAAGTGAAAAGGGCTACCTCTAATGGTTTTATCAACTCAGGTTCTATCCCGATTCTACTAGCAACAAGGGGAGATATGTATGACAAGGTGGAACCTGGATTAATCAATGCATATACGTCACAGAAAAGACCGATGATATACCTGTAACAACGTCTGGTGACACCTCTTGATCACGTCTACTGGCCAAGGCATATATACGGACTACGGTGCGAAGGACCGCCAGAACAAGAAAGTCCGCCACGACCTCTTCCACGGCCTGCTGGAGCCTGAATACCTTGCCTTGTGGGGCACATAGCTATAGATGATGAAGAACCATCAACCGACCCCGTAGGCCGAACCATACCACCTGAACCACCTCTGGACTGACATTCCCTTATCACATGGCCTTGACGGCCGCAAAAATAACAAGCACCTGTAGCAAAACGACATTCCCCAAAATGGGACCTACCGCACCGAGAACACGGAGGCAAAGTGGCCTCGACTGATTGGAACCCCCGTCCATCAGTGAACCTGAAGCCCGAGAGCTCTGACCCGCTCCTGAATACCCCGTACGATCAAATCGTCTACATGCGGACTGTGGAGGTGCACTCTGTGCTGGCTGAGAAGAATATCTGACTGAGGCTGCCCGCCTCGAGACTCACCCGAATACCCAGCTGACCTAGCCCTCTTATGCTAGTCCCTGTCATGACCTCTGTCCGGCTGTCGCCCTCTGTGTCGGTCCTCAACCCCCTGTGCATATGTCTGGATACGAGCAATATCCATACCCAGCTAAAGAGCCACCGCCAAACAACCATCGATCAAATAGTGGTCCAGCCCCATCACATATCGGTGCACCTTATCTGTCATATCTGCTACAATAGTGGGTGCGTATCTGGCTAATGAATCGAACTCAAGGCTATACTCTCTAATGCTCCTACCGCCATGCCTCAAGTTTATGAACCTATCAACTCTTGGTCTCCTCATCTCTAGAGGTAGGAATTGGTCAAGGAAAGCATCTGCGAACTCGTCCCACACGGCTGGAGGAGCACCATCGCCCCTAGATAGCTCCCACAACTTATACCAGTTAATAGCTACATCACGCAACCGGTATAAAGCCAACATGACAGACTCAGTCTCTGAAGCCTTTATTATCCTTAACGTACACTGTATCTGTCAGATGAACTCTTGTGGATCATCCTCGGGCCTTGACCCGAAAAACTCTGGTGGATTACAACTCAAGAAATCACGGACCCTCAAACTACCTGCTCTGGGGTCAACTCCTGGTCCCTGCCTATATGTCTGCCCTGCCACTAACCTAGTCAGCAGCTGAACCGCCTCTCTCATGGGTCTGTCCTCTACCCCTGGCTGAGGAGCTGAAAGCTCAGGGGCTGGGGTCTCAGAAACTGGTGATGATGCCCCTTGAACTGGAGCCTCTGGAGGTGGTAACGAAGCAGAGCTCGTCGTCTGGGGTACAGTCTCTGGTATATACTGAGTATGGGACCTGGTAACTCTCTGGGCCCGGCTAGTATCCCCCGCTACTGATTTGCCCTTCTGGGCCGCTGTCGCCTTCTTCGGAGGCATAGTTGTAAACACATTAAGTCGTCAGAAAGAGATCATCCTAATAACACAGCTCTATTGCACGATCTAAGAGATGAAAGAATAGAAACCAATCCTAAATGTCCGGCAGCCTCCTGCGTATAAGTATGGTGCATAACATACCCACACACAAGACTCTACTAGACACGGTCTGTAGACATTTCGAGGACTAACTGCTCTGATACCATTTTTGTCATGACCCGACCCTACGGGCCGCGACTAAACGCCCTAATGACGCCATTATACTAGCCTGTCACATATAATCCAACTAACACTTAAGAAATATGAAATCCGACAGCATAACACTACAATAATAACATATGCCAGAATAGACAAGCCGACAAGACTGCCTTTACACAAGAATGTACCTGTCTCATGAGGAGTCACAACTAGCTAACACAATATAACAGGCAAGCCGACAAGGCTGCCACCAGATAGTATCACATATACACTGGAATACCCCAACACAGAGTACAATAACATGGCTGACCAAAATAGATTTATAATTCTACATAAGTACAACCCACAACTGTCTACAGACCCCATTAAGAAGGATAACGATATATGACGGGACATGGCCCCGTCGTGCCCCTAAATACATACATAGTCTAAAAAGAGGTTCTGTACCAAAATGACAAAGCTCTGGATCAAAGAAGCTTTCCAACCAGCTGAATAGGAGTCCTAGGCATGAGGATCACCAAGCGAGAACACAGTACTGCGGGCGTGAGCGGCCACGATGAGAGGGGTTAGTGCAATAATATCACGAGTATGTAAAATATGTAATACTGCAAGGAAGATCATAAGTGGTCAATAAATAACAGGAGACATGTATAATAATCAGAATCCAAATCCAACCGTGCCATATACAAATGAGAATCAACTGTGCCTTATAGAAATAAGAGTCATGAACATATATATACATATATATACCGTACCCGGCCCCTCAGTGAGGGTCTTGGTGTGAATGAAACCATATATACCATACCCGGCCCATTATGGGATTCGGTGTGAAATCATATACATACCGTACCCGACCCATTATGGGACTCGGTGTGAAGTTATATACCGCATGCCGTGCAATTATGGGTGTCGCATACTTTTTAGCGACATTCATTTTCTAAGAGCTCCTGCTCAAATAAAAAGTTAGAAAATAAATAACAAAAATGCTAAATATTAAAAGGATACTAAAATTTAAAAGGGTTGCTAAAATATAAAAAAAGTGCTAGGGATGCTAAAATGCTAAAGGGTTCGCGGAGTCGCCACCTAATTAGTTTGGGTGAATTAGGACACCTAAATGTTTAACTAGTTTAAAGTAAAACATTAACTCCATTTTAATGGTCTGCTAAACTTAGTGAGATTCTGGGTAAGGGTTCTTTATTAATCTAGAGGAAGGGTTAGGCACTCAAGATCCGCTAACTTGCGGTTGTCTGTAAACCTAGGGTAATTATTATATAAAATGCGTGTTTAAAAGCATTTAAGAAAAAAGAGATTTGTAAGTATAAGATATATTCTCTAAAATACTTTGCAAGATTTGTGTATAAAAGACAAAGTCAGTTTTGAAAAATATGCGATTAAGGTACCTAAATACTATATTAGATAAAATATATATTGCAGGGGTATAGTGCGAAGGCAATAAATAGGCCTGACATAATTTATAAACATAGTATAAAGTTCAAAAATATGCATTCATGTTGTTTGTAAAATACTTATTTGGCAATGGGAAATAAAGGAAAGTTAGTTACTTATGAATTTTGCTTTGTTAATCATGCAAAAGTATGGTTTAGGTTTTAATTCTTGTTGGTTTGTGATGCAAGCTAGATTATTTTTGGCAAAATTAGACATGCATGACAATCCTAAAGGCAAGTAAGTTAAGCGGTGAACTTTAAATTACCTTCCCACTTATATGTTTAAAGGCTAATTGCTAGAAATTCTCTATTAATTACAAAATTAAATAATGAAATTACAATAAATAAATAAAGGCATAAAAATGAGATAAGCAAGTTAAGAGAGTGAAGGGATTGGGCGGATGACCCGTCTATTTGTTTGTCTAGGAATGGTAGAAGAGGACTCGATGGATGTATATGCATGCCTTACGTTTGCCACGGCGAGTCTCGTTATGAGACTCTTTGTTGCTCCGGTCGTGCCGTATAAAAAAAGAAAGATAAGAATTAGTATATGCCTTAATTATTCGAATCACAAGGGAATCTGCACACACATGATCTAAGCACAACTAGCACATAAGATGTATAAATCAGTTACTAGACTGAGGTCACCTGCTGTAACAGTTAGCAAACAGATGCCAACAGACAGTGAAATACAGTGAGGTTGGAGAATATTCTTATGGTTCACATAGTGATGTACTTGAGCATTAACAATCAGATGCATATAGTAAGAGTAGATCAAATTCCTTATCAGCATGTATTATAGCAGTGCAGGTGATCGAGATAGTACCACGATGGATAGTTTAGGCAAATAAAGCAAACATTTATTCTAGCAAGAGAATTGTAAGTATCTGCGAGATTATAGGATAGATCATGCCTAAGTCGTACCTTTGCTACATGCTTATGCAAACAAGACCATGGTTCAGGACAGATGAACAGAGATGGATAAGAAATCGAATGCCAAACCTATATGTTACTGGAGAACAGCAGCTAAACAGATTTAGGATGGAATATAGACATATGTGCCCATTTTATGGTAGGAAATCAACGCAGACTGATGGAAGAAGTATTCACTTTAGAAAACAATGGGTGATTTAGTGAGCATGGGATCCTTAACAATCAAATAGAACTTCCCATATAATATTTAGGCAACCTAATTTGCGGCTATAGTGAGACTCAACCATGTGTTGCGGAGGGGAAGCATGTTCTGAAGGGACTTATCTAGGCTAATGCGGTTTTAAGCGGTGACTACAAGAATTGAGTTAAATGCATGTATTGGCCATAAAACTCGAGATAATCTCATAGTAGTACATAAATCATCTTTGAAACAAGCGGGGACAAGTATCATCACGATTTTAAGTGTTTTGCAATGCTAGATTGTTTTGGTTTAAGCGAGTCGAAGAAATGAATTTGAGAGGGAGAAAATCAGATATCAAACATGCACATTTCCAGCTTATCTAAAAAAAACAGTGGGTGAGCATTTTAGGATGGAATAGAAACATATGTGCCCCCCTTTTTTATGATTCAGATTTTTAAGTCAAGTTTAACAAGAAGTTAGAAATATAGGACCAATTTATACCCATAACAAGAAATCAAAGTCAATGCAATCTCATACAAACACTTTCATTCAACGTACATCATAGTGAATTTAAAATAGCGATACAAACCAAACCAAGATTACTCTAACATATCTTTCACTTAACAAACTATTTGACATAGATAAACATACACGTGATTCGGATGCGTACTAAGAAAGACAATACATACTCGTAGATAGATAATGCGGGACTCGAATGAGAATCAAGGGCGCCCGTATCGTAAGTTTAAACCATTTCTTAGACCATACATTAACTTAGGTAGTTTCGATATCGATGCCTTCCATACATGTCTACTATACGAGAACATGAGTATAAACCAAGATTGGATGCAAGCAGGCCATAACTCAAAAGATAGAAAGCAGAGATGGGTAGGAAATCGATGTCAAACCTATATGTCATTTGGAAAGCAGCAGATAAGCAATTTTAATATGAACAAATTCATTGCAATGCGGTGACATGTACTTACAGCAAACGACCTAATAACTAAACCAAGCATACATTATATCATATTTGGACCTTCATTCGGCCAATGCTTAGAAAGCGAATTACCACGTATTGAGACAACAAATGCGAATATACCCGATACAACAACAATCGAGGATAAAACAAACTTCACATAATCGAATACGAGTCGGAATTTCACAAAGAGGATAGGATTTACCTTATGGACGACCGGAGTAGCGTATCAAGTCGTCGGTCCAATCGACGGGTTTTTGGGTTTGCGATGCGAATAAGGGCAAGGTTTGTTTGCTGATTCTTGGTTTGAATTGAAAGAAGAAGATTTGAACTACCTATTCGTGCTTGCCAGTGATGCTCTGTATGCTGCCACTTGCTTATCGTGCCTTCGGAACTCGCTGTCTCTTGCTCTTGTTTCTCTCTTCCCTGAGCTCTGCTTTTGTGTCTCTTCCCCCCTGTTTCTATGCTATATCTGCTGCCTCTTTCGATGCCTATTGCATGTTCTTATATAGCCCTCGCTCGAGTTCTAATGTTGGTAAGTAAATAAAGGCTGAGATTTGGCTAATATTTGGTGCTGATTCGACGAGATTTGTTACTGATTTTGTGTGATTCGAACGGTTATGGTGAGGAAATGATTGAGGAATTCGGGTGATGGATATGGTAAGGATATATTCTGGTTTATGGTAGGGGAAGACGCGAAAGGAAGGCGAGATTTAGGGCGTGTGGGTGAGGGAGGCGGCGAGAAGACTTAGGGTTTCGTTTAGGTGAGGGAGACGATGGGCGTGGTAAAGGGAAATGAAGGCTGGGTCGTGGGGTAATGGGCTGATAAGGGAGAGGGCTTGCGGGTCGCGGATGGGCAGTGGGCTGGGCGAGTGGGCTGCGGGTCCCGGATGGGCAATGGGCTGGGTAGTTAGTTTAGGTTAGTTTTAATTAGTTTTAGGAGTTAATTAGTGACAAAGTAATTAATTGATTGTGATTGAATTATCTAATTGTTATAAAATAAATGCGGGCGTGTTATTTAATTAATGCTTAATACTTTAGACCGCGGCGCTATTATTTAAAAATCTTATTATCATGCATTATTGCGAAGTTAAAAAAAAATAAAAAATTGAATTGCGTTTAGATTAAATTACTTAAATGCTGAATGCAAGTACGATATTTAAGAATTGTTTAAAGCCTTATAAATGCGACGCTATTAAATAAAAAATTGATTTTAAATTACAAATGATTATGACATTCTCTTGCGTATTAATAAATGCAACTATGCTACTTGACGTGACGTCATTGCTAAATTAATTATTCTATGTATTTATTAATGATTAAGAATTACGACAGAGCTTACAATTAGTTAATGCGGGCGCGAGACTCTAAGTGTTCAAAACTCTACGTAAGACGCGATGCCATTATTAAATTAATTATTTATGCATGTATTTATGTTTTATCGCTGCATTTTATTATAAAAAATCATAAAAATTATTTTACAAAATTAGTCTAATTTTATGGTTAATGGCTGGACGGGAGGGTCAAAATTGGGTGTCAACAATGGGACTCGGTGTGAAGTCATACACATGTCGTACCCGACCCATTATGGGACTCTATGTGAACTCATCGTTCGACTCTTAATAAAATCATTAAACCGAACTCTTTACTGAAACTCTAAGGCACTTTTCATAACCCATATTAATAGGAATCTGACTGTATAGAAATCATGTACGTCAGCCGTACGTTTGCTTAATAAAAATCATGCCAAAAGAAAGAAGAATAGTTCACATACCTCGTCGTCTATATCAACTTGATAATGTAATAATCGCCTCTACTAGCACTTTGACCTATAATAATAACAACATGCCCGTCAACTCTATGATTCCTAACGTGAGTTATATTGAAAGGCGACTCTCTTATTCTATAAAAATACGGGCAGCACTTTCCATGTTTATATGTACATCCACAATCTACAACAAAGTGCCAGCGAAACCAATAATCAAGCATAATTCCAAGATATAACCAAATTAGTCTCATGTACTTCATATATGCTACCATAATACATTCTTTTTCTTTTACATTTATACAATACGACAACTGCAACAACCAAGGTGATTAATACACCTATTCCTCTTGTTAATTCAATCCCTTAAACCACATTAAGATAACCTTAAAGACAGTCCATCAATTCTAACAACAACAACAACAACAAGTAGTGCAAGTCCTACAATTTTCAACATAATGTCCTTTTTACTCTTTAATTCCTTAAGACAAGTATTAGTAATTACCACAACATATATATACATGTTTATAATCAAATCTCCAACATTTAAACTTCACAAAATCAACCCCTAACTCGACGCGACAAGGTCCAACAATTTCAAGCCAGTTTTCGGCTAACATCCACCAAAGCAATTATTTTCTTAATTCCTTAGAGTCCAATTCATGTTTCAACAATTCCTTATGAACAACTATAATCTAAATATCAAAATTTCTTCCAATTTCAACATGCAAAGCAGCGACGAACTTAACAACACAATAATCGAATACGACAATTCCAAGATTAGTAAAATTAGTCCCAATATCGGCTACAACATCCAAAATATTCACATGCAACGTCTAAATTCCAATTTTCCTTAACACAAATTCATTTCCTTAATTCTAACAACATGCACTCCAATTAAATCATAGAAAAAAGAATTTTATACCTCAAACTCGTCCAAAACAGTCCCCACGATAGCCCAATACCCAGTCCGAATTACCCACTATTTTTCGATAATCTTCTCCCTTTTTCTTCACTTCTTCAACACCAAATGACATGCATGCATTCTATAGGTGTAATCCATCTTCTTAGCATGCTTTTCTTCCAAAATTTCACCTTAAAATCTTGAATTTTGGAGCAATAACTTTCAGCCAGCAGTGGTGAAATACCCATTGTTTTGTGCGATTTTGGACTTAGAATATTAGATGAAGAATGATTTAATCTAGGAGGAGAAGTTGATTGAATCTTCAAAAAAAATCAAAATGGGGGGGGGATGCTCTCGGCTGAGGGGAGTGAGAGGAGAGAGGGGAGAGTGAACTTTGATTTCAATTCCAATGAAAGAGAAAGAGTATATGTTTAGTAAAAGAAAAATCTGAAATTCTTTTATTACACATTGGTCCAAAATCCCCTAATTAATAATTCTTAAACCCCCTTCTTTTAAATCTTAACTCCCGCTTCCTTTAGTTCCCGAGAATTTCATAAAGCCTCGTATTCTCAATGTCATAATTCTTATTATACGTTACCAACCCATAACGGGAATATACAAGTATTACTATAAGTTTCCAACGTCACACTCATTGTGACCAACATCTTTCCGGAATCACATCATCTTGTATACTAATTCCCGATATTCGGATCCTATTTCCTTAATTACGTTCTTAATTATCGCCTTAATCCTACGAGGTGTAACAACATCTCATTCATATGATTTTTTGAATGATGAAATTTCACCTTATGTGGTCCAATAGCGCCCCGGGACGGAAGCGGGGGACGGCCCTACGCGCAGGTAACAACAGCACCGACTCTACGAAGTCGAAATCGAAATCGAATCTTTCTGTTGGCTTTCCAAATTCATTCGTGAATAATAATTCAAGGGCGTGAAGCGAATACTTCTAGTTGCTTCGCCTGCTTCTTATTATGGCGGCTATGTTTTCGTGGCAAAAATGAATGAAAAACGAGATGAGTGCAAACGAGAACAAGGGCGGTGGATGGGACATTGATCCAAAGGTAGAATACGGTATGAAGAAGCCCATTTGGCCAAGCCCACACAAGGGCACATGGACCAGCTGGCCCAATATAGCTCGCCATCGCCCAATCCGTCCCATCGCGTGGCCCAAGCCAACCAGCATCGCCTGCATGTCGGTAGCCAATCCAATGACGATCGATCGCCGAGACTAGACCTTGGCCCACATTGTCAGGCCCAGCGAGAGGTAGTCCATTGCCCGTTGGACTTGTCCCCTTTTCCATAGGGTGGTGGGTCGAGTCAGTTCAGCTTGGAACAGGACCAGCCCACGACCCACACCCAAATCCAGCTCACTCCTATTCTGGCTTCACGACCAGTTACTCACAGCCAACATGGAATTTTTAAATCATAGCAACAATTTAATCTCAACTCTAATGGTACTAAATCCCTTATATCACGTAATCCCATGTTTGTCCTTCGTGACCCGAATTAGAAAATGGCTATGGATGATGAATATAATGCTCTTATTGAAAATAAGATGTGTGAGTTGGTGCCCCATCCACTTGTAGTTAATGTGATTCATTCTATGTGGATTTTTACTCATAAAGAAAAATTTGATAGGTGTTTTGAGAGACATAAGGTTCGTCTTGTAGGTGATAACAAAACTCAACATGTTGGCATGGATTGTGGAGAGACGTTTAGTTTGGTAGTCAAACCGACAACTATTCGCATTGTTCTTAGTTTAGCTCCCAAGACTCATACCAATTAGTAGCCACATCCCGCAACCGATACGAAGCCAATTCCACAGACTCAGTCTCAGAAGCCTTGAATATCCTCAAGGTACGTTGTATCTGCCGAATAAACTCCTGCGGATCATCATCGGGCTTTGACCCAAAAAACTCTAGAGGATTACAACTCAAGAAGTCACGAACACTCAAACTATCAGATCTTTTGTCAACTCCAAGCCACGCTCGCGAGTGCCTGCCACTAACTGTCGGTGAACCGTCTCTCATGGCCCTATCCTCCGCCCCTGGCTGAGGAGCTGGAGGCTCAGGTGCTGGGGCCTCAGGAACTGGTGGTGATGTCCCTTGAACTGGAGCCTCTGGAGGTGGCGATGTAGCAGAGCTCGTCGATTGGGGTACAGTCTCAGGCATAGACTGGGTCTGGGCTCTAGTAACTCTCCGGATCTGGCTAGTAGCTCTTGCTACTGATTTTACCTTCTAGGCGACTATCTCCTTCTTCAGAGGCATAGTTGTAAACACAATAATACGTCAGAGAGGAATTAACCTAATAACATAGCTCTATCACACGATCTTAGAGTAAGAAGAATAGAAACCAATCCTAAATGTCCGGCAGCCTCCTGCGTATAAGTATGATGCACAACATAGCCATACACAAGACTCTACTACACACAGTCTGTAGACATTCCAAGGAGGAATTGCTTTGATACCACTAAATGTCACGACCCGACCCGACGGGCCGCGACCCGGTGCCCTACCTGGACACCCTTATACCCATCTGTCACATATAATCACACGAATACCAAATATAATGTAAACATCGGTAATAAACATGTCTCCCGAGGAGTCACAACTAATTCATATAACAAAATAAGCAAGCCGACGAGGCCGCCACTGTACATAGAGATATCCAAAACGGCTCACAACCGCACACATATACAAAAAACACATCTACCACCCACAATTGTCTACAGACCTCTAAGAATACAATAATGAAAAATGACGGGACATGGCCCCGTCGTGCCCCTAAATATGCATAAGTACGAAATACGGTTCTGTACCAAAATGACTAAGCTCCGAATCAATGGAGCTCTCCGAACAGCTGAACATGAATCCTAGACTGGAGGATCACCAAACTGAGTAATTGCACTGCGGCATTTAACGCACCCGAAGAAAGAGGGTCAGTACGAAATAATGTACTGAGTATGTAAAACATGAAGTACTGTAAAGAAGATCATAACTGGCCAACAATACCAAATAATAAGATACAACTCAAGAATGTACTAAAACAGTCTTATATACTCCATTACGCTACCATTATACATTCCTTTTCCTTAAACTCATGGAGTATAACCAAAACAGAAACCGAGGTGATTTATACACCTATTTCTCATGTTAATCCATCCTCTTAATTCATATCAAATCAGCCCCTAAAACAGTCCATATACTAACAATAACGAGAATACAAAGTAACACCTTTCTACACTTTAATTTCTTTAAGACATGTATTAGTAATTACCACAACGTATATACATGTTCATAACTTATACTTCCAGTAGTATAACTTAAACAAAAACAGCCCCTAATACATCATAACAATGTCCAACAACTTGTGAATGTCACGGTCCACCCCCAAAATGCCATAACTCTTCTCATAACTTCCTTAAAATCCAATTCATGTTTCAACACTTCCATATAACTAATTACAACTTTAAATATCAATGTTTCTTTTCAATTTCAACATGCAATTAGTGACAATGATAACAATAACAACAAGCGAACCCAATGTAGTACAACAATCCCAAAATCGGCTACAACACCCAAAATAGTCACATGCGCTTCTCTTATTTCCAATTTCTCTTAAGACAAGTTCATTCCTTAGTTTACAACATCATGTAACTTCAATTATACTATAAAAAGAAGAAGTCTTACCTAAATTTTAGCCCAAAACAGTCCCTATATGCAGCACCACTGCTCCATTTCTTTTTGCACTATTTTTCACCATTTCTTCAACTTATAATGACATGTATGTATTCTACAAGTTTAATCCATCTTACGTACATGTTTTTCTTCAAAAAATGCTCATCTCCAAATCTTGAATTTCTGGAGCAATAAAATCGGTCAGTCCAGTACCGAGACCCACTGTTTGGGGGTGTTATCTTGGCTTAGAAATTATAGAAGAACTTAATATTGGAAGAGGGAGTAAAAATCTTCGATTTTGTTGCTATAGAAATGGAGAAATCGGCTGAGGGAAGAAAGGGAATGAGGGAGAGTAAAAGAGGTATTGTGAACTAATGGTGGGGAGATGAAAAGACTAGGGATTAAGTGTGCAGATTTTTATTTGCATGCTTGGTCCAATTCCCACAATTGCCCACTTAAATTAATCCCATAATAAAATAAATCTTTCAATACCACTTCTTTTAAATCTGAAAATTTCATGTCCATAATCCTATGGGGAGTATACAACTATTATCTAAGTGCATCTTTTGTTAAAAAAACAACTTATGGAAAGATAGCCTTTATAGAGTGATATGTTTAAAAAGGTAAGTTTGGTGTATAAGCTCTCGTTATGTTTAATTTGCTATATTAAATATTAGGAGTACTTAGTAATCTATGTCATTACGTGCAATAATCACACCATGTTACAAGATGTCGACATTTTATATAGTCCATGGACATTATCAATTAAATAAAACATCATTTGGGTTCAGTGCCATTCCGTGAAGAAAAAAAAGATTCACTATTACGTTTGAAATTTGAAAAAAAAAAATTGGTAGAAATCAAAATTTTACTGGATTTAAGATGGACTTCTACGATACGAGTTCAATCCATATTCTTTAAAATTTAAGATCAATTGGAGTTTTTAGAGGCTACTCCATCCTCAATTCTACCTCACACCAATAGAAATGATACATATTCCTTTAAAGAGGCGTCTCAAATATAATATTTCATAAACTCTTGGATATTCATAACGAGATCAAGACATTGAAATCGAAGTGATCAAGAGACGTTCTTTAATGTAAAATAACGAAAGTTGCCCCACGTTCTTTGCGATCAAATTCATTACAAAGAGGTTCGCGCAGATGACATGTCAAATGATTCATCGTCAAAGCCTTCTATTTCAACTTCTCATTTAGTTGATAATGGTCGAGCGATCGAATCTCTGAACACGCAACTTCATTCGTTTCATTTGTTAAAACGATAATGTCTATAGATATCGAACCGGCAAATTAATTCCTACGGGCAAGGAATAGCAAAACCAGTGAAAAAACTACCAGCTATAGCTTTCATTGAATCGGCAAATTAATTCATGATAATGATCACGTATATAAATTCAACGGTACCTTAGTACGGGTAAACACTTCTAATCGAAAATGATGAATTCAGCTGCATCTCTAAATTCTACGCTACATTCATAAGCAGCTGAGTAAGTTAGGTATTTAGAGAGCGGACCAGCAGGGAACAAGTCTTGGGATTCCTACGTGCGCCAATTAGCAGGAAAAGTACAAAACTAGCACCAAGATAAGAGCACTCGGATCTTGGACATAATGACTCTATTAAATTACTTATTAAACCTCTACAATATAATAGTAGTAACACAGGATGCTGACATGGGGTTGTGGAATTCCACTTTTGGAACATCCACTGTAATTCACTTGCAATGCCATGAATTTTTTTGTAATTTAATCCTAGTTGTACAAGCTGAAGGCATACAGTATAATATAATGTATATGTTAGGCTATTAGCTCTACTAATTAGAGTGGGTTATCTGATACAGTTTAAAATTCTAAGGGGTAAATTGCATTGACTCTTAACGGAGGAGTTAAGTGCTGTAGCCATATTTGGTAAACTATCTATAAACCGTGCAAAAAACAAAAGAAAAATCCATAAACCGTGCAACGACCAATTGACACGGTAGCAAGTCATCACATGCTAGAGTCACAGCTTTCTCTTCGTCACAGACCACCAAATGAGTTGAAATAGATTGATTATTTATATTTTTAAAAGAAGGTAACGCTTAATATTTGTTTAAAAATTACTCCATCCGTTCCATTTTATATAAAGGTCTTTGAATTAAAATGAAATTTAAAAAAAAAAGAAAATTGAATCTTGTGATATAAAATAAATCAAAAATATTTGTGTGTATATAGATCATCCGTAAAAGTTAAAATTTAAAGTTAAATTATTATCAAATAATAAAAGATGTCATTCTTTTTAGAATTGACTAAAAATGAAAACATATAAATTGGGACAGAAAAAATATAAGGAAAGAATTATAAGATGAAAAATCGAACTCTCACAAATCAAATAAAAGTATGATTAATATCAATTTTGGTTGAACAACTTTGCATTAAGTAAGTCTAAATAGTGTTCTCAAATATGGAATCGTCAAAAATGAACTTGAGTTGAATGAAAGTTGGGCTCTTAAGCCATTTTTTTCCTCACTCATTATTAGATAATTATATTAAAGTCTGATTATATTTAAATTTGTGTCGTGTAGGGCTCATTCGGAAAAGTATTCGCTATCAATAATTTTTTCATACTCAAAACTCAAATACAAGATCTCTAATTAAACACAAATTAACTAAGCTAAAGACTTATTTTCCCTCTTGTTACAAATTTACAACACTCGAACAAAATATTACACATCACATTCCATCTTAACTGTGAAGCGTGTAGAATTTAAAGCAACTTCACTAGCCACACACTCCCACTCCTCCTAGCCTGCTCCCCCCACCCCCCCTCCCCCACGTAACCCCCCAACCCAAAAACAACCACAAATTAACCTCTTGATAATTCCACTTAATTGTAAAATCACGTGAATTGAATAATATCAATCCATGACGAAACGTTTAAAAATAGGGACAATAGCACTCCTAGTCTATCAATGGTTCATAAAATTTGATTATGATTCTTATGATATTAGGCTAACCACATTAAATCTTTAATTAATTTAAGTGGTACACTTTCAATAAATTTCTAGCGACTATTCATAAATTTACCAGATTATCAACTGCTATAGTGTTTGATTACTCATGTATAATGTTAATTTTGTATTTTTATTTAATATTTCATCGTAATAAGTTCTAAAAGTAGCGTAAATATAATATAAAGAAATCAAAACACATATTTTTGAAAGAGAATAATTCGTTAATGATTTCATTAGTTTAATTAATTTATATACATGATATACAATAGTTATCCTAGACTATAATTACGAAAATCAATATACACCTAACTAATACAAAAGATTACTACAATAATTAAAGATACAAAAGATCACTAATGATATCAACATAATATATTTTCATATATTCTATCACACCCCGCAGTCGTAACGGGCGGTTGTCATACGCTGAGATTGTCCAGAAATTTTTTAAACAAAATCAAGGGAAGACTCTTAGTAAAGATGTCAGAAAACTGATAACGTGAAGGGACATGCAAGACACATACTTGTCCACGAGCAACCTTTTCGCGAACAAAGTGAATATTCATCTCGATATATTTCGTGCGTTAATGTTGTATAGGATTTCCCGAGAGATATATCGCACTAACATTATCACAATAGACCAATGTAGCTTTCCGAATAGAAAAATGAAGCTCTAATAGGAGGTTACGCAGCCAATAGGACTCAGTTACTACATTGGCTATCCCTCGATTCTCATAATGTAACACACAATGCATTTGAGAGCGTGTATGTGTTCTTCCCTCAAATCATGCATGAATAAATACACTTGTTGCATTGCATAAGTAATATTACACCTCGTAGTTCTAAGGCGATAATTAAGAACATAATTAAGAAAGTAAGATTCGAATATTGGATATAAAATATATTTATATATGCTAATAAGAGAATTAATATACAAAATATGTGAGTCCGGAATAATTTTGGTTACTACGAGTAAGACGAAAGGAATTTATTATGGTCCACTCGTTGCCATTCCATATAATTAACACTAAACTTATCTTTGCATTATCTAACATTATGGTGCCCAACAGAGGGTTAAAATATATATTTGCTCTTAGGATCACCATGGCCAGTAGTTTTCACATGTCACTTCCATCCTTTTTGAGAAAATAAAACATGGGATATTTTATGTACCAAACTTTTGCACATTCTCCTTTATGCTTTGGCAAGGAACGATTGAGACGGACTAAAATTGACGTACATCTTTCTAGAAGTGGAATTTATCCTAATTTAGGCTCGTTTATTTTCACTTAATAAAGATATGAATTTGAATCATTCATACTCTAGTCTATTAGGTATATTTATTAATATATTTTTCTTTGCAATTATTTATTTGTTATTGATATGTCTAAAACATTCAAATTTTGTATGGAATCTTTAATTCATTAAGATGTTCAAATTTCCACTTAAAGATTTCCGCGACCGTGGTAGAATATATGGTTGTCCAAGGTAATTGTGCAAAGTTGGTGGCGGAGATAAAGGTGATCATTACAACAACAACATACTCAGTACAATTTCATGGCTTGGGGTCTGTGGAGGATAGAATGTACATATACCTTATCTCTACGTTGGTAGGTAGAATCATTGTTGAGGCATTCTCGGGACAAGCAAAAACAAAAGCAGAAAAGTGGACCGGTCAAAAAGTTAAAGATATAAAGCAGTAAAATATTAAAGCAATGCTAATAGCAAACTCGAATACGCCGTGGTGGCGCATTCTGAAAAGTTATCAGTAATTACGCTGATAAATGAGATAAATCAAGTACGTTAAGGAGCGTATATCAGGAGAAATAAGGCTACATAAGACTATTAAAACAAAACTACGCCTATTCGTATGATATGCTAGGCATGCCTATCGCAATAACCCTGCCCCTACCAAATTGTGGGCGTAAGCATGACTACGCGCAACTACCTCTACCCTAATATGTGCCCTCCAAAACCCCATATATAAGGTCATATCCTCAGTAAGTCTCGTCTGATCCATGTCCCGTCTAATCACCTCTCCCCAATATTTTTTCGGTCTGCCTCTACCCCTCATGAATCCGTTCATAGCTAATCGCTCACACCTCCGTACTGGGGCATTTGTGTCTCTCCTCCGCACATGTCCAAACCACTTCAACCTCGCTTCTCACATATTATCCTCCACCGAGGCCACTCCCACTCTGTCCCGGATATATGCATTTCTAATTATATCCTTCTCGTGTGCCCACACATCCATCTTAGCATTCTCATCTCCGCCACTCTCATCCTTTGAGTGTGCGACGTCTTGACTGATCAACACTCCGCCCCATATAACATAGTTGGTCTAATCACTACCCTATAAAACTTGCCTTTTAGCTTGGGTGGCAGTTTTCTATCACAAAAGACTCCAGATGCAAGCTTCATTTCATTCACCCTGCTCCAATACAATGTATGACATGAAGGTGATCATTAGTAATGATAATTGGTGGTGAAGGTTGATAGAGATAGTGGCTGGCAGTGGATGAAGTTGACGGTGTTGGTTGAACATTAGAGCCTGATAGTGACAATTATATGATTGTTATGAATAAAATAGTGGCAAAAGTCACAACAGTCATCACCACCATATACCTCTTCCACAACGAGTAATTATCATCTCCACCACTAGTCATCACTTTTATTTGGCTAAAAAAACGACCTTTGTGAATATTTAGAAATGAGATTGAGTAATATAATTTAAATATCACACCTTATATTGTGAGCTAAAGTGAAAAATAAAGAGAAGAAATGAAAGATAACATAAATGGGGTGGGGCGGGGCAGATTTGTTTTTTTGAAAATGCTAAACGGGGCTGGACAGGGCGAGTCAAAATTTTAGCAGGTGAAAGCTTGTCCCGCCCTAACCCGCCCTATTGCCATCCCTATCAGTCAACACCACTAATTCACCTCCACTATTAGCCTCCTGTTACACCTCGTAAGTTTAAGACGATAATTAAGAACGTCATTAAGAAATAAGATTCGGATTTAGGATAAAATATATTTATACATGCTAATCCTGAAGTTGGTATTCAAAGTATGTGAGTCCGGAATTTTTTTTTGGTTACTACGAGCGTGTCAATGAAAATTGAAAATGATAGTTATATACATTCCCGTTATGACTTAGTAACGTATTATATAAGTTTCGACATTGAGGATACGAGACCTTATGAAATTTTTCGGGAATTAAAGGAAGTGGGATCTAAGATTAAATTATTACTTGGAGGGATTGATTTAAGTGGACAATTAGGGACCAAAGTGTAATATTAAATTTTCAGATTTTTAATTCCCATAAAACCTATTAACTCTACATCTTCCCCACTTCTAATCCAAAC
This sequence comes from Przewalskia tangutica, assembly GCA_029844215.1. NCBI lineage: Eukaryota > Viridiplantae > Streptophyta > Magnoliopsida > Solanales > Solanaceae > Przewalskia > Przewalskia tangutica. The sequence goes on along the minus strand of CM056731.1, from coordinate 32,426,955 downwards.
AAAACCCTCTCCCTCTCTTCTTCTCCCTTAAGGTCGATTTTTGCCCCAAATTCCATAGCCAAATTAAAGGTTTTTACTCCTTCTTTCTAGCCTAAATTCTTCTACAAATTATAAGCCAAAGAAACACCACAAAACAGTGGGTAAAAACAAGGAGAAAACGACCATCGGGTGATTTTCGTCCAGAAAATTCAGTGTTTGGAGATGGTTTTTGGGAAGAAAAAAACATGTAAGAATGATGGGTTAACATTGTAGAATTCATGCATGTCAATTTGAAGTTGAAAAAGTGAAAAATTGAGCAAGAAACTCGATGAAACAGTGCTGGAATTCCATGGATTGTTTTGACTTCGTTTAAGGTATAAAATTCTTCATTCTATGATATAATTGGAGTGCATGTTGTTAGGATTATAAGGAAATGAATTTGTGATTAAGGGAAAATTGGAATTTAAACATGCATGTGATTGTTGTAATGTTGTTGGACCGATTTTGGAACTAGTTTTACCAATTTTGGAGTTGTTGGATTTAATTGTTGTTGTTGTTCTTATTATCGTCGCTAATTGCACGTTAAAATTGAAGGAGGTCTTGAAAGAAATCTTGACGTTTAGATTATAATTGTTCATAAGAAATTGTTGAAACATGAATTGGATTCTAGGGAATTAAGAAAAGAATTGGTTTATGGAGATTGACCGGAAATTTGCTTGAAATTGTTGGATATTGTCGCGATGAGTTAGAGGCTGATTTTGTGGAGTTAAGAGGTTGGGAGTTTGATTATAAACATGTATATAAGTTATGATAATTACTAATACTCTTAAAGAAAGTAAAGTGTAAAAATGATGTTATGTTGCAAATTATAGGACTCGGACTTTTGTTGTTGCCGCTAGAATTGATGGACTGTTTAAGGTTGTTCTAATATGGATTAAAATGAGAAATAGATGTAGTGATCACCTGGTTTGTTGTAGTTGTGATATCGCTTAAAAATAAAAGAGAAGAAATACGTTATGATGACGTAAATAGAATATCTGAGATTATTATGGTTATATTCTTAAGTTATGACTTGCTGTTGGTATTGATGGCTTGGTTTGGGAATTGTGGACGTACATATAAACAGGGGAAGTGCTGCCCGAATTTTGATAAAATAAGAGGGTCATCTTTCAATTTAACTTACGTTAGGTATCATAGAATTGACGGGTGTATTGTTATTATTATAGGTCAAGGAGTTAGTCGAGGCGATTATTAGATTATCGAGTTGAGATAGACGATGAGGTATGTGAACTATTCCAACTTTCTTTTGGCATGATTTTTATTAAGTAAATGTACGGCGGACGTACATGATTTCTATACAGGATAATTCCTAAAGATGTTAGTTATGAGAAGTGCCTATGATTTTTCAGTAAAGAGTTTATTATAACGATTTTATTGAGAGTCAAATGATGATTTCTAATTGCATATGGTTGCTCATGATATCTACTCGTGCTAAGTGTTATTATTCCACTTCTCCGAGTCCCGGGCCGACTTATGTTCGTTGGTGCACACATTTGTTTGCATTCCCCTTCCCTCACAGCGGCCGGGATATGTAGAGATCATCCATAGATGAGATGATGACTCCACCGAGTCCCAGTATGGGCCGGATTATGATATGATTTCACCGAGTCCCGCATTATAGGGCCGAATTACATTATAGGTAAATGTATCGGATGACTATACAGACAGGCATTCATGGTTTTTGACTTGACTCTCATTTTTATAAGGCACAACTGACTCTTATTGTTTACGGCACAGTTAGATTTGGATTCTGATTTTTATACTGATCTCCTGTTATTTGTTGGCTACTTATGATCTCATTTACATTATTTCTTATTTTACATACTTAGTACATTATTTCGTACTGAACCCCTTTCCTCGGGGGGTTGCGTTCATGCCCGCATGTACATGTGTTCAGTTTGGTGATCCACCGGTCTAGGTTCCTGCTCAGCTGTTTGGAAAGCTCCTTTGATCCAGAGCTTTGTCATTTTGGTACAAAACCTCTTTTTAGACTTATGTATATATTTAGGGGCACGACGGGGCCCTGTCCCGTCATATGTCGTTATCCTTCTTATAGAGGTCTGTAGACAGTTGTGGGTTGTACTTATGTAGAGTTATAAATCTGTTTTAGTCAGCCAGGTTGTTGTAATCGGTGTTTGGATGTTCCCGTGTATACGTTATACTATTTTATGACAGCCTTGTCGGCTTGCCTGTTATATTATGTTGGCTAGTTGTGACTCCCCAGGAGGCAGATACATTCTTGTGTAAAAGCAGCCTTGTCGGCTTACCTATTCTGGCATATGTTATTGTTGCGGCATTATGCTGCCGGATTTCATAGTTGCCTTAAGTGTTAGTTGAATTATGTGTGACAGTATAATGACGTCATTAGGGCGTTTAGTCGCGGCCCGTCGGGTCGGGTCGTGACACCTCCTATGACATCGACCACCTCCGCCATCGACGTCCACTGCCAAGTGCCAATTACCAACAATGACCACATCCATTAATGGTAACCAACCACCAGCCACGACTACTCCCATCACCTCTCACCACCACTACACAAGTATATCCACCAGCCATGCCATCTCCACCTCCACAACCACAACATGCACCAGATGTCATCCAACAATTGTCACTATTGACGATCACCATCACCAATTATCTCTGCTAGATTTAATATTAGAGTGCGCTTCATTACACAAATAATTTTTTGCAATACTATATATAAATTAAGAATTTTTAAATATTTTTGGTATATTACGTAATTATTTTTAAAAATTATTTTCTCTGTCCCAAATTATATGACACACTTTCTTTTTTATTCAATCCCAAAAAGAATGACACATTTTCTTATTTGATAATAATTTAACTTTAAAATTTACCTTTTACGCTTAACGAGATAATCTATAACTACACAAAAATCTTTGGTTTATTTTAGACCACAAGATTAAAAAATCTTTCTTTATTTCTTAAATTTTGTGTCAAGTCAAAGGCCTTCATATAAAATGGGACGGAGGGAGTATATATTTGAAATCTATTTATATAATAAAGCTAGGCTTGGACAAGATGACGTGACACCTCCCTATGACCTCCATTACTATTTATCTTTTTTTTTTCTTCCTATTTTTTTTCATTTATGTGATATGTAGAAAAACTTAAAATAAATTACTCATTAAACTCTCTTAGTTTATTACTCCTCCACTATTCTTCGTTAATGTAAAAATGTAATGATATTTATTTTAATTATTTCCATAATTTTTATTACCATAACTCCTAAATAATTAATATCCATGTTCATGGCATCATTTGATATTCCGTATTATAGTCCTATAAATAGAAATTTATTGCAAAAAAAATGATCACATTATTCAAACTATAAGTGGCATTGTAGTGTAAACATTGATATTACGACAATTGTGAGTATGACATGAAAATGTTGAGGGGAGTTCCTCTCCAGGATTACGTCTTTCCATGGTGGAGGTTTGTTTCTCTTAAACTTTATAACTCTTTCTCATTTCTTTTTTCATTTCAATTTATGATACAAATTCAAAAATTATATACTTTTAGAACCAATGAAAAATAAGTCTAAAAATAATTACTATTAAATTTACAATTGTTTCTTTCCTAAGATGATTAAGTGGTAACATTTTAATGTTTGTGCACACTCTCAATTAGTCAATACCTATATTGAACTGTTTCAACAAGTATGTTTTCTTCTCAAATTATGTTCCTTTTGAAATTATGGAGGATAGTTAGCTAATTGGTTAACTCGTAATAGTTGTTAAAAGGCCTACACACATATAGGAGTTTTTGAAGACCATATTTTGAGGTCTTTGAAATGTTTGGTCAAATTACTCTCTCCTTCCCAATTTATATGATGTAGTTGACTCGGTATGAAATTTAAGAAATAATTTTTTTTTTGGATATTGTGGTCTAAAACAAGACAAAAATATTTGTGTGATTACAGATCTTTTCGTTAAGCGTAAAAGGTAAATCTTAAAGTTAAATTAATGTCAAATAAAGAAATGTGTCATTCTTTTTTGGACTGACTAAAAATGAAAGTGTATCATATAAATTAGGACAGATGGAGTAATAGCTGAAGTATCGTTTATTACAAAGATAAAACATGAGGATGAATTATGCAAAGCTGAAAAGAATAACATAGGGCGACTAAACAAGAATAAGGTGAATTAGTACAATGACCGTACCAAATGAAAAGAATTAATAGTATAATGTGATTCCTGCGTAAGAGGTCTCTTTGATTATTCATATTTATCATCTTAGAACTTTATGTTCTGATTTAATATCTTTTTCTCTTACCTTCTTTACTTTTTCTATGATTTTTGTTTTATTCTTGGTGAGTAAAAATGCTTTTATGCATGCTAAAGAATGATTTTTTAATATTTTATCTAAGTTAGTTACACATGTAAACAGAAAGATGATCATTTTGGGGATAGACGGAACGAAAATCATGAGAAGAAAGAAAGACGACAATTCACGAGACAACTTCAAGTCTACTGCTAATGGCAAAACACACACAATAATTATCTTTTTCTTATTTTCTTAAATTTAGATTTAATCATGTTCAACCTTATTTATTGAGATTCATCATTATATATAGTAATGGTCCGTTGCTAAGTGGAACTAAAATAAGAGGAATAAATATAATAAAAAATAATTGATATGTTATTATCTAATTAAGAGACAATGAGTAAAAGGGATTACTGTAACGTGAAATAGTCTTTCTCAGAATATAATAATGATTTTCTCATAAATCAGGTGGTTATCTCAACAATAAATTTGTATAAAAAATTCTCAATGGTGAAAAAGGCAAACATGCATTTTAGATTACGGAGTAGACATTGTTATAAGTTGTTTCAAAGTGACACTTTCGATTGTTGCAATAAATTTGTGTACTCTCTCATTTTCTATTTTAACTATTTTTTGCATATTTTTTTCTATTAAATTTTCGTATTCAAATTAAAATAAATATGAAAAAATATATTTAATTAATAACAATTTAACTATATTAAAACTATTTATGACCGTGCAAAGTGCTGCTAAATACACTAGTTACTAAATAATGATAGTTCCATTCAGAATCTAAGAAACAAACAATTTTAAATATTTGATGTTCAGATTCAAAGATAACATCTTAATATATTCCTATACATATGAAGATTCAAACCGCTTAATTTTAATAAAATAAACCGATCTCAATCTGGTGATTTTTATTAGCTAGTTAGTGCCTGTTTGGTATGACTTTTTTAAAGGCCAAAAATACTTTTGGAGAGCCAAAAGTACTTCTGACCTTTAATTGGAGTGTTTGGTTGACAAATTCAAAAGTGTTTTTGGGTTCCAAAAACACTTTTGGAAGAAACTCAAAATTTGGGCTTTTTGAGTAGAGCTTTTTTTTGCACTTTTTTTATTGACACCTAACCAATTTTTGATAAAAAAACTCTACTTGAAAAGTTTTACTCGTAAAAGCTCTTTTTAATAAGTTGTACCAAACGGGCCCTAACTACTATAACTTTCTGTGAACATTAATTCCCACTGCAAAAGCACTGAAAGATCCGTACCATTTTGTGCTTTATTATTTTTTTGAATTTTCACCCGGTGTTCCATATTCATTTGAAGCCCAACGCTGTAGAACTCAATTCTGGAGAAAGCGCTCCCTACAAAGAATTTTTCCATATTCAGGACTCGAATATGAGACTTTGATTAAGGGAGTAACAACTTCATCCATTGCACCACATCCTTTGATAGTGTTTTGTGGTATATTAGCTTCTAAATAAATTAGTTTCTAGATCCACTGTAACATATTACTTCTATTGCCTTATGAATAGTTATCGCGACTTATCACTCTTCAAACGTTCGAGTAAAATATAAACTTGAACCAAACGCACTACCGAAACAAAATGAAAATTAGGAAAAGGGAAATTAGAAAGAAAGGAGAAAAGAAGCTGCATGATTGGTATATACGTGAAGAAAAGTAAATTTAATTTGCTTATATTATGGCAGAAAGTAAGATATGGTCATGGACTAAATATTTACGTGACCATCTAAACTACTCACAAAAAGTTTGGATATTCGTGTTACTATAATATATATGTAACGAAATACAGTTGGCTGACACTATCTTTGTCCATCTTAGATTTAAAATAGCATATAAAAAAGTCATTGTGCGTGTGCCATACACAAGCACGAAGAAGGATATTACAGAAATATGGAGTAGTGTAAATTAAAGCAACTAGATTGCTTTTCAAAATTACAAATATGTGGCCATCAGAATTAATGAATTAGAGAGTGCAAACGATAGGTGCTGCCTAAAAGGTTATGCTTTAACTATGGTTGTCCTGATTTTGAACCTACTTCACTATTCCTTTTGTCTTTTACACAGACCTTTTCCAATTGTATAAATTTTATGTAATGTTTAATGGTGTAAGAAAATTATACAATTAGGTAAGCGTTAATGGATTCATTAATAGTGATTAACAGTGTTACTGGGAAATATATCGTTTGGATTTTAATATACAAGGTTGGAGTGTAAGTCGTCAAGTGTTGATTTTATCATTCGTCATCATACATTGATCATTGAAGAACATGATGAAGAAGTAAGAAGAAGAAGCAGTAGTTATGGAATATGAAATGTAGAGAAGAATGAAGAAGGAGAGAAAATGTGTATTCAATCATTGAGTGTCTTAATCTCTACAATGTGATATGGGGTATATTTATAACCCACTGATCTAAGCTAATTATCCTCATAACTACCTGAACATAGCTAACTAATCAGCCCAACTAACTTTGATTCTTAACTAACTAACTGTCACATATATACATTGTGAATATACATAATGCATATTATAACTGTGTATACAAATTGTATGCCTTCATTTACATTTCTCAACATCAAGTCAAACCTCTTGCCACTCCAAAGAGGTTTAATTATAGTAATAAGAAAATCTATATAGGTTCAAGTGTTCTCCAATATAATAAAAATTTAGATACCATTATTTAATTTGATTTTAAAGGAAGCGCGATAGTGGGGGAAGGACTAGCTGAAGGATTGGTGGCTGATAGGTGAAGTTGCGTATTAACGGTAATAAAATGACTTTGCACCCTTCCCAAAGTTTGTTATTGATGAAAACCAAATCGTATTCAGGGAACTTTTAAGAGGATCCGATCACCTATATGTGTCATTTTTGACAAATAAATATGTTACTAGTCTTACCTATTCAACTATGAGTGGATTTAGTGGGTGAATTATTTGTTTAGAATTTTGACCACTAAAGGATTGTGGTTAGATGAATGATATTTCTTCATAGTAAAAGGTCTCAATTTCAAGTTATGATAATGAACTTTTTTTTGATAGAGGAATCTCTTTTAAATGGATTCCTATGCAGAATAAATTTGAATTAGCCGGGCCATTAAGTTTGGACATCAAATCAAATGATTATAACAATAATAATATACCCGGTGTAATCTCATAAGTGAAGTATAAGGAAGATAGAGTGTAATCAGATCTTACTCCTATCATGGGAGGTAGAGATGTTGTTTCTGATAGACCATCGACTCAAAGAAAAGCAAACTAAAGCAGTCCGAAAAAAGAAATAACAGAAGTAACGAAGTCATGACAAAATATTTTATAAAGTAAGATAAAACAGTTTGAAAAAAGGAACACTAACGTAGCTACCACAAAATCAAACAACGACAATCGACGTACAAGAAGCGACAGATAATAACAGAAATCAAAGGATAAGAAACTACAAGATAAATACTAAGTGTGTCAACGCTTAACCACCTACTAGCGTTTTACTCTTATTTGTAACCTCCTATCTAAGGTCATGTCCTCGGTGAGCTGAAACTGCGTCATATCCTATCTAATTACCTCTCCCCAATACTTCTTCGACCTACCTCTATCTTTCCTAAAATCGTCCATATCCAATCTCTCACACCTCCACACTGGGACATTCGTGCATCTCCTCTTCACATTCCCTAACTATCTCAACCTCATTTTTCTCATCTTGTCCACCACCGATGCCAACCACATCTTGTCCCGAATATCTTCATTTATGTCTCGTTCATATTTTGAACGTGAGAATTCTTGACTGACCAACACTCTGCCCCATACAACATAGTTGGTCTAACCACCACTCTGTAGAACTTGCCGTTAAGTTTTGATGGTACCTTCTTATCACACAAGACTCCGGATGCAAGCCTCCATTTCATTCACCTTGCACCAATATGTGACATCTTCGTCAATCCCCCTATTTTCTTATACAATTGACCCAAGATACTTGAAACTTCCTCTCTTTTAGATACATGGTTATCAAGCCTCAGTTTCACTCTAGCCTCATGCACTACTTCACTAAACTTGCACTTCAAGTATTCTGACTGACCTTCAAATTCCAGTGTTTGTCTCCAAACCTTCAACTTAGTGTTAAATCCACCGCGAGTCTCATCGATCAAAACTATGTCATCCGCAAATAACATTCACCATGGCACCACCTTTAATTTTTTGCGTCAAAACATTCTATCACCAGGGCAAATAAAAATGGACTAAGGGCTGACCCGTGGTGCAGGCCCAACATAATTGGAAAGGGCTCCGAGTCTCCTCCTACTGACCTTATCCTGGTCTTGAATCCATCATACATGTATTTGATCGGCCTAGTGTACGTCAAGGGTACACCACTAGCCTCCAGACATCTTCATAGAACCTCCATTGGGACTTCGCGTCTTATGTTTTTCGATGAACATCATATGTAAGTCCCTCTTCTTATCTCTATATTATTCCATCAGTATCCTTACAAGGTGAATGTCTTATGTAGTCGAGCACACCGGCATGAATTCAAACTGGTTCTTCGAAATAGACACTCCACTCTTGACCCTCATCTCTACCACCTTCTCTCAAACTTTCCTAGAGTGGCTTAGCAGCTTAATACCCCTATAGTTGTTGCAATTCTAGATGTCACCATTGTTCTTGTACAAACGGATGATTGTATTCCTCCTCCATTCCTCGGATATTTTTGCAGTCCTAAAAATGATATTAAACAAATGAGTTAGTCACTATATACCCGCCCTGCCGGCACACTTCCAAAAATTCCACCGAAATCTCGTCAGGCCCGTCACTCTTCCCCGCACATCCTACGAATAGCCCCCTAGACCTCCTCAAGCTTAATACGCGACCTAAAATTGTGATGCCTCTCGGAATGCTTCAATTCTCCCAACACAATAACTCTATCCCTCCTCGTTCAATAGTTTATAAAAATATGATTGATTAAACTAATAAAATATTTATTTAAGATTTTAACTTCTATGCATTGTGGACGGTGTAAAAAACTGAATCAAATGGAAGGCTGAATCTGAATCCTTTTCAGTCATACATCCACAAAATGAGTTATATTTTCGTGATGTAGGGCATACATTATGTCATATTTTCAACTGGGTAACAGTCTGTTATTTTAATTGGTTTAAATAGAAATGGCTTTGTTGAGAATCTGAACACCGCCATGGATGAGGTAACACAGTCGGTTCAAGGTTCAGAGTAACCAACTAGATCTAGGTTTAGTTATTATACATGCAACTTCAGTATCGGTTTGAGAATGAACATAGACAGTATACAAGAAGGAAGGGAACAACAATCAGTGTATATTGATGTAGAAAAGGTATACATAGAGAAGATGAAAGAAAGGAGGAAGACGAAGTACAGAGAGATAAGCGTCTCAGGTACGCCTCTTTTCTCTTCTGTTTTGTTCTCGCCTGTACATGAGAGTTTCTATTTATAAATATGCTCTTTTTCTTTAAACACAGATTGTGCCTTCTGTTTAATATGGCCGCCACTTGACGCTGGCCGACCTCAGTACTAATAACCTCAGGTAATAACCAAACTGGCCCAATATTAAATTTGCCCACTACTTATTACACATTTGAATTAATTTATTTAACAGCCTCCCTCAAGCTGGGTGCTCGAAGATATCTAGCAGGCCAAACTTGGAACAAAGATGGCAATGTTGTAATCTGGTAAGTCCCTTTGTAAGGATGTCGGCTGGCTGTTCAGCTGTATTGATGTATTCAGTTTGAACCATCCCCTTTCTAATCTTTTCCCTGATGAAATGTAGGTCAATTTCGATGTGTTTGGTCCTTTCATGAAACACAGGATTAGCTGCCATTTGTATTGCAGATTTATCGTCTGTACGCCATCGGGTAGTGAATATCAACATCGCGTCTCGAGTAAGCCTAACACCAAGTGATCTCAAAGAATCGCCGCTAAGCTTCAGATTCGCCACGAGCTTCGAGACGGTACTTTGCTTCTTTGACTTCCGTGATACGAGAATCTCCAAATTTGACTAAATAACTCAGTAATGGATTTTCAGATGTGGACATGATGCCCAATCTGCATCACAGTAGCTAGTTAATGTGTCTTGTTTATTACTAGATAATAGTATTCCTTGTCCTGGCTTACCTTTTACATACCTTATTACCCTGATGGCAGCATCAAAATGAGATTTCTTTGGGTTTTGTAAGAACTGGCTAAGTGTTTGTACACTGTAAGCAATATCTGGTCTGGTAAGAGTAAGATACAGTAACTTACCAATTATTCTTTGATATGAGCTGACATCACTTACTGGTTCATCCTCAGAGGCAGATTTCCCTTTTTCAGTTCCCTGCTTCACCTTATACTCATCATATTCTTTTGTAGTAAGTTTTACATTAGCATCAGAGGGAGTATTGATAGGTTTAGCAGCAGCTAACCCCAGTTCAGAGATGAGCTCTAGGGCATACTTTCTTTGATGCATTGTGATTCCCTTGCTGGACCTAGCAAATTCTATTCCTAGAAAGTACCTTAACTCTCCCAGATCTTTCATTTTGAAGGCATTATGCAGGGATTGCTTAGTCTCCTTAATTAGTCTTATGTTATCACATGTGACTAACATGTCATCCACATAAATCAGAATTACTACAATATATTGATTAGTATGTTTTAAAAACAGAGAGTGGTCAAACTCAGACTGCCTAAACTGCATCTGAATTAAGGCTTCTGTAAGCTTACAGTTCCATTGTCTTGGAGCTTGTTTGAGTCCATAGAGGGATTTAGTAAGTTTACATACTTGTTTACTGCCTCCTTTACTACTGAAACCTTGTGGAAGAGTCATATAGATTTCATCAAATAAGTCCCCTTGAAGGAAAGCATTATACACATCCATTTGATGAATGTACCATCCTCTAGAGGCAGCAATAGAGAGGACAGTTCTTATAGTTACCATTTTCACAACAGGGGAGAAGGTTTCTTGATAATCTATTCCTTCTTGTTGACTGTAACCTTTGGCAACTAGTCTAGCTTTCAGTCTTTCTACTTCTCCAGTGTCTTTATACTTGATCCTGTAGATCCATTTACAACCAATAGGTTGTTTTCCATCTGGTAGAGTAACAATACTCCAGGTGTGATTTTCTTGTAAGGCATTTATTTCTGCTTTCATAGCCTCTACCCACCTGGAATCTTTAGAGGCTTCAATGTAACTTTTAGGTTCTGTTAGTACTGAGAAAGAGCTTAAAAAGGCTTGATATCTAGGTTTTAAGTTATCATAAGAAATAAAGTTTGCAATAGGGTAAAGAACATTGTTGACACTTGTTGTAACAAAGTCTTTAAGCCATATAGGGGGTTGTTTGAGTCTACTAGATTTCCTATTTATAGTTCTGTCATCTGGTTCTGCAGCAGTATTACTATCAGGTTGCATATCATCAGAGTTCCCCTTTTCTAAATTATTTTCAATGGGATTACTGTCCTCAGTGGATTCCTTATTAGTGATATCTATACATCCCCCTTTTGATTCATCAGAATTACTATGAAGGAGCTCTTGGGGTAAGAGTTGATCATTACTGTTTCCTTGAAGAGAATTATGGAAGATGGAAACCTCAGTCACAGATTCTTTAAAAGGATAGACAGATTCTCTGAATGTAACATCTCTACTGACAAAGAGGGCCTTAGACTGCAGATCATAAAGAATATAACCTTTTTGGGTTTCAGAGTAGCCCATTAAGACACATTTTTTAACCTTAGACTGAAGCTTATCTGTGGCAGCAAGCTCACTAGCAAAGCATAGACAGCCAATGGTTCTTATGTGTTTCAAAGATGGCTTTTTGTGATAGAGACACTCAAAAGGTGTAGAGTGAGTGATAGAAGATGGTAGTCTATTGATCAAGTATACTGCAGCCTGAAGACATAGACCCCAGAATTTTAGAGGAATATTAGCTTGCATTCTTATAGCCCTGGTAATTTCTAGTATATGCCTGTGTTTTCTCTCAGCAATACCATTTTGCTGTGGTGTGTATACACAACTTCTTTGATGAATAATACCCAAGTTCTGAAAGAGAGTGGTGCAGAAATCATTAACAAACTCTGTCCCATTGTCAGTTCTAATTATTTTTACTATTTGATTAAACTGTGTTGATATGTATTTAAGAAACTGATTGATTACCACACAAACTTCAGATTTAAGCCTAAGTAGGTATATCCAGGTCATTCTAGTGTGATCATCTACAATAGTGAGAAAAAATCTCTTGCCATTATGAGTTTCAACCTTGTATGGACCCCATACATCCATGTGGACAATATCAAAAGCTTTATTATTGTAAGTGCTACTATTAGGGAAAGATAGTCTACACTGTTTTGCACAAGGACACACATTGCATGTCTTTATTGCCTCAGCTATCTTATCATTATTAGCACTTATCAATTTACTAAGTACCTTACTAGAAGTGTGGCCCAGTCTTCTATGCCACAGATTAATATCTTCATGAGTTATTGTTTTCTTCTGCTGAGCTTGTGCATGCAGAACTGCCTTTCCTGAATTATGTATATCATTTGCATGATTGACTAACATATAGAGTCCATCCTGAAGCTTACCAATCTCCTTCACCTTCCCACTGGAGAGATCCTGAATTAGACAAAAATCAGGATAAAAGATAGCTGAACAGTTCAGCTCTCTTGTTAGTTGGGAAACAGACAATAAATTGTATTTGAATTGAGGTAGAAACAGTACATTTTCAAGTGTACTTCTATTAGAGAGAGTACTAATACCAGTATGAGTAACTTGGGCTGATTGGCCATTTGGTAAAAAAACTTTCTTTGGTATGACTGAATCAATTTTTTCAGTAATTTTATCTAGCATATTTAGATCATTAACCATATGATTTGTAGCCCCTGTATCTATTATCCATCTTTTCATTATGTTAAATACATGTAAGGCTTTAAGTTCTGATATACCTGCTAAGTTTGCAGATGTTTGACTACCTTTTGTGTCCAGAGATGCTCCTTTATGTAGCTGGTTGTTGTTCAGCATCTTTACTATTTGTTCATACTGATTTTGAGAGAATGTTGGTGCTCCTTCAGCTTGCCAATGAGTTTTAGTATTTTCAGAGGAGGACTCTGAACCTTTGTTATGAACATTATGAGCAGCAACAAATTCCTTTCTTTTTGATTTAAAATCAGGAGGGTATCCAACTAGTCTGTAGCAGAATTCTTTTGTGTGACCCCTCATCTTGCACTCCTCACACACAAGATTAGAATTCCTTTTTGATCTTTGACTCCCTGTTGTTCCATTCTTAGAATAGAATTCATTTTTAGAGTACATAGCAGTAGAGGGACCAACACCTAGAAGTCCTACAGACTTAGCACTAATCCCCTTTTGATTTTCATCACTTACTATCATGGAGTAGGCTTTATTGACTGTAGGAAGGGGTGACATAAGCAGAATTTGGCTTCTAGCCTGCATGTAACTCTCATTCAGACCCATGAGAAATTGGTAAAGCTTCTGCCTCTGCAGAAAGTCTGTAAAATCTCTGGATGTAGGACATCCACAGCTTGGTGGTGGTACAATAGCTTGGAATTCCACCCACAAATTCTTTAGTTTGGTATAATATTCTGCAATACTAGCATTTCCTTGAGATAAGGTAGCAATTTCTCTATGTAAATCGTAAGTTCTTGATTCATCCACTTTTTCAAACCTTTCCTTTAGATCTTCCCATACCTCATATGTTGTTTCAGCATAAAGAACCCCACACAGCAAGTTACTAGTGACAACATTCATTAGTCATGCCTGCACCACTGCATTAACCCTATCCCACTGATCCCACCATTCTATTCCAAACTGATTTTTTGTACAGTTTCCATTTACAAACCCTAGTTTGTTCCTTCCTAAAAGAGCTATTTTCATAGATTTGCTCCAAACAGTGTAGTTTTCAGAGCCCACAAATTGGAAAGATATTAAAGAGATGCTACTGACATCTGAGGCTTGCAAGAATAGGGGGTGGTTATGGTCAAGTACAGTGATGGGTGAGATTTTGGAGGATTGGGGAAGATCTGTAGTGGAGCCAGGTGTTCCTTCGAGTGAGTCGGTGGGTGGATCTGAACCCATTAATGATTTTTACAGATCTGTATCCAGATCTTAAAGGGTTTCTTTAGCAATATACAGTACCAACAGATCTCTATCAATATACAGGTGTTCCTTCGAGTACAGGCCTATTATACAGTATTAATAGACTCGATTTCACAGAAGCAGAAGTAAAAATATCAGATTTGAGATTCAAAAAGACAACAAAGATTTACCCAGATATGTTGCATAATATCATGCAACATCTGATGTCGATGACCCGCTTTGATACCATGTTGAGAATCTGAACACCGCCATGGATGAGGTAACACAGTCGGTTCAAGGTTCAGAGTAACCAACTAGATCTAGGTTTAGTTATTATACATGCAACTTCAGTATCGGTTTGAGAATGAACATAGACAGTATACAAGAAGGAAGGGAACAACAATCAGTGTATATTGATGTAGAAAAGGTATACATAGAGAAGATGAAAGAAAGGAGGAAGACGAAGTACAGAGAGATAAGCGTCTCAGGTACGCCTCTTTTCTCTTCTGTTTTGTTCTGCCCTAGAAGACAGAGAGAGTTTCTATTTATACATAGGCACTTTGCCTTGAAACACAGAGTGGGCCTTCGGTTTAATATGGGGCTGGCCACTTGATGTGGGCTGGCCCCTTGTACTAATAACCTCAGGTAATAACCAAACTGGCCCAATATTAAATTTGCCCACTACTTATTACACATTTGAATTAATTTATTTAACAGGCTTAATACATATGTGGCCCTTTATTTTTACTTACCGATAATTTTCCTGTATTCTAATGGTTTTCAAGCACTTTTACCTGACCAATGATCCACGCGTGCCTTCGATATAGACATTACTTCTTTCCTAATTAAAAATTAATATATTCTTAAGTAGTAATGTGGAAATCAATCACCACCATGTCTTTTCCCGCTAACGGTCCGCCAAAACATTTTAATCCTCTTTATATCAATCACGGCCCTTGCGTTTTAGCACCTTCGACAATGTCATGTCACAGTAAACTTTTGTATGTATCCACTAACTCGGTAGGAATTAATCATTCTGAATTCTTTTTATTTGCTTGTTCTTAGTCATTATATTAGTGGTTATTATTGGAGTTAATGGTATGTACTCCCACAATATCAAAGTTTGAAAAAGAGTCGTGGAGATGAGGGTGAGAAGAGACGTGTCTATTTCCAAGAATCAGTTTGGATTCATAACGGGGCGTTCGACTACATAAGTCATTCATCTTATTAGGAGGTTGATGGAGCAGTATAGTGAGAGAAAGAGAGACTTACATATGATTTTCATCGACCTCGAGAAGGCATACGACAAAGTACCTAGGGAGGTTCTATGGAGATATTTGGAGGTTAGATGTGTACTTGTGGCGTATACTAGGGCGATCAAGGATATGTATGATGGGGCCAAGACCAGGGTACGAACAGTAGAAGGAGACTCGGAGAGTTTTTCAATGATGATGGGGTTGCACAGATCAACTCTAAGCTCATTCCTATTTGCCTTGGTGATGGATTGACTAACGCGACAAATTCAAGGCACTACAAGAAAAATGACCTACGGTGACAGTTAAAAACTGTCATCGTAGGGGGTGCATGACAGTTTTTGTAAGTGTCATTGTAGCATGTTCACTGTAGGTCCTTCCTACGGTGATAGTCTAAATAACTGTTACATAATGTGGCGGGCATAAACCGTCACACATTTGGTATTTGACTTGACTATTTCCCGTTTTTTTTCCCGGGAAAATTCATTTTGGTGCATTTTTCATTTTTCATTTAATAGTTAATTTAATTAATTTTTTTTCCAATAATAGTAAAATTGGTGGAAAATAGCATATTAATACATAATTGTTTGTAAAATGTAACTAATTAATCAATCATTTTAATACACAATATTAAAACATTTATGAATTATTTTACAAAATAAAATATTTTCAAAACAAAAGAAATGCATGGTCTCGGCCAAGACCAACAAGAAGGTCGAAAATACAATGTCTTCTTGAACCTTCATGTAATAACTCCAACACCATTCGTCCCAACAAAATGTTCGAATTTCTTCAACTTTTTTTATCCGTTTCCAATTTCATTGTTCGACCATTTTCCGATGTGTTTTTCCCAACAGCAACAGCATCAACACCAGTAAGCAACAAGAAGAAGCAGTAAGGAAAATAATGTCCTAAACTTGTTTTCCAACATTAAATATTACACCAAGTGATTCGGTGCTAACAAAAAAATGAAATATTACTTCTAACAAAACAAAAAAACTAGGAGAATGCATAAACTATTTCTCCTGTAAGTTAGTCAACGGACACTAGATAATCACACCCTATTAGAAAATAAGTTTAGGTTATTTCCATTGACAATATAAAAAGTATTTACAAGTAAATCTATGTGATAAGCATTAGTTGGTAACTAACAACGGATAGTGTTAAAAAAATCGAGAGAGAAGTGTCTAACATCTTAATCATGTGAATTTTTACCTAATGATGTAGAATTAAGGGGATCAATTCCCATTGCCTTGTAGTAATAACCTTCCTCTGCAACAGCCATACACTTCTTGAACATTGTACACTCTTTTTTACACATTTCTCTTACCTAAGCCAAAATGAACATTGGACTTAGGCAATATAATCAATGATTAGCATATGTCTTTGTAACAAGATTAAAAAAATACTTCGTCAGTTAATGCAGTAGATAGAGAGTTCATAGAGAAGCTTTCTCCAAATAATGCATCATCAGAAAGTACTTGTTTAAGTTCAGATAGAACAATTACTCCTAATATTGTGTGATACAATGAAAATGACAAGCATAAATTCGTTCATGAACACAAGAGATTTGAACCGAGTCTAAAAGTTAATATGCAAATTCAAAATGTGATTATATTTCTTTAACCGTCCGTCTTTCTTGATCAAATTTCAAACTAGTGGAGAATAAGATATTGCAACATACTCCTTCCCATGGTGCCTTGCCTTTCTCTGCTTGTCCCTTTTGAAATAAGATAATCATTACTGCCAACTTTAAACCTATTATGACATAAATCAAGGCTGAAATGGGGATATACTGGTTTCCGAGTGAATGGACAGTTTGATGCATAATCCATTGAGAATCTACAACTCCTATCTTTTTATGGGCTGACTGCTCATCCAAAAGGATCCTTAAGATAAGGTGTTATACCCCGTAGTTCTGACCCTACGTATGAGAGCGTACGAAAGCATGTAAGACTTAAAATTTTCAAAGGATAGGTTGACGGATTATTCCGAGCGGTTTTTAGTCAACTTTGAGGCGGGTTATGACCCGGTACATTGAGAGTTCCTAAGTGTTTCAAAGGCCTGGGGCGTAGTTCGTTGAGTCTAGATTCCAACGCAACCAACCGTTCGTCGATAGGACGTCGGAGTAGAAAGTTATGAGAATTTCAAGTTCGGTCGTGATCGGACAAATGTGTTTCGGACAAAGCGGCAGGGCATGGCGGCCGGATGCGCACGCGACGCGAAAATGCGAGGGTCGCTGAAGAGATTGCAGCGCTGTGACAACGAGGCGCGGCGCCGAAAGTTCGAAGAAGGTCGGGGTTTATTGCCATGGCCGTGCAGGGCCTTGCGCGGGATTTTGGGCGGAAAAACTTAGAAAAGTCATTTTTCTTTTAAAAGACCTTGGGAGGTGACAAGTGTCCCCATCTGATTTCTTGCATGCAATATATTGACCAAGTCTTGAAGACTTGGTCATCTTCCAATTTCTCTCTCTCTCTAAAGCTTAAGCTCCCACTTCTCTCTAAAATTCCAAGAGAAATTCAAGCCTAAAGAAAAATCTGAAAAAGTAAAAGAAAGAAGGAAGCTTGTGGCTAGCTTGTTGGTGTTGTTGTGGTGGTGTTCTTGGTGGAAGCTAGCAAAATATTTGGAATAAGTTTGGCTAAAACTTTAAGGTAACATTTCTTCCTTTAGAAGTAGTTTTTAGTGTTGCATGTTAAGAAGGAAGAACTTGTGGTAGTAAATAATGCTCTTAGACTCATTGCATGTAAGAACTATGGTTTGAATGTGAATGAATTGGTTAAGAAGATATTATGAGCATGTTGTAGCCTAAAAACTACCTTAGAATTGCTAAGTGAATTGTTGTACCTTTTGGGGCAGAATTTTACACACCCAAGTTTAGGTGTGTAATCCCCTTTGAAATGTTGGATTGTTGAGCCTTAAATGTGGCGTTTGGATGATAAATTCGGCCTTGTGAAAGGTGGCAAAGTATGTAGAAACAAAGGAAATGCTGCCCAATTTTCCATAGAATTTAGTGGCTTTGAGTTTTGATTATTCTACATTGGAATTAGAGGTTAATAAACGTACCATGGTTATTTTAGGTTGACATATTACTTGCGGTAGTTTGGACTTAGCAAGTGGATTGACCAACAAGGTATGTGAAGATTTCCTATCTCTTGAGCATGAATAGATGAAACTATGTAGTACGGTAGACGTGCAAGATTTGGTATTCTTACTTGTTTTAAGTATATAATGACTTGTTTCGTTTTAAGAATGTATAAGTCCCTTAGTTAGGGGAAAAGTATGATTTTACTAAAGTGTAGAGTTAATATAACAACTTTATGGGAAGTTGGTTTATTAGCTTCATGGTTAATGAGAAGAGATTTACTCTAAAAGTAAGATAAGTATATGAAGAGGCAAATTGGTTTTAAGGCATCAATTGCCTAAGGGTTTTTATGTATAAAGAAGAGTCACTTTTAAAAGAGTTAAAGTATGTAGTACTTGGGTTAAATTCCCGGTTTTCTTTTATTAAAGATATGATTAAGTGCCTTAAGTAAACTAAAATGAGAGGGTATATGAACAAGACTAATAAGAAGTTATAAGTTTTCTTAACTTATTTATGATTATGATATGATGACAGTTTGAGCTAGGGTAAGAGTATATCCGGCGGGCAAGCCCCAAGATCGTTATACCACCTTCTCGGGGTAAGAGTATGTCCGGCGGGCAAGCCCCAAGATCGCCATACCACCTTCTTCTGTAAGAGTATATCCGGCGGGCAAGCCCCAAGATCGTTATACCACCGCTTGAGTAAGAGTATATCCGGCGGAAAGTCCCCAAGATCGTTATACCATCCGCCGAGGTAAGAGTATATCCGGCGGTAAGTCCCCAAGATCGTTATACCACCTGCTCCGTGGATCGCTACCCGTGATGCGAGAATACCTCACGCGAGTCCTTATGGGCTTATGCGGTGAAATAGTCCCACGCGGCGAGTACACTATCACGAGAATACCTCACGCGGGTCCACCGACCTATGCGGTGAAATAGTCCCGCGAGTAGGGTGCTTATTGATACTACGCGCGAGGTACCGCTTTGATCCTAAGGCCCCTATTTTATGCAAAGATTATATATACTTGTCACTCATTGTTAGTAAGGCACAATAAAAGGTATTTTGATTTTCTTCTATAACCCCAAATTACTTTTAGACTTATGATATCATTATTACGATTTTCGACTTTACATACTTGGTACATATTGGTATGCGACCCCTTCCTGGGCCGCTCACGCCGCAGGTGGTAAGCGATTGAGGATCCTCGTTCTTAGGATCGCTATTCCTGTCGAAGCTCCATTCCTTCTAAGCTTGTTTATTGGTACGGACATTCCCGATGCTATAGGTATTTTGTACATTCGTGGTATGGCGGGGCCCTGTCCCGCCACAGTTGTTATCTTTAGAGGTCTGTGGTCACATATATATTTTGGGCTATAAGAACCAGTTGTACTACTATACCTTGTTTAAGTATGTTTTATGGAAGGCAGCCTTATCGGCTGGACAGTGATGTTTACCTTTTTATAAGTTATGTGTTATGTATGTTCCGCTGCTATTCTCTGACATATACCGAGCGGTACCCCTGCAGGTACGATCGCGCCCCGGTCGGGTCGTGACAAAAGTGGTATCAGAGCAGTTAGTCCTCGGAAAGTGTCCACAGACCGTGTCTAGTAGAGTCTTGATTATCGGTGTGTTGTGCACCACATCTATAATCAGGAGGCTGCAGGATATTTAGGATTGGTTTCCATTCTTTCACTCTAAGATCGTGCAATAGAGTTGAGTTATAGGTTGAACCTCCTCTGATGTTTTCCTTTATGTATCAGTTATGCCTCCACGCAAGGCAACCGCGGCCCAGAAGGGCAAGGCAGCTGAGTCCGCTAGTGGACGCGGAGAGTCGCGAGGCACGCCCGATCCTTACCAGATGATGTTTAGGCGGCGAAGTTCCACGCCGTCGCCACCTCAGAGAGTTCGAGGCGTGGACGCGCCATCGAGACCGCGCAGACGTGAGCCTCCATCCCCACAAATGTGGTCCGAGTACGAGATTACGGAACAGATTCTGCCATCGACCAAAGATAGTGGGCGCCGACAGAGCAGCGGCAACCCTGAGCCGACGGTTCTTGATTCGGATTTCTTGGGTTGTCACCCACCCGAAGTTCTATGGTTCGAGATTTGAGAGGACCCGCAGGAGTTTGTCCGGCTTCTGATGGACCATGCAGTCCTTAGGGCATCGGAGACCGAGTCATATACTAGCTTTATCGGTTACGCGATATTGCGTTGAACCGGTTTGAGTCATGGGTATTGTCGGTGAGGATGCTCTTCCACTGATTGGGAGGAGTTCACGAGGCGTTCTAGACCACTTCTTGTCTCCCGAGGTGAGAGAGCCCTCGTAGATAGGTTCTTGACCTTGAGACAGACGGAGGACTATAAGGAGTACACAGAGTTCGACTCCTTGGCCGATATGCACACCATAGTAGGCGACATGGCGCATGTGGTTCATCGATATGTGATGGGTTAGACCGTCATATGATTATCGTGACGCTTGGGGTGGCTCTTCACCGAGGATGGATATTGCCGGGATGCAGCATACGCACGAGGATTGAGACGAGAGAGCGGGATCGGCTAGATTTGGGCCACCAAGAGGCCGTGACAACGAGTTCTCGAGGCGCTTTAGAGGCGGCCTCAGCAGCAGACTAGGTCCACATTCCAGCCAGCACAGAGTGCTCCTTCTCAGTTTTCTGGCAGGAGGTCTAATCAGCAGGGTTATTCAGGAGCAGTCGTGGCTCCGTGACTTGAGTTTTCGCGAGGCAGAGACCAGCACCAATCGAGACCACATACATCTCGGTGCGTTCGATGCAGTAGGTCTCATCCGGGCGAGTGCCGTATGGGTTCGAGAGAATGTTACTCTTGTGGCCAACAGGGCCATCTGAAGAAGGATTGTCCGCCCCAGCGGCGGAGCATTACGGTTCACCGACGGTGCATTGTCGGATCTTCATCTTCGATGGTTAGACGCCCGAGGCGTGGTACTTATGGGCCGTAAGGCGCGCGCAGAGGTCGTGGTAGGGGTTCCAGTTCTAGCGGTCCTCAGAATCGCATATATGCTATGTCGATCAGACCGTGAGGCGCCGCGGATGTCGTCACATGTACATTGTTGGTTTCTTGCTGTGATGTATATGCTTTGATAGATCCAGGTTCTACCTTGTCCTACATATATCCTCATATTGCCAGTAGAATAGGGATAGAGCCCGAGTCCATAAGACCTTTTGAGGTGGCTACGCCAGTAGGTGATTCAGTGGTAGCTGAGCAGGTGTATAAGGCTTGCCATGTGACTATAGATAGTCGTCAGACTCTAGCCGACTTGATAAAGTTGGATATGACATACTTTGATGTGATTATGGGTATGGATTGGCTAGCATCTTGCTATGCCAACGTGGACTGTAGAGAGATTAGTTCGTTCCGCTTTCCGAGCCGTTATCGAGTGGAAGGAATCGCATCGCCGGCGGTAAGTTTATTTCTTACCTCAAGGCTAGGAAGATGGTGCGGAAAGGGTACATCTACCATATGGTTCGGGTATTCGACATCGAGATCGAGGTGCCGACCTTGACGATCCGGTCGTTAGGGAGTTTCAGGCGTATTCCCGACGAAGCTCCGTATCCTCCCGAGAGGAGATTGAGTTTTGCATTGATTTGGCGCCAAATACTCGACCGATATCTATTCCGCCATACAGGATGACACCTGCCGAGCTGAAGGAGTTGAAGGACCAGCTGAAAGATTTGCTGGAGAAAGGCTTTATTAGGCCAAGTATTTCCCCCTGGGGAGCACTAGTGTTATTTGTAAAGAAGAAGGATGGGACGTTGCGTATGTGTATTGATTACAGGCAGCTGAACAAGGTAACTATCAAGAATGTATATCCTCCCGTGATTGACGATTTGTTTGACCATTTGCGGGTGCAAAGTGTTTTTCCAAGATAGACTGCGGTCCAGTTACCATCAGTGCGAGTTAGAAGCGGATATCCCAAAGATCGCATTCAGACCCTATGGGCACTATGAGTTCGTGGTGATGTCTTTCGTTGACCAACGCCCCGATATTCATGGATTTGATGAATAGGGTGTTCAGGCCATTCTTGGATATGTTCGTTATAGTGTTCATTGATGATATCTTGGTGTATTCGCGCACAGAGCAGGAGCATACAGATCATTTGAGGACGGTATTGGGGGTCCTCAGGGACCGGCAGTTGTATGCCAAGTTCTCGAAATGCGAGTTTTGGCTGGCTTCAGTGGCTTTCTTAGGACATGTTATCGGGGCCGATGGTATTCGGGTTGATACAGCGAAGATTGAAGCAGTCAAGACTTGGCCCAGACCCACTACACCGACGGAGGTGCGCAGCTTTTTGGGCCTTGCAGGTTATTATCGGAGGTTTGTAGAGAAGTTTGCTTCTATTTCAGCCCCTTTGACTAAGCTGACTCAGAAGGCAGCTATGTTCCGGTGGACGGATACTTGTGAGGAAAGTTTCCAGCTAAAGGAGAAGTTGACGATCGCCCAGATTCTTACTCTTCCGCAGGGCTTAGATGGATATGTGGTTTATTGTGACGCCAGTGTCGGGCTTGAGTGCGTCTTGACGCAAAGACGGCAAGGTTATAGCTTATCGTCTCGGCACTTAGGAAGCATGAGAAGAACTATCCCACACATGACTTGAGTTGGCGGTATGATTCATGCCTTGAAGATCTGGAGACATTATTTATATGGAGTTCATGTGGACATTTACACAGACCACAAGAGTCTCCAGTACATCTTCAGCCAGAGGGAGCTGAACTTGCGGCAGAGACGGTGGTTGGAACTACTTAAGGATTACGACGTCGATATTCTGTACCACCCAGGAAAGGCCAATGTAGTTGCAGATGCCCTTAGTCGCAGGTCGATGGGTAGTCCATCGATGTTCACCGCAGAAGAGGATATGGTCCGAGAGATACATCAGCTAGCGAGCCTTGGGGTTTATTTGGTTGATTCTGATAGTGATGGAATTCGGGTTCGAGAGGTTGCCGAGTCTTCTATCGTCGAGGAGGTGAAGAGGCGGCAGTATGAGGATCCGATTTTGGTACGGCATCAGATGCCTGCTCGTAAAGAGAAGTCTATTTGAGGTATACCACGGGGTGCCAGATTCGAGGGTCGGCCAGGTGTTCCCGATGTGACAGACTTCGCCGCCAGATTTCGTGAGGCACACAGGCACGTTATTCTATTCATCCGGTCGACTAAGATGTATCATGACCTCGAGATGCGTATTGGTGGGATGGCCTAAGCGGGGCGTTGCGGAGTTCGTGCACGCCCGAATTGTCGCCAGTTAAGATTGAGCACCGAAGCCGGTGGTCATTGCAGCTATTGATATTCCGACTGGAAGTGGGAGGTGATAAATATGGATTTTATTACGGGGCTACCTACCACTCGAGGAAGCATGATTCCATTTGGGTAATTGTCGACGGTGACAAAATCAGCCCATTTTCTTCCTGCGAACGACGTTCTCCGAGGACTATGCGGATTATATATTAGAGATTGTGAGATCGCACGAGTCCCGTCGATTATATCGATAGAGGAGCCCGTTCTCGGCTAACTTCGGAGGTCTTTTCGGAAGGATTAGGGACACAGTGAGTCTCGAGACGGCGTTTCATCCTCGGACCGACGGACAGCCGAACGCACTATCCGCACACTCGAGGATATGTCGCGGCTTGTGTTATTGATTTCGTGGTAGCCGGAGGATCATTTGCCTCTTGGAGTTTTCTTACAACAACGCTACCATTCCAGATTCGACGGGCGCCTTATAAGGTCTTATACGAGGAAGCGCAGTCACCGATAGGCTGGTTCGAGTGGGAGAAGTTCGATTAGTCGGGCCGGACTTAGTTCACAGCATGGATAAGGTGAAGCTTATCCAGAGCGATTGTTGGCGGCTCGTAGTCGGAAGTCGTATGCAGATCATCGGCGTCGACACTTAAAATTTGAGATAGATGATTGGGTTTTTCTAAAGGTATCGCCCATGAAGGGCGTGATGAGATTTGGAAAGAAGGGGAAGCTTAGCCTAAGGTACATTGGGCTATATCGGATTATCCGTAGGGTAGGCAGGGTTGCCTACGAGTTAGAGCTGCCGTCCGATTTGGAGGCGGTACATCCAGTCTTCCATGTGTCCATGTTGCGGAAATGTATTGGAGATCCTTCTAGAGTGCACCCGGTTCATGATGTCCAAGTGACAGAGGAGTTATCGTACGAGGAGAGTCCCATAGCGATACTCGATCGTCAGGTTAGACGACTTCGGACGAAAGACGTGGCTTCCGTCAAGGTCCTATGGCGGAACGAGAACAGGGAGGAAATGACGTGGGAAGCAGAGGATGACATGATAAAAAAGTACCCTCACATATTTCCTATACCTCCAGGTAACCCACTTTCCTACTTGTTAGTTTTGATTTAGCATTTACGCTTCAGTGTTGTGGCTCGTGGAGCTTCTTTATTTGCCAAAGAATAGTTAAGAGGGCCTATGTCGATGTTGTGATTTGAGTAAGCCTAGAAGGAACATTCGGGACGAATGTTTCTAAGGGGGGGAGAATGTTATACCCCGTAGTTCTGACCCTACGTATGAGAGCGTACGAAAGCATGTAAGACTTAAAATTTTCAAAGGATAGGTTGACGGATTATTCCGGACGGGTTTTAGTCAAATTTAAGGCGGGTTATGACCCGGTACATTGAGAGTTCCTAAGTGTTTCAAAGTCCTAGGGCGTAGTTCGTTGAGTCTAGATTCCAACGCAATCAACCGTTCGTCGATAGGACGTCGGAGTAGAAAGTTATGAGAATTTCAAGTTCAGTGCGCAGTCGGACATAAATGTGTTTCGGACAAAGGCGACAGGGCCGCGGCGCCGGATGCAGGGCCGCGGCGCCGAAAGTACTGAGGGGTCGCTGAAGTTGCAGCCGCGCGCGGATGTGGCAGCGCGCACAAAGTTCGTGAGAGGCTGCGGGTTTTCGTCGCGCGGGGCGGGCGCGCCAAGCCGGATTTTTGGGCGGAAAAACTTAGAAAAGTCGATTTTTCTTTTAAAGACCTTGGGAGGGTGACAAGTGTCCCCATCTGATTTCTTGCATGCAATATATTGACCAAGTCTTGAAGACTTGGTCATCTTCCAATTTCTCTCTCTCTCTAAAGCTTAAGCTCCCACTTCTCTCTAAAATTCCAAGAGAAATTCAAGCCTTAAGAAAAATCTGAAAAAGTAAAAGAAAGAAGGAAGCTTGTGGCTAGCTTGTTGGTGTTGTTGTGGTGGTGTTCTTGACAAGGAAGCTAGCGAAATATTTGGAATAAGTTTGGCTAAAACTTTAAGGTAACATTTCTTCCTTTAGAAGTAGTTTTTAGTGTTGCATGTTAAGAAGGAAGAACTTGTGGTAGTAAATAATGCTCTTTGACTCATTGCATGTAAGAACTATGGTTTGAATGTGAAGGAATTGGTTAAGAAGATATTATGAGCATGTTGTAGCCTAAAAACTACCTTAGAATTGCTAAGTGAATTGTTGTACCTTTTGGGTCAGAATTTTACACACCCAAGTTTAGGTGTGTAATCCCCTTTGAAATGTTGGATTGTTGAGCCTTAAATGTGGCGTTTGGATGATAAATTCGGCCTTGAGAAAGGTGGCGAGGTACCCTGTTTTGATCATGAGGCTCCTATTTTATGCAGTATTATATATACTTGTCACTCTCATTGTTAGTAAGGCACAGTAAAAGGTATTTTGATTGTCTTCCATGACTCCAGCTTACTTTTAGACTTATGATATCATTATTACAGTATTTTCCAGCTTTACATACTTGGTACATATTGTATACTGACCCCCTTCCTCGGGGGCTGCGTTCATGCCGCAGGTAAGGGTAAGCAGATTGAGGATCCTCGTTCTTAGGATCGCTATTCCGGTGTCAGAAGCTCCATTCCTTCGGAAGCTTGTTTATTGGTACGGACATTCCCTGATGCTATAGGTATTTTGTACATTCAGGGGTATGGCGGGGCCCTGTCCCGCCACAGTTGTTATCTTTAGAGGTCTGTGGTCACATATATGTTTTGGGCTATAAGAACCAGTTGTACTACTATACTTTGTTTAAGTATGTTTTATGGAAGGCACTTTATCTACCGCGAGGATGTTTACCCTTTTTATAAGTTATGTGTTATGTATGTTCCGCTGCTATTCTCTGACATATACCTGACAGGGTACCCCGGTAGGGTACCAGTCGCGGCCCCGGGGTCGGGTCGTGACATAAGGCCAGTTGATTAAGCATGTAGGAGAAATTCACCGCACTACATAAGGTGGATTACTTACTTCCACACATTTCCTGAGAGCTAAATCAAGACCCCATCCATGGACCAAGTCATTCTGCAATAACAAATCAAGAACTCATATTTGCATTCACAAAATGGTTAATATCCTCCAATCACATCTCCTTATGCATAATATTCATTTTCATTTTACTCTATATTTCTCACTTTTGTAGGGTTGTTTTTCCAGATTGTAGATGGTAAAAAGGATGAATCATATTTTATACCTGGATCATATACCAAACACACCGCCATGCCTCTCTAGAGAAAACATGTGCCATGATCTGAACAAATTAGCATTCTAGCCATCTAAAGCAAACACATACTACAGGTAACAAGGCTCAATTCTAGTTATCTAAAGCAAACAACATACTACATGTAACAAGGCTCAATCGAAATCAACATACTAGTCATTCTACTTATAGTAAACAAGGCTCAATTCAACAAAATGAACATCATCTTCATCAAGCAATCTAACACATAGTTAAAACTACTCTTAAACTGCAAATGACAAATCACGTCTTATATTACAGGTAACAAGCTAAATCAACATCACGTCTTATATTACAGGTAATAAGCTAAATGTTGGATAAGGTCCGTGTTCACTAAAAATAGAACTTAAACAATTACTAGTCATACTTATTTAGCACATAGAACTCATAATGCAAGTCATGTAAACAACTTAAAACAAAAATGGAAGGGAATAGCCTTTACCTTGTGTGGAGGCAACTGAAAGGTTAAAAGTGAGCTCGTCTTCACTCCAGGTACCTCAAACTCACATTCACACAAAAGAGATGGTTTTAGACTATGAAGGACTGATTCGGCTAGGTCTAGAATGATTTTAGGGCTCAGAACGAATTTAGACAGTGATTTTAGTGCACGCAGTGATTTTAGGGTAGCTCAGAATGATTTTAGGGCTCAGATTTAGGGCTAAGAACGAAAGATGAAACTCAAATTTCGGGCTCCGATTATCTAGCCATGTGTATGGAAGTTTAGGTATTTTGGTTTGAAAGAAAGAGGCAGAGATGGTTTATGGAAAGAATTCGACCTAATAGTTTATTTAGATGGGTTGATATTTAAGGGTTGGGTCGGGTCGACTCCAAAAAAATGGGCCAACAAAAAAACCCATCACACAACATGTAACGGTGCAAATAACTGTCATCTGCCTGTCATAAATTTATGACAGTTTATATAATTGTCATATTAATGTCATAAGTGTCTGTTGACCGAGAAGTCAACAGAAAAACTATCATACTATGTTATAGTTGCAAAAACCATCACACTCTCACTGTCACTTTAGGTCATTTTTCTTGTAGTGAGGGGAGGTGTCATGGTGTATGTTATTCACAGATGACATAGTCCTGATTGATGAGACTCGCAGCGAAGTGAACGCTAAGCTAGAGGTTTGGAGATAGACTCTGGAGTCTAAAGAGTTCAGGCTGAGTAGGATCAAGACAGAATATTTGGAGTGCAAGTTCAGTGACGGGAGCAACCTTGAGACATGCGTGGAGGTGATATTTGGTACTCAGGTCATTCAAAAAAAAAGAAGTTTCAATCTTTGCTCCAGGACTTAGCCGGGAAATCCCTTAAACTTTCTTTTAATTTTCTTGATGTGTTTGAACTATCGATGTTCAGGCTATTGATAAACGCTGTGGCGACCCAATCCTCAGAAATTGCTAGTAACAACATCTTCTCCCATTGGGAACGTTCCAGAAAGCTGTAGAGTAACTCATCATTCCTCTACTTTACGATGAAAATATCCCCTTTGTGAGTTTCGACCCTCCGGGCCCCAACATGGGCTTTTACGACTGTATCTGCTAGAGCAGCAAATAAATCAATATAGTTTTCAAGTAAGAGAGTATACCAAGAAAGTGCTCCCTTTATGAGCGTTTGGCTGAATTTTTTCAGCACGACAGATTCAAAATGGTGTTGCTGCAAGTAGTGCTCGGTGAATGCATCCTCAAAGGTTATGATGTGCTCATCCAGATCTATGGTGCCATCATACTTGGGTATGTCAGGAATTCTAAATTTATTTGCGATGGGCTTCGGAGCCGCTTCTTCGCTGTACGATATCTTTTCGTACTTCCTCACCTCGACCCCTTTCAACAATGAGGAGCCTCTGGTATCTGGCTCATCCATTCATGGAGCTCATTCTCTAGCACATCAAGTCTTGTCAAGTCAGCCTCTGATGTTGTAGGCTTTGTCCTCTATGTGTTTATCACAGATGCACCGGTGCTCTGTGGCTTCCGCTTCATCTAGCAGACGACTATCCGGTGTTGCCTCAGATAAAGAGTTCAAAAACTTCTCTGTGCGCTCCATTATGGCGTTGTTTGTTGATAAGATTGTGGCTAGGGCAACTTTCAATGGGGTACCTCTACTTTGAATTCCCCTCCATCTTGAAGTGTGGGTGTCTTTTTCTTTTCTTGGGGTACTAGTCTTTGAAACAGTCTGTCAGGTCTCGGTGTTCGATGGATACCTGCTTCTCTCTGAGTTCCTACAATCTGTGAGCAATGTTGTTTTGACTCAACATGCTTCTCTTTTTTTTAGTGTCGTGACTCCGTTTAAATTTTTCAAGGAGATCAACTACAGATCAAGACAACACCGCAATTGTCTATCCCCACCGATGGCGCCAAACTATTTTTCGGTGAAATTGATTCTAACCAAAAACACAGTTAGAGATTTATATTTTAGGGTTTAAAGACAAGTATATTGTATTCGATCTGGAGAACTCCTTAATGAGTCAGGTATCACGAGCTAGGTTAGAAGAGCAAATAATATGAAATTCGGTAAGTAAAATAATAAGCAAATAAAATGAGTAAATAAGCTAGATTCGGAATGAATAATGAACAAGTGCTTTGGTATATTGATTTGAGAGAGAGATTATTGGTTACAAGTGTAAGCCTCGAAGATACAATGTGTCTTTACATCTCTTCTAAGTCTTGCATATATAAGACAAAACTAGACAAGTATGCCCCCCTAAATTTGTGACGACGTGAGCGTTTTGATGTCACTGTACCCACGCGCGTTGTGGCGCTCTAATCTAGGTGAGCTGATGTGATGGAGTTGTTGAGAGTGCGAGACAGTTGTATAGGCCGTTGGAGTTTCTGGATGCATTAAATAGCCCGAGGGCGTTTTCAGCCAATACATAGTGGAATATAAACTTGAACATAACCACTTCTCAAAGCAAAATGAAAATGAATCCAACAAAAAAGATAGATAGAAACAAAGAATAAGAACTTGCATAATTGGAATATACGTGATTCGTGAATTAGAAAGTTTATTTGCTTGTGGCACCAAGGCAAGAAAGCTGATATGGTCATGGCACTAATAAATACTCACAAAAAGTTTGGAATCAGGTTGCATATTCCTGTTATATGTTTAATCTTCGAAAAAAATAGTAGATATATAAAGCGATACAGTTGGCTGACACTATCTTGTCCATCTAAGATTTTTTTTCCTTCAAAATTTGTCCATGTTAGATTTAAATTAACATGTTTGTGGCATAAATTAGGCTCTGTGCGTGTGCCATCCATGAGCATGAAATATATAGTGTAAAGCTAGTTTGTCGTGTCACTGAAGTACATATAATATGACCATTAGAATTAAATTAGTGAGTGCAAAGGACAGGTGCTGCCTAAAAGGCCATGCTTTATGCTGTCCTGATTTTGACCCTACTTCACTAATCCATTTGTCTTATTTACAATACAGCATTTCAAATAGTTTATATAAGCTCATGTATTCTTCAATAAAATTATAGGTGCCGTTTGATATTTGTTATGGATTTGACTTATTTTAATCTACTAATGGGATTATGACTGAGGATTAATTAAATTTGTGTTGTACTAACTTAAAGGTGAAAGTTATTAGAAGGAAAGTGCAATACTCTGGGTTGGTGGTTGATAAGAGAACTTGCGTATGTTTGAAATAATATCTGATTTAAGACCAAATTATATATCTTCAGGGAATTCTAAAGCGAACATACCTATTTGGATATTTCATAGCACCTCCATAATATATGGTCTACCAATTTTGCCCATGTTCACCACAATAAGAAGCGGTGGTTCGTGTAGGATGATATCACTACAAAAAAAAAAGGACCTACCGTGACAGTTTGGGTGTGACGGTTTTAAAAACCGTCACACGTTATGACGGTTTTAAAAATCGTCACACGTTATGACGGTTTTAAAAATCGTCACACGTTATGATGGTTTCAGCATTAACTTTCTGGTCAATGGACCTTTGTGACAGATATGTGACAGTTTTATTAACTGTCACAGCTTTGTGACAGTGGTGTGACGGTTATTTCAACCGTCACATGTGTTTGTAACAGTTTTTAAAATACGAATTTAATTTTCTTTTTTTATAAATAATATATACCCGACCCGACCCATTTTATTTCTAAGCCCGATTTTAATTTTAAACATATTTATTCATATCTAACTCCCCTTCACAAAAAAAACCCCAAAATCCAAACCTAAAATTCTCCCAATTTATGTGATTTTCAGGCGTGAACAGTGAAAACGCCAGAAAATTGCACTTTCCGGCCACCTCAGGAATCCAACGGGGACGAGACATATATCAAAAGATTCATCTCGTCAAGACCATCATTTTCATACCAACCACACCGGTCGATTCACCCTACAGCTCTGTCAATCTCTGATCGAAAAAACCCACTATTGATCGGAGTTTTGTAAATTCCGGCGGATTGAGCGACAATCGACGGCGGTGGGTTACACCACTGTGACCGCCGTCTCACAGCGGTCAGTCCCATACCAACACAGTCCTTCGATTCAACCCCCAACAACCAGAAGACCAACTCACATTTCGGCGAAACCCTAGGCGCAACTTTCGATTTTCCGGCCACCTCCGGTAACGTCGAACTTCATCGGTGGTGTCACTATGTTTATCTTCTTCTTAGATACATTTTGCACCGACCCCCGTTCATTTATTCAGCTTCAATAGAAAATCGACATTGTTGGACCTTCAATCTTGTCGACGGATATGGAGTCTCAGTCGACTGGGCGACCCTCCCTTGAGATCGTCCAGTCGTATAATTCATCGTTTCCACCCCTAATCCAACCCCAACACTCTCAAATTCCAGTTCCAAAATTAGGAATTACAAACACTGATATTGGAAGATAAATTGGAACATCACTGGTCAATGAACAAACAATGTCGACAGTCGGGCAACATTCAACAACTACAACTACACCTTTGAATTACTCTCAGAGACTACTTCCTTCGACAGTAGCATTGGAACATGCCACATGCAATGCTCCTGTAAGTGCAATTCCAGAACATTGTTGACTTATATCTAATCTTTACATTTTTCAATGCTCTCAAGTTATTAGTCTTGGTAAATTAAAATTGCAAGTTATTAGCTGTTACAAGTGCTTGTATCCTAGTGATCTAATTTAATGCTTTTTAAAATGAGTAGAGTACTTATGTAGGGTGTTGTAGTATTCATGTGAGCTACCTATAGTCCCGGATGGAGTTATATCTGAGTGTGATTGACCATATAAGAGAGCCTTTAGAACATTATTACTTATGGATTGTTGTGTCGTCTATGAAAGAAAGAGTTCACATGAACTTTTTTTTAGCTTTATGAGTTTATCTTGAATGTGAAAATTCCATCAAGGTGGTCTGACAAAGAAATTGTTATGCTTTCTGAAATAACAAAGAGATGCATTTAGAGTTCTCATTTGAGTTACCCAGTCAATTCACATTTTTATGGGGAAACAGAAAACTAGAAAAATACATTCTAATAGTTGATTAATTTATAGATCCTTGGCAGTGCTGCATTATCTTCTCTTTTGGATGATATTATATATTGTGAGTAATGTATTTTTAGTACTTTTTCTTTACCTTATAAAAATAAAATGTATTTGTATTACTTTATGGGTTATAATTATATTGAGTAAACCGAGTAACACCAAGCAAGGGACTTCTTACATCTTTGTAATGAATTATGTTGATATTTTCTTCTTCATATTCCTGCATGTAGGCACCTTTAACTACTCTGTCTCTAAAACACGCCATACATAATTGTGGCCTAGTTATTTCCACAATATTACTATATCAGAATCCATTTTGTTTCTCGTACCCCTTTTGGAACGTAAAAAAGAAAGTGAGGGAGAAATAAAAGAATGAAAGGAAACAATAGCCAAAAGAAAGCTATGCATATTGTGTATTCGATATATTAGATATTTGCATCACGTGTAAATGTGGTATTAACTCGTGGTTTGCATGTGATTTATTTTATTGTTATTAGGTCGGATGCTTTGATTCAAATATGGTTGAAATACCAGTTGAAATAGAGACTCCAGATCACCACTACTATCATGTAAGGAACATTGGGCTTCTGAATCTTCACGTCCACTTCGTCCTCCATATTCAGTATTTCTAGCTCTTTATACTAATGATCTTTTGAGATATCTCATGTGTCTTGATGCAACTTGCCTTTTTCACTACAAGAAAGGTTAAGGCAATGGAAGAGCTCACTTGGGTGAGTAGGCTTTGATCTGGTTCACACATTCTCATTCTATTGTGGTGCTCTTTAATTTTTTCTTAAAAGATATATGTCTATTCAATACTATGTGTATATAAATTCTCGCTCTTTAATTCTTTATACACA
The DNA here is from genome assembly GCA_029844215.1 of Przewalskia tangutica. Classification (NCBI taxonomy): domain Eukaryota; kingdom Viridiplantae; phylum Streptophyta; class Magnoliopsida; order Solanales; family Solanaceae; genus Przewalskia; species Przewalskia tangutica. The sequence continues at coordinate 32,393,296 of CM056731.1, read as the reverse complement.
TACACACACATACAATTACAGGGCGGGGATAGATGCATATAAGTTTAATTTGTATCTGGACATGGTTGTTTTTGGAGCAATAATGTTGCCAACATTAAAACAGAAATGTAATCTCAGGTAAGTTGTCTGAAATTCAGGTCAAAAATAACTGATGCTACATGTTTCGTGTGTGCTACCTGATTGCTACACTTGAGATAATTACTGATTTGAATACGATACTACATTTAGGCCGATGAGAATAATTAATTTGAGGTCATGACCCTTCCGGAAAGATTGTCCCTCGATTTGCTTTCCTTCGAAAAAAGGGTGATGATGAGTTATGGATTCTTTCACACATCTACGAGATATCAACATGAGTTGTGCGGGGATTTGTTTGATGTTACTTGAGCTGATGTTACATTACACCTAAGCTGCTACATCATGGGACATATTTGGTTAAGTTTGTTGTCATATTTTGAGGTAAAACAGTAGTTGCATTTGAGGTAAATGATCTATGTACTCTGATGGATGATTTTCCATTCTGCTACTGATTTTGGGCCATTTTTTGCTACTGGTTTTGGCCATTTTGATGTTATATTTTGGGTTGTTTGTTGCTGGATTTTTTGACCTTTTGCTGCTGGATTTTTAGCCCAGTTGTTGCTGGTTTCTTGGCCAAAAATTGTTGTTTTAGGACTGTTTCGGACAGCTGCAATTCTTCTGAAATTTACTGATTTGAACATGGTTTCTACTGTGTTCTCGAGCCCACTGTTGCTCTGTTTTTAAATATGTTGCTGCTGCATTTTAAGCCAAACGGCTGCTGTTTTATGGCCACATTTGAGACGGTTTACTGCCGGATTTTTGAAGCAGTTACTGCTGCAGTTTCTAAGGCAAAACAGATCGCTACACTTGATAAAAATCCTAAGTTCTCTTCACACCCTCTTTATATGATTTTTGCTTTCATTACAATCTTGTTAAATATATATCTTATTTAAATATATGCATGCCTAGTTTAAATACCTCTTAGTTTGTTTAATAAGTCTGAGCCTTTTGTAATTAAAACTCCTATTGTTTTATATGGATCTGAAGGTTTTACTCGCATTTATTTATTTTTCTAACTTCCTTTCTTTTACACTTTGCGAGGAATATTTGAAAAATACGGCATAGCAAAGTGGAATTCTACAGAGATTAAGATTTGCTGGAATCGCACAAGTTTCCAATGACTGAGATTCTCATATTATGTCTTTTTTTATATTTGATGATAACATTAGATGTTTTGAAAAATAATTTGTAATATTTCGATTTAATGTATTAGAAAATTTTCATTATGTGGGTAACATTTTAGTTATAATATGCTTACAATTCTAATTTATTTTTATTTAATAAATTAAAATTAAAATATTAAAAAAAAATCTCCAAAAATAATTTCCCCGCCAATTTATTAAAAAAATCCGCCAATTTAAATTAATTTCATTTAAAATTTCCCGCCAAAAAATATTATTTAATTAATAAATTTCGCGGGAAATTTAAAAAAATAGGGAAAAGTCAAAGTCAAACATCACATAATAACCGTCACAACAACCATTACAAAAAACCGTTACAAGAACCGTCACGAATTTGTGACAGTACCTACCGTGACACTTAGAAAAACCGTCACAAAACCCCTTTCGTGGCGTTTTTTAACCGTCACGGTAGACCTTTTTTTTGTAGTGTATTATTCTCCTTGGAGAGTCTTTCTCATTAATATCAATATATATAGTGTACAATGTTCATCCCATAAACAAGAAGAATCCTAGCCTCATATACAAGAGGAATCCTAGTCTTACCATAATTATATTTACACAATATTCTAATTATGGATAGGAATATTATTATAATATTATACATGTTTACACACCCCCTCAGTCGGAGCGGGAGGAGGTCGGACGCTGAGACTGGATCTGAAGTCAAGAAACAACTGTCTGGGAAGTCCTTTGGTAAATATATTTGCATACTGATATGATGAGAGAACATGTAACACTCTGACATGGCCTAGCTCAACTTTCTCACAAACGGAAATGTATGTCCATCTCAACGTGCTTGGTTCGCTGATGTTGAACCGGGTTGTGAGAAAAGTATATTGCAGAGATGTTATCACAGTACACAATAGATGCCTGACGCAAAAGACACTAAGTTCTAACAGTAAATTTCTGAGCTAACAAATCTCAGCTACCACATTTGCAACGCCTCTGTACTCGGCCTCAAGATCGAACGAGATAGGTGGCATGTCGCCGCGAACCGTGAAATCAGATTATCCCCTAAAAAAACACAAAAGCCGAAGTAGGAGCGTCGCGTGTCCGGACACCCTGACCAATCTCCATCCGTATATGAGAGCAACTTTTTTGGTGCAGAGGGGTATAGGTGCAAATCATAATCAAGTGTACCCTTAATGTATCGGATGATACGCTTAAGGGCAGTGAAATGAGACTCTCTGAGGGCATGCATAAATAAGCATACCTGCTGAACATCATAAGCAATCTCTGGTCTTGTAAATGTGAGATACTGAAGTGCACCTGCAAGGCTCCTATACATAGTAGGATCGGAGACTGGAGCACCATCCATAGCACTGAGCTTAGATTTTGAATCAACTAGAGTAGGCATAACTTTGCAATTCGCCATCTTAGGCCTATACACAATCTCCTCTGCATACTTACACTGACACAAGAACATGTGGTTGGCAGACCTGGTCACTAATATTCCCAAGAAATAACTCAGCTTTCCCAAACCAGTCATTGCAAATTCGGTCTTACGCAAGGCAATAATCTCATTTTTTAACTCATCGGAGGAGGCAGTAAGAACACTATCATCCACGTAAAGTAATAAGTAAGCAATGCTACTACCTCAATGAAAATGAAGAGTGATGTATCACTCTTGCTGCATACAACCCAATCTGCAAGATATACCTGGCAAAACGATCATACCAAGCACGGGGGGCCTGTTTCAGGCCATATAATGACTTACGGAGACGGAACACATAGTGAAGAACTACTGGATGGGTGAACCCAGACGGTTGATGCATGTGGACTGTTTCTCTCGGGTCCCCATGTAAAAATACATTCTTCACATCAAGTTAATGTATCGACCAGTGTTTGCCCATAGATATGCTCAGAACTGTGCGAATGATAGTCGGTTTGACAATCGGGCTTAATGTCTCACCACAATCAATGTTCTCCTGTTGATTCATGCCATTAGCCACAAGACGTGTTTTATACCTCTCAAGATCCCCATTGTCTCTGAATGTGACGAAATAGCCACATACACCAAACCACATTCACCCCCTCAGGGCTATGGTACATCCTACACACCACCTCCTCATCCACCCTTCTCCCTTAAAAATGTCATATATGCCACATACATCATTAAGAACCTAATTTATGTCTGCAAATTTACTCGTAATAACTCTATCTCTGTTGAATTTGACCCTTTTGATTTTACTGTAAAGGATATGTATACGGGGACACCTCTTACGAGATGCAATAGCACGGGGGATCTCTATCATTCCCTTCCACCTCCACTGCCAGATCTCGCTCTCCCGTCTCTCTAGCGGCTATTTCTTCATCAACATGACATAATAGGCTTGGTCATCCAGGAGCCCCCGTTTTTAATTTTCTTAGAGACAATAATTTCATTACTTGTAATAATGAAAAGCTTGCCCAAAATTGTGTTTCTTGTTCTTTAGGCAAACATACTCGTCTTCCATTTAAATCATCTACTAGTGTTACCTTTGCACCATTTGATATTATACATGTCGATTTATGGAATCACCTATTGCTAGTTCTTTCGGTCATAAATATTATCTTGTCTTAGTAGATGATTTTTCCCACTATGTTTGGTTATATCCTCTCAAATTTAAATCGGAAGTGTTTGCCAAATTTCTTGAGTTTCGAATATTCATTTAAACACAGTTTAAAAAAGGTATAAAATCTTTTCAGTGCGATAATGGTCGAGAACTCAACAACTCTATGTTTCACCGTTTTTATACTAATAATGGCATAGTCTTTCGCTTATCCTGCCCCCCACACCTCCCCACAAAATGATAAAACTGAAAGAATCATCCGCACCATTAACAACATAATTCGCACTCTATTGATTCATGTCTCCCTCTCTCCGTCCTTCTGGGTATACGCTGCTAAAATGTCAGAATACATTCTCAATATTCTCCCAACTAGCACCCTTCACAATATGACCCCTACCGAAATCCTATATCATAGAGTCTCATCTTATGATCATCTCCGGATATTCGGTTATCTATGCTATCCTAACCTTGCCTCTACCTCCCCTCACAAGCTAGCTCCTCGGTCCACTTCATGTGTCTACATAGGCTTCCCACCGAACCATAAGGGCTATATATGCTATGACTTGTCCATACGTCAGATCCACATCTCTCTTCATGTCACATTCGACGAGACCACATTCCCATTTTTGAAATTTCAAAAATTCCAAAACCCGGATTACTCCTTTCTTGACAAGCATGCCATCTCTCCCATCATTCTCAGTCAACTAGATCATAGCACCACCACAAAATCACTTTCTCTGCCCAGTGATTTATCATCAGCTTCAACGTCGCGACCCCAAGGGGAGGCGTCGCGCTGCCAGAATTCCTGTGAGCAGATTCATTCTTTACCGTCGACTCTTGTATATGGGACTAGGATTTCTCTTGTATATGGAATGAACATTGTACACTATATATATTGATATTAATGAAAAAGACTCCCTAAGGGAGATTAATATCATATTACGGTTCGAATCCATATCGTGAGTTTTAGTGCACAAGTCGTCAAAGCTCTTTGGGAAAGAATCTCAACGACAGATCTTGGCTACATTTATTCATGCATATCTTAAAAATATGTGAATCGTCTAACCTATTCAGCTATGAGAGGATTAATTGTGTGGGTGAAGTTTAGGGCTAAATGGATGTAATGTGGAGTTATTAATCCAGAAAGTCAATTTGAGCTTAATTACTAACCCCAATCAACGTTAAGAGTTTCGTCAAAAAAGCCAAATCAAGGTCAATAAATGGTTTAAACTCAAACGAAGGGTTGATTTGGAGTCCCTTTTAGCCCTATATTGTCACAATATTCTAAATTGTAACCATAGTTCTTTTTATTAAATTAGTCCCTTATATTTTTAATAGAGCATAGTAGTCCTTTTTAGTACAAGTTAGTTATTAAATTATCTCAATATTGCTTTAGTCCTTAAGTTTGTATTAATTCAGTAAGACCCATTGTAAAGCCTTAAAAGGATGGATACTGTTCCATTGCCAATCGATCAATATATACAAAAATTCCTTATCTCTTCTCTGTCTTCTCCCTTCTCCCTCTTTCTCTTCTCAGACCAGTAACAAAAGCCTCTTCTTGTTACAAATGGCATCAGAGCCATCGATAACACCACCTGAGCTGCAAATCGTCTGCGATGACATTCGGATGATTAAGACAGAAACTCTTCCCAGCAGTGAGAATCTGTTCGATGCCGGTCCCTGGCTCTAGAAAGACTTCTGTCGTACCCAGGTCTTCCTTGGCCAAGTATGAGAGCTGACGGGAATCCACTTTTTTCAAAAATGATAGAGAGATTTGAGAACAATTTACCTCATGGCTTACTCTTTTTCGAGGCGGTGTTCGCCGACGACACCGGCAAGAGGTTTGAAACTCTCGAACAAAACCAGGAACACTTTCGGGTACAGTTGGAAGAAACTCGCGAAACCAACAAGCGATTGGAGGAAATCAACAAAAGATTGGAGCTCATCATATCTGGGTTGAATCTGGGTCCATCGGGAGGATCGACGCAAAGAACACCAGCAACGACACATGCAAACACCGTGGGGATACTACCATTACCAACGACACAAGAGTACGGCCAAACTTCAGGTACAAAAACCCTTATTGACAACACACAAGCTGTTTATACACCTTCGACTTTTCCGACAAGGAGAGGTTTCACCTTCCCTCCAACTGCTCCCTTATTTTCAAGCCCGCCCCTCTATCGTAACCCTAACACCTCCAACATCTCCAAATATAACCCCAAATATAACTCTTTCCAACCCTGCAACCAACAATAACTATAGAACTTTTAAGCCTAAAATAAATTTTCCAGAGTTTGATGGCATTAACCCCAGGAGCTGGATTCGTAAATGTGAGAAATTCTTTGAATTATATGACATAAATGAACAGGAGAAGCTTCACTATGCTTCGGTTCATATCGGGGGAAAAGTTGATGTGTGGTTCGATAGCTACATGATTAGTAATATGAGAGATATGTCATGGTCTAAGTTCAGTATTGAGGTGTGTAGGAGGTTTGGTAACATTAGACCATAAGATATTGTCGATGAGTTTAACAAAATTATGCAGAATAGTACTGTCGATCAGTACCAACGCAAGTTTGAGGAGCTTATGGGATACATGACTATAATCAATACATTGCTGAATGAAATTCATTATGTGTCTAGCTTCATCAGTGGATTGAAGATAGAATTGAAACCTCTAGTGAAAATGAGCAATCCCCTTACAGTTATAAATGCCTATGAAACTGCTAAACTCTATGAAGAGTCCTTCAAGACTCTCATTCCCTTTACCCAACAAAAAAACCATCAAAGTTATATTCAGAAACCAATGATCACTCCTTACCTCATAAATACTCCAATCATTTCCCCTAAATACCCTCTCACACAACCATTCCCCAGAACTAACTACCCTGCCCAGAGAACTATAAACAAAACACCTTACAAGCCAAACACCTTGCCCCCCAACCTAGAAAATCTCAGAGAACAGGGGTTATGTTACAGATGTAAGGAGAAGTACTTCCCTGGACACCAATGCAAATAGAGAATCCTGAATACTATGAAGGGAGTGGCAGTGGAGGAGGAGGGTGAAAACCAGGAGATATTCATGGATGTGGCTGAGAATTTGGAGGATGGGGAGGGACAATTTGAGCAGGCTGAAGTATCAGTAAATGCCATATTAGGCTTAAGTTCTTCCAGTGGAAAGATATGAACTATCAAGATCATAGGGTATGCTGGCAAAGTATCCATGACAGTCTTGATAGACAGTGGGTCGACTGATTCCTTCATTGACCCTTACATTTTCAAGAGGTTGAGACTACCTATTAAACATATGAAGAAACCTATGAGAGTATTTGTAGCAAATGGACAGGAGATGGGTTGCAATCTGGAAAGTCCTGTGTTCAGTTGGAAAATGCAAAATGAACCCTTCACTTTCAAACTCAGTCTAATGAAAGTAAGAGGGTGTGACATGATATTGGGTATGGATTGGATAGAAAAAGTAGCCCCTGTGATACTAAACACCAGACCTCACAGTCTGAGCTTCATGTGTAAGGGGAAAATGATTACATTGTATGGGGAACAAGAAGAAACTGGAGTAGCCACAGTAAACCCTGAGGAATTATAGAGGATGTTACACTGTGGTACTTGTGAAGTAGTGGCTGAGGTAGCTTTGATCAAACCAGATATGACAATGAAGGAGAAACATACTATGCATCCTGCCATTAGCACATTACTACAGAGATACCAAACTATTTTTCATGAACTTATTGAACTACCACCAAAGAGAGACTGTGATCATATTATCAACCTAATCCCTGGAGCCCAACCTTTCAACCTAAGACCCTATAGATATTCTTATGAACAGAAGAATGTTATTGAGTCCATTATTGCTGACATGATTAGAGCTGCTACACAGCCAATCAACTTTTGCATCTCCTACTTTACTAGTCAAGAAGAAGGACTCTTCATGGAGGTTGTGTGTAGATTACAGAAGGTTAAATAACTTGAATGTTAAGAATAAATATCATATACCTATGATTGAGGACTTGCTGGATGAGTTATGTGGGGACAGATTATTCTCTAAGATTGATTTGAGGGTTGGTTACTATCAGGTTAGAATGAAGGAAGGGGATGAGCATAAAACAGCATTTAGAACCCACCATGGTTTATGAGAATTTAAGGTGATGCCCTTTGGTTTAACCAATACACCTGCCACTTTCCAATCCCTTATGAATTGTGTATTAAGGAACATCTAAGGAAATTCATCTTAGTGTTCTTTAGTGTTCTTTGATGATATACTGGTCTATAGTAAGACTATGGATGATCATTTGCTACACCTGGAGTCTGTGCTTAAGTTGCTGAGAAGACATCAATTATTTTCCAAGCTTAGCAAATGTGAGTTTGGGAAATGTCAAGTGGAGTATCTGGGGCATATCATCCATGACAAAGGTGTAAGTACTGATCCCAGCAAAGTGACTGCCATGTTAGACTGGCCCTACCCAAAAACAGTGAAGGAATTGAGGGGTTTTCTGGGGTTAACAAGTTACTATAGGAAGTTTGTGAAGGGGTATACACACATTAGCAAACCATTGACAAACTTATTGAGGAAAGGTGAATTCCAGTGGAGTATGGAAGTTGAATCAACATTTGACCAACTAAAAGGGGCTATGTCCAACACACATGTATTGACACTACCTGACTTCACTACACCTTTTCTGGAAGTGAATGCTTGCAACACATGTATTGGGGCTATACTAATGCAAGACAAAAGACCTTTGGCATTTATGAGTCATGTTTTGAGCAAAAGGCATAAAGGAATGTCTACATATGAGAAGGAGTTAATAGCCTTACTACAAGCTATTGATAAGTGGAGACACTACCTACATCCCCATCACTTCATCATCAAGACTGATCACTTCAGCTTAAAATTCCTACAAGATCAGAAAATAACTACCTCTCTGCAGCATAAGGGGATAACTAAGCTGATGGGCTTAAGCTTTGAAATACATTACAAGAAAGGAGTGGAGAATGTGGTAGTTGATGCCTTATCTAGGAGAACTATGGTTCAGCATGACAATATATGCTTTGTAATAACTCAAGTACAACCCAAGTGGATGGGGGATATTTTGAACAGCTACAAAGGTGATCCTGAAGTGTTACAAATTGTGACATCAATTGGAGCCAATAATAGCAGTGAACAGAACCTCTCAATGCAACAAGGGGTGCTGAGATATAAAGGTAAGGCCTAGGTGGGACAAAATGGACCTCTTAGACAATAATTGGTGTTGACAATGCATCAGACTGGACTTGGTGGACATTCAGGTGTGTGGGCCACATATCAAAGGCTGAAATCCATATTTTATTGGCATGCAATGATTGAACAAGTTAAGAGTGTAGTAAGAGTATGTGAAGTATGTCAAAGATGGAAGGATGAAAAAGTAGCCTACCCTGGCTGGCTACAGCCCCTACCTATCCCTGAAGGAGCACGAGAACACATTTCCATGGACTTCATTGAAGGTTTACCAAAATCTGAAGGGAAGGACACTATATTGGTGGTTATTGATAGATATAGTAAATATGCACACTTTATGGTCATTGATCACTCATTCAAAGCATCAGACATAGCCAGAATATTCATAGACAATATCTACAAACTACATGGATTGCCTAAGAGTATTGTATCTGACAGAGACAATGTGTTCATCAGTAACTTCTGGAAGGAAATGTTCAAGATACTGCAAGTCCAACTCTGTTACAGTTCAGCCTACCATCCACAAACTGATGGTCAAACTGAGAGACTCAACATGTGCCTTGAAAATTACTTCAGATGTATGATTGGACATAAACCAATGGAGTGGAATAAATGGCTATAAATGGCAGAATACTGGTACAACGACAACTATCATATCTCACTGAAAATGACCCCCTTCAAGGTATTGTATGGTTATGACCCTCCTCAAACTACTTTTGAACTCATTTCCCAAGCTAGAGTAGACACCGTGGATCAAATACTCAAGGAGAGGCAGTTAGTGGCTAGAGTCTTGAAAGAAAACTTAAAGAAAGCTCAGAACAGAATGAAAGTGAATGTAGACAAGAGGAGAAATGAAAGAAATTTCAAGAAGGTGATTGGGTATTCTTGAAGCTGCAGCCTTATAGACAGATCTCTGTAGCAATCAGGAGGAACCTCAAATTATCTTCCAAGTTTTATAGCCCTTATCAGATCATACAGAGGATTGGACCAGTGGCATACAAGCTGGAACTACCTGCAACTGCAAGGATACACCCTGTCTTCCACATTTTCCAACTTAAGAATAAGATTGGAGATCAAATTACACCTTCCATTGACCCTCCTTTGTGCTCAGTTGATGGACAGATCCTGACGGAACCAGTGGCAGTATTGGATAGGAGGAGGATCAATAAAGGGAACAAGACTGTCACACAAATATTGGTCCAATGGGCTAATCTACTACTAGAGGAAGCAACTTAGGAAGACTACCAATTCATCAAATCTCAGTTTTCGGAAATTGCTGATTTTTGAAGAAGAAGCCGATTCCGAAGGAGGATGGAATGTCACAATATTCTAAATTGTGACCATAGTTCTTTTTATTAAATTAGTCCCTTATGTTTTTAATATAGCATAGTATCCCTTTTTAGTACAAGTTAGTTATTAAGTTATCTCAATATTGCTTTAGTCCTTAAGTTTGTATTAATTCAGTAAGGCCCATTATAAAGCCTTAAAAGGCTGGATACTGTTCCTTTGCCAATCGATCAAAATATATAAAAATTCTCTATCTCTTCTCTCTCTTCTCCCTTATCCCTCTTTCTCTTCTCTGTCTTCTCCATTCTCCTTCTTTCTCTTCTCAGACCAGTAACAAAAGCCTCTTCTTGTTACATATATCTGTAAATGAATCAACCTGTTACTTTTCGCCTTTAAATTGGTCTGTTTTCTTGATACATTATATCTTTCTGACTGAGTACTCTGATGGGAATACTCATTTTAACTTACCAATAAATTTCTTGAATTCTGATGGTATTTTCAACCAATCATTTTGGAAGCATTTTTTGGACGTGACCAATGATCCACCCATATGTGTTTCAGAGGTGCGTCAGATAGACCTCACTTATTTCCTAATGAAAGATTATTATATAGAAATCAGTGAGCACCATTAGATGGGTTCGAATAGCCACATGGAAGAAATGAAAGGTAAGATTGTGTACAATAGACTCTTGTAGTCCTGTCCATCTCCGATTTCCGCACATAGCGGGAGCATAGTGCACCGAGCTGCCCTTTTTTGTGAGCACCATTAGATGTATACTTAATTTAAAAATCAGTAATCATTCCACATCTGATGTATTTTCACACTAATTGTCACCTCAAAACTATCTTATCATTCGAATCTTTTAATTTTGTTGAAAATTTACTAATGTGGAATTAAGTTTAACTCATTATTTATGACTCAAATAATTGAGGCATCGCACGTCGGAAATGTCATTTTCACTATTAGGCATATTTTGTATACACTTTTTGAGTCATTTTTAGTTAGTATTTTTCTCATTTCATTTGTGTTTAGTATAGTGTTAGGGTTGTTTTTCTTTCTTTTGAGTCGCATCGGTTCTAAATGGCAAAATGGAAAAATGGCAAAAAGGGCAGAAAAGGCAGAAAAGGAGCTCCCGAAGCAAAAAAGACGAAAGTTGCTAGATCAGGACGAAAGACCGCAGGACCACGACGCCGGACTGTAGGACCGCAGTGCCATAATTACTGAGAAGTCGCAGTACTTTCGGCACCACGGTGACATTCTGCAGGACCGCGGTGCCGATGCGGGAATTTCCAATCCGAAATAGAATTGGCAAGGGCAAAAGGGTCCAATGCACACGTTTTTTACAACACCATATAAACCCTTGGGACAGATTTTGAGGGGAGATCTATCACATATCATCTCTCAGAACGCAACACAACGCTTGGAGGCTACAATTGGAGACATTAGTTCTAAGTACTTTTCTTTCCTTTATTTTCATTCAGTTCATGTTTGAATTTGTATTAGTTCTTAGCAGGTCTATGGCTAGGAGCTAAACACTTTATTAGGGCTTTCCTATTGAATCGCTTGAAACTCTCTTTCATGAATTAACGTATTAGTTTGATTTCTTATTCACTTGATTAAGATTTATTCAATATTGGTATGAATGTTTGATAGTTAATTGATCACTAATTATCATAATCTATATGATTTCAAATCAAGAACTGAGAGGAGAGATTTGGATATGTTGTAATTGAATAGACATAGGTTAAAATCGCGGACGAAAGTACCCCGATACTTGTGTAGCATTATAGGTTATTGTTGAGTGTATTTTGGTACACTCTTTTGAGTCATTTTTAGTTATTTATTTTACTCTTTTAGTTTGTGTTTAGTATAGTATTCGAGTTATTTTTCTTTCTTTTGAGTCACAGCGGTTCCAAAGGAGGAATTACAGAATTGAGGATGAAATGAGCTCAATGAAGATGAAATTTGCACAAGCACAGCCCAATGAATGAAACCTAAAATGTCATAAGAAGAATAGAAGAAATTAGGTGAAATCTGGATGAAAACATGTCAAGGGCCGCGGCGCAAGGCAAGGAAGGGTCGCGGCGCTGATGAGCCGCGACTGAAGGAATTATGGACGCGGCGTGAAAATTCCAGAGAGCAAGAAAAATATTTACCGTGCCAAGAGCCGCGGCGCCTCAGAAGCAGAATGCTCCAGTGATTTTTGCCGATTAAGGGCCGCGGCGCCTGGACGAAGGGTCGCGACGCGTATTTTCCAGATTTCATGGGCCGAATTGGAGAGGGTTTTTATGGTCCGAAAGACAATTTTTCTTAAGTATAAAATCCCTAAACCCTGCTCATATTAGATACCATATACCATAATCACAAAATCATACTTTGGAGAGGAGAACGGCGGCTACAAGCTACACAATTGGAGAATTTTGTTCAAGTTCTTTCTCTTTTCTTTACTTTAGTTCAGTTTATGTTGGATTGTAATTTAGTTGTTAACATGACAATGTTTAGGAGCTAATTACTTTATTAGAGTTTTTCGTCAAATCACTTGAAACTCTTTCATATAGTTAATGCATTATTGGTGATTTCTTCTTCAGGTATATTAAGATTTATTTAATAATTGTTTTGATTGCTTGATAATTAGCTGATCACTGATTGTCATCACATATATGATTTCGAATCAAAATTCTGAAAGGTGAGATTTGAATATGTTGTAGTTGAATAGACATAGGTTAAAATCGTGGACGAAAGTACCCCGATACTTGTGTAGTGTTTAGGGTTATTGTTCTTAATCCTCCTGTGTGGTAAAATCTATTATAGAAATATAGAAGGTTTCTGCACACGATTGAGCTCTTGTATGTTCTAACCGAAATATAATGACAGATTAGTTAACCTGCTATCTTAATACGAAGAAGAATCGTTAGCATTGCATTAACGCGTGAAAGAGTGGATAGTTGAGGAGATTGGAAGCCCTATCTCCATCATAACTGTTTTAAATCCCAAAATATTTTCAACATTAGTTTAATTTCTACACTTTATTTTAATTCGTAGTTATAATTGTCAAACAAAATAATGTTAACCAAATAGATACCATAGAATAGATAAGCGGTACTTCATAACCAGTCTCTGTGGACGATATTCGGTCTTACAGACTATATTACTTGAAGTGATACGTACACTTGCGTAAGCACGTAGAAATAGCGCAATAAGTTTTTGTCGCCGTTGCCGGGGACTGACGTACTTTCAATATCGATTTATCTATTCTTATTTCTAATTTGGTTTTTATTTTCAGTTTTTATTTTTTATTTTGTTTTAGTGTTGTTTGCCGTGATCTGTTTGTTGTTTTTGATTAGTTTCAGAAAATTAGTTTATGCGAAGTAGGAGAGGAGCAGACACTCCTATCCCTCTGAACCCTGAGATTGAAAGATTGTGCAGACAGAACAAAAAAGAGAAAAGAGCAACTGATTCCTTAGCAATGGGAGATCAGCGAAACAACAATGAGGGAAATGATGAGTTACCGGCTTTGATGAGACAATTCCCGCATCCTGCAGAAAAGAGCTTAGGGGACTATGTGTTGCCTACTATTACATGGGTGCAGACTTGCATCAGGCTTTCAGCTGTTGAAGCCAATAATTTTGAAATCAAACCAGCGATCTTGCACATGGTCCAAGGTTCAGTCCAATTTGGGGGATTACCGACAGAAGATCCCCACTTGCATCTTGCAAATTTCCTGGAGTTGTGTGCAACGTTTAAATACAATAGTGTTATTGATGATGTCATTCGGTTGAGGCTCTTCCCATTCTCACTCAGAGAGAGAACAAAGTGCTAGTTGAATTCATTACAGGTGAACTCCATCACTACATGGCAAGACTTAGCCCAGAAGTTCCTTGCCAAGTTCTTCCCTCCATCCAAAGCAGCAAAGCTCAGAGGAGAGCTTAATAATTACTATCAGATGAATGGAGAGTCACTCTACGATGCATGGGAGCGTTTCAAAGATCTGCAGAGAAAGTGTCCTCATCATGGGATTGAGAAGTGGATGTTAGTCCACATATTCTACAATGGGTTGTATGGTACAACTCGTACCATTATTGATGCTGAAGCAGGAGGAACGTTCATGAAAAAGAGTGCCAATGAGACACATGATTTGATAGAGGACATGGCCACAAACAATCATCAGGGGACCGATGATAGAGCAGTGAATGGTAGGAAAGTAGTTGGGATTCATGAGCTAGATGTTATCACTGCATTGACTGCGCAGGTGGCCACTTTGACAAAGCAAATGCAGCAGAATACCTTGTCCGTTAAAGTTGTCCAGACACCTGTGAGTTGTGAAATTTGTGGGGGTCTCCATACTTTTGATAGATGTACAGTTGTGGACCCAAATAATGTGCCTATGGAGCAGGTTCAAGCAGTGGGGAATTTTCAAAGGCCTTACAACAATGCATTCTCCAACACATATAATCCGGGGTGGAGAAATCAGCCAAATTTTTCATGGAAGAATGACCAGGGGCAGCAACCACAGTTTCAAGCCTCATCTTCACAGCAATTCAGCCAATCAGCACCACAAGAAAACTAGATAACTTGGAAGCAACACTGTTAGCCATGGCCAAAACCCAGAACCAATTCATGGTAGAGACCCAATCCTCACTTTCGACCCTGACCAACTCCCAGAATTAGTTCATAATGGAAACAAGATCATCGATTAAAAATCTGGAAGTTCAAATGGGACAGCTGACGAACACACTGAACAAAAGAGAGCAATGTAATCTCTCCAGTAATACAGTGATGAACCCAAGGGAGCAATGTCATGCAATTAGCTTGAGAAGTGGGAAGCAGTTAGAGCAGGTGAGATCTCAACCAGTGATGGAGAATGAGAATGAGGCAGAGAAGACAGCTGAGGGAGAAAAGGAGGGGCTTACTGATGACCACCCTATTTTAGAGAAGGTTCCGCCCGCAGTTATGAGGGAATACACAGACAAAACCCCTTACCCTCAAAGGTTGCAGAAGAAGTCCTTAGATAAGCCGTTTTCAAATTTTTTGGAGGTATTTAAAAAACTGCACATTAACCTTCCCTTCATTGAAGCATTGGAGCAAATGTCAGCATATGTAAAGTTTATGAAAGACATACTGTTTAAGAAAAGAAAGCTGGTAGACTATGAGACAGTGATGCTCACTGAAGAATGCAGTGCTCTTTTGCAGAAGAAGCTCCCACCAAAGTTGAGAGATCCGGGAGTTTCACCTTACCTTGCACTATAGGGATTGTGACATGTAAAAGGGTTTTGTGTGACTTAAGGGCTAGTATCAACTTGATGTCTCTCTCTGTGTTCAAAAGACTTAGGTTGGGAGAAGCAAAGCCAACCACAGTCAACTTGCAGTTAGCTGATCGCTCAGTCGTGCATCCCAAAGGTATAATTGAAGATGTGTTAGTGAAAGTGGGAAAATTCATCTTCCCTGCTGATTTCGTCATTCTTGATATGTAGGAAGATGAAAATATGTCTATTACCCTTGGGAGCCCATTCCTAGCGACAGGGAGAGCTCTTATTGATGTTGAAAAGAGAGAATTGAAGCTCCGAGTCCAAGATGAGGAGATGACTTTCACTGTTTTCAAACCTTCAACTGATCCACAATTCAATGATAAATGATTTGCTGTTGGTGTAATTGATAAAAAGACTTATCATGAAATTTCCAAGGATACTGATACCCTTGATGGTAAGAAGTTTGGACTTGTGAATGATGTTGTGAATGATGAAAAAGGAATAAAGTCCATTGAACTCAACCCTGTGAAAAAGAAGATGATGAGAAAGCGAATGGTGCTGAAATGGATATGTGGATGGGATAATATACCCTCTTGAGTGAACAGGTATTTGCGTCCGGCTAAAAGACGTTAAAGACAGTGCTACTTGGGAGGCAACCCAATGTTTTAATTATGTTATTTCAATTTTCATTTTAGTTTATTTTAATTTTGTCTTGAACAGTCTCACGATCTGGTAGGTTTAGTGTTTGTGGATGACAGATAAAGAGCATGGACTAACTCTGAGGAGAAAAGGGCGAAAAATGCTGAAAACGGGAAAATCGAAACTTGTGGAATTAGCGCCATGCAAGAGAAGCGATAGCCTCGGAATTCTGCCAGCAATTAGTGTCGCCAAGACGCTCCGCGGCCGCGCCCTCCTTCCTGGCCAGGCACGATGATTTTTCCATCAACCTGCACTCCGCCAGACCGATGTGTTGTGTTTGTAAGTGTCCATTTATTTTTGGTCTTTACACATTGGGGTCAATGTGTCAATTAAGTTTGGGTGGATCCTACTTTGTTTTGTGTTTTGTTTTGAGTCTATTTGTTTTTTTTTTGTTTTTTTTATGTGTTCGTGAGTCATAATTATTTTTATGGATCAAGCATGATGTAGTTGTTAAAGACATTGAGTGAATAAAGTGAGATAATGTAATGGAATTGAAAGCAAAAATATGTGTGCTTAAGTTAGATATGCCAAAGATTTGACATCTAATTATTTGGGGTATTTGTGTTTAGCCTATATGTTGTCAATTATGGAAAGAAAAGTTGAAAAATGTCTAGAAAACTTGTTTGCTTGTTATTTGAGGCGAAATAGTTAAGATATACATGTTTAGAGAGATGATTCAGACATTCATTGATAGCCCTTCTGACGTTCACTATCTACCCTGACATAAATTGTACCATTAGTCAGCCCCATTGAGCCTGAAATAAGATATTTCTTTGACACCCTATGATTCCCATTTTGTGTCATAAGTAATTATTGAAAAGTAGTGGGATGAAAAATGTTGAAAAAGAAACAAGAAGAGAGTGAAAATTTAATGCACCCCAATGAAAAATATGCAAAAAAGTAAGTTTGGGGGTGCTTGTTAATTATAATACATCTCATTCTCTCAAAAGAAAAAGAGGAGAGAAAAATAGGTATGAAATTGAAAAGAAAGTAAAAAAGAAGGACAAAGAGTTGAATGAAAAATGCTTATGGTACGTAATTTGAGCCTAAATGCCCACTTTTACCTACTCCTGCCTACCTACATTACAACCCTTGAAAGTCCTGAAGATCCTTAATGTGTATATCTTTGATTATTGGAGAATAGGAAGTAAACAGATTTATAGCATTTTGGGAAAGATGGAATGAAATTGACATGCATAGGTTATGTGTTTATGTTTCCATTAATTATGATCTAAGTGAATCTGCGAAATATCTAACTTGAAATTCTAGATTGCTATATGTTCATGCTATATGTTCTAATATATTATCCCATCGTCCATCCATGATGTTGAAGAAGTATTGCTACAACTACTTGATCCAGTTCATCGAGTCATTGTTTTTGTTTTTTTGTTTAGTGCTTTACTCGAAGACGAGTAAAGTGTAAGTTTGGAGGTGTTTGTTGAGTGTATTTTGGTACACTCTTTTGAGTCATTTTTAGTTACTATTTTACTCTTTTCGTTGTGTTTAGTATAGTATTAGGGTTGTTTTTCTTTCTTTTGAGTTACAACGGTTCCAAAGGAGGAAATACAGAATTGAGGATGAAATGAGCTCAATGAAGATGAAATTTGCACAAGCACAACCCAAGGAATGAAGCCTAAAATGTCCCAAGAAGAATAGAAGAAATCAGGTGAAATCCGGACGAAAACAGGTCAAGGACCGCAGTGCAAGGCAAGGATCAGCGCCGCGGCTGAAGGAATTAGGGTCGCGGCATGAAAATTCCAGAGAAAAAGAAAAATATTCACCGTGCCAAGAGCCGCGACGCCTCAGAAGCAGAATGCTCGAGTGATTTTTGTCGATTAAGGGCCGCGGCGCCTGGACGAAGGGTCGCGACGCGTATTTTCCAGATTTCCTGGGCCGAATTGGAGAGGGTTTTTATGGTCCGAAAGATAATTTTTCTCAAGTATAAAATCCCTAAACCTTGCTCATATTAGATATCATATACCATAATCACAAAATCATACTTTGGAGAGGAAAACTGTCACGACCCGACCCGACGGGCCGCGACTAACGTCCTAATTGGACGTCATTACTGACATGTCACTCTTAATCCATCAAATACAGAGGTCTATAGAAATTTCGGCAGCACAACGCTGCTTTTACAACATCTCCCTAAAATGGGCGAGCCGACAAGGCTGTCAAATCAACAACAGAACAACAATCATAATGGGATAGCCGACTAGGCTGCCACCAACCAACATTTTGTACACAAAAGAATAATCAAAATAAGCAAGCCGGCAAGGCTGCCACTAGATAACAACATCAAAACCAAAACAAGGTACAAACGTCCAACCCACAACTGTCTACAGACCTCTAAGAGTGTAATACTGACATATGACGGGACAGGACCCCGTCGTGCCCAAAAATATGCATAAGTCTGAAAGATAAAGGTTTGTACCAAAATAGCTGGCTCCGGAACAAATGAGCTCTCAATCACAGTGTAAATCCTAGATCGGGCACCTATCTTAACATCTGAACCTGCGGGCATGAACGCAGCCCCCCGAGGAAAGGGGGTCAGTACGAAATAATGTACTGATTATGTAAAACATAAAATACTGAAAACTGGATAACAACTGTACCAAGTAAAACAGAGAGTCAACAAATTTCATAAAGCGAGAATCATATGCAAAATCATATCATGTATCTTTGAATCATAAATCATCATGCTCATGTATCAGATATAAAAGCAGATAACATATCTCGACCTCTACAGGGAATCGATGGAATCTGTATTTGCGTACAGAACGTGTCTCTACCTCTATGGAGGAACTCGATGTAATATATATATATATATATATATATATATATATATATATATATATATATATATATATATATATATATGTAACGTGTCTCGACCCTCTAGTGAGGGACTCGATGAATGATGCGTGGTCATGCACGAACATGACCTGGCCCAGGACTCAGTGGAGTGAAATAGTAACACTTAGCACGAGTAGATATCATGAGCAACTGTATGCAATTAAAATCATTATGTGACTCTCAATAAAATCATTACCATAAACTCTGTTACTGAAATCATAATCACTAGTAAATAATCATTTCTAAAACTGAACTGGTAGGAGTTAAGTACGTCCGTCGTACTTTCATAAAAATCATGTCAAAAGAAAGAAGGAAAGGTCTCACATACCTCTTAGGCGAACTAATCAACTCGATATTAAGGTATTCCTCGTCTAGTACTTCAACCTATAATAAGGAATAACATGCTCGTCAATTCTATGATTTCTAATGTAAGTTATATGATTAAAGACTCCCTTATTCCTATAAAAATTTGGGCAGCATTTCCTTTGTTTATGTGCGTATCCACAATTTTTCCAATAATCCAAATCAACCAACAATTCAACTCCAACTAACAATCCAATTCAAACCAACAATCCAACCAACCAATAATCCACATTATTCCAGAATATAATTAAGTTAAGCCCAACATACGTCATACAAGCTATCCTATAATCTTCCTTCTCTTTATATCCATGGAAGACAACAACTTCAACAATCAAGTGACTATCACACTTATTTATCATGGTTATTCAATCCTTAGTCATGTTAAAATAGTTCATAAAAGCAATCTCCAACTTCTATCAACATTTTCGAATTCAAGAATATGGAATAACTCCTTTCTACACTTTACTTTTTCCAAGACATGTATAGGTAACTACCTCAACATGTATACATGTTTATAACTTATATTTCAAGCATTAAAACAACCCCTAATACATCATATCCATATTAAATAATTTCCATAAGATTTTCGGCCATAACACATGTTAATTCTAAAACTCTTCTCTTAATTCTTGGAATCCAATTCCATATTTCAATACTTCCACATAACTAATTACAACTTAAAGTACCCACCCTTCTTTCAATCTTAACATGCAATTAGTGACATAATTAACAACACAACGTATTTCCAAAAATAGTCCATTTCCGGTTCAACAACCACAACTATCACATGCAATTCAAGATTTCATCCTAATACAAGTCCATTACTTCAACTAAATCACATACACTTAAATAATACCTTAAGGAGGGTAATTATTACCTTGATTTTGAAGCAAATACGCCCCCACGCCCCGTCCACCGCCCATGATTTGTCACTGTATTGGGCCAATTCTGGCTTCAATTTCACACGTCTTCAACTCTAAGTCACCATGCAACACCTCCACTATGATAACCCATTATTCTAACACGTTTGCTTCCCAAAACTTGTCCAAAACTAAAAGAACTGCCAGTTATTCGCCCAAAGATGGCGATGTCCACAATGTTTTTAGGTGCAATTTCTTGGCTTTTTAATTGTAAAAGAATAAATCTTGGAATGGAGGTTGGTTTGATCTTAAATTTGCTAAGGAAATGCTATATTTTCGTTTTAGAGGAGAAAGGAGGGGAAGAGAGTGTTCTTCCTTTGAATTTCTAAGTGGAGAAGAAAAGAATATGAAGGGTTTTAGAAGAGTTTTAAGGAATAAAAATCTGAAAATATTATTTACACTTTGGTCCAATTTTCTTAATTGTCTATTAAATAGCCCTCTACTAAAATAAATCTCCCTTCTTTTTAAATCTTGAAAATCTCATAAGACGAGTCGTATCCACGTTGTCGTAACTTATATAATATGTGACTAAACCACATCCAGAATATATGACTATCATTTTAAATCTCCAATGTCACACACGTAATAACCCAAGATTGTTCCGTATTAGCATGTAGAAATATATTTAAATTCCAAAATTCGAATCTTAGTTCTTAATGACGTTCTTAATTATCGTCTTAAAACCACGAAGTGTAACAAAAACAGCGGCTACAAGCAAACAATTAGAGACTTTTGTTCAAGTTCTTTCTCTTTTCTTTACTTTAATTCAGTTTATGTTGGATTGTAATTTAGTTCTTAGCATGACAATGTTTAGGAGCTAATTACTATATTAGGATTTTCCGTCGAATCA
Organism: Przewalskia tangutica; assembly: GCA_029844215.1. NCBI lineage: Eukaryota > Viridiplantae > Streptophyta > Magnoliopsida > Solanales > Solanaceae > Przewalskia > Przewalskia tangutica. The sequence goes on along the minus strand of CM056731.1, from coordinate 32,372,033 downwards.
CTTGAAACTTTTTCATATAGTTAATGCATTATTGGTGATTTCTTCTTCAGGTATATTAAGATCTATTAAATAATTGTTTTGATTGCTTGATAATTAACTGATCACTAATTGTCATCACATATATGATTTTGAATCAAAATTCTGAAAGGTGAGATTTGAATATGTTGTAGTTCAATAGACATAGGTTAAAATTGTGGACGAAAGTACCCCGATACTTGTGTAGTGTTTAGAGTTATTGTTCTTAATCCTCCTGTATGGTAAAATCTATCATAGAAATATAGAAGGTTTCTGTACACGATTGAGCTATTGTATGTTCTAACCGGAATATAATGACAGATTAGTTAACCTGCTATCTTAATACGAAGAAGAATCATTAGCATTGCATTAACGTGTGAAAGAGTGGATAGTTGAGGAGATTGGAAGCCATATCTCCATCATAACTATTTTAAATCCCAAAGTATTTTCAACATTAGTTTAATTTCTGCACTTTTTTTTTAATTCGTAGTTATAATTGTCAAACAAAATAACGTTAACCAAATAGATAGCATATAATAGATAATCGGTACTTGATAACCAGTCTCTGTGGACGATATTCGGTCTTACAGACTATATTACTTGAAGCGATACGTACACTTGCGTAAGCATGTAGAAATAGCGCAACAATTATTGTTCTTAATCCTCCTATATGGTAAAACCTATCATAGAAATATAGAAGGTTTCTGCACTGGGGTTGAGCGATTATATATCCTAACCGAAATATAAGACAGTCTAGTTAACCGCTATCTTAACGTAGAAGAAGATGTCATTCTAGTTGCATTAACGATTGAAAAGAGTGGATAGTTGAGAATATTGAAAGCCCTAATTCCTTCATAACTGATTAAACCTCAATAATTTAGTTCAATTCTTTCAATTACTCTACTAGTGTTAGATAATAACCAAATCAACTTATCGTTTGCCAAATAGATAACCTAGAATAGATGTTCGGTAATTAGTAACCAATCTCTGAGGATGATATTCGGTCTTACAAGACTATATTACTTGTGACGATACGTACATTTGCGTGAGCACGTGGAAATCGGTCTGACAAGTTTTTGGCGTCTTTGCCGGAGACTGGCGTACTTTTAATATCAAATTATCTATTCTTATTTCTAATTTGGTTTGTATATATTCGGGTATGTTATTTTATTATAATTTGGTTGCTCCAGAAACAAGTTTCTAACTTGTTCTGCGAGCATCTTTTTATCACTTTTTGTTGTTTTTCTTATTTTATAGGTAAAGTTGAAAAAAAATGGACTACTACTACTATCAGGGGCAGTGGAATCAACAATAACAACTTAACCCACAGGTTCCACAGGAAGATCAAAATGAGTTGCAGGCAGCCATACTCAGGCTCACCAAGTGCCAGACTCAGTTTATGGCTGAGACAAAGGTGTCCCTCAAAACATTGGAGACACAAATTGGGCAGCTGATGGATATGGTGATCAATGTACTGCAAGAAAATCTGCCTAGTGACACTGTTGTGGGGGGTGATAAGAAGAGTGAGGAATCTGAACCACAACAAGTTGTTGATAATAATGAGAAATTGAGAGAGATAGTTGGTGTAGAGAAAGTTGAGGTTACCGAGATCCAAATTTTCACCTTTTTGGATTCCTTGATTTTTTTTTCTATACCCGTTGCAGAAAAGACACCACCAACTATCATTGCTGAGCCCCAACCAGAAAGTCCATACCCTCAAGGGCACCCCCAAAAGTTGAGAGATGTAGGGAGTTTCACTGATCCCTACATTATAGAGAGCCTAGAAGACAAGCCTGCCTTGGGTAATTGAGGGATAATCTTAGATATGAGGCCCTTGTTTGAAAAAAATATTGTAGGTCAAGTGAGACCCACAACAATAATTGTGCGGATTGCAAGCCGTTCGCAGAAGGATCCACTGGGCACTAGTAAGGATTAACTGCGTCCGGCTAAAAGACGTTAAAGACATTGCTTGTTGGGAGGCAACCCAATGTTTTAATTATGTTAGTTTGATTTTCTGTTTTAGTTTGTTTTATTTTGTCATGAACAGTCTCACGGTATTGGCTCCTTATCTTATGTTGTCAGGTGGAATGTGAACTAAAGTGTCAAAATGTTGAAATCTAGAGGTTCAGAGAGTCCCGATGACCTGTGCAATTTCAAGAATCTCATCCCAGACTTCCGTTATGACCGTTGTTTTGTGTCTGTAAGTTGTCCCATTATTTTTAGTCTTCACACATTGGGGACAATGTGTCGATTAAGTTTGAAGAGATCTTATTTTGGTTTGTTGTTTGTTTTGAGTCTTTTTGTTGTGTCTTTTTGTTTGTTTTAGATGTGTCTATATGAGTCAATTTTTTTTATGATCATGCATGTTGTAGCTGTTTGAAACGCCTAATGAATTAAGTGGAATAATGTAATGGAATTAGAAGCTAAAATATGTGTGCTTAAGTTAGATATGCCAAAAATTCATGAAAATCTAATTATTTGAGATATTTGTGCTTAGCCTATGTGTTGTCAATTGTGGAAATAATGATTGAAAAATGTCTATGAAGTTTGCTTACTTGATATTTGAGGCGAAATAGTTAAGATGTACATGTTTAGGGAGATGATTCATGCATTTCTTTGTTAGCTCTTCTTACCATTCATTACATACCTTGCAATAAATTATATCCCTAGTCAGCCCCGTTGAGCCTAAAATAAGTTATTTCTTTGACACCCTATGATTCCCTTGTGTGCCATAAGCAGTAATTGAAAAATTGGGACGAAGAAGTGTGAAAAAGAAATATGAAAAGAGAGTGAAAAATTGATGCACCCAAATGAGAAAAATGTAAAAGCTTAAGTTTGGGGGTGCCTATGTGAATTGTTTCATGATCTCACAAAGAGAAGAGGAGAATGATATGTATGAACTGAAAAGAATACCAAAAGAAGGACAAAATAGTTGAATGAGAAAAACGCTTATGGTACGTAAATTGAGCTGAAATGCCTACTCTTACCTACCCCTGCCTAAGCCTACATTACAATCCTAAAAAGTCCTGAAGATCTCTAAATTGTATGTCTATGATTAGTGAAGAATAACAAGTAAACAGACCCATAGGTCTTTGGAAAAAATGGAACGAAATTGGCATGCATAGGGTAGGTGTTCATGCTTCCATTGATTATGATTGAAATAAATTTGCGAAATATCTGACTTGAAATTCTAGATTGCTAAATTCATGCTATATATGTTCCAACATATTATCCCAACTGACATTCATGCTTTTCTAAGTAACCTTGTGCAACTGCTTGATTAGAGTCTTTTGAGTCAGTTTCTTTCTGTTTCTTTGATTTTGTTTTGATCTTTGGTCGAGGGCGAGCAAATGTTAAGTTTGGGAGTAACTGTTAGACATATTTTATATACACTTTTTGAGTCATTTTTAATTAGTATTTTACTCATTTCGTTTGTGTTTAGTATAGTGTTAGGGTTGTTTTTCTTTCTTTTGAGTCGCAGCGGTTCTAAATGGCAAAATAACAAAAAGAAGCTAAAAGTGGGTAGAAAAGATAGGAAATGGGCTCCCGAAGCAAAAAAGACGAAAGTTGCTAGATCAGGACGAAAGACCGCAGGACCACGACGCCGGACTGTAGGACCGCAGTGCCATAATTACTGAGAAGCCGCAGTACTTTCGGCACCACGGTGACATTCTGCAGGACCGCGGTGCCGATGCGGGAATTTCCAATCCGAAATAGAATTGGCAAGGGCAAAAGGGTCCAATGCACACGTTTTTTACAACACCATATAAACCCTTGGGACAGATTTTGAGGGGCGATCTATCACATATCATCTCTCAGAACGCAACACAACGCTTGGAGGCTACAATTGGAGACATTAGTTCTAAGTTCTTTTCTTTCCTTTATTTTTATTCAGTTCATGTTTAGATTTGTATTAGTTCTTAGCAGGTCTATGGCTAGGAGTTAAACACTTTATTAGAGTTTTCCTATTGAATCGCTTGAAACTCTCTTTCATGAATTAATACATTAGTTTGATTTTTTCTTCACTTGATTAAGATTTATTCAATATTGGTATGAATGTTTGATAGTTAATTGATCACTAATTATCATAATCTATATGATTTCGAATCAAGAACCGAGAGGAGAGATTTGGATATGCTATAATTGAATAGACATAGGTTAAAATCGCGGACGAAAGTACCCCGATACCATTATAGGTTATTGTTCTTAATCCTCCTATGTGGTAAAACTTATCATAGAAATATAGAAGGTTTCTAGGGTTGAGCGATTATATATCCTAACCGGAATATAAGTCAGTCTAGTTAACCGCTATCTTAACATAGAATAAGTCATTCTAGTTGCATTAAGGATTGAAAAAAGTGGATAGTTGAGGATATTGAAAGCCCTAATTCCTTCATAACTGATTAAACCGCAATAATTTAGTTCAATTCTTGAAATTACTTTACTAGTGTTAGATAACAACCAAATCAACTTATCGTTTGTCAAATAGATAACCTAGAATAGATGTTCGGTAATTAGAAATCAGTCTCAGAGGACGATATTCGGTCTTACAAGACTATATTACTTGTGACGATACGTACACTTGCGTGAGCACGTGGAAATCGGCCTGACATTCACACACGTGCACTCGTAATACCAAGTATTGTAAATTTCATTAGTGAAAGAGATATTGGTACGTGAGTAAGCGTTTGAGACATAAAATGATGGACGGTCGTCGGTTAAATGATGTGTGTTCCACATTGGTAAATGAAGGAAGAAGTGTAAAGATAAAAGGAGTAAAAAATCGCAGCGAAGGGCCGCGACGCAGCCTCGTCGGAGCCGCGGCACTTCCCAGGCAGTGATGTCGACGGGAGACGAAAAGTTTCTGACTTTTGAGCTGGTTTTGGAGCATTGATCCTCCATTACTTGGCACTTGAATTCAGCCATTATTTGGCTGAATTATAACCCCACAATAAGTGCTATTACACTGCTATTGAAAGTCATTACTTGGCTAGTTGGGATGTCATCTTCTTTACACTATAAATTGAGGCATTTGGCTTAAATGGAAGAACACTACACTCATACTTATATTCAGATTTTCTGAAACTCTTCCTCTCAAAGCATTCTTTCAAACACTCAAGGTTCTTCTTGAGAAACACTTGAGTTTCCTTTGCTCATTTGTTAGTTGTTGTTTTATCTTGGGAGACAGTTGCTCATTACCGTAAAAGGATATATACGCGGTAGTAATGTCTTAAGGATAGAGTGAATATCACTCGACTCAGCAGCGCCTCTGTAACGCTATCAGATTTAGTGTATTTTAGTTTCAGGTTATCAAAATCAAGGGATTTGTTGAAGTTGAACAAAGATCCAAATATCCAAGACTTCAAGAGTTCAAGAACGAAGATCAAGATCACAAAAACTTATTGTCGCCACAATTCTTGTGGGCTTCAAGTTGCTTCTGTTGTAATAATTATAGTTTACCCTTTCGAAGCACTAGTAATAATTGTTTACTATTCTCATACATTCATTGTGTTGTTCACAAATTTAGCACCTAGGCTATACCACATTAATTTTTAGGATTGGTAAGCGATGACGCCCTAAACTAACGAGGGAATAATAGATAGTAGGATCGCGCAATGGGTCAGGGCAAAGGCTTAACGTGGCGGGACAAAGTAAAAGATTAATGGCAAATTCATGAGAAAATACTAAAAAGAGCACGGCAAGACGAGCTAAAATTTTGGTGAAGTTACACATTTGATCGATCAATCAAAACTAGTTACAGCCACTAGTTAATATACACTAATTAAGCATATATTAAATATTTATTGGCTTTTTTTGGCAGACGGCTATTTAAGTTTCCTAAAATTTTGTAGGTTAAGGCTTAACTTGCCCTACCCTGCCCGCCTCTGTCCCTTGCCCAATTAGATCTCTAGGCATAATCAAGGGAGTTTGCAGTATAAAGATTGATACATTGGTTCTCCTCAAGATAGCACAAGGTAATGAAGCAGCAACACCTACTAGATATACAATAAACAGATAGGTAATACTAATTAACAGTATTTAATGGAAGAAAATCATGCTATATATATATATATATTAATTGAAGCCCATATCATTAATTTTATATACTAATGGATCATTTCATATCCTTAATAAAAACTCATGATTGAGAAACTTAAAGGTTGAACTCTGATCAACAACAAAATGAAATCGGTTCGCGACACCGATAATTAACAATATATTTTCTCCATATTTTTTTTTTCTCATCAACCTTTTGCAATTAATTAAAAAAAGTGATGGTCTTAAGAAGGGGTCAACACACAAGTGCTATTATAAACTTGGGTCCTATGCCTTTTATTGTATGTATTATGAAGAACAACAAGGCACTCAATTTGGTGATGAAATTTGGGATTGATGAGACCCCAAACAACATGGAAAGTTGAGGAGAGATGCACGCGTATGAGAAGAGGCAATCCTTTGTTGGATTGGAGCATGTCTTGCATAATTCTTCCAGCCCCATACAATGCCTTGCCCCTTGTCCCTACGTTTAGCTTGAAGTATGTTGGCCCATAGCTCCCTGCATAAAGTTCTTCTCCCTAACATAGAATAATATGATAATGTTAATTAAGTAAAATTTCACGGGGTATCTTATTTCAATATCGGTATCTAATCTTTATTTATTTTCTTAATTTTTTGTATATCTAGTCACTTTGAAATAGCTACAAACATGGAGTGTATGAAGTTACATATAATTAAACTTCAAACACAAATGAAATTGAATTGAGGCAAAATGGTTGACCTTCATCCATATAAAACTACAAGCATCTTACGTTCCTTATGAGCTATACCCTATACTTGTAAATTTTTACGTATTGAGGATATGGCTTAAACGATGGTTCCAAAATCAGGCATATGTGCACTTCGGTTGTTAAGTACCCTCTTCCCATGAGTTTAAAAGTATTGAAAAAGCTTAAGTTTTATTGATCATTGATGGTATAGAAAATATTATACAATCAAGTCACTTATTGGATAATTACAAGTAATTTGTTAATTTTAGAGACGGATTTAAGATTTAAAACGTATGGATTCCTACAGCTCAAGTTAATATATAATAAATAACTAGGTTCACAACAAAATATTTTTATAAATTTAATAATTTTTTTTATATATACATGATCCGGACAAAAACTATGTATTGATCATGAGTTCACGCGAATCTATAGCTAGATTACACTATAGACCAGCCCCTAATTGCTATTGATAGATAGTACTCCCTCCGTTCATTTTACTTGTCACCTTTTGACTTGACACGTCTATTAAGGAACATAAAATAGAATGATAATTTTACTATAACACTTTTAATTATTGCTAAGTAACTTAATGATTGAAATAAATAAAACATATTTTCTTGAACTTGTCAACTAAATAATAAATGATAAGGATAAAATAGGTATGAAGTGGTAAATTATCTCTTGATTTTCTAAAGTGGACAAATAAAATTGGACAACTATTTTAATATAGTGGATAAGTAAAAAGTGGACGGAACCTGGAAAAAATAGTACTACTAACTAGTTGATCTATCTTTAAATATTAAATTACATTGAAATTTTAGGAAATCTTATCATGTATATAAACTTGTGGAACGTGAAGTTTAGTTTGTTATTAAAAATATAGAAGAGTTATAACAAAAAATTAAGGTGTTCTCTTAAGTAAGATGTAGAATACATGTTAAACGTAGCAAACATTGATATGAATTTATGGGTGTCAATTTTGACCAAATGCCTAGCCAAATATGACAGCTGATATAAACTGAGTGTTGGTCTAAGTTCTTTTAATTATTTTTTTAGTGTTGATCTAAGTCAGCCATCAAAAAATGTTGCGCAACTTGGGCTCTATTATTAGCCAAAATAAACTCATGACACTTCCGTTGAAAACTAGAAAAAACATTGACAAACACATGAATTTAAATGTACAATAAAAACATTTTTTAACAACTCAATTATATGGCTAGAGATCAGCAAGTGTAAAAGCATTTGAGATAGCACCGTGAACTATCTCAACTCGTCTTAATCCAATTCATTTCACTTTAGATGGTTTTATTTTTGAATAATTAGTTAAACTGCAGTAAGAAGATTAATACAATTAAATGGTAATTGAGAAAAGCTTACTTGTGCTAATATGAAAGGGAGCCTCACAAAGTACATCTCCATGGCAGGTGGATGAATGTAAAGCCCAAAGAGCTTAGACTTGTTATCTATTTGTAAGCTCATTGAACAATTGCATGTCAGCATTTTGGTGTTTACACCAGTTCCATCCACTCCTTCTCTTAATCCAAATTCACGAACCCCCGTAATCTACAATAATATAATAATAATAATGAACAATAATTATCTAAGTTATGTATACTGACAATACCCAAAAAATTATAATATCTATATAGCTTAACTTGTAATATCAGATACTTAATAATATAAAATATGAGAACTTAAGTTTATGCCAAGCGCATTGATTGGTCCTCTAAACTTTGTATTTATGTTAAAAATTCATTTGATATGTAAATAATTTATCAGAACTTAATAAACAAAAAAGATTATGGTCTAGAATTCATAAAACAATCATGGCTCAGCCTCTGGATCTCTCTATTCTTACCTAGAGGTTTCGAGTTCGAGCATCAAAGGAAAAAATATTAATTTCTCCGTCTCAATTTAAGTGTCTTATTTTTTTTTTTTGGTATGTCCCAAAAAGAATGTCTCTTTTTATATTTAATAATTTTTTTAATTCCAAGACAAGTTTAAGAGCACAAGATTTAAAAAACCTCACACATCTTTAATTTAATACCACAAAATTCAAAAGTCTACCTTTATTTCTTAAACTTCATATCAAGTCAAACTAAGACATTTAAATTGGGACAGAGGGAGTAATAAAGAATGTTTCCTCTTTTAATGAACGTTACACGACGTGAATTCAAATTAATCGGGTTCAAAGATATTGTAAGAGTCCCACATCGGATATGGAACATGGACTCCAGACTTGGACAATCTTCACCCTACAAGCTAGTTTTTGGGGTTGAGTTAGGCCTAAGATCCATTCTTTATATGGTATCAGAGTCAGACTCATTCCAATTCTTTGTTCACCAATGTTGGGCCCCCAAATTATATTATTCACGCTCCAGTTAACGAGGTCTGGCCGTGCGGGGGAGTGTTAAGAGTCTCACATCAAAAATAAAATGGGAACATAGACTCCTTATATAGACTTGGACAATCTTCACCCTATAAGCTAACTTTTAGGATTAAGTTAGACCCAAGATTCATTCTTTACCGATATACCAAAGACGAAATGGAAAAAAACTACTTCATGCACACTAAAATATCCAAGATCCTAATGATTTATAAATGAGCTAGTGCCACTCAAGAAAGCCAGAAATTGAATAGAGTTCTTTTGTAGTTTAGACAACTAAATATAGCAGACATACATATCAAACTTGTTTCACAGTTTGTGACTAATTTCAGATTTAAATCTGTACTAAAAGTACCTGAAGAAGTGTAATTCAATGAAAAGGACGGCACCTACCCTTCATTAATCATTATGTTGCAACATGATAAGTATTCCAGCATTATAGTGTTGATGCCAAAAGTAAAAAGGATAAATGAAATGATAATTTGAATGATGAGTGGCAAATGATGCTGAATTCCACAATTGTAGTTAAAATTTTGTCACGATTTCATATCATACAGATCGAATGGTGTGAATAAGTATTTAGTTTGGTATAAGTATTGTATGTGAATTAGATATATTCCTGAAAAAATAAAAATAAGGAAAATGTGCAAATACAAAAAATGGAATGTCTTTTTACACTTTTAATAGAAAAAACATAGAGTAGTAAAGTTTACCAGAATAGTGAATAGTTGAAGAAACTTGAATGGCTGCTCAGATGTAGGTCACTACATCGCCATTATCGACGATGCAGTCGAGTGAAGGAAGACGAAAGGACGAAAGGCGGTTAAGGAAGGAAGGGAGAGTGAATGTTCTGATAAGACGTGAAAGGGAATCGAATTGAAGGAAAAATGAAAAGTTATATTATTACTCAAGGAATACAAATATCTATACTGCACAAGTAATGACTAATTGCACAAGTAAAAGACTAAAATATCCTTATACAAACAAAATGTATTGATTATGGAGCAATCTCAACACCCTCCCTCAAGCTAGGTGTCATGAAAATGTTTTTCAGTCCTAGCTTGGAAATGATTCGATCATGATGTGAGCTGCCAAGTGCCTTAGTAAACACATCAGCCGGCTGCTCGTTGGAAGGCATATAAAGGACTTGTACTAATCCTTGTTGTATCCATTCTCTCACGAAATGACAATCGATGTCTATATGTTTAGTTCTCTCGTGGAATACAGGATTGGCAGCTATTTGGAGTGCTGACTTGCTGTCTGTAAAAACAGAGATTGGTTTCTTCACAGTAACTCCCAGTTCTTCATACAAACCAAAGAACAATTTACGCAGCGGAGTCGCCATAGCTCTATACTCTGCTTGTGAGCTCAAGATTCTGATCACCGCTCTTTGACTTCCAGGATATAGGTGATTCCCCAAACAACACCAAAAAACCAGTGATAGACCTTCTGGTATTAATACATGCTCCCCAATCTGCATCACAGAACAACGTAGAGTGAAGCGGTATTCTTGGTCGATAAAATGCACGATCCAGTGTCTTCAGGTATCTCACTAACCTCATCCCTGCCTCCAAATGTGATGCCTTAGGTGACTGCATGAATTGGCTCAAGTACTGCACAGCATAGCAGATATCAGGTCTTGTATTAGTAAGGTATAACAGTCTGCCAATCAGTCTCCTATATGTCCCTGGATCCTTCAGTAATGCATCTGGTGCCTGGACAGTCTCTGATAAATGCCCAGTGTCTTTGGATGTCATATGTTGATCATAGGTTGCTGATGTTAGCTTCAGATTTGTTTCCATTGGTGAGGAAGCAGACCTTGATCCTGCTAATCCCATGTCGGATATCAATTCCAAAGCATACTTCCTCTGGTGCATCACAATACCTCTTGTACTTCTTGCAAACTCAATTCCAAGGAAATATTTGAGTTCCCCTAGATCCTTGATTTTGAATGCTGTCTGCAATGTCATCTTGGTGTGGTGAATCATTTCTAAATCACTCCCTGTGATAAGAAGATCATCAACATATACCAGTATGACCACTATTTTCTCCTCCACATTCTTAATGAACAAAGAGTAATCTCTATGACTTTGTCGAAAACCAGCTGCTAACAAAGCTGTAGTAAGCTTGATATTCCACTGTCGGGAAGCCTGCTTCAGTCCATATAGAGATTTCTTCAATCGACATACCTGTCTCTTGCCTTTGGCAGCCTGTTGGAAACCTTCTGGACATGTCATGTAAACCTCTTCATCTAGGTCCCCTTGTAGGAATGCATTGTACACATCCATTTGGTAGATGGTCCATTGCTTGGCAGAGGCTATTGCTGTAACAACCCTGACAGTGGTCATCTTGACTACAGGAGAAAATGTCTCATTGTAGTCAAGACCTTCCTTTTGGTTATACCCCTTTGCAACTAATCTGGCCTTAAACCTTTCAATGTCTCCAGAAGCTGTATACTTCACCTTGTACACCCATCGACACCCTATTGCCTTCTTCCCAGTTGGCAAATCCACCATTTCCCATGTCTTGTTATCTTCCAAAGCCTGAATTTCAGCCTTCATTGCCTCTATCCACCTTGGATCAGTCACTGCATCTGTGTAATCATGAGGTTCAACTTCTTTAGAAACCTGTCCCACAAAATCTTGATAAGTATGTGATAGACCTGTGTAGTCCACTGTGTCTGATATAGAGTATAAACATCTGGAAGACCCCTGTGTGGTCACATAATCTTTATGCCATATGGGGGGTTTGGATGTCCTGATGGACTTCCTAACAATAATAGTATCAACAGGGCCTGCAGGCACTGTATTCATATTCTGTTCTTGTTCATTTTCTGTGGGAAGATCAAGAGTTAAATCCTGTGGTGTTGTTGTATCTTCCTGATTTTCTGGATTCTGAGATGCCACTCTCTCAACTATGATGAGATCCTCAAAACAAAATTGCTCCTGTGCTGTCTTGAAAATTCTTTTGTCTTCTGTCTCATTCTGGAAAGGGAAGATGGATTCCATGAATACCACATCTCTACTCATGAAGATCACTCTATTCTCCATGTCATATAACTTGTAGCCCTTTTGTGAAACACCATACCCCAGCAACACTGCTCTTACAGCCCTGGGTCCAAGTTTATCTAATTTTGACAACTTGGTTGCAAAACACAAACATCCAATCACTCTCAGATGTGTGAGTGAGGGTACCTGCCTATACAGTAGCTCATAAGGGGATTTATTCCTTAGGGTAACAGAAGGTATTCTGTTAATAATGTATGCTGCATTTTCAATACAAAAACCCCAAAACCTGTCAGGCAGAGATGCTTGTATTTTGATAGCCCTGGCTGTTTCAAGAATATGCCTATGCTTCCTTTCCACTACACCATTTTGTTGAGGTGTATATGGACAAGAACTCTCATGAGTCACACCATGAGTTTGGAACAATTGTCTACAATTAGAGTTAAAGAATTCTGACCCATTGTCTGACCTTACACACTGGATGGACACACCAAACTGATTTTTAACTTCAGTGAAGAAATTTTTCAACACAGCAACCACATCTGATTTCAGCCTTAACAAAAATACCCAAGTCCATCTAGAAAAGTCATCAACAATGGTCAAAAAATATTTCATTCCATTGTAAGTTTCGACCTTATAAGGACCCCATACATCCATATGTAAAAGCTTAAATGGTTCTAATTTCCTATTGATGCTAACAGGGAAGGGTAACCTAACTCGCCTAGCCAAAGGACATATTTCACAACTCTTGAGACAAAAGAATCACTATTTACGCAAGCGGTATCTTATTTAACACTTTCGTAGGGACATGCCCCATTCTAAGGTGCAGTAACGGCGACTTCATTACGTTGCAAAGCGACCAAGCTCTAGTCCTTCCTCCTTTATTCCTTCGCATCCATTGAGTATGTATAACCCTCATTCTTCATTACGATCGCTCTACTTCCCGGATGAGAGATCTCAAACACAACATTTAGGGAAAAATGTAACCTGCGGTGTAGATCTTTGGTTACTTTAGAAAGCAGACATCGAGTTAAATTTAAATGTGGGTATGCATAGAACATTTTTAAGCACATCACCTCCGCTAGATGCAAATCTCAACATGTTCAATATTTGCGAATCTCGCGTGGGCATTTGCACCTTTCTGCATTTCTAACCCATGCCTATTCTTTAGTAATCGCCATTATTGACCATATGGTTTGTGGCCCTGTATCCACAATCCATTTTGTCAATCCTTTATTATCTATGATGACATACCGCCGTATTAGCGGTGATGTCAAACACACCCTGCTTCTTCATCACCATCAAGTATCTTAAATGCATTCTTTGTACGTGTAAGATTTCCCACTAATGCGGTGCTTTGATTCCACGAGTGTAGCTTGACCACAGTGAGAACCATTGCTCTGTTCGATTGTCATCATAATATCACCTCTCCTAGTGCCATATTTGCTTTCCTCGCTTGTTCTGAAGTCCTCGGGATACCCATTCAACTCATGTGATCATCTCGAACATGTCTGTCTTGTGACAATAGTCACACTTCATTAGTTTAAAGCGATCCACCTTCAAATGTCCTTTGACATGGCGAAATCACACTGCGCTTTAGGGTTAAATGGCTTTACGGTTTTTCAAATCCTCCCTTGTTCTTTCTTTGTAAACATGGTATGTGTTCCATTGAATCTTGCATTAACCCGACTTTCCTCCGGTTAATCATAGCATAGACTTGGTTTAGGTTGGGTACTTGTTGCATCATAAGTACTTGGCTCTTTGCTTGATTAAAGCGTCATTCGATCCCATCAAAAACTGCAGCATTCTTTGATACTGTAGATGATCTACGAATTCCCTTGATCTCTCACAACAAGATGGCAATGGTATTATTGAATCATACTCATCCCATAAGTCCTTTAGCCTCGAGTAGTACATCGAAACTGACATGGTTCCTTGTCGTTGAGAGACTATCTCCTTATGTATCTGAAAAGCTCTCGAACTATTAATCTTATCAAACCTCTCTTTCAGATCTCTCCAAATAGCATGCGAATCCGCATTGTATAGCATCCCTGTGAGTAGGTTCTTACTCACGTTTCCCATTAACCATGATACTACAATTGCATTGCACCTCTCCCACAAACCAGACTGTGATCCATAATACAGTTCTCTCCTCACACTTCCATCAATGAAGCCAATTTTGTTCTTTCCTAATAGAGCTAATCTCATGGCTCTACTCCATAAAGCGTAATTATCCATACCTGTGAGAGTCACTCCAATGGTCAGAGACCCTGGAGCATCTGAAGGGAAGAGATAAAGTGGGTGATTATGGTCGATTACTGACTCCTCAACAGTTCCCATGATTATTAGGTTAGAATTCTTCAATTAACCAACTAACTCTTCTTCCAGCAATTAATCGATATCTCGAACAAACTCCTGCGATTGTAAATCTTCTTCAATCGATATCTCGAACAACATTCCTTGGATTACTGCGATTGTAGATCTCTTTCAACCAATCTCCTTCAATCGATTGTTTGGTCACAATTGCAGAATCCTCCTTCAATCTCCTCAATAATCTCTAATCTCTAATTTCTATTTCGACAGTATAAAAAAAAACTCCTGCATGCAACTTCCGATTCTCTTCCCCCATTTTATTGTGGGCTCACAATCGATCGACTGTTAAGCTCCATACTGCTATAGATAGCTTTGATACCATGAAGAAACTTGAATTGCTGCTCAGATGTAGGTCACTACATCGCCATTATCGACGATGCAGTCGAGTGAAGGAAGACGAAAGGACGAAAGGCGGTTAAGGAAGGAAGGGAGAGTGAATGTTCTGATAAGACGTGAAAGGGAATCGAATTGAAGGAAAAATGAAAAGTTATATTATTACTCAAGGAATACAAATATCTATACTGCACAAGTAATGACTAATTGCACAAGTAAAAGACTAAAATATCCTTATACAAACAAAATGTATTGATTATGGAGCAATCTCAACAATAGTCATGTCAAAACTTAACAGGATAGCTAAATTAGGAGGAGTGAATAACTTTTTTACACTACTATAAAATAAATAGAAGTTCATTCGCCTAGTTGTAACTGTTTGTACCGGCATTGGTGTATACTTTATATATATTATAGCAAGTGTATAACAAATGTACAATCAATATATAATGTATAACTAAAGTTTTTTTTGATATGGGTTTTGTTTAGGGGTGTCAAATTGGACCCAGACCCAATTGATTCGCCCAGATTTTAATAGATTTGGACACTGATATACAATTAAATGGGATAAGTTTGGACTAGCCCAACTTAACACATTCATCTTAAACAATCAAAATTAACATATTACATTAGCCCAAAGTAACTCATCTACTATTCTATTGTTTACCCAATTCTTCTATTTTATATTTTTTTACTTTAAAAAAAATATTAAAAATATGAATTTTTTTCTTACCTCCTCCCCCTACCCCATCCTCAAATTTCTTACCCCCTCCCCCCCCCACGCCCTACCACATTCTCAAATTTCTTTTATTTTTATAAACAATTTATAAAAAATAAGATTTTTTTCTTACCCATGACCTACCCCTCGACCCCACCTCATCCTCAAACTTTTATTTCATATTTTTTTACTTTTATAAAAAATATGAATTTTTTCTTACCTCTCCTCCCCCGCCTTATCCCAATCTCAAATTTCTATTTTAAATATTTTTTTTTACTTTTATAAAAAATTATAAAAATATGAATTTTTTCTTACCCCCATACCCACACCTACCCCATCCACCCCTACCACATCCTTATATTCTATTTCATATTTTTTTTACTTTTATAAAAAATATAGAATTTTTTCTTAACTCCCCCAACCGCCCTAACCCCACGTACCCCCACCCCATCATCAAATTTCTATTTCAAATCTTTGTTATTTTTATAAAAATAATTATTAAAAATATGAAATGAAATTGTACCCCCCCCCCCCCCCCTCCCATCTCAAATTTCTATTTTATATATTTTTTTATAAACAATTTATTAAAAATATGAAATTTTTTCTTATTCCTACGCTTACTAACCCACTTTACTTGCCTTCACCACATTCTCAAATTTCTATTTTATATTTTTTTTACTTTTATAAACAATTTATAAAAAATATGATTTTTTTTACCTCCGCCCGTATCCATACCTACCCCTTACACCACCACCCCACAACCCCACCCCCAACATCCTCAAATTTCTATTTCATTTTTTTTTTTTGCTTTTATAAAAAATGAAAAAATTCTTTAAAATATTATTCTTATTTTAAAAATAAAGATATGGAAAAATCAAATATCATACAAAATAAAATAACATCATAAAATGTAAGTTTGAAATTTGTAAAAGTAATGGGTCAAGTTGAGTTATGACTCATCATTTAGCTCATCTTGACCCGCTCATCTTAGCCCATGTTAGTTTTGGGTGATTGGGCATTGACTCATCTACAACTTCAGCCCATCTTGACCCGCCCAATTTCAAACGACTCATCTGTCACCCCTAGTTTTGTTAGACTTTTGTGTAAAGTAAGAACTAAGAAGGAATCTCTAAAAATAAATCGGAATGTTTTTAAGAGAACCCATCATAATCCGGCCCAGTGTCTTAAATTGGGCTTCCATAAAGGGCTTCACATGGATTAAAAAGGAACAGTAATGAGTTTGGGCCCTTCATGTCTTCTCCAACTTATCTTTACAAAATGGACTTCCAATCAACGATGCTTGCCTCGCATTATGGCCTTGGGTCTTTTCAATCCCTTTACAGGAAATCTTATGTCCTTTCCACTTTACAGAAAGACCAAAAGTTAATTGTTTTTAAGGTATAAAAACAAATTTGTAGTCCAATAATCACTCTGTCTTATACTGGTAATTTTTATTAGAATCATCCAGGTCCTATATCAAAAATCAACCAAAACAAATCGAAAAACAATCCAAATGTAGGCTTCCATGAACACAAATAACAAAAGTTCACCAATAATCATTTGAAACACACAACTTTTTCCATAATTTTTATAAAACCAAAATTAAATCCAAACGCCGTTATAATAATTTGTCTACTCTAGAAAATTAGTCCTAGACCATGTTAGGCCTTTTGGGTAGCAAATAGCAATGATAGAATATAGTAATGTTAAAATAATCAATAATGACAAAAAAGAAATAAGAAATATTGTGCTTAAAAGGAAAAAACATACAAGTAATAAAATTAAAGAATCACTATCTACTTGTATGCTAGAAATATTGAAATAAATAAGTAATTAAAGGGATCGGGTTTTTCAAGTCTCATTTCCTTATCTCAAGAGGAGCGTAGCGACTACGGCTTCCTTGCATTCTTTTATTGTATTCGCTTCAATCGCTCCTGAATTGAGGGATCAAAGATTCTTTTGTTTGGGCCGATAGCTAAAAGAAAGTCCTCGCTTTCTCTTGAACAAGGGGTAGAGAACGCTCCCTCTTTTAATGAGTCTTATGGGGTGTTAATATAAATTAATCGAACAAGTAAATTCTGAATATTAAATGATTATAAGAACTTAAAAGAAAGATAAAGAGTGTTACCTTAAGAGATACCTTAGGTGCAGGTGGCTTTGTGGCAATGTAGAAAACAACCAAAGCTACTATCATACTCACAATAAGCCTCCATGTTACTTGCAAAACGATCCACGGTGTCGAATCCGAATATCCCAAAGAAAAAAACCTCTTCCAATTTCCTTTCCCATAATAATAATCATCCTCCTCGTACTCATCCCCCTCGTCACGAACACTATCACCATTTTT
This sequence comes from Przewalskia tangutica, assembly GCA_029844215.1. Classification (NCBI taxonomy): domain Eukaryota; kingdom Viridiplantae; phylum Streptophyta; class Magnoliopsida; order Solanales; family Solanaceae; genus Przewalskia; species Przewalskia tangutica. The sequence continues at coordinate 32,354,086 of CM056731.1, read as the reverse complement.
CCCATGATGAACCAACACCATTGCACCGCAACGTTTCTCTTGATCAATATCGATGTTCTCATCGATTCCTGTGCCATGACTCTGGAGAGAGTCGCAGGAAATCTTCTTCTCGTGATGCGAGAAGGAGTGGTTAGATCCACGAGACGAGGAGTATCGAGAGAGAGCCAATGGACCGGCTTCCGGTCGAGGCATTGGAGAATGACATACTGATGAAAAGTCGTTAGTATTATTATTGTTGATGTTGTTATTATGGCGAGATAGCTCTCCACTATTTGCATGGGAGATAGTGGATGGACTTTGCACAAAGTAAAGTGGATAGTGAGAGTTTCTAAACAAGGCTTCCTCTTCTGAGTCCATCCTATAGTTAGCCATGATTTTGGTAAAAGAAATTGGAGAAGGAGACGGAGACGGAGAAGAGAGGGAAATATGATTTCACTGACATGTGAAAGTGTGTTTGGACTTTGGAGGGTATTTTAAAACCATAGAAAAGCGCAAAAAAAATGTAAAAGAGACGTTGCTTTTGAGACTGGCTTAACTTTAGTTACTTGAGCCATCATTACATTGAGCCAGCAAGCCAATTTCTGCCCTTACCACATTGTGAAACTCAAAGTTTTTTTTTTTTTTTTAAATGATAATTCTTTTACTTCTCAATTCTTTTCGTTTTTGCATTATAAATTGATATAATTGAAGTTCAATGCCTTTCGTTAATCTAGTTTACACCATAGGCAACAAATGTATAGATATGTATATTAAGTATAAATATACATATAATATAATATACGGTGGAAATCAGTGTGTTACATTTTAGTCATTAAGTGACCATTATTGTTATTTATGTATATTTAATGTTGACACCCAATTTTGACCCTTCCGTACAGTCACTAACTACAAAATTACACTAATTTTTTAAAATAATTTTTAATAGAAAAATGCAGCGATAAAACATTAATACAGGCATAAATAAGCAATTTAATAATGGCACCGCGTCTTACGTAGAAAATTAAACACTTAGAGTCTCGCACCCGCATTTATTAATTTTTAAGTCTGTCGTAATTTTTAAACGATAGTAAAATAAATAAATACATAAAATAAATAATTTAGCAATGACGTCGTGTCAAGTAGCGTAGTCGCATTTATTAATACGCAAAGCAATTTCATAACTTATTTTAAATAATGATAAATAATGCACAATAAATAAGATTTTAAATAATAGCGCCGCATTCTAAAATATTAAGCACTAATTAAATAGCACACCCGCATTTATTATTATAACAATTAGATTAATAAAGCACCTAGATAATTTAATCACAATTTATTAATTTAATTTACCACTAATTAACTAATTAAGTACCTAAAACTAATACCTAATTTAAATTATCAGCAGCCCACACCCGCAGGCCCAACACCCGCGACCCAGCACCCTACCCCTTTATTTCCCCTTATCAGTCCAGAAGCCCATCGCGACCAGACCCCTTATTTCCCTCTCAGCCCAGCTCACCCCTATACCTTTACCTCCCCTCAGCCCTTTACCTTACCCTCATCGACAACCCTAAAAAAAATAATGAACGAACCCTAAACCTAAAAGCGGTCGCGCCTCGCCCATGCGGGATTCTCAGGAGAATCCGGCGAATCACCTCCCATATCGATACCCCTGTCCTTACCATAGAAATCGTAACCAAGATCTCCCTTTAACACCTCAATCATTTCCTTACCATAACCTGTTCGAATCGCACGAATCAGCACCAAATATTAGCCAAAATCGCACCTTGATTACTTACCAACATTAGAACCCAAACCATGGCTATATAAAGCACATGCAAAGCGAGCGATGGCGAGCTCGGTCGGTAGCAATCGTTTTTACACACGCGAAGCGAGCGTGAACATCGTGAGAATCGAGAAGCGTGAGCTCGGAGGAGAGCATCTTGGATCGGGGAGAACCCAGCAGATTCGCATAAGGCAGGGGAGTAACAATCAGTTAATGGCCGCACTCAAGTAAGCACACCCTCAAACACTAGTGTCGCACAGCCTCCAACCCTTTAAGCAAGCACTAGAATAGACGGATCGAAAATCAATTGAACCGAATAGGCATTTAGAAAGCAGAGAATCGGGAGTTAGAGGGCTCAGCACCCAGACCATTAGCATCACAAGAATAGGAAGTTCGAAACCCCTTTCTTTCAAAATCAGCCAAGAAATCAGTAAACAAGCTTTACCCTTTTTATTCGCATCGCAAAACCAAAACCCGAGCGAGTCGACGACTTGATACGCTGCCTCGGTTCGCTGTCCGGAGAAGGTAAACTCATCTCCCTTTCAAATTTCGTTTCTTTACGTGAATTTATGTGCTTTCTGTTATATACTTCTTGATAAATTTGTTAACATTGTTATATGAGTGTTCGGCATGTCTTAGTTTATCTTAGCAAGATTCTGATTTTCTAAGTTATCTGTTAGGATTGATGTTTAATATACTAAGCTTATCATGTTGCTTAAATATGTGTTGGCAAAAGGACTGATGATAACCAGTTGGTTTGGTGCAGTTTATGTGTTTGATTACCTGGTGTTAATTTCTGACTAGTCTAAATCAGTTTCTTTTTAACACATGGTTGTCTTCCTGTGTCTGTTGTAATCTTATGAATTTTGCGGGTCGAAATGGTTTATCAGTGTTTCCTCATGTTATCGACTTGTACTATTTGCCATGTTTTGCAACATGTTTCCTCTTCAGTAGCCAGGCCAGTGTCTTGGTATAGTAACCTGAATCATCTGATCTGCAAGATTATAGTATGTCTGCGCATATAAGTTAAATACAAAAGTCTACCTTGCTTCTATGGCTATATCTATTTGCGCTTGGAATGGTAAAGGCTACCAGTGTAATATATGGAGTTAGAATCTTGATTGTTAACCCATGTTTATGCATTTTCACATGAATAGTCTGGTTTCTGAACTTGCTGCTTAGTTTGATCGCATGTAAGAAATACGACTCGCACAGGATCCCTCCATTTTAGAAGAACCTGATTTCACCAATGGTATATCTTCAGTATGTATATATCCCTTTTTCTTAGCACCTGAACCTGTTTAAAAGATAAGTTATGGCTAGGACAATCGTCAATGCTCATAGTAATTGGAACTACATCAGCCCAGTCGTAAAATTATATAGAGTCTCGCATATATTAGTTCTTTGTTTGCTCTTGGATAATTAAAGAACTTGTATCAGTTTGCCTTTGAATCTTTAGCATGTTCATGTAACTCTAAATACCCCTGCCTTGGTATTTGCATTTGTGAATTTGTGTTAAGTGGGTTCATTATAAATTGAGCATATCTCTGCAGTGTTCATATCTGGGTCCTGCCCATTATTATACAATTTCTTATTGCCTTCACATAGTCATATATATTCCTCTGTGCTGCCTGTTGGGTCAGTCCATGATTCACGGAATATACGGGCCAGCCTACTCCTTTAGCGTTTAAAGAAATGGACTATCTAAGGCTTCACCTGCTATGGTTGTGTGTAAGGTTTGGGCGAAACTCAATCTGTGCATAAGGGAATTTGGGCCCCTTTGGGCTTCACTGCCCAGGTTATACATAAGCTGCCCTATATCGTTTTTCCTTGCATGAACATTTGGTGATTATGTGTTTAGGTCTTATGCTGATTTATAATTTGATAAAGATATAAGGCATATACTAATCCTTATCTTTCTTTTGTTACATGAAATGCACCGGAGCAAAATGAAGAGTCTCATGGCGAGACTCATCACGAGCTACTTCAAATGGCAACCCGCATCTACATCCATCGAGTTCCCTTTTCGGCAATTCCTAGAAAAATAAATAGGACAGAGTCATCCGCTTCAATCCCTTACTCTCTTAACCTCCTTATGTCTTTATTTGTTATTGCATTTTAATTATCTAACTTTGTAATTAATAGGAGACATAGAACAATTAGCCTTGGAATAAATAAATTGGGCGGGTAGTTTTAAAATCGGAAATGCACTTTTAAATTACTTATTTTAAGGGCTTGTCATGCATGTCTAAACTTTACTAAACAATTTAACTCGCAACTAACGTATTACTTCTTATAAAATTCATGATAAAATAAATTGATTTTCTTATAAGCTCTTTTATTAGCATAATATAAATAATTTATGTTGAATAGCCTTCTTATCATAAAATTACAAAATAACCACCTTTTTGCACTACGTCATATATATTTGATTTTAAAGGCATATCTTTGATCATAAATCAACATTGCATATATCTATAAACAATATAAATGCATATTTTAAAGCTTTATTTTTTATAGCATTAGTCTCACAAACCTTTATCAACATGCCTCCTTTTATAAAATATTCTGAAGCATCCTCTATATTTTCAAAACACGCATTCTTAGCATAAATAATTAACCCTAGGTTTGGCAGGATAACCGCATGTTAGCAGATCTTAGAGAGTGTCTAACCCCTTCCCTCTAGATTAATAGAACCCTTGCCCGGAATCTCATTAAGTTTAGCAGACCATTAAATGGAGTTAATGTTTACTTTAAACTAGTTAACATTTAGGTGTCCTAATTCACCCAAATTAATTAGGTGGCGACTCCGCAAACCATTTTAGCACTTTCAGCACCCTTTTAAGCACCTTTTAGCATTCTTTTGCACTTTAGCATATAACACCTTTTGCACCTTTAATAATTCTAGCACCTTTTTAAGCATTTTTAACTATTTAGCATTTTTATTATTTATTTTCTAACATTTTTTTATTTAAGCAGGAGATTCGCTTAAAAATGTCGCGGTCGAAATCGGGTGCGACATTTAATTAGAGAGTGATTCTTGGGCGTTGATGCCTTGTATTATCTACTATAAAAAGAGTAACATTCATGTTGGAAGATTGCACTATTTCATTGTGAACTTAAGATTCTCAAGCTCTCAGTATTGGCTCGGGTTCAAAGCAATTCAACTAAGGACCTGACCAATCTTAGTGTCAAGTTTCAATCAAGATTACATCTATTCAGGCTATTTCTATTGCTTATTAGCACTACAACAAATTGGCCCAAAGAGGGCGATTGATTAATACCAAAAAATGCGACTAAAAATTGCCCTGTTAGTTAGTAAGTCGCCCTTTTTAATTTCATCAAATAAGGCGATTTTTCAAGTCGCCCTTTTTGGTTCTCACCAAAGGAGGCGACTTGAAAAGTCGCTCTTTTTTGTTTACACCAAAGGGGGCGACTAGAAAAGTCGCTCTTTTTGGTCCTCACCAAAGGAGGCGACTAGAAAAGTCGTCCTTTTTGGTCCTCACCAAAGGGGGCGACTAGAAAAGTCGCCCTTTTTTGTGAGGATAAAAAAGGACAACTTTTCAAGTCGCCCCCTTTGATCTAAGAATTTATTTTTTGTTCAATTTGAAATCTATTTTCAAAGATTAAAAATATCAATAATATTTTATGTCAAAGGTCAATGAATGACTAATTGAAGCGATTATTCTCTTTAGTATTAGGAAAATTTATATTTAATTTCCGTAATTAATAAAAATAATCAAGCAAGTATTTTCTTTCACTATCAAATTGTCCAATGAATTTGCAATAATATCGCTGCAAACTTTATTACGGAGAAAAAATAAGGATAAGATAGACTAAATAATCCTATAATGAACAAACCCCTTATGGAAGCAAATCATGTACAAAAGAATGTCCATCTAATTAATATATAGAAGATTATTTGAAACGAAATAATAAATAATTATTTGAAATCATCATCTAAATTTTATTGAAATTAAATCTATAAAATAATTTGGATTACATTAAAATCAAGATATTTTAATTGACGGAACTTGATATTTTAATAACGTCCATCTAGCTAGCTAGTGCTTTAATTAAATTCTTAGATCAAAGGGGCGACTTTTCAATTCGCCCTTTTTGGTCCTCACCAAAGGGGGCGACTTCAAAAGTCGTCCTTTTTGGTCCTCACCAAAGGGGGCGAGTAGAAAAGTCGCCCTTTTTGGTCCTCACCAAAGGGGGCGACTAGAAAAGTCGCCCTTTTTGGTCCTCACCAAAGGGGCGACTAGAAAAGTCGCCCTTTTTGGTGAGGACCAAAAAGGGCGACTTGAAAAGTCGCCCCCCTTTGATCTAATAATTTAATTTTTGTTCAATTTGAAATCTACTTTCAAAGATTAAAAATATCAATAATATTTTGTCTCAAAGGTCCATGAATGACTAATTGAAGCGATTATTATCTTTAGTATTAGGAAATTTTATATTTGATTTCCGTAATTAATGAAAATAATCAAGCGATTATTGTTGACACCAATTTTGACTCATCTTTTGGTTATTTCTTGCAATTTTAAGTGTTTTAGGACACCACATTTTAATCACTATTTTTTGCATTTTTGTATATTTTTTACTTAATATTTTATGTTGCTTTATTTTTTGCAAATTGGCATCACGTTTTTACTTTTAATTAGGCATTAAAACATTTGTTAAATATTGTATTTTATTATTATTGCATCGGCATTTTCATTTTAATAATTTTGCATATTTAAAAAAATAAAAAATAAATAATGAACACTTTTTGTAGTTTCATCAAATCAGTCCAGTCTAAGGCCCAATTCGGATCAGTCCAAAACCATTTTTTCAACACCCCATACCAAGTCTCATCCTTATTTCCATCATGTCATTTTTTAGAATATCTTTTACCATCCTTTCTTACCCAACACCCCATACCTTTTTTTCATTTCAACTCACTACCTCTCTTTATCAAACCACAGAACACTCAACATGCCCATACCTCTATTATTTCCAGCACACCCCACTTATTAAAAATGACCATTCTCTCCATATTTCGAACACGCAGCAGCGGCTATATCCCTTTACATTTTGTTCATCCTTTTCATTTTTGAAAGAGAGGATTTCCATTCCCATTTCCCCTTCATTCCCTCGACCAACAACCCGAACCCACACCGTCGAACACAAACGCCGGAACCCCTAAGCTTCGGCGAACCTCCTTTCCTGTCACACACCGGCGAGGCGAGCACCACCATTGTCACAACCCGCGGTCTTCACCATCTCTGCGAACCACCGCCATCGACATTGCCACCACTATGGCGGCGTCGCTCCGATATTCTTACCGTCGAAGTGCCGCCGCCCATTTTTCCTTTGTTTGCCCGCATTTTGTTATACTAGAAAATACTCTGGTGACTCATTTTATATTAGTTTTGCATACTGTGTTTTGCTTTAGAATTATTCATTCTATTACTAACACTTTTACTAAGTATTTATACAGGTATTCAGAGATGCATCATGTGCAGAATGCCTAAAAAGGGCTAAAAAAGATGTCCCGGAGTCTTATTTTATATCGTTGCATTTAATTTTAGTTTTATTATTATGTATTGCATTTTATTTTAATTATAAATTATAAAAAAATGCTTAGAATAGGTAGATTAAAAACCAATATATAATTAACCTTAGTTTGATCGGATAGCCGCAAGTTAGCGGATCTTAAAGGATGTCTAACCCCTTACCTTTAGGATAATAAAGAACCCTGATCCAGAATCATATTAAATTCGTAGACCATTAAATAAAGATTAATTGCAGTATTTTATTGCAACAGATCAAGTGTCCTAATTCACTTAACTAATTAGGTGTCGACTCCTCAAATACAGCACTTTGCTCAATCCAGGGAACCGCGCCAAAAAGCAACGTTGCAGATATCGTTCCGACCCCGAGGTAAAACATGGGCGCGACAGCTTGGCGATTTGTAAATGCTTTAAAATTGCTTGCTTTAATTTTGTAATTAACTGTTTTAATTGCTACATTGTTTTGATGCTTTTCCTAAATTGGCATTCCGCTCATATTTCCTCCATTCTGGAAAATTGACACTATCACACACTACACGCGATAGTGTGCTTCGCGCACCCGCAAATTTCTTTCAAATATCTAAATTTTAAGAGAGTTGGCGCATGTGCGGATTTAGATCGGTTCGTCTGTGTCACGCCCCGAACCCCGGGCCCGTGACTGGTGCCCTACCTGGGCACCCTTCTACCTAACTGACACAAGTAAACAGCGGAATTTAAATAACACCTCATTTTTTTTTTCAAACTAACGTACGCAAGGGCAAAGCCGACAAGGCTGCCATATAATATACATAATCAAAAGACACTACACTGTACATGAGTCCAATCTCACATATGAATACAGACCTCTAAGAGTTTTACTGAAATATGACGGGACAAGGCCCCGTCGTACCCATAACCGTACAAAAGACTGTACTGAAGGAACTATACCAAAAAGATAAACTCCTGAACAGAGGTAGCTATCCAAAAACTCTGAGCAGGGTCCTACACCTACAGATCACCAAACTGCGTACCTAAACCTGCGGCATGAACGCATCCCCCCGAAGGAGGTCAGTACGAAGAATGTACCAAGTATGAAAGCGATGAAATCGTAATGAAATCATAACGATCTAAACAAAAGCGGGAGACATGTATGATAACCATCCTACGATCATGATATATAAGCGATCATATCAAGTCGTGGACACATGCCTCAAATATCAAAGTGTGCGTGGAATCCCCATCACCGCTTGTCGGTATAAGTGAATAATATAACCATGTGACGCGCGTGGCATCCCACCTCACCGTACATGTCTGATACAATACATATATATATATATATATATATATATATATATATATATATATATATATATATATATATAACGCGACGCATGCCCTAATCCTCATCGTATAAGCGTGGCCATAACGTGCCATCGGCATCCTCATCGTAGTGCAGTCTTCATGGGAGCTAGCCCATGGAGTAATAGTCGTCATATAGCATGGTCGCGTGCCGGAATCCTCATCGTATAAGCGTGGCCACGGGTAATACAAACAATCGAATCTAACCCGCCTCGGTCACGTGCCCGGAATCCCAAATCGTATAAGCATGTCCATGAGTAACACAAATAATGGAAGCATACCCGTGGAATCCCACATCACCGATGCGTCGCCCAAGTAAACTTCTGACAAGACAGACCCTCCAACCGGTAGTCGCGAACGTAATAAAACATAATACTTGCACTCAAGAGCTATCACCAGCACACATAGGCAAGTTCATAAAATCTTTAGACTTTCATTTTATAAACTCAAGGCACTTATAGAATAATTCTCAATTAAACCAGTCAAAGTACTTATCAAGGCACACATAGAATAATTCTCAATTAAACAAGCCAAAGTACTTATCAAAGTACACATAGAATAATTCTCAATTAAACAAGCCAAAGTACTACGTACGTACATTCTTTTCAAAAGACTCATTTTTATGTAAAACCCCAAGATACTAACACCCGTAGTATCAAGGTGTGTCTATTTTTCAAAGTAAGTTACTACACTCTTAGAAAACTCATTCCAAAGCTTGAAATCAAGTAACTTCAAATTTTCACAATCTAGACAACTTATGCCCATTAATCAAAATAGACAACTTTCTTAACCTTCCATAAAGCCGTTATAACCAACTTCCCATAAAGCCGTTATAACCCTTTATGGTTTTAGACATATTCATTCCTTTTATAACCAAGAGACTTATACTTTTAAAACCAAGTATCACATACTTACAAATCAAGTTCTTAACTTTCAAAATACTTCAAGTCTCTTAATATTTAGAAAACAAGTTTCTTCTACTTTTAAACCTCAAGTAACTCACACCTTTAAAACAAGTTACTTCTCTTAAATCATGTCATTTCTCCTCTTTTAAACCAATTAAGTAAATCACTCCTTTAACTCCCCTAAAGTCATTACAACAACCCTTAGGTTTTGGAACTAAGGCACTAGCCAAAAGGTTTGGAAACCACTTCCTTTTCAAGACTCTATGTACTTTAAGTAAAATACTTTCACTTTTAAGAATCCAAACTTCACTAAGGAAATGGATTATACAACTTACAATTTAAACATCAAAGTACAATCAAGGGAGTACATAGAACGAATTCTATTTTAGGCAATCCAAATACAACCAAGGAATGGATCATTTAAGGAGTAGGACATACTTTCTTTATCTTAAGGAATCATGCTAGAAGAGGAGATAGTTCACATACCTTTTCGCTAAATCCACAAGCTAAGCGAATCGCGTCGTAGAATTGTCAACCTATAATGGTCACAACATGACTATCAATTTCTAGTTTCTAACGTAGAATAATACTAAGTATACGGTCTCTTATTCTACGGAAAATCGGACAGCACTTCCTTTGTTTCTACATACTTTGCCACCTTTTTCAAGGCCGAATATAATAACCAAACATGCCACATTTAAGGCTCAACATACCAATCAATCAAAGGGGATTACACGCCTTACAATACGTGTAAAATTCCGCCCCACAATTCATACCAAGTAGTTTAATACTCCGAAAGCCATTTCTCGGCTAACTTAATACAACAACACAAGTCCTTTCCAAATCCAAGTTTTAAGGTCTAACATGTTATATAGTCATAAACAACTTCAACAACTACAATTTCCTTCTTATACAACATGCGACGACTTAAACTAATAATCAACTTGAATTGTAATCTTAAGGCTAAACATGCTAGTTTTTGGATTAGGGTTCCAATAGCCAATATACTTATCAAACTTCATACTATATATCTCATGCTTGCTAATATCCATAGCTACAACAATAAGTAAACCTTAATTACTAAAACGACAAGATTTATACCTTTATAAGCCCTTAAAATTTCCAAGATTCAAAGTCGCGCCTTAGCAATTCTTAGCTCATTTCCTTTAGGTTCCAATCCGCTATTTGAAGCCTTTAGAAGTTCACAACCAACTTCTCTTCCATTTCCAATCCAAAACTAGGAAAACTACTTAGGTTTTCGCCTTGCGACTAACGTGAAAACGTCGTTTTTACGAAATATTTCTATTGAGATATCCTTACAATACCCTTAGGGACCTTGGGTTTAAGTCTTGTGAAAAATGGATCAAAACTACAAATTTTTCTTGTGGCAAGATAGGTGAACCCGAGAGCTATTGTTGAAGAACAAAGGTTCTCTAAATTTTTCTAAGTGTTTTAAGAGCTTGTCTTGCACTAGTGTAGTATATAAAACATATTGGAGGGCTTAGATTAAAACACTTGTGGGCTAGAATGAAGGACAATTAATGTTAAGCCAAGTGGACAAGTTGACAAGTCAACAATCTCAAGCTAGCAAGACTTATCTTCCTTGATGGTCAATGACTATTTTACCCTTACTATTATCGACCAAGACCATGTGGGGGAGGTGCCACGTGTCGCCCTCCCATTCGTCCATAAAATTCTGTAACCCTCGTGGGCCCCACAAAAATGTAAATTCCTCGGGTGGGCCCCACATGACCAAATCCGTAAAAATAAATTTCCATAATGTTAATAAGTTCCATACTCTTCAAATAATGCATTTTGAGAATCCAATTCTCAACAACGAACATTTTTCCTTTCCGACGTCCGGAAGATTTTCCGTCGGAAAAACAATTCTTCCTTTCGTACCAATTTCCAAGTCTTGATTCCTTACGTACATTCTCTTTTACCTGCCATGGACTTACGGGGTGTAACAGTCTGGTCGGCCGCGTAGCCTTCTCACTCGAGTTGTCCGCTCGAAAACCTTGCGTCTAGTAAGCCAAATTTTAGCAAATATAGGATAGAGCTATACCACTATTTATTTAAGTCATACATGCATATACCTTAGGTGGGTCGAACCTTGGTATTGTCTCCACATTTAGGAAATCCACCAAACTATTAACGGGTTCCACAACCCAACGATCAATCAACATATTATGTGTAGCGTGATAATGATAGACGGATCCAAGCGTAATATCGACATGCCGAAATTGGAAAATGCACCGTCATTTGGTTGTCATTTCCAACGAAACATTGCATTTTAACGGCTTGGACCTATTTATCATAATCTCGCATATTTGGCATTTAGGCCCACCTCAAGCATAAGAGAGGTCTCATGCATATTAAGGCACATACTTGATCCACATGTTTTTTTGCTTAATATTGTTTGTCGCCAGCAATTCTGTACATATTATTTAAAGTTGTAATTAGTCGTTTCAACTTTGTACATATCATGTCATGTGCTTTCAACTCCGGGCACGAATATTTGCACTTTGCACTTTTTGTTGTTATACTGCAATCAGGACTTATAGTTGAACAACACGACTCGGACCTTGTGAAGTATCAACCTCCAGTCCGGTTGAACCAATCAGGGAAGTCTTTGACTATACTATTACACTCATACATTTTATTATTTGTGTGACTTTCCTACTCGCATCCAATTCTTGTATCTTTTGCAGGAAGACTATCCTCACAAACAGTTGAGGACGGTCATTCTATAAACATTGTCTTCGTAAATACTCCAGGAAAGAATAAAATAGAAGCGCCACAAAGATGATTAAAGCGTAAAAAACATTTTCGATCGAAAAAGTCGATCGATAACCGATCAGAGCAAACCAATCAGAGGAGAAACTGGTCCTCGCAAACAGTCGAGTGCGGTCTTGACTGAAAGAAGTCAACTGATACCAGATTCAACGAGGCATCACTCTAAGTTGTCTATATTTTTTGTATTTTTATACATACTTGCATATTCAATTCATGTGTTTAGTCTTCGTTACATAATTCTTTCATATCATGCATTGGATAACATATCTTCCCGAACTACGCGTGTCTGATTCTCACCACAAAGTGGGATACGTAGGCAACCCATTTTGGGTTCGGCATCACAAAAAATGATAATTATAAAAAAAAAAGACATATTTTGTTCATCCATGCATTTCATTCATTCTATCACGAACGTTCATTTCCGTTACATTCATCCTGTCATGTACATTCATTTTTTTCATTACATTTATTTTACTTTGCATTCATTTTATATTGGACAATTATTTATTTTGCACAGTTTTTACTACTGCTATTCCATCATGGATAAATTCTTTTAAAACATACATTTTATAACATATCTGAACGAACTACGCACACCTGATTCTCGTCAAAAGATGAGATACGTAGGCAGCCTTATTCTGGTTCGGTGCCATTTATTCAAAAATACAAAAAAAAAATTATTCAAAAATATAAAAACATTTTTTAAGTATCATTGTTTGACTTAGTTGATACCAACACAGTTAAGGGTGTGCATAGGAAATGACTAATAATCAGTTCGAGCTGAATTCGTAGTAAACCATAGAATCTTTTGGTACCTCTTATTGACACATGTAATGAGATTGTCTTGCAAGCATTTAAGATAAGAACGAAACCAACTTCATCGTTTCATGTGCATTGTGTGGTGAGTTTTAGAATAAGTTCAATTGCATTGCATTGTGATCTAGAACTTGGCCCGAATATTTGTTGAGGCGAAATCCTGAAAAACACTCGGTATAGGAAATGATCGTATGCTTTTTTTGACACGTTTGAGCCTTTTCAGCCTACCAAATAACATTATCTGTAGTACACCCCTTTGAGCCTAAAGCCTATTCTTTCGACAACCGCATATTACACTTATACCCTTTCTGAGTGCATACACACTATTCCTCTCTTAGCCCGACCTCCTTGAGCGTTTTAGAAATGTGCAAGTGGCTGACAAAATTTTGCGTTGAAGTTTGCAAAGACAAAAGTTGTCAAAGTTCCAAAATGAAAAAGAAAAAAAAGCACAAAGGACGACTTCACAAAAAGAAGAAATCAAAAGCCCCGACATTATCAATATATATATATATATATATGAGATAATAACTCTGAAAAAAAGGGGGCTCCAAACGAAATATTCAAAAAAAAAAATCGGTACAAAAGAACTGAAAAAAAGAAAAGAAAAAAGAAACATGTCAGCATTAAAGCACACAAATATCAAGCACGGACGTAGTACAACACTCGAGGAAGGATTAGTCACTTTTACCCAAATGATATTCATCCCTTCCTCCAAACCTACATTACAAGCCCATAACAAACTCTACATGATCTTATACTGAGGGTTCTCACATTAATGGATACTTACATGACGACCAAGCCTATGGTATCACAATTGCATGCATTGAATATCTTTCTGAGTGTGAGTGTGTTTCTCTTAACGTTCCAGAATTCAAAATACTGGAATATAGGTGAGAAATGAGACTTTCTTTCAGTGAGGGCATTTGAAACATGACGATGCGTATAGTTCTAAATCTTCGCTTCAAGCAAGTGTCGACACTCAGGTATGTCTGAGGTACCATCTGAAACTGTGTGAATTACCCTGGAGTCAGTCTCAGTTGGACTGAAAGCAATAAACAAAATATGTATGCACAATACTAATTGTTGGTATCAACTGAAGTCAGAATGTGATGTTTTCTTCCCACTCTTTCAAAAAAAAAACATATGTTAAAAAAATCATTATTCTTTGCACCACGAACTACGTCTTGACATGATTCCCTTGACGGGATACGTAGGCGGCCACATCGGCTTCGGTCCAACTTTTGAAAACCTTAAAATCCTTAATTTTTTCATCACGAACTAAGTCTTGACCTGATTCCCTCTGCGGGATACGTAGGCGGCCACATTGGCTTCGGTCCCCCAAAAAACAAAAATCTCTTAAAATCTCTATTTTTGCATCACGAACTACGTCTTGACCTGATTCCCTCTGCGGGATACATAGGCATCCACATTGGCTTCGGTCCTACATCATTTGAAAATCATAAAAATTCTTATCTTTGCATCACGAACTACGTCTTGACCTGATTCCCTCTGCGGGATACGTAGGCGGCCATATTGGCTACATCATCGAGACTCAGATTTGTCTAGTTGAAAGCTCAGCATCTTCATCCACTGAAACTGGGGCATTTTAAAGATTCACTGCAAGAAGACGACAATAGACAGGAAAAAGCCAACCAACTAAGTCTTCAGTTCGAACCAATCTGAGAATGCAAGCGTCAAGAGCCAAAGCTACAAAGTCGACGCTAATCAACCACTCCTTTCCTAAAACTCACAAGTTTTCTTTGAGTGCAGGATCTTCATATCAGCATAGGCGGAAGCACAACAATAAGTCCATGCGGGTTACAAACATACAACGTCTATGCAATGACGCTATCTCAACCTAAGCGGGTCACAAAGCAGGTACGTTCATAAAACGATGTCATTTCATTTAAGCCTATGCAACGACTTCATCCATGTTTTGTCTGTGCAACGACGAGCATCTGCATCGCGTCTGTGCAACTACGTCATTTCATTTAAGTCTATGCAACGGCTTCATCTATGTTTCATCTGTGCAACAACGAACATCTGCATCGCGTCTATGCAACGACGTCATTTCATTTAAACATATGCAACGGCTTCATCTATATTTCGTCTACGCAACGACGAACATCTGCATCGCGTCTGTGGAACGACGTCATTTCATTTAAGCCTATGCAATGGCTTCATCTATGTTTTGTCTGTGCAACGACGAGCATCTACATCGCTTCTATGCAACGACGTCATTTCATTTAAGCCTATGCAACAGCTTCATCTATGTTTCGTCTATGCAACGATGAACATCTGCATCGCGTCTATGCAACGACGCCTTATCATTTAAGCCTATGCAAAAGCTTTATCTATGTTTCGTCTATGCAACAACGAACATCTGCATCGCGTCTATACAGCGACGCCATTTTATTTAAGCCTATGCAACGGTCTCATCTATGTTTCGTCTACGTAACGACAAACATCTGCATTACGTCTATGCAACGACGCCTTATCATTTAAGCATATGCAATGGCTTCATCTATGTTTCGTCTATGCAACAATGAGCATCTGCATCGCGTCTATGCAACGACGCCATTTTATTTAAGCATATGCAACAACTTCATCTATGTTTCGTCAATGCAACGACGAACATCTGCATCGCGTATATGCAACGACGCCTTTTCATTTAAGCCTATGCAACGACTTCATCTATGTTTCGTCTATGCAACGACGAACATCTGCATCGCGTCTATGCAACGACGTTTTTTTATTAAGCCTATGCAACAGCTTCATCTATGTTTTGTTTATGCAACGACCAACATATGCATCACGTCTATGCAACGACGTCATTTCATTTAAGCCTATGCAACATCTTCACCCGTGTTTCGTCTATGCAACGACGAGCATCTGCATCGCGTTTATGCAATGACGCCATCAGCATCTACAAACACCTTTTGTATTTTGACCTCGGGAACAAATACCCTAGAGGCATTTCAGGGAACAAACACCCTATCTCTTCCAGCATCGCAACTGTAACCCAGTGTCATCAAGATTCGACACTGGACAAAATTTTAAATCGGCATCCGTCCGTCCTTAATTTTTAGCATCGCAATAAATCAGTGTCCTCATAATTCGACACTGGGATAATTTTAAATCTGCATCAACTTTGCTTTTTATGTTGGCATCACAACGACTCAGTGTCATCATAATTCGACACTGGACAAAATTTTGAATCTACATCAGCTTGTCCATTCATTTCTTGATGTTTGTTCTAATTCTGACGATAGAGACAAAATTGACTACCAGTCAACGTCTTTGTCCGAATACAACATTTTGCTCAATCCAGGGAACCGCGCCAAAGAGCAACGTTGCGGATACCGTTCCGGGCCCGAGGACAAAAACGGGCGCGACAATTATTCTCTTTCACTGTCAAACTGTCCAATGAATTTTCAATAATATCGCTGCAAACTTTTTTACGAGAAAAAAATAAGGATAAGATAGACTAAATATTCCTATAATGAACAAATCCCTTATGGAAGCAAATCATGTACAAAAGAATGTCCATCTAATTAATATATAGAAGATTATTTGAAACGAAACAATAAATAATTATTTGAAATCATCATCTATATTTTATTGAAATTAAATCTATAAAATAATTTGGATTACATTAAAATCAACATATTTTAATTGATGAAACTTGATATTTTAATAACGTCCATCTAGCTAGTTAGTGCTTTAATTAAATTCTTAGATTAAATGGGGCGATTTTTCAAGTCGTCCTTTTTTATCCTCACCAAAGGGGGTGAGTTCAAAAATCGCCTTTTTTGGTCCTTACCAAAGGGGGAAAGTCGTCATTTTTGTTCCTCACTAAAGTGAACGATTAAAAAAGTCACCCTATTTTGTCTTCACTAGTCACCCCCATTTGATATAATAATTTAATTAAAGCACTAGCTAAATTGTTAGTAGACTAAATGTACTAACCCGATTAAGGACAAAATCGTGTTTTTTTCTTGTTAGACGTTTAAATTTGAAACTTCTAATTAATGACATCACAACCTTTGGTGATATATTATCTTTATTACGTTAGTTTATGCATGTGTAAGCACTATTTGCATTATACAAGGAAAGAAAACCGTACTGTAAAGTGTAAAATCTAGAACATTTAATATGAACATTCCTAATATTTATATTGCGCGTGTGACACAAAAAATCTTCTAATATCGACATATTAGTAGCAAAGCAATATTTTTTAAAGAAATTAATTTGTGGTAGCTACATATAATCCGAAAATTATCCAAAAATTGTGGATATTCGATTTTTTAAATATCCGAAATAATTTGATCCGAATCCGATCCGAAAATTTCGGATATCGGATTTTTTGGATATCCGAAATATTCGGATCCGAATCCAATCCGAAATTATCCGAAAATTGCGGATATTCGATTTTTGCGGATATTCGAAATATTCAGATTTGAATCCGATCCGAAATTATCCGAAAATTGCGAATATCTGAAATATTTGAATCCGATCCGAAATTATTCAAAAATTGCAGATATCCAGTTTTTTAAATATCAGAAATAATTTTTATTCAAATCCGATCCGAAAATTTCGGATATTCAATTTTAGGATATCCGAAATATTCGGATCCGATCCGAAATTATCCGAAAATTGTGGATATCCGAAATATTCGGATCCGAATCCGATCCAAAAATTGTGGATATCCGATTATTGCGGATATCCGAAATATTCGGATCCGAAATTATCCGAAAATTGCGGATATCCGATTTTTTAAATATCCGAAATATTTTGATCCAATCCGAAAATTTCGGATATTCGCTTTTTGGATATCCGTAATATTCGGATCCGAATCCTAGACGAAATTATCCGAAAATTACGGATATCCGATTTTTGGATATCTGAAATATTCAAATTCGAATCCGATCCGAAAATTACGGATATCCAAAATTTTGGATATCCGAACTATTCAGATCCGAAATTATAAATCATAAGTGTAAAAAAATAGGCATCTTGTTAGAACCGACCAAGGGATTTATGATTATGAGGAACATAAATATAACAAGTATTGATGACTGGTTTAGTGGTAGAATGTAGGTCGCCAAACGGACGGGTATCTGACCTCGACCGACCCGCCCGACCACCGCCTCGCCCACGCCAGGCCGCTTGACATCAGGTATTCGGTATCGATCTTTGATGCGGGATCGCTAAAAATTCCGACCCGACACCGTACATTACCGTAGGGCCCCAACCCACTTCCCCGTAGGCCACTACTAGCCGTTGCACAACGGCTTTGTCCAATTTGGTCGTTGTGCAACGGCCAAATACCCCTCCCCCCCTCCCTTAACTCCCCCACCCCATAATATTTATTTTTAACCATTAAGTTATTATATTTACACTTTAACCTAATTTTTTCAACTATAAATACTTCATTTTTCTTCATTCTTTCTCACAAATCTTCCTACAAGTACAATCTCTCTAATAATCTCTTAATCTATCTTTCATTCTCTTTACATTGTCTTCTAAATATTCAATTTAATTTATTCATTTGGGAATTGGCAACTAGCTTGAGGATCATCCGTTGAACAAAGTTTCAATTTTCAACATCTCTCGATTACACGTCGACGTTACGTCGGCGTTTGGTACATTCGTTCCTTTATTAAATTATTATTGTTTCTTTATTTTAATTAGCGCACTTAATTTCCTTATCTTTAACTACTTAAGTATTTATTAGCATAAATTAAAATGAAATGATTAAGAGGTATATTGGGTATGTCTGGTTCTAATAGGGGTGACAAGGGCAAGGGTCCTTCCTCTAGTCATTCTATTCCTCCTAGACATAATGATTTTATTGATACTGAACATTTTCCTGAAGTACCATTAGATTTAGACGATGAGCTATTTTCTGAAAATTAACAAGAGTTTAATTTAGAAGAATATCTAGATGACACACCAACTAATCTAGATGACACGCCAACTAATGCACCTCAAACTGGAACGCCTCCTATTCCCCCTAGTATGAGACGAGGCCCACCAGAACGAAAATTAAAATCACATGTATGAGCTTTTTTTGAGAGACGTACAAAATCAAGTTGTTACATGCTAAATTTGTAAAATTGTTTATATATTTAAAATGGGAAGGTCAGAGCGGGACGAGAGGTTTAACTACGCTTTGAATACCAAACACAAAGCTAGGTGGGATGAATATAAGGCTCAAGTGACGGGTGAGTCAACAATGCCCTCTCAGTCGGGACAAGCTTCACATACTGTCCCGCACCAGGTACAAGGTCAAATTGACCCTATGCCATGGGCAATTGTAGGCCCTAAATACATAGGGAAGAATTATCAAAATTAGTTGCAGTGGAGAATTTGCCTTTTTCATTTCCTGATTTTCCTGGTTTTATTCATTATATAAGATCAATGTACAATCCTGCTTATAACGGTTTTCCTAGATCAACTGTTAGGAGAGATATTTTTAAATTTGCACACGAATATTAACAATATTTACGTTATTATTTATATCATTACCCTGGAAAAGTATCTATCACATCTGATATAGACCGCAGTACTAACGATCATGATTATTTAACTGTAACATGTCATTGGATAGATTATACATGGTCTATGCAAAAACGTATTTTAGCATATAGATATATAGATATTAGGCACACTGGTATTTTTATTCAAAAAAACGTTTCTTCTGTTTGTGATTATTATGGCATAACTGATAAAGTCATGACTATTACATTAGATAACACTTCTTGTAATGTTTCTGCTGTTAGATTATTAAAAACTGTCTTAACTTCATTTTTCCAGATCATTTTCATATAAAATGTGCATGTCATATTTATAACTTAGTTGTAAAGGATGATATAAAAATTTTTGAAGACATTTTTGCAAAAATTCAATTTGCTATAAACTATAATTTTTAAAATAATAGAATACAACGACTAAAAGAATATAAAAAAACTTGTCACGATTGTGGTATAGCTTACAGAAAAGTTCCCGAAGAAGTATGCACTAGATGAAATTCTTTATACAATCAACTACGTGTTGCTTATGAGTATAGACAACCTATAACCCAACTTTTAACGTCCGTAATCGAAATCCTAGTGATATGCTTATAGATTCCGATTGGGATACAATTTTAAAACTTAATATATTTTTAGAGAAATTTTATCTAGCTACTAAAGAATTTTCAGGGATTTATTATTCTAATGTTATTTTATATAGCTCTAATATTTATATTACTTAGTGAATATATGGCAAAACAAGCTTATAAGGAACCTATTAAAAAAATGTTTTAAAAAATTAAAAAATATTTTATTCCTATTTCCCTAATATTTTTTATTAGTGTTGTATTAAATCCGTCTATTAAAATAGATGGTTGTAAAAAAATTGTTGAAACTATTTACGATTGCATAGAGATAATTCCACCTCCAACTCCTAAAAATCTAAATGACCCACCACCTGTTGAAATAAGTAGAGAAGAAGTGTTGTCTAGCATTCAAGATGAATGTAAAAGAGTATATACGCATTACCAACAAGAAAGTGCTAGCAACCAACCGGCTTCCATGCAATCTTCTTTTTCTTCAACACAACCTCAAAAACGACATGTTATTTCTGCGGCTCGTATTCAAAGCATCAAACAAAGAATGTTTAGTGGTACAATTTCTAACCAAGTTAGCGAGTTTGATATTTTTATTTTGTAGGGTGTTGTACCGTACGAAGCAATTGAAAATGAAGAGGGACGTGAAGACTTGCAAAAATACTGGAGGGAGAATGAGAAAAAATTTCCAACACTAGCAAAGATGGCCCGAGATGTGTTGAACATTCAAGCGTCCGAAAGCGCATTTTCTGCGGGAAGATTTCAAATAGGGGAGCACAGACATTCATTGGCAGGAGACTCATTAGAGATTGAAGTTCTATTTAGAGACTGAATTCGTGCGGAGCGTAGGAGGTGCGGCCAATCGGAGACCGACGAAGAAGAAGACTACAACTACAACGAAATTTTATCTGACGGATGTGCAAGCGACGTCATCTAATTTGACCAAGATATACCAATTCCAACCGAAGAACCACAAGACATTATAAAGAAACTAGAAAATGTATTTCTTAAAATGTAATTCTTTTAATTGTAATTTTACTATGTTATTTATTTGCAACTTTCAATATCACGAAGTTGCAATTTTGAAATTGTATTACAAAAAAATCATACTTCTAGTCGAATAATATAAGATGCACAAAAATAGCATTGAAATATTTTTATTAAACTATCTTATTGTGTATGTGTGTTATTTATTTATTTAATTTAAAGGAAAATAAGACCCCACCCGACTCCACCCCGACCCCAACCCCGACCCCTCGGATCGGACGGGCGACAGGCACCGCCTGTCGACCCCGCCCTACCTCACCCCTGCATTCCCGACCAGAACCGCCCCACCCCGCCCCGTTGGACAACCCTAGTAGAATGGCACAGTTCCATAGAGGAGGCCCGGGTTCGATTCTTGTCAGGGGAGTGTATTTGTGGCAATTAATATTGCATAACTAGTGGTGTAGTGGTAGTATAGTACAGTGTCACGGTTCAGACCAGAATTCGAATCCCAGTTGGTGCATTTATTTTTTTCTCTTTTTTGAACCATATAAAAAAGGGCGACTGTAGTCGCCCTATTTGGTCCTCACCAAATAGAGCGATTTTCCTTGTCGCCCTATTTGGTCCTTACCAAAAGGGCGACTTGAAAAATCATCCTTCTTGATCTAAGATAACGGACGTAATAAAACGAATTTAAAGACGACTAAAAATCGCCCTCTTTGAACCGATTTGTTGTAGTGTAGTTACATTTGCTGATTTATTTTTAATCATTTCTTACGTTAGATTACGAATCAATCCACATATCCTTAAAACCTTTTACAAATTTATTTATAGTTTTTTTGGGGTAAACAGTTTGGTGCCCACTGTGGGGCTGAGGATAATAGTGGTGATTTGTTAAAACTCGAATTTCACTTATTTCTTTCGAGATTTTGTGATTTCAAGTAAAACTAAGTGTTGCTGAATGGCTAGTTACATTCAAGTTAAGGTTAGAAACCATGATAACAATAACAAAATGGACAGTGGTGATAACAATATCAATAACAACAACGACATTCCACTCATTGATCCGTTGAATCTCAATCCCGTGATTTCACCCCACGGGTCTAGGTGGTCACGTTAGAAAGCATCGGACAATGCAGAGGAAGAAATCGGTTTGGCTCGAATATTTCACATGTTGAAGGAGAAACAGGAGACAATAACTCAGTTGCAAAAGAAAATCAGTGGAACGAGTACGCCAGATGAGCCTTGGCCAATCCGCAATGATGATCCTGGCCGAAAAATAGATTGGTCGATGAGAATGCCAACGGCTCAGGGACTAACGAGTCCTTAGAGGTTTTGAAGATGCTCGAAGCCTTAACCAAACGAATCGACAATAATGAAAAGAAGATGGAAACTACAACTCACTGGTAGACCAGATTCTGAGAGCTCTTCCGATTTTGAAGGGCCCGGACTCGAAGAGATATATCTAATTGTCATCTCCACCAAGTGTGGCACCGAAACTAATCTCGATGAGGTTTAAGATGTCGGACCTCCCAAAGTATGATGGGACAATGAATTCACATGAGCATGTGATGTCATATACTTATGCAGTAAAGGGAAATGACATGCATCCGAATGAGATTGAATCAGTGCTGCTAAAGAAGTTTGGCAAAGCATTGTCTAAAGGACCGATGACCTGGTACATTATGTTACATGAACAGTCTGACTTATTTGAAATGCTTGTAGATGTTTTTATAAAGGCACATGCTGGAGCGCGGAAGGTTCAAGCAAGAAAGACAAATATATTCAAAATTGCTCAAAATGATACAGAGTTGTTGTAGGAGTTCGTGTCGTGGTTTTAGAACCCTAAATATTAGGGAAGTCATGAATTCCTCTTGTTTGCTCTATTTCGTTCTATCTCTATGGTATGGTCATTTTCCAAAAGACCAATCTGAGATTCTCTTTTTCATTTTCTCCAGTAGAGGAAGGTTCTCTCTTTATTCTCTTGAGGGACAAGAAAACGCATGCAGCAGACTCGAATACCCCTGGTTCTGGAAGGCACATGAGTCCGAACGCTATATTAAATGTGCGACCAAGACTACACTACGTAGGTACCTGTGCAGGTGAGGCGTCGGTCGGTCCGAACCATCCAATAAATCTTTCGCCCTAAGTAAGGTCTAACTTGAGATTTATTATTTAAGCAGCGAGACCCTTCTCTTTTTATTATTTTCATATGGTATGTTAAATCACTTGTGAAGTCGACTTCACTTGACCGTATCTTCTTCAACTTTCAAAAGGAATATATATTTCTTCCTCGGGTATCAGATGAATGGGAAGATAAAGATTTCACTAAGGGGTTGAATCCGATGAGCTCTAGTGCCTCGTTCAAGTTAAAGGAGAAGTTGTTGGAATTTCTTACAGTAACTTAGGCAGATGTGCATAACTGGTACGAATCTAAAATTAGGATAGAGGATGATCAACTCGAGCTTCCACCGGAGTTAGCAGGTCGGAGTAAGAATTTTGATAAATCAAATAGGGTAGTTGAGTTGGAGTCAAAATCTTTAAAGGATAGATATCAGCCCTACGAACAATCGGAGAGGTCTAATTTTAGTTGGATAGGGGTTGAAATAATCACAATTTTCAATCGGACAAAGGTGATAGGAAAAATGATCAAGTGTCTACCAGCAGAGGCTTGCAATTCATAAATAATACCAGCGGGTCTTCTTCTAATAATGTTGATAACCCAAGGTTATCTTAATATAATTTCAACATCGATTCTACCAAACTCATTTTGGCTATTAGGCATATCAAGGAAATAATATGTCCAAGCCCACTCCGGTAAGGCTGGCAATGGATCAGAGGTGGATCGTGTGTAGCTCAATCCGCCTCCACCCGCCAGCCATTCATCCACCACCCGACCCATCCATCACCCTATTTTTTATTCATCCACATCCGATCCACCCATCATCCATGGGTGAATCGGGTGGATCGGGTGCTTCATGAATGAAAAGCTTGTTTCAAATTAAAAGTTTCGCGGATGAAATCTTGTTTCTTCATCCACATCCCATCTTCGTCTTGCTCAAAGCTTTATAGAACTCGTCTACAATCATTGGCTCCAACAGTGCATCATGACCAAGCTCAGATATTGGAGGAACAGAAACCGGATGCAATGACAAATTCATTAATTAACATTCAAGATTTTGTTCAACGGGAAGTATCCATGGGTTGGTTATAATATCATCTTACATTCTCTAGTGAGAAAACCTTGGCAAACCACCTCTTATCAATAAATGAAATCTCCAAATCATCATCCAACTACAAAAGTTTTAAAGGTGTCCACATTCATCAGTAACTACATTCATGTGCCAGTTTGATCTCTAAAAGAATGGCAGATGAGATAAAATAGCAAAATATGTAGATAATGAAAAAGGAAGAAGCCTATGATGATTCTGAAATCATCAATATTCAATATTATAACAACAAAAAGAATGAATGCAATATACAATGATTAAAAAAATAATTAATTTATAAACGGGTGGATGAATGGATCGGGTGGTGGGTTGGATGTATGTCCACCCGAATCCGACCCGATCCGTCAACCGATCCATCCGTCACCGATTAAAATCTGTGTTTTGTCGAATTTTCATCCATATAATTGGGTCGGGTAGATCGAATATCCATCGGTTCAGGATGAAATTGCCAACCCTACACTCCGTTCAGATCCAACTCAAATGGGTCCAAGTTTGTTTTGTAATTATCATGGAACTCATGGTCATCGGACCGATAATTATGATCAGTTGAGGGATGAAGTAACCCAGTTGTTGAAAAATAGCCACATGCATGAGTTTTTAAGTGATCGAGCAAAGGGGAATTACAGAAACAAAGAAGAAATCAAACAAGTAGATCCAGTCGAGCCCCATCATATTATCAACATGATTATTGGATGAATGGATGTTCCGAAGGGAGTCGTCATAACGACAAAGAAGACAAAAGTGTCAATTACTCGGGAGAAAAAATCCATAGATTATGTGTCTGAGGATACAATTTCCTTCAATGATGAAGACCCAGAGGGCATTATTCATCCTCACAATAATGATTTGGTAATTTTTGTCTTTATCAATAAATTTCAGATTAAGTATATTTTTATTGATCAAGGTAGATCAATCAACATTATCCATTGGAAAGTGGTAGAGCAGTTAGGGATGTTTAACCAAATTGTATCGGTCGTCCGGGTTCTCGACGGATTCAACAGGGCAAACGAGACCACAAAACGAGAAATTACTCTTCTAGTCAATACAGTCAGAACAATTCAGCAAATGAAGTTCTATGCTATCGAATGAGAAATGACGTACAATGTGTTGTTTGACAGACCTTGGATACATGATATAAGGATCGTGCCTTCGACGTTACATATGATGTTAAAGTTTCTGTCCCCGAAGGAAATACAAATAGTTCACGGTGAGCAACCGACAACAAGAGAAATGTTCTCGGTAGAAGAAGAGGTGCAAACATCGAAAGAAGTGAAGGATTTAAGTAAATGCAAAGAAGTTAAGTAGCAATCACAAGACTCAGACTATTCGAGTCCAAAGAAAGAAGATGAGGACTAGATAAACTTCAAATATGAAGAGAATTACTTCGGTGTCCCGATGTCATTTATGGTGCCAGATGACTCAAATGCCACGAAGTCAACCATAGAGGAATTGGAGCAAGTCATCTTGTTCGTGAATACCAAATAGGAAGGTATACATGGGCACCAGGTTAACCCAAAAACTCAGGCTTAAATTAATTAAATTTCTTAAAACTAACTCTGACTGTTTTGTTTGGTCCCATTTAGACATGACATGTATTCCACCGGAGATCATGACTCACAAACTGAGTTTGGATTTGAGCTTTTCCCCAATAAAGCAAAAGATTAGGCCAATGACCGAATTCAAATATAAATTCATCAAGGAGGAGGTAACAAAGCTTTTAAATATAGGTTTCATTCGAGAAGTAGAGTACCCAGATTGGCTAGCTAACGTGATAGTCATACCTAAGAAGGGTAATAAGTTGAGAATGTGTATAGATTTTAAAAATTTGGACAAAGCATGCCCGAATGACTCTATTTCTTTGCCACATATCGATCGAATGATTGATGCTACGATAGGGCATGAAATGTTGAATTTTCTTAACACTGACTCCACATACAACTAGATTCAGTTGGCAGCGTGCATACCCTCATTAAAGAGGTATTACCATGACAAATTTCACATTTCCTCCTTGTCGGACTCCGATATGAGTGGCCTCATGTAAATGGCAACCCCTATCGAAAGGGACAAGAAATTGGTGTCTTTGAGAAAAGAAATTCTGGTTGTCCTCATGTTTCTCAGATTTGTGGTTTGGGCCGGGAAGACATTCACAAGTTTGGCCTGAGACCTTGCATAGTTCCTTCAAATTTTAAAAGACTTGGTCAGTTTCTGAGGAATGACTAGATGAGAGAACCCATCGATATGAGCTAAGTCAGCCTGACTTGCGGAGGTGCTAGCCTCTTCTAAGAGGCGGTCAAAATCTTCTTGCCCAAAGGTTTGGGCCGGTTATGATGATGGAGGGGGAGTTGAAGTAGAAGTATTTGATTTTTAGCCAATGGCTCCTCATTCGTGGCTTCGTCGTCAGCTTTAATGATGACAAATTCAACAACTACGGGCGCGAGGTTGGACGCAAAATTAGTTTGGCTGTCTCATTAGCAACATTCTTTTCTCACTTCCGTCGGAGTGACCCCGTCGGACTGGTGGTAAAATTGGTGGAGACTCCCCTGAACCAGACATCATATAGAGATATTCTTAAATTTCGGCTCGGGAGGAGCCTCCAGCCTCCGAGCTTCTTTTCCTCTTTTTTGTAGGTGAAGGTGACTTCGGAGGCTTCGAGGATTTTTACTTGGTGGTCTTCTTTTTTGGTACCTTGGTGATGCACTGAACCGATGCGGCTGGATCAAAAACTAGATCTGGGACAACTAGAGCAGCAGAGGGGTTGGACCTCAGGATAGAGAAGCCATTCGGTAGAACCGCCAGTTTGGAAAAAAATGATGAAAAGTGAACAACTACTATTTAAGTTAAGGAAGGGGATTAGTCGAGCACCAATCATTGTTACAAGCCACCCACCATTTATCAAAGAGGACATTCGATGTCCGCTTCTTATGCGCATGATTGTTGATTATTTTCTCAACCCAAATATGGAGATTGTTTGTGGGCCAAAATCCATTGGACGACTGAAAAAGAAATGAAAAATTAAAAGGCAAGTTATCTAAAAAATAAAAAGATGAAGTTTTGAGTACTTACGGTGCATGTTCTATTCCTCCAGGAAAAACATCAACCTAGCCGAGATAATTTTTTGCAGTCGGGATCACAACAAAACGTTCTAACAATCTCGGTCTCGATTTTTATCGATGCTCGAGAGGATGTGAAATTTCCCTCATTTGGATAACTGAATGACCCCGCCGTAAAAAAATCGAGGCAAATATAAGCGAATCAAGTGATCCAAGGTGAATGGTTCTTTGACCAAATTGGCCAAGAATCAGAGGCAAGTAATGATCCTCTATACAGATGGACCAATTTGTGCAAGACATAGATTGTAAGTCCTGCACATCTCGAGCATCACACGGTCGATCGATGAGTTGAGTTTGAAAGTGAAGGGGTAGGTGTAAACATTGGAGTATCCGAACCTGAAGGTGGTGATGTTTTTGTTTGAGCTATGAACAATGATGCTAGAGAGATCATTCCAACCGCAATCATCTCAGACTCTCTTGATATTTGACTCATTGATAGAAGACGACCATCTTTTAACATCTTCCCACTGGTCTAATTTTTTGGGGGTGGTTTGAACGGCAAATTTAGTGCCAAAGGTGAAAGTTAATGGAAGCATATAAAAGTCTCTAAGTTCAGTGGTGGCATGAGCTTCAGAAGGGTCTCCGACACTGTTAGTTTCATCGGAAACAGACGGTAGAGAGGTTGTTCGAAAAGATTGTCGGAAAGACAATCAGGCAGATTTCGTCATGATTTTAAAGATTTGAAGGTTTGAAGATATGAAGGTCTGGTGGTTTAAAGGTTCGAAGATGTGAAGGTTTGAAGGTAAGAAGGAATGAAGATTTGAATAAATTATGGAGAATTGAAAGTTGGTTAGTCGAAGGATGAAAAGAAATTTACCAAAAGGTAAAATCTAGAAAGTTAAAAATGAGGGGTTTTATAGGGACGGAGTCATCATTATAAAATATTTCAATTCGTGAATTGAGACGGTAGTTCAATCAAGGGGAGACACATGTCTGAACTCTGAAGTGACAGAGTGATAAGACATGAGTCAAATCATGCGGAAGGTTAAACTGTTCATTTTTCCGCTTATTTTGGGGTAATTTGAAAGAGAGCTTACAAGAGAAGACATCAGAGGGATCATTTTCACTTCCCATAACGACGGTAAACTTTAATCCGGGAAGTGTAGGGACTATCGGTATACTGTAGAAATTAGCACGACACATGGCATAGTTTAGGTGTGAGGTCGAAGGGAGTAATGATGGTGTGCACCTGATGTGAGTTGCCTCAGGGTGAGACTAGGTGTCAGAGTGAGTTCGGATATTTTAGCAAGACCGGGTAGTGACCGAGCCAGGAGATCGAGGGATCAAGGTACTGAAGAGGCTCAACACATAT
This sequence comes from Przewalskia tangutica, assembly GCA_029844215.1. NCBI lineage: Eukaryota > Viridiplantae > Streptophyta > Magnoliopsida > Solanales > Solanaceae > Przewalskia > Przewalskia tangutica. The sequence continues at coordinate 32,325,164 of CM056731.1, read as the reverse complement.
GTTGCGGATACGGTGCCAACTATTACGTTTTAGCCATTAAGTGGTCATTATTGTCATTTATGTATTTTTAATTAGGGTGCGATATTGATGATGTCTTGTATTATCTACTATAAAAGGAACCTGATCTTCATGTTGGAAGGGCGTTTGATTCATATACTTGCACGATTTTATTGTGAACTTAAGATTCTCAAGCTCTCAGTATTGGCTCGGGTTCAAAGCAATTCAACTAAGAATCGGACCAATCTCAGTGTCAAGTTTCAATCAAGATTATGTCAATTCAGGTTATTTCTATTGCTTATTATTTACATTTGCTGATTTATTTTTAATCATTTCTTAGATTAGCTTACGAATCAATCCACGTATCTTTAAAACTACTTACAAATTCAATAATATCTTTTTTGGGGTAAATAAATATACATGAACGATCTATATATTTTGTATATCTTAACTAGCGTTCGTTCTAAATCGTTTCGTCCCACAAGCCAGAAATGAAAAAAGTCCAATTTAATTTGACTGTATATGTATTTAATTAACAATTGTGCGTTACACAGTGAAATATGAAATATAAGTTTAACAAAAGACATTAAAAGTAAAAAGTGTATTTGTTGTGGGGAAGGGCCGGGTGAGTAACCATTTTACATTTTTTAAAAGTTTGTTGTCTTTATTTGAAAAATAAATAAATATTTGTTATCTTCAACAAAAAGACTTCTCCCTGTTAATCTTTGGATATTTCTGGGCAAGTGGAAATGGTAATCAGTTAATAAGGAGGTATCACTTATAAGTCACTCTCCAATACATTCGTTTAACTTTTCGATATTGTGCATGTAAAACTCTTCCTGTAATTAAGATTGTGAAGCCACCGAAGCTTCATTGTTACAAATTACAATACTTTTGCCGAAAATTACGGAAGGGGTCCAGTCATAATTAAATTTATTTAATTAACCTATTTATAGACTATATACTATGTTATGCTTTACACCGAATGTTTACCCTTTTTGTGTCAGAGGGAATGATCACAAATTAAGCACGCTTTTAAGTATCTATTGAGCGGGCCTTTTTGTTAAGATGCAAGGCACTATTTGTTTTGTTAAGATGCAAGGCACTATTTGTTTTGTTATTATTATTTCTAATAGAAAAGGAACAAAACTTACGAGGATGTTTATAATCTGAGAGCTATTTACTGATCAGTGTTTTGCAGAGGAATGCACACACATATTATAAGAGGTACGGTAAGTAAATTCAGTAGTTTTAATTTAGATTTTATATTTATATTAAAAAATCTACTAAATATTTGACTTTGAGCGTAGTTATTACTGTAACTTCAAATTCCGAATATTATATGAGATTTTTTCATATTTTTTTCAAAGTGAAAATAATGGTAAAACAGAGTTTAGAGAGTGCATGTCGCCTGTCGGATTGATGTTTTAATTTTTTTTTTTAAAAAAGAGTAAATTAAAAGAGAATGTAACTTTAATTGTCAACTAAATTTGCTATAATTGTAGTTCTTATGGAGAGAGAGGAGGTGTCAGATTAATAAGAAATGATTAAATTTCTTGCTTTTGAAGCCAGTAAATGAATTAATATGCAAGATTTGTGTGGGTAGTTATGATTAGAGTTTATTGTGAGAGCACCCCAAATAAAGTAAAGGATGGGTTTGGCCCTTGCTTTTTAACAAAGAAATCATTCAACCCACTGTACTATAAATAAATAAAAATTGTCCGATATTTATCTTGTTACTACATTTTTGCATCCAGATTTTTATTTGTATTTTCCTTAATTTTATACCAAAAATAAAGAAAAAAAGTTTATTAAGAACGTGACAATTAATTAGAAACTAGAACGCTCCTTAAGATTGTTCTTTACGCGTTGACAGCAATTATGTTCATTATTATCAATTACTACTAAAAAAATATTTTAACTAATCCATATAGCATGAGGGTGTATGTAAAGATAATAAATAGAGCATTATCGACAACTAGAATTTATTATAGACGTTGTGACTAAATAAAATTAAGAAATGATTCATTAATGACTAAATTGTCTTAGTACCTTCTTGAATTGTTTTTAGGTTAGTATATTTATGTTACTAATTTTTAGTTTGGAAATCCTAAAAGGTTTTGTAGGTTCAATTTTGTACTACATGTTATTTTTATTTATAAAGTTTTGACATGATAAATCATTCCAATCCGGCAAAATTTATAAATAATTTAACAAGATAGATAGTATGCAGATAACACGATGCCATACCAATCTGACGAGATTTTGTGAACAATTGAAGAAACTCCAAATCTTGTCAATTAGTATGACTTAATGGTAATTCGACAACACACGTTGTAAACGGTCACAAGTAAATCCTGATTGTTATATCCCGTATTTTTATACGTCAAGTCGTGTCGTAAGTTAGTCGACGTAAGCTTGAAGATCAAGGCTACCTTAAAGAGTACAAGTGTTTGAGCTAAGTTTAACAAGTGTTAAGTAAGTGTCGCAGGAGGTTAAGGCTAAACGAATTGAAGAGCACATTTCGCCGAAGTTCTCCGAAGAAAAGTGGATTGTAATAGCCCGTACTTTCGGGGTAAGACTAGAAGTGCTTAATGTGCCAATAAGGTATGTTATGAGGTATTTGAATTATACAATATTCGTGTGTTAAGATTTGAAGTAAAGGTGGTTAAGGGGATGACCGGCCCGACCGTAGCCCTCTGCAGGTTTAACGGTTTCGGACGATTCTGGGTCGGTTCTGGGACTCACAAGCCAACGGTCCGGTTCGTTAGATTCGAGTTGGCCGTCTTTGTTAGGGTCGAGCAGTCCAACCGGTCCGGTTTCTAATTTTTTTTATTTTTTATTTCTAGTATTTATTTTCTATAATATAAACTAAATTCAATTTAAATATGTAATATAATAATATAATATATAATTTAGTTGTATATATTAAAATTGAAACTTTAAAGTTAACTTTTTATTTTATAGTTTATAACTTTATACATTATAGTTTATAACTTTATATTGTAAATTTGTAATTATACTTTTATTAATTTATTAGATTAGTAGATATAAGTTAACAAATAAGTAATAACAAATTAACAACTAAATAGATAGTAAGATTAAAACTAATGATAAGATGTTAACTTTTTAACTTTCATAATGTTAATAAGAGTACATAATGAAGTAATAATAATTTTATTTACATATTATGCATCCTTTTGCAAGTTCTTCGTAATCTATAGGTTGATTGAATTGGTTATGCTCCATAGCCTCTAAATCGAGTATTAATTCCGATCCGCCTCCGCTCCCGCCTTCCAAAATATTGCCTATTTCTTCATCTTCCGAGAATTAACGTCTCCACATCCTTGATTTCTCTCTGATCTGATCCAATCCCTTAAGCAGACTAACACTTCTAATGTGTTTCCACCCAATGAGTGACGTGTGTCTCCTATTTGATCTCGTGCTTGGCTAAATGCACTTTCAGAAGCCACTGTTGAGATCGACACATTAAGAACATCCTGCCATCGCAAGTACCGAATTGCCTTTGTTATCCTGCCACCATTGTAAAGGGTCAAAATTTTTCTTCGGCTCCGCTGGCTTTTGCAAATAAAATTGCATCTCATCGCAAGATCGGCTTGTGGTTGGTTGTGTTGTAAAAGTGCTCCATATGTCTAAAGACTCTTCTTCATCGTCATCATCATTGAATCCTGCAGGTGTAGACACGTAACTGAACTAGAAGGAATATTAGTAGCAGAGTTGGTGTTATCATGTAATGTAGCATAATATTCATATAATGTAGTTAAATTAGTATCAAGTTTACTTATGCAATCAAATGAAGATGGAGTTTTTGTTTGACCTATTTCCATATAAGTATATAAACTAAATATTAAATTATGACAATCTACTTTTTTAATAGAAGGATTTAAGACTGCACCAATACAATAAACATCAGGAATAGGAAAAAAATATTTTTTACTTTTCAAACATAATCAGAATCGTGCATCAGATATTTCACATTTGATTTTAAACCATAAAGTAAATAGGAAATTTCAGCTATATGAGCTAAAGCATTACAAACTGTTGGGTAATAAGATCCTGAAAATTCAACAGTTGCAGTGTAAAATTTACGTAAAATTTTTAAAAGTTCACCAATTGATTTCCAATGTTCGTTGTTAACATATACATCACGTTCTTACAATGCGCATTTGAAACATGTGTTATGGGGTCTTTATACTTATAACATTCTTTTAAAAATAAATAAGTATAATTCCACCGTAATAATCTCTTCCGCATGAATTTAGGTCTCAAATTAAATTGTTTACATTTTTCTTTAAATTCTATAATTCTATTTTTCCTATTATTACTGAATAACTCCAATGACTCTTTTGACAAGTTTTATTTCTGAAAATAAATCAAGACCACTTTTAACAATTAAATTATAAATATGACAAGCACAACGAACATGAAATATATCGAAGTGGTGGTTGTACTTCGCTTTAAAAGATCTACAATGTGATATTATTAGATGCATTATCGAATGATACACAAAGTATTTTATTAAAAAGATTATATATTTGGTCATAAAAAAAAATAGTTTCAACTTATATATTTTCGGTATGACTTTGATCCTCGTCATACGCAAAAGCAATAATCGTTTTCCATTCTAAAATTTTCATCAATCCAATGACAAGTAATTGTTAAATAATCATAACCGTTCAATGCATGTCCAATGTCTGAAGTAAAACTAACATGGCATGGAAGGTTAGCAAACAAATATTGCAAGAAAATAACATAATCATTATGAAGTCTAAAAATATCGGATCTAGTAGTACTACGAGGAACACCTTTAAAAAAGGGATTATATACTCTTTGAATATATGTAATTAAATATGAAGAAGAAGCGAAAGAAAAGGCAAACAACCTCCGACAATCATTTTTGCTAATTCAATGCGATTTTTTTGGATCGTATTTAGCCAACCCCAGTTAATGGATTAAGTTGTTGTTGGCGGGTTCTAAATTAGGGACAGATTCCATTGTGTCGTATGATCGAATTTTATATGTCTAGCTATAGTGCCCGTCCCCCCGGCACCACCCCCGGTCTTATGTTTATAAGTTCTCCCACAAATATTACATTTAACTCTATCAGTACCCACAACTTTATCATAAAAGAGCCACACTTTACTCCTTTTTCTTCTTGCTACTGGTTCTGGTAAAGGAGGTTTACGACCTTGACTACCACTAGCAGTACCAACATTGACAGAAGGAACACTAGGTGTAGCGAGTTCTTGTTCTTCAACTTCAACAATATTATCTAATTGAGCGTTATCACATTCATTATCTTATTCCAAAATCTTCTTGCATTTGATCATAATCTATATTTTGATTAGATGATGAAGAACCTACAGATTTTTTACCCCTTGAACTAGATTTACGGCGCAGTCCCGACGCAATTCCCCTTAGTAAAGACATTATAAAATATTTAAATAATCAACAAATAAATATGACAATTTAATAAAATAATTAGAGAATGAAACGAGTGTACCAAACTTCGGGATTCAGAATTCAATAGAAACTCGAAGCTCGAAGTCTTGCGTCTTGCTACTTTGAATTTGAAAACTAATAATATTAATAACTTGAAAATTGATAATAAAGATGATTAACAGAGTATGAGAATAAGAGAATTGAGAGAAATGTTGTGTGATAAAAATGGAGAAAATGTAGAGAATTTATAGATTTTTTAAAGGGTAAAAATTAAATTAAAATAAATAATTAAACAAAACAAAAAACAAAAAACAAAAAAAAAATAAAAAAAATTGACCAACGGTCGAAATGACCGTTGGCCATACCCCTGCCCCCTTCAAGCCCAGTGAAATGACCGTTGGGCAATTTTTTTTTGTAACGGTCCGGAGGTAATGGAACCGTTTTTTCCAATACGTGCCTAACCGGTCGGGCTGTCTGGGTTTTGAAATGACGTGCGGGTTGGTTGGGACAATCCACCCCAACCCGGTATGTCCTTACCGGTCGGGCGGTCGGTTAAACCAGCCGGTCAACTTCCGGTTAATCAACCCGACCGCTGTATGTATAATTTGAAGTCAACCAAGTTGTAAAATAAAAGTTGGCCAAGGTCATCGCAAGTTACGCTCACTACAAGAAGAAAGACATTTGGCAACAACATTTTTATTTCCATATGTTGGATGTTGTTGCCAGAATTACTTTTTGCAACAACAAAAGTTATTGCATGTCATTGCAATAACCTCTGATGCAAAAAAATTCACAATAACAAGTTGTTTTTTTGTTGTCATTTTATGTTTTTTAGCAACAAAATATAAATTTTTTGTTGCCACTTATGTTTTTTTAGCAACGATATATTAATTGTTGTTAAAGTTTTGTTTTCAATTTAATATTTTCTTGTAGTGGCTCATAAGTTAGCTGAAATTTGGGTCAGATATCACAGAGATTTTCTCCTAATCTTTGAGTTACGGGGTGATCCACCCACGAAATCGAAGGTCTACGAGTCTAGTTTCCAGCGCATTAAACCATTCATCGATACAATATAGGAGTAGAGAGATGTTCATATTTTTGCCAGACTACGAGGGTGTTGCTCACCTTGAGCTTCGCTCAGCGAGCCAAGTAAGGTGGTGGAAGTTTCTAACTTCCTATTTAAGCGGTGTTTCATGTTTTATACTCATATTTCGACCCCAATAGCCCTATAACTCTCCTAAACTCTATCTAAAGGTTCTCATAGGGTTCAAGATCAAAATTCCAAGGTGAATTACGTAAATTCAATATCGAAAAGCCCATAGTGATAGTAGAAGTTTGTTCCTCCCGTCGTGGTGGTTTTGGAAGGACTCTTCAAGGTGAAGTAAGCTCAAGTTATGAGTTGTTCTTGTGTATTGAGGTAAGATACTTTCACTTTTCTATATGTTTGAGTATATTCAAGTCTTGGTTTGGTTGTTGAGATAGTAACTTACGAATGGGGGGTCGGAAGTCAAATATGGAATGTTGTAGTTGATTGGGATGTTTGAAGTAGTGGGTGTGATGTTTTATGGATAGAAATGGTGGATTTGACGTGGTTCTTGTTTTTGTTGTTTGAACTTGAGGGAAGTGAAAGGAACAAGGAAAATGATGTTTGATGCATCGTAGAACGAGTTTGTCGCTCGATAGTTAATTGATGTGTTCCTCCTATTGATAGTAGTATTATTTTCATTGGTGTAAATTATCTTCAAGACGATACTGTTCCGATATCTTCATTAAAGGATCAACTTAAAGGTATGTAAGGCCTTTTTTTCTCCATGATTCTGTAAGTCATGATGCCCTTATAAGAAGTTCAAAGAGACGAGTTATCGTATATGTTTCCTTCTGAAACTTGAGATCTGTCGTGAGTTTATAGATAGTTGAATACGAGTATAAGAAATTTCTTTAGATGTAATTCCCTTGAAGTATTCTTACGAGTAGATAAGGCCTTCGGGGAGCTTAGTACGGGTTATGTCCCTACGAGTAGTTATTCATGATGAAATGAGTAGCAATATTTGCAACTTCTTAGCATCTTTAGAAGTAGAGCTTCGGGAAATCGAAGTGTCTTGTATATTAAGAAGCGAAATGAGTCACTTCACAACATCATAAGCTAAGAACCTTAGGAAGTGCTTATCAATCTTATCACCAAGTAACATGGGAGTTCTTGGTTGTTAAGTGTTTGTTTTTTGTATGGTCTTGATTTTGTTGCATATGCGTAGAATACGAGCTTTATCGACGGTCTATGATACACATAGGTAAATGATGACTATGAATGAACTATGACACACGTAACTGACGTACATAAGGATAAACTCAATGGACGATCTTTAGGTGAAACCATAGGCACCTAATAAGAGTTGGCTATGGGTTGTCCATGAGTATGCATAATCCAACATATATAAGTGGTGAGCCTTACAGACGGTCTGCTTTACTACGCGTAAGTACCACCCTCATGTTTCCTTGTGTAATATGTTTCTTGTGGTTATGATCTAGAAAAGGTAAGTAAAAGATTTCAATATAAGTTACTCATAGAGGGTTATCATAAATGGGAGTTCTAATGGTATAGACAGAGTGCTTAAAGTAGTCCCAAGAACCCGAGGTATGTTAAGATGGCCTAGAGCCTTCAGTATGTTCATTCTTACCCTTCCAATAATATTGTCATTGTATCTAGTTCATATTTATGAGCCCCATTGCTTTATATACTTATGTTATATGCCTTACATATTCGGTATATTTCTTTGTACTGATGTCCCATTACTAGGGCGTTGCATTTCATGCCTGTAGGTTCAGGTAACTAATTTGACGAGCCCTCACATTAAATAGGGTTATTATTCAGTGGATGATTGGTAAGACTCTATTTTATCTGGAATGCAGCCGAGTCTAGTTATCAGGTTATCATATCATGTTTATCGACGTCATGGGTAGGCAGGGGCCCTATACCGGCCATATTATAACGTCAGTCAATCTTAGAAGCTTTGTAGACACATGATCAGTATGTATAATATGTTTTGTGGCCTTGTCATCTCTACAGTGTCAGTAGATCAGATGATGGCCTTGTCAGCCCTTATTAATGTTGCCTTGAGTTGTTCAATTGTAGAAGATCATGGAGGCCTTATCGACTCGCATATGTATTTATATATTGTTTGGGTTGCATTTCATCCCCGTTGGGATATTTACCCATCTACAGATTCAGTACGAGTTATGACCTTATCGACCTAACCTATGATGTCATAAAGTAATCGAAATTGGCCTTGTTGGCCTAAGTGTTCTAGTTTATGTCCATAGTCTATGTGTTACATATTGATATGCTCAGTTAAGTAAGGTATCGGGTGCTAGTCTCGCCTCCCCAGGTTTGGGTTGTGACGTTGACAATATGCTAGGATTTAAGGACAACTCAACTTCGTGATATAAATCTTGACAATCCGTTATAAGTACTTTAAAGTAATTCAACAACACCTATTATAGTTAATGTTACACCCCGTAGTTCAGGTCATGCGTTTGAGAGCGTACGAAAGGGGGTAAGACTTAAAATTTTCTAAGGATAGGTTGACGGATCGTTCCGGATGGGTTTTAGTCAAGTTTGAGGCGAGTTATGACCCGATACATTGAGAGTTCCTAAGTGTTTCAAAGGCACAGGCGTAGTTTGTTGAGTCTAGATTCCAACGCAACCAACCGTTCGTCGATGGGACATCAGAGTAGGAAGTTATGAGAGTTACAAGTTCGGTCTTGTGACGCGTAATGCGTTTTGAGTAAAGGCAACGGGGCATGCGCGGATGCGGAGCGTGATCGGTGTATTTTGTATACACCTTTTGAGTCTGTTTTAGTTAGTCTTTTGTCCCATTTTGCACATATAAGTGTCGTATTAGGATAGTTTTTCTTTCTATTGAGTCAAAGTGGTTGAAATGGCCAAATGGCGAAAAAGAAGCAAAAAGAGGGCAAAGAGAGATGCAGAGATGAAAACAGAGAAAGTGGCGAACAAGGCAGAAATCCAGACCAGCCGCGCCCCTGCAGAAGAAGCGGCGCGGCGCCCATCATTGAAGAAAGCGCGAAGATCCAGCGCGCGGCGCCTAAACGAGGCGCGGCGCCACTATCGAAGAGGACGAACTTCAGCGCGCGGCCTCGAAGACGAAGCGAGGCGCGGCGCCTAAACATCCGAGGAGCTACAGAAGATTCAGCGCGCGGCTACCGAGCAGCGAATATCGGCGCGGCGCCAAAACACCCGACGGATCGCAGAACTTCCGGCGCCGCGACGCCTATCTGCAGGGCCGCGGCGCCGACGCGGAAAAATTAGGTCTTTTGACGGATTTTTGGGCCAGGCCTGCAGGGAAAAGAAGGAGGCGTTTTTAAACCTATATAAGGAGAACCCTAGGCAGTTTTTGAGGGTTCCCCTTTCTTGACAACACAAGATTTTCTTGCTAGGAGATTGGAGACCTAAACTTAGTAATTTCTTTCCTTTTTCTTTTCTTTAATTCAGTTTTTGCATGATGAACTTGGAATTAGTTCTTGTCATCTTTATGGCTAGGAACTAATTCTCCTATAGGGCTTTCTATGTTGAACTTCTTGAAACTTATGTTATAAATTAATGCATGCTTATGGTTATTTTTCTTATTGAGAGATCTATCCAATAATTGAGTTGAATTCTTGGTAGCTAATTGACAACTAGTTATCACTATATGATTTCTAATCAGATTCTGAAAAGGGGGGATTGTGAATATGCTGTAAGTTGGGTAGACAGGCTTGAATTGAGGATGAAAATACCTCAATTAGTTTTGTAGCGTTGATGAGAGGCTTAACGACCCTAATTTTGCGCATTGTGCGTGACGGTCAACTAGGTTTTTGTTCTTAATCCTCCTATAGAGTTACCCTTATCAGCGAAAGTTAGGTAAGGAACAATCGGGTTGAGTGTTTATATAACCCTAACGGGAGTATAAAATGATTTCGTAAACCTGCTTTCTCCAAAAGAAGAACACCATAAGTAATGCATTAGTAAGTAGCATAAGCGGATAGTGAGGATACATAGAAACCCTATTCTCATCACATCTGAAGTAATTCTTTATATTTACTTGTCTTTAATAATTCTTAGTTATAAACAAAACAATCAATCATTAATTCACCAAATAGATACTAGAAAATAGATAGTTGGTACTTGAACCCTAATCCTAGAGGACGATATTCGGTCTTATCTAAGACTATACTACTTGATACGATAACGTGCACTTGCGTTTAAAAGTGTGTGCATATTACGCGCATCAAGTTTTTGGCGCCGTTGCCGGGGATTAGGCAATAGTTCAATATCAAATTTATCTATTTTTAATTTCTAATTTGGGAAGTTAATTTGTTATTTTTATTTTTAGTTTTTACGAAAATTCGAGGTGCCGTGATTTTTTTTGGCTTGATTCGTTTCAGGAACACTTTAGATATGGATTTTTACTGTCCATATGATAGAGAACCAACCATAGAGGAACAGAGGGAGGAATTACGAGAAACTATACTCGCCTCACGAGGTCCCAAGCTCAGTTCATGGACGAAATGAGGTTGGGTATAAAGAAGTTGGAAACAGAAATAGCGAACTTCGCGGTCATATTCGACGAACCGCAAGAAACAATGCATCTGGGATAAGCAATAAGGAAACACAATGTCGAGCAATTGACACGAAGGATGCGAATTAGGAGAGAAAGTTTGCGGCCGCGCGCCTGTGTCGATCGGCATCGAGGATTGAGATAGTACGAAGTTCGGCATCCGAGGCGGTCAGAAAGTGAGCGCCGTGGCGCAAATCGAACGCGGCGCGCGAGAACCTGTAAATCGAAAACGCACCGGGTAGCAACAGCACCCAGTGATGATACCATATCCCGAAGTTAAAAACATGCACTCTTGAGAAGCAATTCTCGGTCGTGGAGGTTCTCAAACAATTGCAACTCAATATCCCGTTCTTTGAAGCACTAGAACAAATGCCGAGCTACGTCAAGTTCATGAAGGATGTGCTTAGCAAAGAGGAAGATAGAAGATTACGAAAGCGGTGATGTTAATCAAGAATGTAGTGCCATCCTACAGAGACAACTGCCTCAGAAGTTACAAGACCCTGGGAGCTTTACCATCTCATGCACTATTGGAAAGTTTGAATGTCAAAAGGCACTGTGCGACCTGGGAGCAGGCATAAATCTGATGCCCTATCTAGTATTCTGCAAACTAGAAATGGGAGAAATCAAACCTACAAACATCACCTTGCAGCTAGCTGACCGCTCAATTGTTCATCCGAGAGGAGTCATCGAAGATATATTAGTAAAAGTGGACAAGTTCGTCTTCCCCGCCGATTTCGTTATCTTAGACATACAAGATAACGATGGAATCCCCATCATACTGGGCAGACCCTTCTTAGCCACAGGACAGACTCTCATTGATGTTCAAAAAGGGGAATTGAAGCTTCGAGTAGATGAAGAAGAGGTGATTTTTAATGTTCTTCAAACAACAAATTTTCCAGAGGCCAAAGATAACTGCTCAGCCATTGATCTCATCGAAGAGACAATGTCAAATAAAGAGTTCGAATATGATGATACGCTTGAAGAAGTACTAACCACATGGGATGATGATAGTAGAAACGATCCAGAGCTGATGGAGTATGCAAATTGGATGAATGCTTATGAAAAATGGGATACAAGGACAAAGAAGTATGAAGAGCCGGGACAGGTACCAGAAAGATAATTACCATCCACAGAGAAGGCCCCAGAGTTAGAGTTAAAAATTCTACCCAATCATCTACAATACCAATACCTAGGTGAAGAGAAAACCCTACCAATGATCATTTCATGCCACCTATCCACCGAAGAGATTGATAAACTGCTAAGAGTACTAAAGAATCACAAGCGGGCTATTGGATGGACATTAGCAGACATAAAAGGGATAAGTCCATCAACGGTAATGCATAAGATCCATCTAGATGAGGAGAGCAGACCATCCATCGAAGCCCAGAGGCGACTGAACCCAAATATGAAGGAGGTAGTAAGGAAAGAAATCCTAAAATGGCTCGATGCAGGAGTAATTTACCCCATATCTGATAGCACTTGGGTAAGTCGGTGCAAGTGGTGCCGAAAAAGTGGAATAACAGTGGTGGCTAACGAAAGAAATGAACTCATCCCCTCGAGAACAGTCACCGGATGGAGAATCTGCATTGACTATCGCAAGTTGAATAAAGCAACCAGAAAATACCACTTCCCGTTGCCATTCCTAGATCAAATGTTGGACAGACTCGCAGGGCATAACTACTATTGCTTTTTGGATGGATACTCAGGGTATCACCAGATTGCAATAGCCCCAGAAGATCAGGAAAAGACAACATTTACTTGCCCTTTTGGCACATTTGCATTTAGAAGAATGCCATTTGGACTCTGCAATGCACCTGCTACTTTTCAAAGGTGTATGATGGAAATTTTCTCAGATATGGTAGAGAGGACTATAGAGATATTTATGGATGACTTTTCGGTCTTTGGAGCATCATTTGATGAATGTTTAAGGCATCTAGAAGCAGTGTTGAGCCGGTGCGAAGAATCTAACCTTGTGCTAAATTGGGAAAAGTGTCACTTCATGGTGACAGAAGGAATCGTCTTGGGGCATAAAATATCAAGCCAAGGTATTGAGGTAGACAAAGCAAAGATCTCAGTGATCGAAAATCTACCACCTCCAGTGTCAACAAAAGGAGTCAGAAGTTTCCTTGGGCACGCGAGCTTCATAGAAGATTCATCAAGGATTTTTCAAAGGTCTCAAAGCCCTCTCCACATTGCTAATGACGGGGTAGCCTTCGACTTCAATAAAGAATGCTTATCGGCATTTCAAACGCTCGAGAAGCTTACCTCAAAGATCATAGTCATTGCACCAAATTAGAGCTCCATTTGAACTCGTATGCGATCTGGCGACTATGCGATTGGAGCGGTACTTGGACAGAGAATCGACAAGGTATTTAGATCCATTTACTATGCTAGTAAAACTCTAAATGACGCACGATTAAATTATCGACTCTTGAAAAGAATTACTAGCTATAGTATATGCGTTTGAGAAATTCAGGCCCTACTTGATTGGAAATAAAGTGATAGTATACACTGACCACTCTGCTATAAAGTACTTAATGACAAAGAAGGATGCAAAGCCTCGCCTCATTCGATGGGTCCTACTTCTACAAGAATTTGGCGTAGAGATTCGTGATAAGAAAGGAACAGAGAATTCGATTCTGAACCACTTGTCCGCATGGAGAACACAGAGAGCCGGAACACCAAGGATGTGCAAATAAATGATCACTTTCCAGACGAACAACTGTTTCGAGTAAGTATGAAGTCTAATCTACCTTGGTACGCTGATTTTGTTAACTTTCTTGCGGCTAAAGTTCTACCCCGGGATTGTCAAGGCAATGAGTGAAGAGGTTTTATTAAGTAAAACATTACTATTGGGAGGAACAATGCTATACAAACACCGTCTTGACCAAGTCATCGGACGATGCATACCGAGAGGAAGAGATGCACGGTTCTCACCCATTGCCACACCTTATCATGTGGTGGACACTTTGGGGCATCAAGAAACGGCAAAGGTATTGCAATGCGGATTCTATCGCCAACACCGCTCAAGGATGCCCATGCCTTTGTGCGAGAGATGTGATAATTGTCAAAGAACAGGGAACATCTCAAGACGAAACGAGATGCCTTCGCACGGGATATTGGAAGTAGAACTATTCGATGTATGGGGAATTGATTTCATGGGACCATTCCCGCCATCTTTTGGAAATCAATACATCCTTCTGGCAGTAGACTATGTGTCCAAATGGGTAGAAGCAGTGGCCACCAAAGAAAACGACAGTAAAACTGTTCAAAAATTCCTCCAGAAGAACATTTTCACAAGGTTCGGCACACCAAGAGCTCTCATCAGTGATGAAGGGAGCCATTTCTGCAATAGGCAGCTACAACTGCTTACCATCCTCAAGCTAATGGGCAAGCGGAAGTGTCAAATAGAGAAGTGAAGAGCATATTGGAAAAGACGGTGAACGGCTCAAGGAAAGACTGGTCTATCAAATTAGATGACGCATTGTGGGCATACCGGACATCATTCAAAACACCAATTGGTATGTCACCTTATAAAATAGTTTTTGGTAAAGCATGTCATTTGCCAGTAGAGTTGGAACACAGAGCATACTGGGCAATGAAGAAGTTAAACATGGATACTACTGGCGGGACGGAGGAGGCTACTACGGTGGCGAATTAGATGAATTCCGACACAATGCCTATGAGAATGCAAAGATCTACAAGGAACGAACGAAATCATGGCACGATAAGAATTTGATACCAAAAGACTTTCAAGAAGGACAACAAGTGCTTCTATTCAACTCAAGGTTAAGATTGTTTCCAGGCAAGTTAAAATCACGTTGGACAGGACCATACACGGTAGTAAGAGTATTCCCATACGGAGCAATTGAAATAAAAGAGAGAGAGGGAGCCGCCTTCAAAGTAAACAGACAGAGGCTAAAACCCTACCTGATCAATAAAATGGAATACATGAACTTGGTAACTTCTCAATCCTTAAAATAATAAGGAACTTGCGTCCGGCTAAAAGACGGTAAAGACAGTGCTAGTTGGGAGGCAACACAATGTTTTAATTATGTTATTTCAACTTCTGTTTTTAGTCTTGATCAGTCTCACGGTCTTGGGTTCGTGTGTCTGTGCTGTGTTGACAGGTGGAAGCCAAGGATAGCCAAAAAAATCGCCAAATGATCAGAAGGCGCCGAGCTTAGCGCGCCTGAAGCGAGGGCAGCGCGCGCGGAAACTATGAGTCTGGAGGATACCCTGATCCGAAGGCCCTATCGCCAAATCAAAACATCAAAAATATTCCTCCCCTCACAGAATTCAAAGCATTACCCACCACCACCATTTTAGCCAAAGTCTGTAAGTATCCTATTTTCTTTTATTGTCTTTGAGTCTTGCACACATTGGGGACAATGTGTGATTTAAGTTTGGGGGTGTTTTATTTGTGTGTCATGTTATGTTTTATTTAAGTCTTTTTAATTGTTTTATGTTTATTTTGAGTCACCAAATTTTTTTCTTTTTTGAGTCATAATTGCCTGTCAAAGATCATGTATGCTGTAGTTGCGAGAAACACCTAGTGAAGTAAGGTGGAATAATGTAAAGGAATTGAAGCAACTATCTAAACACTTAGGTTAGATATGCCAAAAACTCACAGAATCTGTCTATTTGGAGTTTCTTGCTTGAGTTATGCATGCTAAATGATAAATGCTTATGTGTATGATTGCTTGCTATTTGAGGCGAAATAGTTAGGATATGCATGTTAGGGAGATGACTCAGGCATTTCTTTGATAGCCAATTCTTACCATTCTTTTCTATCATGTACTTTAAAAATATCCCTAGTCAGCCCCATTGAGCCTAAATTTGAAACTTCTTCTTTGACACCCAATATTCCCACAAATTGTGCCATAAGTGAAAATATGAAATAGTGGAGTACATTGTGTTAAAAAGAAGAAACAAAAAGAGTGAACAAGTTTGATGCACCCCAATGGAAAAGTAATAAGAAAGAGGCAAAAGCCTAAGTTTGGTGGTGCTATTAGTATAATACATTTCACTCTCCCAAAACAAAGAGGAAGAATAGAATTGAAGTAAAGAAAAGAATCAAAAGAAAAAGGGAAAAATTGAAAAGCCAAAGAGCTTATGGTACAGGAAAAAAAAATGAGCCTAAATGCCTATCTTTACCAACCCCTACCTAAGCCTACATTACAACCCTCAAAGTCCTGAAGATCTCTTTTATGCATATCCAGAATTAGTGGAGAATAGCAAGTAAGCGTGCCATAGGAATTCTTGAATTTATACGCATGATTTAGTATATTGACTTCCATCAAGCATGATGAATATGAGTTTGCGAAATATCTAGCTTCATGTGTTTAGTGTGCTGAAAATTTCATGCTATATGTTCCTGCATATTATTCTGCTAACCTTCATGTTTTTCTAGCTAACATTTATGCGAAAAGTGATTAATGTGAGTCTTTTATTTTTCGTTCTTTGAGTCTTGTTATTTTATTTCTTTCAATCTTTGCTCGAGGGCGAGCAAAGGTTAAGTTTGGGGGTATTTGATCGGTGTATTTTGTATACACCTTTTGAGTCTGTTTTAGTTAGTCTTTTGTCCCATTTTGCACATATAAGTGTCGTATTAGGATAGTTTTTCTTTCTATTGAGTCAAAGTGGTTGAAATGGCCAAATGGCGAAAAAGGAGCAAAAAGAGGGCAAAAGAGGAGATGCCAGAGATGAAAAACAGAGAAAGTGGCGAACAAGGCAAAAATCTAGACGGTAGCGCGGCCTTCCTGCAGAAGAAGCGGCGGCGCCCATCATTCAGAGAAGGCGCAGAAGATCCAGCGCCGCGGCGTCTAAAACAGGGTCGCGGCGCCCACTATCGAAGGACAGAAACTTCGGTAGCGCGCTCGAAGACGAAGCGAGGCGCGGCGCTAAACATCTGAGGAGCTACAGAAGATTCAGCCGCGCGCCTCGCATGCGAGATATCGGGGCGGCGCCAAAACACCCGACGGATCGCGAGAACTTCCGGCGCGCGCTTATCTGCGAGGGCAGCGCCGCCGGAAAAATTAGGTCTTTGACGGATTTTTGGGCCGAACTGCGAGAGAAAGAAGGAGGCGTTTTAAACCTATAAGGAGAACCTAGGCGGTTTTGAGGTTCCCTTTCTTGACAACACAAGATTTTCTTGCTAGGAGATTGGAGACCTAAACTTAGTAATTTCTTTCCTTTTTCTTTTCTTTAATTCGGTTTTGCATGATGAACTTGGAATTAGTTCACGTCATCTTTATGGCTAGGAACTAATTCTCTATAGGGCTTTCTATGTTGAACTTCTTGAAACTTATGTTATAAATTAATGCATGCTTATGGTTATTTTTCTTATTGAGAGATCTATCCAATAATTGAGTTGAATTCTTGGTAGCTAATTGACAACTAGTTATCACCATATGATTTCTAATCGATTAAAAAGGGGATTGTGAATATCTTTGTAAGTTGGGTAGGCAGCTTGAATTGGGGATGAAGATACCTCAATTAGTTTTGTAAGCGTTGATGAGGCTTAACAACCCTAATTTTGCGCATTGTGCGTGACGGTCAACTAGGTTTTTGTTCTTAATCCTCTATAGAGTTACCCTTATCGTGAAAGTTAGGTAAGGAACAATCTGGGGTTGAGTGTTTATATAACCCTAACGGAGTATAAAATGATTTAAATACCTGTTTTCTCCAAAAGAAGAACACCATAAGTAATGCATTAGTAAGTAGCATAGCGGATAGTGAGGATACATAGAAGCCCTATTCTCATCACATCTAAAGTAATTCTTTATATTTACTTGTCTTTAATAATTCTTAGTTATAAACAAAACAATCAATCATTAATTCACCAAATAGATACTAGAAAATAGATAGTTGGTACTTGAACCTAATCCTGAGGGCGATATTCGGTCTTATCTAAGACTATACTACTTGATACGATAACGTGCACTTGCGTTTAAAAGTGTGTGCATATTACGCGTCGAGGCGCGAGAAATGCGGAGGATCGCTGAAGTTTCAGCGCCACGGGAAGCGGCATGGCGCGGAAGATCGAGGTCGCGGGAGTTGCGGCCATGGCCGGGATGCAGGCGGAAAAACTTAGGAAAAGGCAGATTTTTCTTTTAAAAGACCTTGGGAGGGTGACAAGTGTCCCCCCCCATCTGATTTTGCATGCACTATATTGACCAAGTCTTCAAGACTTGGTCATATTTCATCTCTCTCTCTTAGACAAAAGCTCTTCCTTCTCTCTTAAAAGTTCAAGCTCCTCCTTCTCTCTAAAATTCCAAGAGACATTCTAGCCTTAGAAAAAATCTGAAAAAGTAAAAGCAAGAGGGAAACTTGTGGCTAGCTTGTGAAGGTTGTTGTGGTGGTATTCTTGGAAAGGAAGCTAGCAAGTGGTTGAAAAGATTTGGCTAAAGCTCTAAGGTAATGATTCTTCCTTTAGAATTAGTTTCTAGTGTTGCATGTTAAGAAGAAAGAACTTGTGGTAGTAAATAATGTTCTTAGACTCATTGCATGTAAGAACTATGGTTTGAATGTGAGGGAATTGGTTAAGAAGATATTATGAGCATGTTGTAGCCTAAAAACTACCTTAGAATTATTGTACCTAATGGGGCAGAATTAAGTTTAGGTGTGTAATCCCCTTTAAAAATGTTGGATTGTTGAGCCTTAAATGTGGCGTTTGGATGATAAATTCGGCCTTGTGAAAGGTGGCAAAGTATGTAGAAACAAAGGAAATGCTGCCCAATTTTCCATAGAATTTAGTGGCTTTGAGTTTAGATTATTCTACATTGAAATTAGAGGTTAATAAACGTATCATGGTTATTTTAGGTTGACATATTACTTGCGGTAGTTTGGACTTAGCAAGTGGATTGATCAAAAAGGTATGTGAAGCTTTCCTATCTTTTGAGCATGAGTATTTGTATATATGTAGTACGGTGGACGTACAAGATTTAGTATTCTTACTTGTTTAAGTATAAACAAAGACTTGTTTTGTTTTAAGAAGTATAAGTCCCTTGGTTACGGGAAAAGTATGATTTTACAAAAGTATAGAGTACTTGGTGTGAAAGTATTGAGTATTGAATTATTCTAAAGATAAGAGGCTTGAAGTATTTTGATAGTTGTGTAGATTTGTTTGAAGTATAAGTCTCTTGGTTAGTAAAAGAACAAAATGGTTTATAAGGAGTTATAACGACTTTATGGGAAGTTAGTTATAACGGCCTTATGAAAAGATAAGAAGGTCTTAATTTCTAAAGTATAAAGATAGTATAACGGCTTTATGGGAAGTTAGTTATATTAGCTTTATGAAAGGTTAACAAGAAGAGATTTACTCTAAGTAAGATAGCGAGGACAAATGATTTGATTTATGAAAGGCAAATTGATCTTTAGGCATCAATTGCCCAAAGGTTTTATGTATGAAAAGAGTCACTTTTAAAAGAGTTGAAGTATGTGGTACTTGGGTTAAATTCGGTTTTCTTTTATTAAAGATATGATTAAGTGCCTTAAGTAAACTAAAATGAGAGGGTATATGAACAAGACTAATAAGAAGTTATAAGTTTTCTTAACTTAATTATGATTATGATATGATGACAGTTTGAGCTAGGGTAAGAGTATATCCGGCGGGCAAGCCCCAAGATTGTTATACCACCTTCTCCAGGGTAAGAGTATGTCTGAGGGGCAAGCCCCAAGATCGTCATACCACCTTCTCCAGTGTAAGAGTATATCTGAGGGGCAGGCCCAAGATCGTTATACCATCTGCACCAGTGTAAGAGTATGTCTGAGGGGCAAGCCCCAAGATCGTCATACCATCTGCTCCAGTATAAGAGTATATCTGAGGAGTACAACCCCAAGATCGTCATACCATCTGATCCAGTATAAGAGTATATCTGAGGAGTACAGCCCCAAGATCGTTATACCATCTGCTCCAGTGTAAGAGTATATCTGAGGGGTAAGTCCCCAAGATCGTTATACCATCTGTTTCAGGGTAAGAGTATATCTGAGGGGCAAGCCCCAAGATCGTTATACCACCTGTTCCGTGGACTTGCTACCCACGATGCGAGGAATACCCCATGCGAGTCCTTATGGGCTTATGCGGGTGAAATAGTCCCATGCGGGCGGGTACAGCCTATGCGAGGAATACCTCATGCGGGTCCACAGGACCTATGCGGGTGAAATAGTCCCAGAAGTAGGGGTGCTTATTGATACTACGGGCGAGGTACCCTGTTTTGATCCTAAGGCCCCTATTTTATGCAGTGTTATATATATATATACTTGTCACTCTCATTGTTAGTAAGGCACAGTAAAAGGTATTTGATTTTCTTCCATGACCCCAACTTATTTTTAGACTTATGATTTCATTACAGTATTTTCAGTTTCACATACTTGGTACCTGTTGTACTGACCTCCCTCGGGGGGCTGCGTTCATGCCGTAGGTCGAGATACGTAGCTTGCTTCCGCACTCTTAGGACCACTGTTCATTTCCTGGAAAGCTCCATCCCTTCGGAGGCTTTGTCTTTTTGGTATGATTCCCTGAGGCTATAGACTTTTGTACATTCAGGGGGTATGGCGGGGCCCTGTCCCGCCACAGTTGTTATTCCTAGATGTCTGTAGTCACGTTTGTGGTTGGGGATGTAAGGACTAGTTGTACTGTTTCACATTTGATTAAGTTATTTTATGAAAGGCGGCCTTGTCGGCTTGCTAGTGATGTTTACCTTGTACAGATTTTGTATTATGTATGTTCCGCTATTCTCGATGTGTACACGGCAGGTGCCCCGATAGGCACGGCCGCGCCCGGTCGGTCGTGACAGTTAACTACTTGTAAGCCTCGCTAATTCAGAAGAACTTGTAAATAATTGAACCACACGGATGAATCTTTTCGATCCGATAGAATTTTCAAGGGAACTGCACAACACGTCTTGTGAACGACTGCAAACATGTCTGTGTTTACCCCAAAAAATATACAGTTGAACTTGTAAGTGGTTTAAAGGATATGCTAACGTAAGAAATGATTAAAAATAAATATGTAAATGTAAATAATAAGCAATAGAAAGAGTCTGAATTGATATAATCTTGATTGAAACTTGATACTGAGATTGGTCCGGTCCTTAGCTGAATTGCTTTGAACCCAAGCCAATACTAAGAGCTTAAAAATCTTAAATTCACAATGAAATCGTGCAAGTATATGTAATGAGAATCAGATGTCCTTCCAACATGAAGGTTGGACTCATTTTATAGTAGATAATACAAAGCATCAGCGCCTAAGAATCACTCCCTAATTAAATGTACATAAATGACAATAATGACCACTTAATGGCTAAAACGTAATAGCTGGCACAATATTTGCAAGGGATACGCGCTGAGCCTCTTCAGTATCTTGATCCCTCAATCTCCTAGCTCAGTCACTACCCTATCTTGTACAAACATCCGAACTCACTCTGACATCTAGTATTACCCTGAGGCAACTCACATCGGGTGCACACCATCATTACTCTCTTTAAATCTCACACCTAAACCATGCCACATGTCGTGCTAGTATCTACCATATACATATAGTCCTCACACTTCTTGGATCAAAGTTTACCGTAGTTATGAGAAGTGGAAATAATCCCTCTGATGTCTTCTCTTGTAAGCTTTCTTTCAAATTACCCCAAAATAAATGGGAAAATGAACCGTTTAACCTTCCGTATGATTTGACTCACGTCTTATCCCTCTATCACTTCGTACACGTGTCTCGCCCTGATCGAATTGTCATCTCGGTTCACGAATCAAAACGTTTTGCAATGATGACTTCGCCCCAATAAAAAAAAACTTCCCTTTTCACTTCCTAGATTTTAACTTTTGGTAAATTTCCTTTCATCCTTCGACTAACCAACTTTCAATTATCTAGTATTTCTTCAAATCTTCAAATCTTCAAATTTTCATTCCTTCTTTTCCTTCAAACCTTCAAAACTTCAAACCTTCACATCTTCAAACCTTCAAATCCTCAGACCTTCATATCTTCAAACCTTCAAATCCTCAGACATTCATATCTTCAAATCTTCAAATCATCAAAATCATGACTAAATCTGCCCGATTATCTTCCCAATAATCTTCTCTAGCAATCTCTCCACCGCTGGTTTCCGATGAAACCACCAGCGTCGGAGACCCTTCTGAAGCTCAGGATACCACTGAACTCAGAGCATTCGATATGCTTCCATTAACTTTCACCTTCAACACTGAATTCGTCATTCAAACGACCTCCAAAAAATCTGATCAAAGGGAAAAGGCTAAAAGTTGACCATCCTCTATCAAGGAGTCTGATCTCAAAAAGAGATTTTGAGATTATTGAGGTTGGAATGATCTCTCCGAGATTATTATTCCTGGCCCGGATGAAGAAATCACCACCTTCAGGTCCGGATACTCCACTATTTACACCTACCCATTCACTTTCAAACTCAACCTATCGATCAACCGTGTGATCCTCGAAATGTGCAGGATATACAATTTGTGTCTTTCAGAAATTGGTCTGTCTGTATGGAGGATCGTTACTTGGCTCCAATTCTTGGCCAATTTGGTCAAAGAACCTTTCGCTCTGAATTACTTGATCCACTTATTTTAACCTCAATTTCTTCGCGGCAGAGTCGTTCAGCTATCCAAATCCTCTCGAGCGTCGATAAAATCGAGACCGAAACTGGTTAGAATGTTTTGTTGTGGTCCCGACTGTAAAAATTATCCCGGCTAGGTTCATACCTTTCTCGGAGGAATTGAACATGCATCGTAAGTACTCAAAAACGTTTTTTTAAGATAACTTGCCTTATAATTTTCCCTTTCTTTTTCAGTCGTCCAATGGATTCTGGCCCACATGGACAATCTCCATATTTGGGTTTAAAAAACAATCACTAATCATCTGCATAAGAAGCGGACATGGTAGGAACTCTCTGATAAATGTTGGGTGGCTTGTAACTATGATTGGTGCTCGACTAACCCCCCTTCCTTAATATAAATAGTAGCCTTGTGCACTTTTTCATTATTTGTTTTGAATTGGCATGTCTCTTCAATCCCGAGGTACAACTCCTCTACTGCTATTGCTATCCCCGGTCCAGTTTTTTATCCGGCCGCATCGATTCAGTATATCACTTAGGTACAAAAAAATACCTCCAAGTTTAAATCCTTGAAGCCTCCGAAGTCACATTCAGCCTCTAAAAAGAGGAAAAGAAGCTCAGAAGCTCAAAATTCAGACATCTCTCTAGATGATGTCTGGGTCAGGGGAGTCGCCACCATTTCTACCACCACTCCGGTGGGGATCACTCCAGCCGAATTATGAGAAAAGAATATTGCTACTGAGGCAACCAAATTAATTTTGCCTCCAACCGAGGTGGATACTCCTTCTACCGCACCCTTAGTTGTTGAATATGTCATAATTAAGGATGATGATGAAGACACGAATGAGGATTCATTGGCTAAAAATCAAAGACTTCTACTTCAACTCCTTTTCCATCATCATAATCGGTCCAAATTTTGGGCAAGAAGATTTCAAACACCTCTTCGAAGAGGATGGCACCTCCGCAAGTCAGGCTGAGCAGACTCATACCACCGAGTTCTCCCATCTGGTCATTCAATAGAAACTGACCAAGTCTTCTAAAATTCGGAGGAACCATGCATGGTACCGAGCCAAGCTGGTGAATGTCTTCCCGGCCCTAAGCCAACTTCCAAGAAACATGAGGACAATCACATTTTCCTTTCTCAAGGACACCAATTTCTTATCCCGTCCGGTAGGGGTTGCCAATTACATGAGGCCACTCATATCAGAGTCCGATAGGGAGAAATTACATAATATGTCATGGCCATGCCTCTTTAATGAGGGTATGCACGCTGCCAACCAGGTATGTAATCTCATCGATCCTTTAATTGATAATTGTTCTATCTCTCATTTCTAACTTTCCCTTGATTCTTAATTTCGCAGTCCTCCGTTCTTGTTGGTGAGGGCCTCATCCAGTCTTTGGATAAAAGCAAAAGCGTTAAAGTGCAGCTGGAGGTCCAATAAAAAGAAATCCAACACCTCAAAGGGTTTCTTCAAAAAAAGAATGACCAACTGCAGCAAGTCGGTGACTTGTCCGTTGTCCGAGCTGAAATGGATCAGGTCAAAGGAAACTATCTCCATGCAATGAATGACCTCGAACTTGCCACCGATGAGAATAATATTTTTGAGAAAGATAATGACAAACTCTTTCATGACGTTGAAATCCTCACTCAGCAGCTCGAGGAGCAAAAAGAGGTTCAACATTATCAAGTAGAATTTCTGAATGATGAACTCAATCATCTCAGCGCCGAACTTGCTATAATGGATGCTGAGAGGGTCGTCGACCTTGCCGCACTGAAGATGGCTCAAGATCAGGCTGACCAATAAGCCTAAACCAACTAAGACCGAAGAAATGAGCTCGAGGCTTTCAACCAAAGGTATGTTGAGATTTCAGCCCAACTCGCTCAAGTTTTAGTTGAACAAGACCAGGCTCTGGCCGAAGCAGAAGCCTAGGTGTCCCGGACAATACTAAAAATTGAGCATATCAAATGGAATTTTCGGAGGTACACTTTGGAGCATGCTCGGGACAGGATCTCAGATATCGGTATTAAGATCGAACAGGCTCTGGCCGAAGCAGAAGCCTAGGTGGCCCGGACAATACTAAAAACTGAGCATCAAATGGAATGTTCGGAGGTACACTTTGGAGCATGCTCGGGATGAATCTCAGATATCGGTATTAAGATCTAATAAGCCAAAGAGGTCGAGCTCTAAAACTACTACAAGCTGAACAGAGATAGTTCTGAGGATGACCCGGAGGACTCCGAATATGAATCCGATTAAGATTTAGGCTTTCATGCCTTTTTACTTATTTACCCTTTTTAAATATGTTTTGCTTTGGCCGTTTACTGGCCTTGTATATACAGTGAATATTTATTTTTGTTATGACTTTTCTACCATACGGCATGTGTCACTATTTTCTTATTTTCAACACTTAGCCAAATAAGCTTCTAACCCAATTTTGGGTAAATTACCTCCGGTTTCAGAGTTTAAATAAAATAAACTATCACTTAGTTTGGCTGGGCCGAATAAATGTTAAAAGTTACCTTCGGTCTCATAAATGCATTAAGCAAATCTCTTAAGAATGACTTAGGTTACTTGAACAAACTTTTTATTAGCTTGCTCTACACCGGGTAATTTCTTTCGGTTTGAGTCATTCAATGACTTAAATATAAAGACCTTATTTTTATGTTTGTGAATAAGACGTCTCATATTCACTTCGGGCATAAATATTGGATCTTTAGTTATTTACAATTTTTAGATAAATTCAAGTGTCTTTAGAAATAGGCTGGGTTTATTCTGACCTGTATATTTCGGAACTTCACTTATTTTTGTTCCGGGTATTTTTATGATGGCAGTCCCCAGTTAAGGACATCGTTAGCTCGCAAGCCTAAAAATGTCAATGGTTACTCAAAGATAAAGGTATGCAAAGAAATATAATCGAAACAAGTTTCAGTCAAAACATTCTCTTATTCAAAACATTTATTTGGGACAACCAACAAGGCAAGATTCATTCGATATTTCTTCCTTTACATGTTTTGTCGTAATAAAGAAAATATCCTGGCAAGATTCATTCGATCTTTTAACCCTTATAATGATAATCCTAAAAAGCTTTTAAAACATCTTCGAACTTAAGAACTTGCCCGGGCTTTGATCTTATCCGGATTAATCTCTATTCCCCTGTTTGAAACCATAAAGCCTAAGAACTTGCCCGAGCCCACTCCAAACGTATACTTTTCTGGATTCAACTTCATGTTTTAGTTTCGGGGCACGTTGTTAGGCATATTTTATATACACTTATTGAGTCATTTTTAGTTAGTATTTTTCTCATTTTCTTTGAATTTAGTACCGTGTTAGGGTCGTTTTTCTTTCTTTTGAGTCACAGCTGTTCTAAAATGGAGAAATGGCGAAAAGATGCAGAAACTGAGCAGAAAAGGGGGTCCCCGAGGCAAATGGACAAAAGATGGCATCACCCGGACAGAAGACTTGCAGCGCCGCAGTTCTAGAATGCAGTGTCGCGACGCCATATATTCAGAGAGCTGCAAATTATTAGGCACCGCGACGCCAGAATGCAGGGCCGCGGTGCCGACGCGAGTTTTTCCAGATCCGAGGCGAATTTGGCAAGGGGCAAAAGGGGTCTGAAGCAAGAGTTTTTGACAGCGTATATAACCCCTGAGACAGATTTTATTAGGGGATCTTATACACCTTATTCCACAACACACATTCTACAAACTCTGGAGACCACAAGATTCGAGACTACGTTCAAGTTATTTTCTTTACTTTTCTTTGCTTTAATTCAGTTCATGTATGGATGTTAAATTAGTTCTTAGCATGACAATGTCTAGGAGCTAATCTTTATTAGGGCTTTCCATTGAATCACTTGAAACTCTTTTTATGATTTAATGCATTAGTAGTAATTTCTTCTTCAATTCGTTAAGATCTATTCAGTATTAGTTTGAATGTTTGATAATAACTTGATCACTAATTGTTATAATCTATATGATTTCGAATCGAGATCCGAGAGGGGAGATTTGGATATGCTGCAATTGAATATACATAGGTTAAAATCGCAGACGAAAGTACCCCGATACTTGTGGAGTAATTTAGGTTATTTTTCTTAATCCTCCTGTGTGGTAAAACATATCATAGAAATATAGAAGGTTTCTGCATAAGGTTGAGCTTTTATATATCCTAATCGGAATATAAGACAGATTAGTTAACCTGCTAACTTAACAAAGAAGAAGAAGTCATTGTTGTTGTATTAAGGATTGAAAAAGTGGATAGTTGAGGATATTAGAAGCCCTATTTCCATCATAACTGATTTAACCCAAAGCATAATTAGTTTAATTCTTGCAATTTACTCTAGTTAACTCTTAGATAAAAAACAAAACATTCTTACGATTGCCAAATAGATACCATATATTAGATAATCGGTAATTGATAACCAGTCTCTGTGGACGATATTCGGTCTTACAGACTATATTACTTTAAGTGATATGTACACTTGCGTGAGCATAAGTAAAATCGCTAACAAATTTTTGGCGCCGTTGTCGGGGACTGTCGTATATCAATATCGACTTAGCTAATCTTATTTCTAATTTGTTTTTTTTATTTTCTATTACTTATTTTAGAACATTTTTGACGTGATCTGTTTGTTGATTTTGATCGATTTCAGGAAGTTAGTTTATGCGAAGTAGGAGAGGAGAAGACACTCATATCCCTCTGAATCCTGAGATTGAAAGATTGCGCAGACAGAACAGGAAAGATAAAATAATTGTTGATTCATTAACAATGGGTGACCAACACAACAACAATGGGTTACCTGACGATGTGGGGAATAATGAAGTACCGGCTGCCATGGGACAAGTCCCGCGTCCTGCAGAGAGGAGCCAACAATTTTGAAATAAAACCTGCTATTTTATGTATGGTGCAGAACACAGTCCAATTTGGAGGGTTGTCATCTGAAGATCCACATATGCACATTGCAAACTTCCTGGAGCTGTGTGTCACTTTCAAATATAATGGTGTTACTGATGATGCCATTCGGTTGAGGCTTTTCCTATTTTTACTCAGGTACAGAGCAAAAGTTTGGTTGAACTCCCTGCCAACAGACTCCATTTTCACATGGCAGGATCTAGCTCAGAAATTCCTTGCAAAATTATTCCCACCATTAAAGGCAGCGAAGCTTAGGGGAGAATTGAAAAACTTCTACCAAACCGATAAAGAATCATTGTATGAGGCCTGGGAAAGGTTCAAGGACCTACAGAGGAAGTGTCCACATCATGGCCTTGAGCAGTGGAACTTGGTGCACATTTTCTATAATGGTCTGAGTGGGACTACTAGGATAATTATTGATGCAGTTGTTGGTGGCACTTTCATAAAGAGAACAACACATGAAGCTCATGACTTGCTGGAAGACATGGCCACGAACAATCACATGCCAGATGATAGGGCAACAGGTGACAGAAAAGCAATTCGGGTTCATGAGTTAGATGCAATCACTGCACTGAATGCCCAGGTTGCTTTCTTGACTAAGCAACTCCAACAAAATGCAGTGTCTGTGAATGATGTTCAGATGCAAGCGGTTTGTGAAATATGTAGGGGTCCACACACCTTTGATAGATGTCCAACAACCGACCCTAACAACATCCCAATGGAGCAGACTCAATGTCAGACAATTGGAAACTTTCAAAGGCCCCAAAGAAACCCTTACTCCAACACCTATAATCCGAGGTGGAGAAATCACCCCAACTTCTCATAGAAATGATCAGGGGCATCAGACACAGTTCCGAGGCCAATATCAGAACTAGAAACCACCTAGTCAGGCCTCATCTTCACAGCAGTTCAACTCACTCGCCCCACAAGAAAATCCAGATGAATTGAGAGCAGCATTGTTGACACTGACCAACTTTCAAACTCAAATTCATGGCTGAAACAAGATCCTCTCTCAGGAGCTTGGAAACTCAGGTAGGGCAACTGGCAAATATGGTGATCTGAAGACCTCAAGGTACTCTCCCTAGCAATACAGAGGTGAATCCCAAAGAACAGAGCCAAGCAATCAGCTTGAGAAGTGGGAAGCAGTTAGAGCAGGTTGCACCCCAGCCAGTGGAAGAGAAGGAGAATGAGTTGGAGAAAAAAGTTGATGCAGAAAAAGAAGGGGTCACTGATGACCACCTTACATTAGAAAAGGCTCCACCGGCAGCTGTGAGAGAGTACACAGACATAATTCCATTCCCTAAAATATTGGTGAAGAAGTCGCTAGATAAGTAATTCTCTAAGTTCTTGGAAGTGTTCAAGAAGCTCCACATCAACATACCATTCATTGAGGCTTTGGAGCAGATGCCGACATATTTCAAGTTCATGAAGGAGATCCTTGGGAAGAACAGGAAACTGACAGATTATGAAACAGTGGTGCTGACAGAGGAGTGCAGTGCGATCTTGCAAAAGAAACTGCCACCGAAGTTTAGAGACCCAGGGAGTTTTACCTTACTTTGCACTATAGGAAAGGTAACATGCAACAGGGCACTCTGTGATTTGAGGTCCAGCAACAATCTTATGCCTCTCTCTGTATTCATAAGACTGGGTTTGGGGGAAGCAAAGCCAACCGCAGTCAACTTGCAGCTTGCTGATCGCTTCGTCGTACATCCTCGAGGTATAATTGAAGATGTACTAGTAAAAATGGGCAAATTCTTCTTTCCAGTGGACTTCCTCATTCTTGACATGGATGAAGATGAGAACATTCCCATCATTCTTGGGAGACCATTCCTCGCTACATGGAGAGCCCTCGTCGATATTGAGAAGGGGGAGTAAAAGATCAGAGTTCAAGACGAGGAGATGGTATTCAAAGTCTTCAAGCCAACCACTGAGTCACAAGCAAGTGACAAATGCTTTGCTGTTAGCACAACTGACACAGTTGTTTCTCATGAACAATCCAAAGGTACTGAGGCCAGTAAGACAGCTGCAAGTCCACATATAGGAAAGGCTAGTGAGAATTCTGCACCTAGAAATGAGGTTGTGAACGCTGACCAAGAGGTAAACCTCTCTGAACTCAACCCCGTGAAAAATAAGAGGAGAATAAGAAAAAGAAAGATGATTCTAAAATGGGTGTGCTGTGGGGGTAACTTACCCCAGTAATTGAATAAGAGAACTGCGTTCGGCTAAAAGATGTTAAAGACAACGCTGCTTGAGAGGCAACTCAATGTTTAAATTATGTTTCTTTCTTTTATGCAATTAGCTTTAAATTGAACAGTCTCACTTTATGGTATTTTTGGTTGTGTTGTGATGGCAGAGAGGTAAATTGGGGATTAAGCACGAAAAGACACTGAAAAGCATGAAATTGGTATGGCCGCGATCTAATGTGGTCGCGCGCCGAAAGATCGAGAGTCGCAGGTTTCAGACCGCGGACGCCAAATCGCAGGCTGCGACGCAAATTGAAAAACATGACATCTCCGGATACTGCCTCCGATGAGAGAGATCTCCACCATCGCCACTGTCACGACCCGACGGGCCGCAACCCGGTGCCCTACCTGGGCACCCTTATACCCACCTGTCACATATAATCACACGGATACCAAGGATAATGTAAACATCGATAATAAACATGTCTCCTGAGGAGTCACAATTAATTCATATAACAAAACAGGCAAGCCGACGAGGCCGCCACTGTACATAGAGATATTCAAAACGGCTCACAACTGTATACATATACAAAAAAACTTCTACCACCCACAACTGTCTACAGTCCTCTAAGAGTACGATAATAAAATATGACGGGACAGGGCCCCGTCGTGTCCCTAAATATGCATAAGTCAAAATAAGGCTCTATACCAAAACGACTAAGCTCCGGATCAATGGAGCTCTCCAAACAGCTGAATAGGAAATCCTAGACTGGAGGATCACCAAACTGAGTACTGCATCATGACATGAAACACAAATTTCTGGGAGAGGGTCGACGAAATAATGTCTCGAGTATGTAAAATATGAATTACTGTAAATAAGATCATAACTGGCCAAAAGATAACAGGAGACAATGTAATAGTCAAAAATACCAATACAACTGTGCCATATAAAAATGAGAGTCAATTGTGCCTTATAAAAATGAGAGTCAAATACATATATATATATATACCATACCCGGCCCCCTAGTTAGGGTCTCGGTGTGAATGAAATCATATACATATATATACCGTACCCGGCCCCCTAGTGAGGGTCTCAGTGAGAATCATATACATACCGTACCCGGCCCCCTAGTGAGGGTCTCGGTGTGACATATAATGTGCACATACCGTACCCGGCCCATTATGGGACTCGATGTGAAATCATCATATATGTACATACCCGGCCCGGGACTCGGTGAAATCATATAGTCATATCAGCACGAATAGGGTATCATGAGTATCTTTATACAAATTAAATCATCATTTGAATCTCAATTGAATCTCAATTGAATAAATAGAATAATTATTACTTTAGAAAATCAAGGCACTATCATATCATGTATCATTAAGAATTAGGATTCAATAGAATTATGTACGTCCGCCGTACACTCATTTATATAAATCATGCCAAAAGAAAGAAATGATAGTTTCACATACCTTATTGTCGAACTAACCAACTCACTAATTAAGGTATGTCTCGTCTATCACTTCAACCTATAACAATAGTAATTCGTTCGTCAATTCCATAACTTCTAGTATAAGTTAGGTCGAATGATGACTCTCTTTTCTATAAAGATTTGGGCAGCACTTCCCCTATTTATATGCATATCCACAACTTACAAACAAAGCCAACAATACCAATAACAAGATGCAACTTAAAGATATAACCAAAACAATCCCAAATACTCCATATACGTCATCATAATACATTCCTTCTCTTTACGTTCATGGAATACAACATCTACAACAACCAAGAGGATTTATACACCTATTTCTCATGTTAATACATCCTCTTAATCCATATCAAATCAGCCCCTAAAACAGTCTATATACTAACAATAACGAGAATATAAAGTAACACTTTAATTTCTTTAAGACATGTATTAGTAATTACCACAACGTATATACATGTTCATAAATAAATTTTCAGCATTTTAACTTCAACAAAATAGCCCCTAAATACATCATAACATGGCTCACAATTTCTGGACAAATTCGGTCCTAGTCAAGCACAACACCATAACTCTTCTCCTAACTTCTTAAAATCCAATTTCATGTTTCAACACTTTCATATAACCAATTACAACTTTAAATATCCATATTTCTTTAAAATTCCAACATACAATTAGTGACAAGAATGACAACAACAACAATCGAATCCAATGTACACAAAGCAGTCCCAAATCGGTAAAACCACCCAAAACAGTCACATGCATTGTCTTAATTCCAAGGTTCTCTTAACACAAGTTCATTTCTTAAACTTCAACATCATGTAACTCCAATAACTCAAATAATAAGGAGAAATCTTACCTTAGTTTAGCCCAAAATAGTCCCTAAATCGGCACCACTGCTCCATTCCTTTTTGCACTATTTTCCACCATTTTACCACTTCTTCAACTTAAAATGACATGCATGTATTCTACAAGTTTAATCCGTCATTCTTACATGTTTTTCTTCCAAAATATTTGTTGACAGTCAATTTTGACCCGTTTTTCGTATATTTGTTGCAATTTTATGTGTTTTAGGACACCGCATTTTAATCATCATTTTTTTGCATTTTTATCTTTTTATTTTTAATTAAGCATTATGTCTTTGTTAATATTATGTTTCTATTATTATTACACAGTCGTTTATTTTAATAATATTTGCATCTCTTTAAATAATTAATTTGCATCCTGTTTGTCACGACCTAACCCCGGGGCCGCGACTGGTACCCTACCGGGGTACCCTGTCAGGTATATGTCAGAGAATAGCAGCGGAACATACATAACACATAACTTATAAAAAGGGTAACCATCACTGGCCAGCCGATAAGGCTGCCTTCCATAAAACATACATAAACAAAGTATAGTAGTACAACTGGTTCTTATAGCCCAAAACATATATGTGACCACAGACCTCTAAAGATAACAACTATGGCGAGGGCCCGCCATACCCTGAATGTACAAAATACCTATAGCATCGTGAATATCCGTACTAATAAACAAGCTTAGGATGAATGGAGCTTCGACACCTAATAGTGATCCTAAGAACGAGGATCCTCAATCATACTTACCGCAGTATGAACGCAGCCCCAGGAAGGGGGTCACACAATATGTACCAAGTATGTAAAGTGGAAGATCTCAGAATGATGATATCATAAGTCTAAAAGTAAGCTGGAGTCATGGAAGAAAATCAAAATACCTTTTACT
Organism: Przewalskia tangutica; assembly: GCA_029844215.1. Lineage (NCBI taxonomy): Eukaryota > Viridiplantae > Streptophyta > Magnoliopsida > Solanales > Solanaceae > Przewalskia > Przewalskia tangutica. Next base: position 32,292,196 of record CM056731.1, on the reverse strand, counting down.
GTGCCTTACTAACAATGAGAGTGACAAGTATATATATATATAATACTGCATAAAATAGGGGTCTTAGGATCAAAACAGGTACCTCGCCTGTAGTATCAATAAGCACCCCTACTCGGGACTATTTCACCCGCATGGGTCCCGTGGACCCGCATGAGGTATTCTCGCATAGTCAGACTACCGCACGTGGGACTATTTCACCCGCGTAAGCCCATAAGGACTCGCATGAGGTATTCCTCGCGATCGTGGGTAGCAAATCCACGGGCAATGTGGTATAACGATCTTGGGGACTTTCCTCGATATACTCTTACCCTCGGCGGATGGTATAACGATCTGGGGCTTGCCGCCGATATACTCTTACACCGCGGATAGTATAACGATCTTGGGGCTTGCCGCCGGATATACTCTTACACCAAGAAGGTGGTATGGCGATCTTGGGCTTGCCTCATACATACTCTTACCCCGAGTAGGTGGTATGGCGATCTTGGGGCTTGCCGCCGGATATACTCTACCCTAGCTCAAATGTCATCATATCATAATCATAAATAAGTTAAGAAAACTTATAACTTCTTATTAGTCTTGTTCATATACCCTCTCATTTTAGTTTACTTAAGGCACTTAATCATATCTTTAATAAAAGAACACCGGGAGTTTAACCCAAGTACTACATGCTTCAACTCTTTAAAAAAAAAAGACTCTTCTTTATACATAAAACTCTTGGGCAATTGATGCCTTAAAACCAATTTGCCTCACCATATACTTATCTTACTTAGAGTAAATCTCTTCTCATTAACCTTTTATGAAGCTAATAAACCAACTTCCCATAAAGTTGTTATATTAACTCTACACTTTAGTAAAATAATACTTTTCCCCTAACTAAGGGACTTATACATTCTTAAAACAAAACAAGTCATTATATACTTAAAACAAGTAAGAATACCAAATCTTGTACGTCTACCGTACTACATAGTTTCATCTATTCATGCTCAAGAGATAGGAAAGCTTCACATACCTCTTTGGTCAATCCACTTGCTAAGTCCAAACTACCGCAAGTAATATGCCAACCTAAAATAACCATGATACGTTTATTAACCTCTAATCTTAATGTAGAACAATCCAAGTTCAAAGTCACTAAATTCTATGAAAAATTGGGCAGCATTTCCTTTGTTTCTACTCACTTTGCCACCTTTCTCAAGGCCGAATTTATCATTCAATTGCCACATTTAAGGCTCAATCAATCCAACAATTCAAAGGGGATTACACACCTAAACTTGGGTGTGTAAAATTCTGCCCCATAAGCTACAACAATTCACTTAACAATTCTAAGGTAGTTTTTAGGCTACAACATGCTCATAATCTCTTCTTAACCCATTTTTCATATCCAAACCACATTTCTAGCATGCAATGACTCTAAGAGCATTATTTACTACCACAAGTTCTCTCTTCTTAACATGCAACACTATAAACTAAATCTAAAGGAAGAATCATTACCTTAGAGTTTTAGCCAAACTTATTCCAAATATCTTGCTAGCTTCCTTGCCAAGAACACCACCACAAGCTAGCCACAAGCTTCCTTTTTTTGTTCTTAACTTTTCAGATTTTTCCTTAGGCTTGGATTTCCTTTGAAATGTAGAGAGAAGGAGGAACTGATTTTTAGAGAGAGGGAGAGAAATTGGAAGATGACCAAGTCTTCAAGACTTGGTCAATATATTGCATGCAAGAAATCAGATGGGGGGACACTTGTCACCCTCCCAAGGTCTTTTAAAAGAAAAATCTGACTTTTCTAAGTTTTTCCGCCTAAAATCCGCCTCGGCTGAAACCTCATGACCTCTGAACTTTCGCGCCCTCGCTGTCCTCAGCCCGCGCTGCAACTTCAGCGACCTCAAGATTTTTGGCGCCGCCTCGCATCCGCGCCGCGCCTCGCCGCTTTGTCCAAACACATTTACGATCATTGCGCCGAACTTGTAACTCTCATAACTTCCTACTCCGACGTCCTATCGACGAACGGTTGGTTGCGTTGGAATCTAGACTCCACGAACTACGCCCTAGGCCTTTGAAACACTTAAGAACTCTCAATGTACCAGGTCATAACCCGCCTCAAAGTTGACTAAACCCGTCCGGAATAATCCGTCAACCTATCTTTTGAAAATTTTAAGTCTTACATGCTTTAAACGCCTCACACGTAGGTCGAACTACGGGGTATAACATTCTCCCCCCCTTAGAAACATTCGTCCCGAATGTTCCTTCTAGGCTTACTCAAATCACAACATCGACATAGACCCTCTTAACTATTCTTTTGCAAATAAAGAAGCTCCACGAGCCACAACATACTGAAGCGTAAATGCTAAATCAAAACTAACAAGCAGGAAAGTGGGTTACCTGGAGGTATAGGAAATAGGTGAGGGTACTTCTTCATCATGTCATCCTCTGCTTCCCATGTCATTTCCTCCCTGTTCTCGTTCCGCCATAGGACCTTGACGGAAGCCACGTCTTTCGTCCGAAGTCGTCTAACCTGACGATCGAGTATCGCTATGGGACTCTCCTCATACGATAACTCTTCTGTCACTTGGACATCATGAACCGGGTGCACTCTAGATGGATCTCTAATACATTTCGCAACATGGACACATGGAAAATCGGATGTACCGCCCAAATCGGACGACAGATCTAACTCATAGCAACCCCGCCTACCCTACGGACAACTGATACGCCCAATGTACCTTGGGCTAAGCTTCCCCTTCTTTCCAAATCTCATCACGCCCTTCATGGGCGATACCTTTAGAAAAACCCAATCATCTATCTCAAATTCCAAGTGTCGACGCCGATGGTCTGCATACGACTTTTGCCGACTCTGAGCTGCCAACAACCGCTCCTGGATAAGCTTCACCTTATCCATCACGATGAACTAAGTCCGCCCGACTAACTGACCTTCTCCCACCTCGAACCAGCCTATCGGTGACCTGCACTTCCTCCCGTATAAGGCCTCATAAGGCGCCATCTAAATACTGGAATGGTAGCTGTTGTTGTAAGCAAACTCCACAAGACGCAAATGATCCTCCCTACCTCGAAATCAATAACACAAGCCCGCAGATATCCTCAAGAGTTGCGGATAGTGCGTTCGCCTGTCCGTCGGCCGAGGATGAAACGCCGCATCGAGACTCACATGTCCCTAATCCTTCCGAAAAGACCTCCAGTTAGCCGAGACCGGCCTCTATCTCGATATAATCGACACCGACTCGTGCGATCTCACAATCTCTAATATATAATCGCATAGTCCTCACCGAGAACGCTGCTCGATCGAAGAAAATGGGCTGATTTCGTCAGCCTGTCGACAATCACCCAAATGGAATCATGCTTCCTCTGAGTGGTAGGTAGTGTTGACACCCAATTTTGACCCTCCCGTCCAGCCATTAACCATAAAATTACACTAATTTTGTAAAATACTTTTTATGATTTTCTGTAATAAAATGCAACGATAAAACATAAATACAGGAATAAATACGTAATTTAATAATGGCATCGCGTCTTACGTAGAGTATTAAGTACTTAGAGTCCCGCGCCCACATTAACTAATTGTAAGCTCTGTCGTAATTCTTAATCATTAATAAATACATAGAATAATTAATTTAGCAATGACGTCACGTCAAGTAGCATAGTTGCATTTATTAATACGCAAGAGAATGTCATAATCATTTGTAATTTAAAATCAATTTTTTATTTAATAGCGTCGCATTTATAAGGCTTTAAACAATTCTTAAATATCGTACTTGCATTCGGCATTTAAGTAATTTAATATAAACCCAATGCAATTTTAATTTAACTTCGCAATAATGCATAATAATAAGTTTTTAAATAATAGCGCCGCATTTTAAGCACAATTTATCACTAATTAACTAAGCCTAAAACTAATTAAAAGCCTAAAAACTGATTAAACACCACTAATTAAATACCTAATTAAACTCTACTTAATTGAACTAACAAACCCAAACCTTTATTTCGCCCCAGGCCCAACCTTTAAATCCCTAACCCACGTGGCCCAAACCCGCGACCCGCGACCCGCCCATCTGCCCTTTATTTTTCACCGTGTTCCTCAGCCCCCTAAAACAAAACAGAACCAAACGAATACCTAAACGAAAACCTAAAAACCTTCAATCGCCGCCTTACCTTGTTCGACCCGAGATTCTCGCCGGAGAATCCGGGACCTTCCTTACCCACGCAAGCGAAGCCAGCTCTCCCTTACCATAACCTGCAGAAATCGCACACAATATCCTTCACAATCTGCACAAATCGCACGAAATGAGGGGGGGGATTTTCTTACTGAATCACTCAATCCGCCCTTATTTTCTTACCAATTGTAGAACTTAGAGTGAGGCTATTTAAACGACATGCAATGGGAATCGAGGGGACTCAGTTAGAGAGGGTACCCATAGCATCGACGGGGACCTTGAGTAGAGTTTAAAACCCTTAGCCATAGTCAGCAACTCATATAGCATCGACACCTTAGCGACAGTTAAGAAATTCGCATGACAGCAGAACATGAGCATGCATAGCAGAGTATCGGAGTTGGGGTTCAAGACTTAGACTATTAGCACCAATAGGAAGTTCAAACCTCCTTTTAATTCGGGCCAAGAATCAAGAAACAAACCTTGCCGTTATTCGCATCGCAAACCCAAATCGCGTGGATTGGACCGACTACTTGATACGCCGGTCATTTGTCAGGAGAAGGTAAAATCGAATCCTTCTCGCCATTTCGTATCGTGTTCTTTTGTGATTAAACTCGTATTGGTTCATTTGTATTTGCATTCATCGAGGCATAAAGACGATCTTTGGTCATCGTTAAGTTATTTGTTAATCGTCAGCAGGATTATTGATGCCTAAATACGTTGAATCACATATTTTATGTCCCTTGTGTATTTGTTGTATTCATGTGCTGGTTTACTAAGTGCGAGGCTAACAGGCTGGGTTGCTTTGGAAATACATGAATCTCCTACTAAATTGTATTATGAGGCATTACGTCAAGCTCTATAAAACTTGTTTAACATGTATCTAACCAACTAGCAGGCAGGTCTGCCTGGCCTAAACCGACCAAGTTAAGTCACTTAGATATCATGCTAGGCCTATTGTAAGAAATCAGTCTAGTTAAAATAGTTTGAATCAGCAATTGGCATGTCTCGTTAAAGTCATAACTTGGAGTTCTTAAAGGGTAAATTCGTCCGGTTCGATTTGCATTTTTATGGCCTGTAGGACGCTTGCAGGATATGTTAGTACAGTGTAATCTGCCATTTGCATACGAATTGAAGTATATCTGTTTGGTTCTAAATCTATTTAGTCAATATTAATAGTTATTGATACTCGCAACTGTGTTGGCCAATGTGATTAGGCCAATATTAGCATTGGCAGTGTATCTATGCATCTGGCTGATAATTTTCTGATCTCGATGTGCTCTGTTTTGGTCTTGACACTGCTATGCCTGAGGAGTAACATGATGTGGTTCCGTCTGCTTTGTCCAATTTTCTGAACCAATTTGCTGCTATATCTTTTGAGTAAATGTGTCATTATACTTGGTTCCATTGTATCACTATATTCAAATTTTAATGGTTGGATTGTACAGGTCCAAATGCATGTATTGTGAAAAGTTGGTCAGTGTTAGATTTATGTTATTCTCATCTTATATGGTTGTGTTGTGTGCAAGTACATGTTCGTATGTTTTTCTTTAAATCAGTATGTTTTGTTTGTTGGCCTTATGCTGGTCATGTGCTGGTCTTCTCTGATTTCATTAGCCACGAGTTTTAGACCTTTTGACTGAGTAGTCAGACTCGCTTATAAATAATAAGTAATGCTAATAGCAGTAGTATTTTTAGTTGTCTTATGAAGAATCAGGCTAACCAAGGGTGGTAGTTCATTTGGTTCTTTCTGCTAATTGGTTTGTTGCCTTTGGTAATTACAACGTGCACTGTATATGTCCTATGTTCTCTATATATCCAAAGTAATATAGTTTCTATGTTTCTATGAAAATATATGTATTGTTTGGGCTTGCTTGTCTCTAGCTTCATCAACCGAAGCCCGGTTTGGGTTGAATAACATTTGGGTCTTTACTTTATTTGGATCATTTAGTTTGGTATTGATACAATTAAGTAATAAAATACATATGTGTCGGCATGAATACCTTATTTATTTACATTATTGTAAGGTTTGAGATATATACTAATCCTTATCATTTTCTTTTCTTACATGAAACGCATCGGAGCAAAAAATGAAGAGTCTCATGGCGAGACTCATCATGAGCCACTTCAAATGGCAACCCGCACCTGCATCCATCGAGTTCCATCTTCAGCAACTCTTAGGGAAAACAAATAGGACAAGATGTCGTGGTCATCCGTCTCGACTCCTCTTACTCTCTAAAATTAATTGCCTAATTATGCCTTTATTTGTTTATTCGCAATTCTATTTATTTTGTAATAATAAGAGACATAGAACAATTATTGTCGAAATATATAAATTTGGCGTGTTATTTTAAAATCGGCAAGGCACTTCTAATTATCTATTTTAGGTTTGTCACTTCATATCTAATCCTTTGCCTGAATTATTAAAATCGCATATCTAAAACTAACGCCTCACTTCTTTAATTGCGCAGATAAATGTCATAAATCTATGGCCCATAAAGCACCTTTAGCATCTTAGCATTTCCAGCACCTTTTAAGCACTCTTTAACATTTAGCATTCTTTTGCACTTTTAGCACCATTTACTTTTAAAATTAATCTTTAGCACTCTTAAGCACCTTTAGCCTTTTAGCCCCTCTTAGCACTTTTAGCACCTTTAATATGCTAGCACTCCTTTTGCACCTTTGACACCTTTCTTTTTAAGCTTTCTAAGCATTTTTTAAAACTTTAGCATTTTTTAGCATTCTTAACCTTTTAGCACTTTTAATATTTTAGCACCCTTTTAAATACTTTTAAGCCTTCCTTTAAACAATTAGCATCTTATTTATTTTTCTAACACTTTTTCTAAGCAGGAGCCCTTCTAGCATTTAATACCTTTAGCAACCTTTTACTTTAAGGCACCTTTTAAACATTTTAACATTTTAACATCTTATTAAGCAGGTGGAGCTCTATTTTGCATTTTAAAAAATATAATAATTACCCTAGGTTTGGCAGGACAACCGCAAGTTAGCGGATCTTAGAGGGTGCCTAACCCCTTCCCTCTAGATTAATAAAGAACCCTTACCCATAATTTCATTAAGTTTAGCAGACCATTAAAATGGAGTTAATGTTTTACTTCAAACTAGTTAAACATTTAGGTGTCCTAATTCACCCAATTAATTAGGTGGCGACTCCGCGAACCCTTAGCATTCTAGCAACCCTTTAGCATTTTAGCACCCTTTTAACATTTTAGCCTCTTTTGCACTTTTTGCACCTTGTTAAAACATTTAACACTTTTTGCACTTTAGCATTTATTATTTATTTTCTAACATCGCATTTTGAGCAGGATTCACTATTCTTAATAATGCCGCGGCCGAAAATGGGCGCGACAGAAATGGCGACTCCACTGGGGATTTTAGGTTCTTAACCACAACAGACCTAGGGTTATTATTTGGCAATTATTTTGCATTTAATTTGTGTGTATTGTATTTTGTTTATTTCTTGCTACCTGCTTTACAACTTTCCTTAAACTGGCATTCCGCTCATATTTCTTCCATTCTGGAAAATTCACACAAATCACACACTCACGCGCTGGTGTGCTTCGCGCACCTGCAAATTTCTTTCAAAACACCCACATTTAAGAGAGTTGGTATTCTGCGCGGAGAATCCGGTCCAACCGGTGGTCGCGTAGCCTTCTCACTCGAGTTGTCCGCCTGAACTCAAGGCCTAGAAAAGCCAAATCTTAGAAACTTAAGATAGAGCTATACCACCTTTATTTTAGGGTACGATGCATTTACCTTAGGTGGGTTGGTCCTGGCATCGACACCACAATTAGGAAGACACCAAACTTGTCGACGTGTTTCTCAACCCAACGACCAAACAGCATATTTTGTGTAGCGTGGCAATGACATACAAAACCAAACCCATTATTTACTTGCTGATATTGGGAAATGTGCACGGTCATTTGTTCGCCATTTCCAACAAAGTCATTATAGTTGGACGACTTGGACAAATCCGTCATAATCTCGCATAAGTGACGCTTAGGCTTACCTCTGCATAAAGAGGTCCCCCGCATGTTAGGAAACGCGTTTGAATGTGCTATGCGATATATCCGCTACATACCGCAAATTATGTGCTTTATGCTAACATCGGTTGTTGCATTTTTAGAAAATTTATCATCCTCCCAAAGCGGTTCGTATTTAACTCAACAATGTCTGAGCATCCACACTTCACCGTGTACAAGGCAAGAAATGATGATATGACTGCTCGGGGCGTCGAGCCAAATGGTTTGGGAATTATTCTGTCAATAAACAACCTTCTGCGGAGGAATATCACCGGGAAGAATGTATTGCATACCGCTGCAACAAATTGCCGAGCATATGCAGTTGAGATGGAGAGGCTACTAATCGACCAACCTATCCATTAGCTTGAATACCCCTATTCCGCATCAAAGGGCCACTACTTCACAAACCATCCCGCATCGACCTCCACCACCACATATCTCCCAAAACTTCCACAAAGGCCACCAACACCGAACAAACCGCCCGCCCACCAACCCTCAACCCCACCTTCAAATGACCTCCTACTACCCATATACCTCACCCGCCGCACTTCACCATAATCAGCCCTAATCGCCAGCCAACCAATACCCACGCACCACACCCATTACCACCCAAAGAAACAACCTGCATACTAACTTACGCAATGTAAGCCCGCCTTTTTACCGTCCCTGCTTCACCAAGGGGATCATTACGAAGAAATGGAGAGGAAGTCCGAGCCAAAATGGACGAGGACGTGGCCAAAGAAATTCATAGTCCGAAAGAAGGTTCGGGCATGCGATCGGACAAAGGTCACGAAGGACTAGACTACGAGGATCTTTGCATGCATCCAGACGTGGAACTGCCTATGGGATACAAGGTGCCGAAGTTTGAACTATTTGATGGAAAAGGGAACCCCCGTGCACACTTGAGGTCATATTACGACAAGCTAATCGGGGTAGGGAAGAACCCAGCGGTCATTATGAAGTTGTTCATTCGGAGCTTGACCGGCGAGGCACTAGATTGGTATACCAGCCAAGATCCGCGGAAATGGCACAGCTGGAATGCATCGCCTGTGATTTTGTGGAGCGATTCCATTTCAACACAGAAACCGTTGTGGATAGGTTCTACTTAATGAAGTTGGAGAAGAAGACTACAGAAACATTCAGAGAATACGCCATGAGGTGGCGTTCAGAGGCAGCGAAAGTGCAACCACCCATGATGGAGAGTGAGATGACCACACTATTCGTGCAATCTTTGAAGGACGCAACCTACTATGAGCGGATGATAAGCGTCATCGGGCGGAATTTTGCGAGATTATTAGAATGGCGACTTCGTAGGAAGGTATTAAACCGGTAGGATTACAACCGCAAGATTACGTGCAACTAATAAGGCGATTCAGTCAGGGACACTCGGGGGTACTTCACAGAGGAAGAAAGAGACAGTTTCCCCTTCCATGTTTGTACAAGAACGCAAACCCGAAGCATTCATAACATACCAAAACCCATCATACTACCACACACAGCCTATATATAACACTTCACAAGCACCCGTTTATCCCGCCCCGCATAGATCCACCCATCAAGCCCGCCAACAGAATAGAGCACCCAATGCATCCAGAGCAAATAAGAATTTTGAAGGAAAACCACCCAAAGTTCGCACCCCACTAGCTGAACCCATACCTCAAATATATGAAAGGTTGCGAGCTGCAGGCCTAATCCAACCGATTCCAGGAAGGATTCCTGACCCTATCCCAAGATGGTATGATGAGAACAAGCGCTGCGCGTATCACTCCGATAGCCCAGGACATGACACTGAAGGTTGCCACTCCCTCAGGGACAAAATCGAGGCGCTGATCAGAGAAGGGGTAATTCAGCTAAAGGATCCTGCCCCAAATGTGCATGACAACCCCTTGCCAAACCACGGCCATGTCAATGTGCACCTGATAACCTTAGATGAGGAATACACTCCCCTGCCTATGCCTATTCCGCCATCGAATCAGTCATTTATCCGAGCATGCACCACGCAGAAGCCAAAAGAGGGAGATAGCAGAGCATGAAGACCCAGCCATCCACGAGGCAGAGCATGAAGGCGTATTGATTGGATTTGCACCCTTGTCTTGGTCCGCCTAGAGCCTGGATAAGAAAAACGATTTATTTTAGCAGAATAATTTATAAACTCATATTTTTATAATGTTTTCTTCCGTTTTGCTTGTTGGAACTACGTGTGACCTGATTCCTCATGGATACGTGGCGCCACATCGGCTTCGGTCCCACCTTTTAGAAAAATCCCAATTGTTCTTTTGCTTGTAAATGAACTACGTTTGACCTGATTCCCTTAGTGGATACGTAGGCGGCCGTCTCGGCTTCGGTCCCACATCTAGAATTTTAATTTTCCCAATATTCGCTTGTAATGAACTACGTTTGACCTGATTCCCTTAGTGGATACGTAGGCGCCGCCTCGCCGGCCCCACATCTAGAATTTTAATTTTCCCAATATTCGCTTGTAATGAACTACGCTCGACCGATTCCTCACGGGATACGTGGCGCCTAAATCGCTTTGGCCACACCATTAGGAAACTTTCCCTTTGCTTTGAAAATGACAAGAATACACATAGCCTACAAGCAACTACATTGAGACCCATTTTAGGCCAGACACCCTTTTCAAAACTGGGACAGTGTAGGAAACCAGACAGGGGTTGCAAGTCCAAACAAGCCAGGCACGCAGATATCAAGGAACAAGGCAGCGAAGTCAAATATGAATCGACCCCCCCCAAAACTCACAAATTTTTCTTTGAGCGCAGGTCTTTTAATATTAATGAAGGTAGTGCAATACCAAGCGTAAAATACGACGAAAAGTCTTCGCAGCAGAAAAGCAAAGAAAGGCAGAGGATGACAACAATTCAAAGTCCGCAGCAAGAGCAGCAGCAGCAGAAAGGGGCATCAACAATCGGCAATCAAAGTTCAGAGTTCCGCAACAAAACCTAGCGCATCAACTCGAGCATAAAGTCAAACTTGCAACCCGCGCATCGCACACAACAAAGGCATCATAACAATTCACGCAGCAAGTGCGGCAACATCTCGATTCGCGCATATCGTGACTTACATCTCTACCCATAAAATTGCACTTCTCATATACATTTATCATTTCATTTAAACAGGTATACACTAACGTCTTTTCTCAAGCTTAGCCTGCAGGAGCATTTATTCTACAGGAGCAGCAGCGACACGTCCAGGCAACGACGTGATCAGCAAGTCCACGCAACGACGCCAAAGAAGAACACGCCCGCATAACGACGAATCAAGAAGTCCATGCAACGACGCCAAGAAGAACACGCCCGCATAACGACGTGATCAGCAAGTCCACGCAACGACGCCAGCAACAAACACGTCCAGACAACGACGTGATCAGCAAGTCCACGCAACGACGCCAGCAACAACACGTCCAGACAACGACGTAATCAGCAAGTCCATGCAACGACGCCAAGAAAGAACACGCCCACACAACGACGTGATCGCGAAGTCCACGCAACGACGCCAAAGAAGAACACGCCCGGACAACGACGTAATCAGCAACGCAAGTCCACGCAACGACGCCAGAAGAACACGCCCGCATAATGACGTAATCGCAAGTCCACGCAACGACGCCAAAGAAGAACACATCCGCATAACGACGCGTGATCGCAAGTCCACGCAACGACACCGGCAGAATACGCCCGCATAAAGAACGTTATCGACATCAAGTCCACGCGACAACAAGTCCACGCAACGACGCCAAAGAAGAACACGCCCAGTAACGACGCTAACAAAGACAACAAGCCCAAAACGACGCCATCATCAAGATATCACATCCACGCAGGACGATTTCTATACTCCAAATTGCATTTCTTACGCATGCTTTATTATTCGTTTAGCGCTTATGCACTAACTCTTTCCCCGAGCTTTAGTCCAGGACAGCAAGGACAACATATCCGCGTTCACAAATCGCAACACGTCTGTGCAAGGACGAAAATCACAGCATTCACAACATAGTATCAACACAGCAGGCATCACATTCTCGCAGGATAACATTTTCTACTCACAGTCACATTACTTTCAAAATTATGCATCATCATTTTGCCTTAACAGTTATGCACTAACCGTTTGTTTAAAGTCTTAGCATGCAGGAGCAGGAGCACAACGTGGATTTTCTCTTACAAATAACGGCAATTTGTTGGGCCAACCTTCCCAATGAATGGCGGCGCTGCCGCCGTCCACTCGCTCCACATCACCATAGAACCCAGCACCATAAGCCATAGCGGTACACCCCAGGTTCAAGCCAGTTATTTTTATTTTTACTTTTTGCACCATAGCCCAGTGTCATCATAACTCGACACTGGGACAGCTTTAAGTCCGCGTTAGCCCGCCTTGGTGTTTTGACCATGGTAGCCCAGTGTCGTCATAACTCGACACTGGGACAGCTTTGAGTCCGCGTTAGCCCGCCTTGGTGTTTTGACCATGGTAGCCCAGTGTCGTCATAACTCGACACTGGGACAGCTTTAAGTCCGCGTTAGCCCGCCTTGGTGCTTTGACCATGGCAGTCCAGTGTCGTCATAACTCGACACTGGGACAAATTTTGATTTTTGTATCAGCCTTGTCTACCTGCCCAGCATTTTTGCAATTCTGAAGATCGAGACAAAATTGGCTATGAGTCAACGTCTTTGTCCGAAGATTCTTCCATCATCTCCATACAAAGAGGGACAGCTGTTGACACCCAATTTTGACCCTCCCGTCCAGCCATTAACCATAAAATTACACTAATTTTGTAAAATACTTTTTATGATTTTCTATAATAAAATGCAACGATAAAACATAAATACAGGCATAAATACGTAATTTAATAATGGCATCGCGTCTTACGTAGAGTATTAAGTACTTAGAGTCCCGCGCCCGCATTAACTAATTGTAAGCTCTGTCGTAATTCTTAATCATTAATAAATACATAGAATAATTAATTTAGCAATGACGTCACGTCAAGTAGCATAGTTGCATTTATTAATACGCAAGAGAATGTCATAATCATTTGTAATTTAAAATCAATTTTTTATTTAATAGCGTCGCATTTATAAGGCTTTAAACAATTCTTAAATATCGTACTTGCATTCGGCATTTAAGTAATTTAATATAAACCCAATGCAATTTTAATTTAACTTCGCAATAATGCATAATAATAAGTTTTTAAATAATAGCGCCGCATTTTAAGCACAATTTATCACTAATTAACTAAGCCTAAAACTAATTAAAAGCCTAAAAACTGATTAAACACCACTAATTAAATACCTAATTAAACTCTACTTAATTGAACTAACAAACCCAAACCTTTATTTCGCCCCAGGCCCAACCTTTAAATCCCTAACCCGCGTGGCCCAAACCCGCGACCCGCGACCCGCCCATCTGCCCTTTATTTTTCACCGTGTTCCTCAGCCCCCTAAAACAAAACAGAACCAAACGAATACCTAAACGAAAACCTAAAAACCTTCAATCGCCGCCTTACCTTGTTCGACCCGAGATTCTCACGAGAATCTGACCTTCCTTACCCACGCAAGCGAAGCCAGCTCTCCCTTACCATAACCTGCAGAAATCGCACACAATATCCTTCACAATCTGCACAAATCGCACGAAATGAGGGGGGGATTTTCTTACTGAATCACTCAATCCGCCCTTATTTTCTTACCAATTGTAGAACCTAGAGTGAGGCTATTTAAACGACATGCAATGGGAATCGAGGGGACTCAGTTAGAGAGGGTACCCATAGCATCGACGGGGACCTTGAGTAGAGTTTAAAACCCTTAGCCATAGTCAGCAACTCATATAGCATCGACACCTTAGCGACAGTTAAGAAATTCGCAGAGCAGTAACATAGAGCATGCATACAGAGTATCGGGAGTTGGGGTTCAGCACTTAGACTATTAGCACCAATAGGAAGTTCAAACCCCTCCTTTTAATTCAGGCCAAGAATCAGCAAACAAACCTTGCCGTTATTCGCATCGCAAACCCAAAACCCGTCGATTGGACCGACGACTTGATACGCTGCCCCGGGTCGCTGTCCGGAGAAGGTAAAATCGAATCCTTCTCAGTTCATTTCGTATCGCTGTGTTCTTTTGTGATTAAACTCGTATTGGTTCATTTGTATTTGCATTCATTGAGGCATAAAGACGATGCTGGTCATCGTTAAGTTATTTGTTAATCTGTCCGCAGGATTATTGATGCCTAAATACGTTGAATCACATATTTTATGTCCCTTGTGTATTTGTTGTATTCATGTGCTGGTTTACTAAGTGCGAGGCTAACAGGCTGGGTTGCTTTGGAAATACATGAATCTCCTACTAAATTGTATTATGAGGCATTACGTCAAGCTCTATAAAACTTGTTTAACATGTATCTAACCAACTAGCAGGCAGGTCTGCCTGGCCTAAACCGACCAAGTTAAGTCACTTAGATATCATGCTAGGCCTATTGTAAGAAATCAGTCTAGTTAAAATAGTTTGAATCAAGAATTGGCATGTCTCGTAAAGTCATAACTTGGAGTTCTTAAAGCGGTAAATTCGCCGTTCGATTTGCATTTTTTATGGCCTGTATGACGCTTGCAGGATATGTTAGTACAGTGTAATCTGCCATTTGCATGCGAATTGAAGTATATCTGTTTGGTTCTAAATCTATTTAGTCAATATTAATAGTTATTGATACTCGCAACTGTGTTGGCCAATGTGATTAGGCCAATATTAGCATTGGCAGAGTATCTATGCATCTGGCTGATAATTTTCTGATCTCGATGTGCTCTGTTTTGGTCTTGACATCGCTATGCCCGGCGAGTAACATGATGTGGTTCTTACGCTTGTCCAATTTTCTGAACCAATTTGCTGCTATATCTTTTGAGTAAATGTGTCATTATACTTGGTTCCATTGTATCACTATATTCAAATTTTAATGGTTGGATTGTACAGGTCCAAATGCATGTATTGTGAAAAGTTGGTCAGTGTTAGATTTATGTTATTCTCATCTTATATGGTTGTGTTGTGTGCAAGTACATGTTCGTATGTTTTTCTTTAAATCGATGTTTTGTTTGTTGGCCTTACTTTGGTCATGTGGTCTTCTCTCGATTTCATTAGCCACGAGTTTTAGACCTTTGACCGAGTAGTCGACTCGCTTATAAATAATAAGTAATGCTAATAGCAGAGTATTTTTAGTTGTCTTATGAAGAATCAAAGCAACTAAGGTGGTAGTTCATTTGGTTCTTTCGCTAATTGGTTTGTTGCCTTTGGTAATTACAACGCAATCGTATATGTCCTATGTTCTCTATATATCCAAAGTAATATAGTTTCTATGTTTCATGAAAATATATGTATTGTTTGGGCTTGCTTGTCTCGCTACTCAGCCATCAACCAAGCCCGGTTTGGGTTGAATAACATTTGGGTCTTTACTTTATTTGGATCATTTAGTTTGGTATTGATACAATTAAGTAATAAAATACATATGTGTCGGCATGAATACCTTATTTATTTACATTATTGTAAGGTTTGAGATATATACTAATCCTTATCATTTTCTTTTCTTACATGAAACGACGGAGCAAAAATGAAGAGTCTCATGCGAGACTCATCACGAGCCACTTCAAATGGCAACCCGCACTGCATCCATCGAGTTCCATCTTCAAAGAACTCTTAGGAAAACAAATAGGACAAGATGTCGTGGTCATCCGTCTCGACTCCTCTTACTCTCTAAAATTAATTGCCTAATTATGCCTTTATTTGTTTATTCGCAATTCTATTTATTTTGTAATAATAAGAGACATAGAACAATTATTGTCGAAATAAATAAATTGGGCGGGTTAGTTTAAAATCGGCAAGGCACTTCTAATTATCTATTTTAGGTTTGTCACTTCATATCTAATCCTTTGCCTGAATTATTAAAATCGCATATCTAAAACTAACGCCTCACTTCTTTAATTGCGCAGATAAATCTATGGCCCATAAAGCACCTTTAGCATCTTAGCATTTCCAGCACCTTTTAAGCACTCTTTAACATTTAGCATTCTTTTGCACTTTTAGCACCATTTACTTTTAAAATTAATCTTTAGCACTCTTAAGCACCTTTAGCCTTTTAGCCCCTCTTAGCACTTTTAGCACCTTTAATATGCTAGCACTCCTTTTGCACCTTTGACACCTTTCTTTTTAAGCTTTCTAAGCATTTTTTAAAACTTTAGCATTTTTTAGCATTCTTAACCTTTTAGCACTTTTAATATTTTAGCACCCTTTTAAATACTTTTAAGCCTTCCTTTAAACAATTAGCATCTTATTTATTTTTCTAACACTTTTTCTAAGCAGGAGCCCTTCTAGCATTTAATACCTTTAGCAACCTTTTACTTTAAGGCACCTTTTAAACATTTTAACATTTTAACATCTTATTAAGCAGGTGGAGCTCTATTTTGCATTTTAAAAAATATAATAATTACCCTAGGTTTGGCAGGACAACCGCAGTTAATGATCTTAGAGGGTGCCTAACCCCTTCCCTCTAGATTAATAAAGAACCCTTACCCATAATTTCATTAAGTTTAGCAGACCATTAAAATGGAGTTAATGTTTTACTTCAAACTAGTTAAACATTTAGGTGTCCTAATTCACCCAATTAATTAGGTGGCGACTCCGCGAACCCTTAGCATTCTAGCAACCCTTTAGCATTTTAGCACCCTTTTAACATTTTAGCCTCTTTTGCACTTTTTGCACCTTGTTAAAACATTTAACACTTTTTGCACTTTAGCATTTATTATTTATTTTCTAACATCGCATTTTGAGCAGGATTCGCTATTCTTAATAATGCCGCGGCCGAAAATGGGCGCGACAGGTAGCCCTGTAATAAAATCCATATTTATCACCTCCCACTTCCAAGTCGGAATATCAATAGCTCGCAATGCCCACCGCTTCGTGCTCAATCTTAACTCACGATACCCGCATCGTGCTACGAACTCGCAACGCCCCTCTTAGGCCAACCCACCAATACACGATCCGAGGTCATGATACATCTTAGTCGACCTCGGATGAATAGAATAACGAGCACCGCGTGCCTCCCTGCACCGACGAAGTCCTCGCTACATCGGGAACACACAACCGCCTCGACCTTAGCACCCCATCCGCGCTACCTCAAATAGACTCTCTTTTCTCAACAGCGGCATCTCTGCACGCACCAAATTCGATCCTCATATCGCCGCTTCTTCACCTCCTCGACGATGGAAGACTCAAGAACCTCTCGAACCCGACTCACTACTAATGATCAACCAAACGAACCCCAAGGCTCGCTATGATGTAACTCCTGACCATATCCTCTTCTCTGGCCGAACATAAGACGGACTACCCATCGACCGCGACTAGCGGCATCCGCAACTACATCGCCTTCCCCGGGTGGTATAGAATATCAACATCGTAATCCTTAAGTAGCTCCAACCACCGCCTCGCCGCAAGTTCACCTTCTCGCGAAGATATACCGAGACTTCGTGGTCCGTAAATGTCCACATGAACTCCATATAAATAATGTCTCCGGATCTTCAAGGTACGAATCATACCGCCAACTCCAAGTCGTGTGTGGGATAGTTCTTCATGCTTCCTAAGCCGCCGAGATGCATAAGTTATAACTCGCTGCGTCGCATCAAAGACGCACTCAAGCCCGACACCGACGCGCCACAATAAACCACATATCCATCTAAGCCCTCCGAAGGGTAAGAATCGGGCGGCCGCCAACTTCTCCTTTAGCAATCGGAAACTTTCTCACAAGTATCCGTCCACCGGAATATAGCCGCTTCGAGTCACTTAGTCAAAGGTGTGAAATAGAAGCAAATTTCTACAAACCTCCGATAATAACTCGCAGTGCCCAAAGCCGCACTCCGCGTGTGGTGGTCCGCCAAGTTCGATCGCCTCAATTTTAGTCAGACAACCCGAATACCGCCGGCCCCGATAACATGCCCTAAGAAAGCCACTGGCTAACTAACTCGTGACTTCGAGAACTTGGCATACAATCGCCGTCTCGAGGACTCTAATACCGCCCTCAAATGATCTTTATGCTCCTCGCTGCGTGCGAATACACCAAGATATCATCAATAAACACTATAACGAACATATCCAAGAATGGCTCAACACCCTATTCATCAAATCCATGAATATCTTTGGGCGCTGTCAACCCGAAAGACATCACCTGAACTCATAGTGCCCATACCGGTCCCGAATGCGCCTTTGGGATATCTATCTCTAACTCGCACCTAATGATAACCGCATCGGGTCTATCTTGAAAACACTTTGCACCCCGCAATCGGTCAAACAAATCGTCAATCCCGGGAGGATACTGCTTGATAGTTACCTTGTTCAGCTGCCTGTAATCGATACACATACGCAGCGTCCCATCATTCTTCTTCACAAATAACACTGGTGCTCTCCAGGGAGAAACACTTGGCCTAATAAAGCCTTTCTCCAGCAAATTTTTCAGCTGGTCCTTCAACTCCTTCAACTCGGCAGGTGCCATCCTGTATGGCGGAATAGATATCGGTCGAGTATCTGGCGCCAAATCAATGCAAAACTCAATCTCCCTCTCAGGAGGGATACCCGGAAGCTCATCTGGGAATACGTCTGGAAACTCCCTAACGATCGAATCGATCAAGGTCCGATATCTCACCTCGATTTAATACCCGAACCATATGGTAGATATACCCTTTCCGCACCATCTTC
This sequence comes from Przewalskia tangutica, assembly GCA_029844215.1. Lineage (NCBI taxonomy): Eukaryota > Viridiplantae > Streptophyta > Magnoliopsida > Solanales > Solanaceae > Przewalskia > Przewalskia tangutica. Next base: position 32,273,275 of record CM056731.1, on the reverse strand, counting down.
CTAGCCTTGAGGTAAGAAATAAACTTACCCTCGGCGATGCAGATTCCCTTCCACTGGCATACTGCTCACGAAACCGAACCGAACTAATCTCTCTCATACCCACGTTGGCATAGCAAGATGCTAGCCAATCCATACCCATAATCACATCAAAGTCTGTCATATCCAACTCTATCAAGTCGGCCAGAGTCATGGCTATCTATAGTCACAGGCAAGCCTTATACACCCGCCGCCTACCATCGAATCACCCATCGCGTAGTCACCTCAAAGGTCTTATGGACTCTGCTCTATCCCTATTCTACCGGCAATATGAGGAGATATGTAGGACAAGGTAGAACTCGGATCTATCAAAGCATATACATCACAAAGAAGAAACCAATAATATACCGTGACGACATCCGTGACGCCCCGGTCCCGCTGACCGACATAGCATATATGCGCTCGAGGACCGCTAGAATCGAAACCCCTACCACGACCTGCGCCGCGCTCGCCGCCCATAAGTACTCGCCTCCGGCGCCTAACCATCGAAGATGAAGATCCAAAGAATGCACCGCCGGCTGAACTGCACGCTCCCGCCGCTGGACGGACAATCCTTCGATGGCTCGCCGCCACAAGAGTAGCATGCTCCCGAACCCATACGCACTCGCCGGATGAGACCTACCACATCGAACGCACCGGCAGAGGTAGGTGGTCTCGATTGCGCCGGTCCTCGCCTCGAAACTCAAGTCCCGAGCCCGACCGCCTCAATAACCTCGCTGACGACTCTCCCGCCGAAATCGAGAAGGAGCACTCAGGCCGGGCCGAATGTGGACCTAGTTCGGCCGAGGCCGCCGCCGAAATCGCCTCGAACTCGCTGCCTCGCCTTCGGGCCGCCCAAATCTAGTTGATCCCGCTCTCGCCTCAATCCTCGTGCGTATGTTCGCAGATCTCGCAATATCCATCTCGTCAAGAGCCACCCCAAGCATGCAGAATCATATGACGGTCTAACCCCATCACATATCGATGAACCCCGTCGCCATGTCGCCTACTATGGTGTGCGATATTCGCCAAGGAGTCGAACTCGTGTTGTACTCCCGATAGTCCTCCCGCCCCGCCTCAAGGTCAAGAACCTATCTACGCTGGCTCTCTCACCTCGTGAGGCAAGAAGTGGTCTAGGAACGCCTCGTGAACTCCTCCCAATCACCGGAAGAGCATCCTCACCCTCGACAATACCCATGACTCAAAACTACCAACGCAATATCGCAGAACCGTAAGAAGCTAGTATAATGCACTCACCCCGATGCCCTAAGGACTGCATGGTCCGTCAGAATCGCTTGACAAACTCCGCGGATCCTCCTCAAATCTCGAACCATAGAACTTCGGGTGGTGACAACCCAAGAAATCCCGAATCAGAACCGTCGCTTCTGGGTTGGCCGCTCGCTCGCTTCAGCATCGCCGCCACTATGTTGTTGATCAAGAATCAACTGTTCCGTAATCTTCGTACTCGCACCGATCGTGGACCGAGGCTCGCATCGCGGCTCGATTGCCGCTCACGCTTCGAACTCGTTGAGGTCGGGCGACGACGTGGAACTCGCCGCCTAAACATCATCTCTCGTAAGGATCGGGCTCAGGTTTTCGTGACTCTCCGCTTCCTACTAGCAAGACTCACCGCCTTGCCTTCCGGGCCGCGGTTGCCTGCGTGGAGGCATAATCGATACATAAAGGAAAACATCGGAGGAGGTTCAACCTATAACTCATTTATTGCACGATCTTAGAGTGAAAGAATGGAAACCAATCCTAAATATCTGCAGCCTCTCACGATTATAGATGTGGTGCACGACACACCGATAATCAAGACTTACTAGACACGGTCGTGGACACTTTCCGAGGACTAATCGCCTGATACCACTTTTGTCACGACTCAACCCCGGCCGCGATCGTACTTACCGGGTACCTTCGTATATGTCGAGAATAGCAATGAACATACATAACACATAACTTATAAAAGGGTAACCATCATCGCCACCGATAAGTCGCTTTCCATAAAACATACATAAACAAAGTATAGTAGTACAACCGTTCTTATAGCCCAAAACATATATGTGACCACATACCTCTAAAGATAATAATCGTGGACAGGCCCCGCCATACCCTGAATGTACAAAATACCTATAGCATCGTGGAATATCCGTACCAATAAACAAGCTTCCGATGAATGGAGCTTCGACACCAAATAGTGATCCTAAGAACGAGGATCTCAATCGCTACCTTACCGCAGATGAACGCATCCCCGAGGAAGGGTCGACACAATATGTACCAAGTATGTAAAGTGGAAGATATCAGAATGATGATATCATAAGTCTAAAAGTAAGCTGGAGTCATGGAAGAAAATCAAAATACCTTTTACTGTGCCTTACTAACAATGAGAGTGACAAGTATATATATATATATAATCGCATAAAATAGGGTCTTAGGATCAAAACAGGTACTCGCCTGTAGATCAAGAAGCACCCCTACTCTCGGACTATTTCACCCGCATAGTCCTGTGGACCCGCATGAGGTATTCCTCGTGATAGTCAGACTACCGCATGGGACTATTTCACCCGCATAAGCCCATAAGGACTCGCATGAGGTATTCCTCGCATCGTGGGTAGCAAATCAACGGAACAGGTGGTATAACGATCTTGGGGACTTTCCCCTCAGATATACTCTTACCCTGAAGCAGATGGAGGTGCGAAAAGAAGAACAAGGGTTGGAGCTACGCTGTTCTAATAGAATAGTCTCGATGGTATAACGATCTTGGGGCTTGCCCCTCAGATATACTCTTACACTGAAGCAGATGGTATAACGATCTTGGGGCTTGCCCCTCAGATATACTCTTACACTGACGAAGGTGGTATGACGATCTTGGGGCTTGCCTCGACATACTCTTACCTCGAGTAGGTGGTATAACGATCTGGGCTTGCCCCTCGATATACTCTTACCCTAGCTCAAATCACATCATATCATAATCATAAATAAGTTAAGAAAACTTATAACTTCTTATTAGTCTTGTTCATATACCCTCTCATTTTAGTTTACTTAAGGCACTTAATCATATCTTTAATAAAAGAACACCGGGAGTTTAACCCAAGTACTACATGCTTCAACTCTTTAAAAAAAAAGACTCTTCTTTATACATAAAACTCTTGGGCAATTGATGCCTTAAAACCAATTTGCCTCACCATATACTTATCTTACTTAGAGTATGTTGACACCCAATTTTGACCCTCCCGTCCAGTCATTAGCTATAAAATTACACTAATTTTGTAAAATAATTTTTTATGATTTTTTATAATAAAATGCAGCGATAAACATAAATACAGGCATGAATAAGTAATTTAATAATGGCATCGCGTCTTACGTAGAGTTTTAAGCACTTAGAGTCCCGCGCCCGCATTAATTGATTTCAAACCATGTCAGGATTCTTAATTAATAATAAATACATAAAATAAATAATTTAGTAATGACGTCGTGTCGAGTAGCATAGCCGCATTTATTAATACGCAAGAGAATTTCATAATCATTTGTAATTTAAAATCAATTTTAATCTAATACATGCATTTAATAGCGTCGCATCTATAAAAAAACTTTAAACAATTCTTAAATATCATACTTGCATTTAATAATTTAACCTAAACTCAATTCATTTTAATAATATAACATCGCAATAATAAATAGGTTTAATAACGGCATCGCATTATAAAATATTAAGCACTAATTAAATAGCACGCCCGCATTTATTTTTTGATAACAATTAAGGTTAATGAAGCACCTAGATAATTTAAGCACAATTTATTAATTTACTAAATAAATACCTAATTAAATTAACTAAGCCTAAAACTAACTCCCTAATTAAATTAACTAATACCCCAGCCCCACTCGCCCAGCCCATTTCCCATCTGCGACCCGCAAGCCCAATCCCCATTATCCCCTTATCAGCCCAAATGCCCCGCCCCAACCTCATTTTTTCCCTCAGCCCCTTTCCTCGTCACTCCCATTCCCTGACCTAACAAAAACCTAAACCTAAACCTAAAAGAAAAAACCTAATCGCCGCCAACACTCCGCCATTCTCGCCCTCGCCCATTCCGCCAGCTCACCCTCGTACTCACCAAACCTCAAGTTTCCTTTCCTAGAACCTGCCATAAGGAGAACCATTCCATAATCGTGACCCAAATCGCGAAAATCAGAAATCCTTTACCTTACCATAACCCACACGAATCGCACTAAATCAGAAGGATTCCTTACCATAACCAGCACCGAAATCCCGCTTCGAAATCAGTACTAAAATCAGCACAAAATCGAGTACGAATCGAACGAAATCCCTCCAGAATCGTGCCTTGATTACTTACCTAATAGGGAACCCAAAACATGGCTATATAAGCACATGCAAAGGCATAAACGAGGACGGACACACCCCCTTAGCGAAGCAAGAAGCGTGATCGGGGAAAGAAAGCTCAGCACATTCCTCACAGTTAAGAACACAGAGCAGAAAAGACAGGGACCCATAGCATCGACGGGGATACCCTTAGCATCAGTCGAACCCTTCTCTTAATTCCAGCCAAAAATCAGTGAGTAAACCTTCTCCCTTTCATTCGCATCGCAAACCCAAAACCCGTCGATTGGACCGACGACTTGATACGCTGCCCTGGGTCGCTGTCCGGAGAAGGTAAACTCAACTTCCCTCGACCTTGATTTATTTCATATTTTTCTTTGTATTTTCTGTGTGCTTGCCTATATTAATCATGTTGTTAGTCTGTTTATATTACTGTGACTATAATGCCTGATGTGTTAGTTAGTTCGTTGATACTATTTGTGTTCATTAATGCATAAATGTGGTGTCGGCAATCCTGTCATGCCCTGCTTGCTGAAATTGTTTTGCTCTTTCAAGAAAATGATACTTGCAGTAGTGTTTTGCATCTATGGAATCAGCATATTCCTGTTTGAGTAGTGATTTGGGTTACTGCCCATATGTCTACTGGGTTTAGCCCATGTCTGTGGCCCTTAAGCTGTCTTCATGAAATGGTAATAAGACTCCCTAGGCCTAATTGACCCTGCATACCTAAAATGCCATCTTTAATTGATTGCATATCCATCCCTGTTTATAATACCTGTCGAGCTATGTGTTGTGTCATATCATTCTGTTGCGCAACCTAAATGATGTCTGTTTTGATATCCTGCATTTGCTTGAAATCTATCCTCTGTTGGTTATTGTGTGTCTGCTGTTTGGTCTGCTGGGAAGTAAAATAAGTAAGTTAAAATCGTGTATGTTTCAAGTTTCAACACTAAATCATGGCGCAGCCCCTGTTGTATGTTCGTATATCTGTTTACTGAGAGTATAATACGACCGGTATCCTACGTACATTCTTCTTCTATCAGGGATGCTAAAAATTATTGCAGGTTGGCCTGCTTTTCTCTATGCTTTACTGCTGCCTTGTTGAAAATACTATGATATACTTTCAGGGTATACAAGGTAGAAGCCTAATCGTACACTAGATGTATTAAGGTCATAGCACTTGTATATCCTCGAGTATATTACATATACTTTGGATGTTCTGTCTAGATCAGTCCCTGAAATGTGCAACGTGGGTTTATATGCTTATGTGACTATGTTCATACATCTGTTGGGCTCATATTGCATTTGGACCAATTTATTCTCCATAAAGCTTGATAATTGTTACATTCGGCATGTCTTTTCTTTTTCCTATTCGTGAATGAGGCCCGTAATCAAATCCGTAATCTACTTTGGTCCAGAAAAACAGTTACTTGGGCCTGTTTTCCTTTTGTGTTTATTTGCATTATCAAGGCCCAATACTTGTTTGAACAATGTTGGGATTCATTGTGCTTGAACCTGTTATCTCATCTTGGGCTGCTACAGTTATGAAATTGAATATATATATATATATATGTTAAATTTATATGAGCGTTTTATCTATTTGCGTCACAAGGTTTGAAAGATTTACTAATCTTTATCTTCTTCTTTATTTCTACATGAAACGCATCCGAGCAAAATAAAGAGTCTCACGGCGAGACTCATCGCGAGCCGCTTCAAATGGAAAACCGCGTCTATGTGCACCCGCATTCGCATTCCCGCTTCAGAGAATCCTTAAACAAAATAGGACAAGACGACGTTGTCATCCGTCTCAACTCCTCCTAATCTTTAAATTCGATTGCCTCATTTTATGCCTTATTTGTTTATTGCAATTTTATTACTTAATTTTGTAATTAATAGGATGTCTAGAATAATTAAGCCTTTAAACATATAAGTGGGGAAGGTAATTTAAAGTTCATCGCTTAACTTATTTTTTTAAGATTGTCATGTCTAAATAATTTAACTTGCATCATAAAACTAACATTTTGTTTCTTATTAAAATCCATTTCTTCCTAAACTCTCAAGAATCATCTTAAAGCACCTCTTATATAATATTGTACGCAGGTTAAGCAAGATTAATTTAGCTAGAAGTATACCTAACTAGTTCATAAATAACCTTTGCATGAACACATAATTAGTCCATAAAGCACCCTCTTAGCATTCTTTAGCATTTCTAGCCCTTTTAGCACTTTAAATCACCCCTGGGCGTTTAATACCTTTAGCATTTAGCATCCTTTAGCATTTTTAGCACCTCTTTTAGCATTTTGCACTTTTAGCACCCTTTACTTTTAAAATTAATCCCTTAGCACCCTTTTAATATGTAAGCACCCTAGCACTACTTTGTTTACACTTAGCACTTTTAAATTGCTAGCACTTTTTAAGCGTCTTTAACCCTTAATATTTTAGCACCTCTTAGCATTCTTTCGCATATAGCACCCTTTTTCCCTTTTTAGACTTAAGCACCTTTAAACATTTTAACATTTTTTAGCATTTTATTAAGCAGGAAGATCTTTTACTTTGCATTTTTAAAACATAATAATTACCCTAGGTTTGGCAGGACAACCGCAAGTTAGCGGATCTTAGAGGGTGCCTAACCCCTTCCCTCTAGATTAATAAAGAACCCTTACCCAGAATCTCATTAAGTTTAGTAGACCATAAAATGGAGTTAGTGTTGACTTTAACCTAGTTGACATTTAGGTGTCCTAATTCACCCAATTAATTAGGTGGCGACTCCGCGAACCCTTAGCATTTTAAGCGTCTTTAACCCTTAATATTTTAGCACCTCTTAGCATTCTTTCGCATATAGCACCTTTTTCCCCTTTTTAGACTTAAGCACCTTTAAACATTTTAACATTTTAGCATTTATTTTATTTCCTAACATTTTATTAAGCAAGAGGAGCTTTTATTTTGCATTTTTCTTAAATATAATAATTACCCTAGGTTTGGCAGGACAACCGCAAGTTAACGGATCTTAGAGGGTGCCTAACCCCTTCCCTCTAGATTAATAAAGAACCCTTACCCAGAATCTCATTAAGTTTAGCAGACCATTAAATGGAGTTAATGTTTTACTTTAAACTAGTTAAACATTTAGGTGTTCTAATTCACCCAAACTAATTAGGTGGCGACTCCGCGAACCCTTTAGCATTTAGCACCTTCTTAAATCTTAGCACTTTTTGCATTTCTAGCACTTTGGCATTTTTAAAACCTTTAAGCCTTTTAAACATTTTAGCACCTTTTATTTATTTTCTAACACTTCTTTTCTAAGCAGGATTCGCTTTTAGAAAGTCGCGGTCGAAAAAGGGCGTGACAGAAATGGCGACTCCGCTGGGGATTTTAGGTTCTTAACCACAACAGACCTAGGGTTATTATTTGGCAATTATTTTGCATTTAATTTTTGTGTTTTGTTTTATTTATTTTTGCTACATGCTTTACTGCTTTCCTTAAACTGGCATTCCGCTCATATTTCTTCCATTCTGGAAAAACTCACACAACCACACACAACACGCGGATGTGCTTCGCGCATTTGCAAATTTCTTTCAAACACCCAAATTTAAGAGAGTTGGTATTTTGCGCGGAGAATCCGGTCCAACCGGTGGTCGCGTAGCCTTCTCACTCGAGTTGTCCGCTCGGGAACCTTGCGTCTAGAAAAGCCAAATCTTAGAAACTTAAGATAGAGCTATACCACCCTTATTTTAGGGCATGCATGCATTTACCTTAGGTGGGTCAATCCTTGGCATCGACACCACAATTAGGAAGACACCAAACTTGTCGACGGGTTTCTCAACCCAACGACCAACCAGCATATTATGTGTAGCGTGGCAATGACGGACAAATCCAAGCCCAATCACGACATGCTGAAATTGGGAAAAGTGCACCGTCATTTGGTCACCATTCCCAACAAAGGCATTATAGTTGGACGACTTGGACAAATCTATCATAGCCTCGTATATGTGACGTTTAGGCCTACCTCTGGCATAAAGGGGTCCCCATGCATGTTAGGACTCGCTGGCAATTTATGTGCAATATGTACTTGCTAAATGTTTTTACACTTCTACAAAATCACGTGCTTTACACTAACGCAGTTTGCTACATGTTGTCTAAAGGATTTATCATCTCCCCAAAGGTCGATTTGTATTTGACTAAGCAATGACAGAGCATCAATATTTTCCAAGATCAAAGGCACGGTCCAGCGACATGACCGATTCAAGGGCATTTGAGCGAGCAGTCTAACTCTTCGTTCCTATAGGCAAAGCAGGGGTCTCAGAAAAGAAAAGCAACATAGATCCGATCGAGCAGCTCGCCCAGTTACCACAGCAAATGGCAACCCTGCAGGCCGAAATCAGAAGGCCCAGAAACACCGCTAAATACAAGCAACTTTATTGAGACCCACTTTAGGTCAAACACCCTTTTCAAAACTGGGACAATGTAGGAAACCAGACAGGGGTTGCAGGTCCAAGCAGGCCAGGCACGCAGATGTCAAGGGACAAGGCGGCGAAGTCAAATATGAATCGACCCCCCCCAAAACTCACAACTTTTCTTTGAGCGCAGGTCTTTTCATATTAACAGAAGCAGAAAGTGCAACAGCCGAAGCAGAAAATACGACAAAAGTCTCTTCGCAGGTTAAAGCGGCAGGCAGAGGATGACAACAATCCAAAGTCCGCAGCAAAAGCAGCAGCAGCAGAAAGGGGCATCAACAATCAGCAGTCAAAGTTCAGAGTTCCGCAACAAAACCTAGCGCATCAACTCGGGCATCAAGTCAAATTGGCAACCCACGCATCGCACACCACAAAGGCATCATGACAATTCATCATTTGCAGCGTCTAGCACGTCCGTGCAAGGACAACACCTCGCACTATCTCGCATATCAGGGATGACATCTCTACCCATAAAATTGCACTTCTCATATATGTTTATCATTTCGTTTAAACAGGTATACACTAACGTTTTCTCAAGCTTAGCTTGCCGGAGAATTTATTCTACAGGAGCGCGAACACGCCCAGTAACGCGGCGTTATCGGCCACAACAAGTATACGCAACGACGCCCAGCAGAATAACGTCGTGCAACGACGTTATCGGACAAAGAAGTCCACGCAACGACGCCCGAAGAAATCGCGTCCAAGAACGACGTTATCGGCCAAAGCAAGTCTATGCAACGACGCCCGGAAGAACACGCCCAGTAACGCGGCGTTATCGGCAAGCAAGTCTACGCAACGACGCCAGCAGCAACACGTCCAGGCAACGACGTTATCAGCACAGCAAGTCTACGCAACGACGCCAACATCAACACGCCCAGTAACGACGGCGTTACAAGACAAAGAAGTCTACGTAACGACGCCCGGAAGAATAACGCCGTGGAATGACGTTATCGGCCGCAACAAGTCCACGCAACGACGCCAGCAGCAACACGTCCCGACAACGACGTTATCAGCACAGCAAGTCTACGCAACGACGCCAAAGAAGAAACGTCGCCCAGTAACGACGTTATCGGACAAAGCAATTTACGCAACGACGCCCGGCAACACGTCTAGGCAACGACGTTATCAGCACAGCAAGTCCACGCAACGACGCCGAAGAATACGTCGACGGCGGCGTTATCGGACAAAGAAGTCCACGCAACGACGCCAGCAGCAATACGTCCAGGCAATGACGTTATCAGCACAGCAAGTCTACGCAACGACGCCAGCAACAACACGTCCAAGCAGCGACGCTATCAGCACAACAAGCCCAAAAATGACGCCATCATCAGCATATCACATCCACGCAGGGACGATTTCTGTACTCTCGAAATTACATTTCTTACGCATACTTTATTATTCTGTCTTAGCAATTATGCACTAACTCTTTCTTGAGCTCTAGTCTACAGGCGATTCTGGCAGGACGACATATCCGCGTTCACAATCGCAACACGTCTGTGCAAGGACGAAAATCACAGCATTCACAACATCGCATCAACACAGCAGGCATCACATTTTTGCAGGATAACCTTTCCTACTCACAGTTACATTGTTTTAAAATTATGCATCATCATTTTGCCTTAACAGTTATGCACTAACCATTTGTTCAAGTCTTAGCATGCAGGAGCAGGAGCACAACGTGGATTTTCTCTTCTAACCGACAATTTGTTGGGGGCAACTCCCAACGAACGGCATAGCGGCCTCAGCGTCGGTCCACTCGCTTCCACATCACCATAACCCAGACCATAAGCCATAGCGGTACACCCTGTGTTCAAGCCGCTTATTTTTATTTTTACTTTTTGCACCATAGCCAGTGTCGTCATCATAACTCGACATCGGCGATGCTCAAGTCCGCGTTAGCCCGCCGTGTTTTGACCATGGTAGCCCGGTCGTCATAACTCGACACCGACAACTAGTCGCGTTAGCCCGCAGTGCTTTGACCATGGTAGCCCAGTGTCGTCATAACTCGACACTGGGACAGATTTTGATTTTTTGCGTCAGCCTTGTCTACCTGCCCAGCATTTTTTGCAATTCTGAAGATCGAGACAAAATTGGCTATGAGTCAACGTCTTTGTCCGAAGATTCTTCCATCATCTCCATACAAAGAGGGACAGCTGTTGACACCCAATTTTGACCCTCCCGTCCAGTCATTAGCTATAAAATTACACTAATTTTGTAAAATAATTTTTTATGATTTTTTATAATAAAATGCAGCGATAAACATAAATACAGGCATGAATAAGTAATTTAATAATGGCATCGCGTCTTACGTAGAGTTTTAAGCACTTAGAGTCCCGCGCCCGCATTAATTGATTTCAAACCATGTCAGGATTCTTAATTAATAATAAATACATAAAATAAATAATTTAGTAATGACGTCGTGTCGAGTAGCATAGCCGCATTTATTAATACGCAAGAGAATTTCATAATCATTTGTAATTTAAAATCAATTTTAATCTAATACATGCATTTAATAGCGTCACATCTATAAAAAAAACTTTAAACAATTCTTAAATATCATACTTGCATTTAATAATTTAACCTAAACTCAATTCATTTTAATAATATAACATCGCAATAATAAATAGGTTTAATAACGACATCGCATTATAAAATATTAAGCACTAATTAAATAGCACGCCCGCATTTATTTTTTGATAACAATTAAGGTTAATGAAGCACCTAGATAATTTAAGCACAATTTATTAATTTACTAAATAAATACCTAATTAAATTAACTAAGCCTAAAACTAACTCCCTAATTAAATTAACTAATACCCCAAATTTCACTCACCATTTCCCATCTCGACATGAAGCCCAATCCCCATTATCCCCTTATCACCCCAAATGCCCGCCCAACCTCATTTTTTCCTCACCCTCTCGCCGTCCCATTCCATGACCTAACGAAAACCTTAACCTAAACCTAAAAGAAAAAACCTAATCGCCGCCAACACTCCGCCATTCTCGCCCTCGCCCATTCCGCCAGCTCACCCTCGTACTCACCAAACCTCAAGTTTCCTTTCCTAGAACCTGCCATAAGGAGAACCATTCCATAATCGTGACCCAAATCGCGAAAATCAGAAATCCTTTACCTTACCATAACCCACACGAATCGCACTAAATCAGAAGGATTCCTTACCATAACCAGCACCGAAATCCCGCTTCGAAATCAGTACTAAAATCAGCACAAAATCGAGTACGAATCGAACGAAATCCCTCCAGAATCGTGCCTTGATTACTTACCTAATAGGGAACCCAAAACATGGCTATATAAGCACATGCAAAGGCATAAACGAGGCCGGCCACGCCCCCGTAGCAGCAAGCAAGAGCAGCAATCGGGGAAAGAAAGCTCAGCACATTCCTCACGATTAAGAACACGAGCGAGAAAGAGCGAGGACCCATAGCATCGACGGGATACCCTTAGCATCGGTCGAACCCTTCTTAATTCCAGCCAAAAATCAGTGAGTAAACCTTCTCCCTTTCATTCGCATCGCAAACCCAAAACCCGTCGATTGGACCGACGACTTGATACGCTGCCCCGGGTCGCTGTCCGGAGAAGGTAAACTCAACTTCCCTCGACCTTGATTTATTTCATATTTTTCTTTGTATTTTCTGTGTGCTTGCCTATATTAATCATGTTGTTAGTCTGTTTATATTACTGTGACTATAATGCCTGATGTGTTAGTTAGTTCGTTGATACTATTTGTGTTCATTAATGCATAAATGTGGTGTCGGCAATCTGTCGCACCCGCTTTGAAATTGTTTTGCTCTTTCAAGAAAATGATACTTGCAGTAGTGTTTTGCATCTATGGAATCAGCATATTCTGCTTGAGTAGTGATTTGGGTTATCGCCCATATGTCTCTTGGTTTAGCCCATGTCGTGGCCTTAAGTCGCCTTCATGAAATGGTAATAAGACTCTAGGCCTAATTGACCTGCATACCTAAAATGCCATCTTTAATTGATTGCATATCCATCCTCGCTTATAATACCCGCCGAGCTATGTGTTGTGTCATATCATTCATTCTGCAACCTAAATGATGTCTGCTTTGATATCCCGCATTTGCTTGAAATCTATCCTCTGTTGGTTATCGTGTGTCTCCGTTTCGTCCGGGAAGTAAAATAAGTCAGTTAAAATCGTGTATGTGTCAAGTGTCAACACTAAATCATGGCGCAAATGCCAGTTGTATGTTCAGATATCATTTCGAGAGTATAATACGACCAGGTATCCTACGTACATTCTTCTTCTATCGTGGATGCTAAAAATTATGCAGTTGGCTCGCTTTTCTCTATGCTTTATCACGCCTTGTTGAAAATACTATGATATACTTTCAGGGTATACAAGGTAGAAGCCTAATCGTACACTAGATGTATTAAGGTCATAGCACTTGTATATCCTCGAGTATATTACATATATTTTGGATGTTCTGTCTAGATCAGTCCCTGAAATGTGCAACGTGGGTTTATATGCTTATGTGACTATGTTCATACATCTGTTGGGCTCATATTGCATTTGGACCAATTTATTCTCCATAAAGCTTGATAATTGTTACATTCGGCATGTCTTTTCTTTTTCCACATCAGAATGAGGCCCAGAATCTGAAATCCGTAATCTACTTTGGTCCAGAAAAACAGTTACTTGGGCCTGTTTTCCTTTTGTGTTTATTTGCATTATCAAGGCCCAATACTTGTTTGAACAATGTTGGGATTCATTGTGCTTGAACCTGTTATCTCATCTTGGGCTGCTACAGTTATGAAATTGAAAATATATATATATATGTTAAATTTATATGAGCGTTTTATCTATTTGCGTCACAAGGTTTGAAAGATTTACTAATCTTTATCTTCTTCTTTATTTCTACATGAAACGCACCGGAGCAAAATAAAGAGTCTCACGGCGAGACTCATCGCGAGCCGCTTCAAATGGCAAACCGCGTCTATGTGCACCCGCATTCGCATTCCCGCTTCAGAGAATCCTTAAACAAAATAGGACAAGACGACGTTGTCATCCGTCTCAACTCCTCCTAATCTTTAAATTCGATTGCCTCATTTTATGCCTTATTTGTTTATTGCAATTTTATTACTTAATTTTGTAATTAATAGGATGTCTAGAATAATTAAGCCTTTAAACATATAAGTGGGGAAGGTAATTTAAAGTTCATCGCTTAACTTATTTTTTTTAAGATTGTCATGCATGTCTAAATAATTTAACTTGCATCATAAAACTAACATTTTGTTTCTTATTAAAATCCATTTCTTCCTAAACTCTCAAGAATCATCTTAAAGCACCTCTTATATAATATTGTACGCAGGTTAAGCAAGATTAATTTAGCTAGCAGTATACCTAACTAGTTCATAAATAACCTTTGCATGAACACATAATTAGTCCATAAAGCACCCTCTTAGCATTCTTTAGCATTTCTAGCCCTTTTAGCACTTTAAATCACCCCTGGGCGTTTAATACCTTTAGCATTTAGCATCCTTTAGCATTTTTAGCACCTCTTTTAGCATTTTGCACTTTTAGCACCCTTTACTTTTAAAATTAATCCCTTAGCACCCTTTTAATATGTAAGCACCTAGCACTACTTTGTTTACACTTAGCACTTTTAAATTGCTAGCACTTTTAAGCGCCTTTAACCCTTAATATTTTAGCACCTCTTAGCATTCTTTCGCATATAGCCCCTTTTACCTTTTTAAGACTTAAGCACCTTTAAACATTTTAACATTTTTAGCATTTTATTAAGCAGGAAGATCTTTTACTTTGCATTTTTAAAACATAATAATTACCCTAGGTTTGGCAGGACAACCGCAAGTTAGCGGATCTTAGAGGGTGCCTAACCCCTTCCCTCTAGATTAATAAAGAACCCTTACCCAGAATCTCATTAAGTTTAGTAGACCATAAAATGGAGTTAGTGTTGACTTTAACCTAGTTGACATTTAGGTGTCCTAATTCACCCAATTAATTGTGCGACTCGAACTCCTTAGCATTTTAAGCGTCTTTAACCCTTAATATTTTAGCACCTCTTAGCATTCTTTCGCATATAGCACCTTTTTCCCCTTTTTAGACTTAAGCACCTTTAAATATTTTAACATTTTAGCATTTATTTTATTTCCTAACATTTTATTAAGCAAGAGGAGCTTTTATTTTGCATTTTTCTTAAATATAATAATTACCCTAGGTTTGGCAGACAACCGCAAGTTAATCTGATCTTAGGTGCCTAACCCCTTCCCTCTAGATTAATAAAGAACCCTTACCCAGAATCTCATTAAGTTTAGCAGACCATTAAATGGAGTTAATGTTTTACTTTAAACTAGTTAAACATTTAGGTGTTCTAATTCACCCAAACTAATTAGGTGGCGACTCCGCGAACCCTTTAGCATTTAGCACCTTCTTAAATCTTAGCACTTTTTGCATTTCTAGCACTTTGGCATTTTTAAAACCTTTAAGCCTTTTAAACATTTTAGCACCTTTTATTTATTTTCTAACACTTCTTTTCTAAGCAGTATTCGCTTTAGAAAGTCGCGGTCGAAAAAGGGCGTGACAGAAATGGCGACTCCGCTGGGGATTTTAGGTTCTTAACCACAACAGACCTAGGGTTATTATTTGGCAATTATTTTGCATTTAATTTTTGTGTTTTGTTTTATTTATTTTTGCTACATGCTTTACTGCTTTCCTTAAACTGGCATTCCGCTCATATTTCTTCCATTCTGGAAAAACTCACACAACCACACACAACACGCGGATGTGCTTCGCGCATTTGCAAATTTCTTTCAAACACCCAAATTTAAGAGAGTTGGTATTTTGCGCGGAGAATCCGGTCCAACCGGTGGTCGCGTAGCCTTCTCACTCGAGTTGTCCGCTCGAACTCAAGGCCTAGAAAAGCCAAATCTTAGAAACTTAAGATAGAGCTATACCACCCTTATTTTAGGGCACGATGCATTTACCTTAGGTGGTCAATCCTTGGCATCGACACCACAATTAGGAAGACACCAAACTTGTCGACGGGTTTCTCAACCCAACGACCAACCAGCATATTATGTGTAGCGTGGCAATGACGGACAAATCCAAGCCCAATCACGACATGCTGAAATTGGGAAAAGTGCACCGTCATTTGGTCACCATTCCCAACAAAGGCATTATAGTCGACGACTTGACAAATCTATCATAGCCTCGTATACGTGACGCTTAGGCCTACCGCATAAAGGGGTCCCCATGCACGTTAGGACTCGGCAATTTGGCAATGCAATATGTACTTGCTAAATGTTTTTACACTTCTACAAAATCACGTGCTTTACACTAACGCAGTTTGCTACATGTTGTCTAAAGGATTTATCATCTCCCCAAAGGTCGATTTGTATTTGACTAAGCAATGACAGAGCATCAATATTTTCCAAGATCAAAGGCACGGTCCAGCGACATGACCGATTCAAGGGCATTTGAAAGTAACGAGCCTAACTCGCCTTCGTTCCTATAGCGCAAGGTCTCGTAAAAGAAAAGCAACATAGATCCGATCGAGCAAATTTCGCCTAGCTACACAAAGAATGGCAACCCCGCAGCCAAATCGTAAGGCCAAACACCGCTAAATACAAGCAACTTTATCGAGACCCACTTTAGGTCAAACACCCTTTTCAAAATCGGGACAATGTAGGAAACTGCATGTGGTCAGCAGTCCAAGTGTGCTGCACGCAGATGTCAAGGGACAAGGCGCAAGTCAAATATGAATCGACTTCCAAAACTCACAACTTTTCTTGAGCGCAGTCTTTTCATATTAATGTATGTAGCAATGTAGTGCAAGCAAGGAAAATACGACAAAAGTCTCTTCGCAGGCGTAAAAGCAAAGACAGCAGAGGATGACAACAATCCAAAGTCCGCAAAGCAAAGCAAAGCAGCAGAAAGCGGCATCAACAATCGCAATAAAGTTCGTAGTTCCGCAACAAAACCTAGCGATCAACTCGCATCAAGTCAAATTGGCAACCCACGATCGCGACACCACAAAGGCATCATGACAATTCATCATTTGCAGCTGTTTGAAGCACGTCCGTGCAAGGACAACACTCGCACTATCTCGCATATCGTGATGACATCTGTACCCATAAAATTGCACTTCTCATATATGTTTATCATTTCGTTTAAACAGGTATACACTAACGTTTTCTCAAGCTTAGCTTGCCGGAGCATTTATTCTACAGAGCAAAGAACACGCCCAGTGCAACGACGTTATCAAGATAAAGAAGTATACGCAACGACGCCAAAGAATAAAGTCCAGTAACGACGTTATCAAGACAAAGAAGTCCACGCAACGACGCCAACAAAGAATATCGCCCCAAGAACGACATCAAGACAAAGAAGTCTATGCAACGACGCCAAGAAGAACACGCCCAGTAACGACGCATCAAGACAAAGAAGTCTACGCAACGACGCCAACAAGAATACGCCCGGCAACGACGCAAGACAAAGAAGTCTACGCAACGACGCCAGCAACAACACGCCCAGTAACGACGCAAAGACAAAGAAGTCTACGTAACGACGCCAAGAAGAATAACGCCCGTGGAATGACGTTATCAAGACAACAAGTCCACGCAACGACGCCAAGAAGAACATCGCCCCGATAACGACGCGACAAGACAAAGAAGTTCACGCAACGACGCCAAAGAAGAACACGCCCAGTAACGACGACAAGACAAAGAAGTCTACGCAACGACGCCAAGAAGAACATCGCCCGCAACGACGCGATCAAGACAAAGAAGTCCACGCAACGACGCCAAAGAAGAATACGCCCGCATAAATGACGCGACAAGACAAAGAAGTCCACGCAACGACGCCAAAGAAGAATACGCCCGTGCAATGACGCGATCAAGACAAAGAAGTCTACGCAACGACGCCAAAGAATAACACGCCCAAGCAATGACGCTTATCAAAGACAACAAGCCCAAAAACGACGCCATCATCAAAGATATCACATCCACGCAGGATCGATTTCAGACTAAATTACATTTCTTACGCATACTTTATTATTCTGTCTTAGCAATTATGCACTAACTCTTTCTTGAGCTCTAGTCTACAGGGGCAGTTGCAGCAAGGACGACATATCCGCGTTCACAATCGCAACACGTCTGTGCAAGGACGAAAATCACAGCATTCACAACATCGCATCAACACAGCAGGCATCACATTTTTGCAGGATAACCTTTCCTACTCACAGTTACATTGTTTTAAAATTATGCATCATCATTTTGCCTTAACAGTTATGCACTAACCATTTGTTCAAGTCTTAGCATGCAGGAGCAGGAGCACAACGTGGATTTTCTTACAAATAACCGACAATTTGTCGTGGGGCAACCTTCCCAACGAACGGCGTGGCGCCTGCCGCTTGGCCCACTCGCTTCCACATCACCATGTAACCCAAAGACCATAAGCCATAGCGGTACACCCTGTGTTCAAGCCGCTTATTTTTATTTTTACTTTTGCACCATAGCCCAAAGGTCATCATAACTCGACATCGGGATGCCTTCAAGTCCGCTAGTAGCCCGCTTCGTGTTTTGACCACGGTAGCTCAAAGGTCGCCATAACTCGACACCGACAGCTTTGAGTCCGCTAGCCCGCCGTGCTTTGACCATGGTAGCCCAAAGGTCGCCATAACTCGACATCGACAGATTTTGATTTTTTGCATACACTTTGTCTACCGCCAAAGATTTTTGCACTCAAGATCGAGACAAAATTGGCATGAGTCAACGCTTTGTCCAAGATTCTTCCATCATCTCCATACAAAGAGGATACCGCTGACACCCAATTTTGACCCTCCCGTCTACCATTAGCTATAAAATTACACTAATTTTGTAAAATAATTTTTATGATTTTTATAATAAAATGCAATGATAAACATAAATACAGTATGAATAAGTAATTTAATAATGGCATCGCTGCTTACGTAGTTTTAAGCACTTAGAGTCCCGCGCCCGCATTAATTGATTTCAAACCATGTCAGGATTCTTAATTAATAATAAATACATAAAATAAATAATTTAGTAATGACGTCGTGTCGAGTAGCATAGCCGCATTTATTAATACGCAAGAGAATTTCATAATCATTTGTAATTTAAAATCAATTTTAATCTAATACATGCATTTAATAGCGTCGCATCTATAAAAAAACTTTAAACAATTCTTAAATATCATACTTGCATTTAATAATTTAACCTAAACTCAATTCATTTTAATAATATAACATCGCAATAATAAATAGGTTTAATAACGGCATCGCATTATAAAATATTAAGCACTAATTAAATAGCACGCCCGCATTTATTTTTTGATAACAATTAAGGTTAATGAAGCACCTAGATAATTTAAGCACAATTTATTAATTTACTAAATAAATACCTAATTAAATTAACTAAGCCTAAAACTAACTCCCTAATTAAATTAACTAATACCCCAGCCCCACTCGCCCAGCCCATTTCCCATCTGCGACCCGCAAGCCCAATCCCCATTATCCCCTTATCAGCCCAAATGCCCCGCCCCAACCTCATTTTTTCCCTCAGCCCCTTTCCTCGTCACTCCCATTCCCTGACCTAACGAAAACCTTAACCTAAACCTAAAAGAAAAAACCTAATCGCCGCCAACACTCCGCCATTCTCGCCCTCGCCCATTCCGCCAGCTCACCCTCGTACTCACCAAACCTCAAGTTTCCTTTCCTAGAACCTGCCATAAGGAGAACCATTCCATAATCGTGACCCAAATCGCGAAAATCAGAAATCCTTTACCTTACCATAACCCACACGAATCGCACTAAATCAGAAGGATTCCTTACCATAACCAGCACCGAAATCCCGCTTCGAAATCAGTACTAAAATCAACACAAAATCGAGTACGAATCGAACGAAATCCCTCCAGAATCGTGCCTTGATTACTTACCTAATAGGGAACCCAAAACATGGCTATATAAGCACATGCAAAGGCATAAACGAGACGACACGCCTCGTAGCAGCAAGCAAGAGCAGCAATCGGGGAAAGAAAGCTCAGCACATTCCTCACAGTTAAGAACACAGAGCGTAAAAGACAGTGACCCATAGCATCGACGGATACCCTTTAGCATCACGAACCTTCTTCTTAATTCCACCAAAAATCAATGAGTAAACCTTCTCCCTTTCATTCGCATCGCGAAACCCAAAACCCGCCGATTGACCGACGACTTGATACGCCGCTCGGTCGTCCCAGGCGTAAACTCAACTTCCTCGACCTTGATTTATTTCATATTTTCTTTGTATTTTCTCGTGCTTGCCTATATTAATCATGTTGTTAGTCCGCTTATACATCGCGACTATAATGCCCGATGTGTTAGTTAGTTCGCTGATACTATTTGTGTTCATTAACGATAACGCGTGTGTCGCAATCCCGCTACGCCCGCTGAAATTGTTTTGCTCTTTCAAGAAAATGATACTGGCAGAGTGTTTTGCATCTATGGAATCAAGATATTCTCGCTTGAGTAGTGATTCGTTACGCCCATATGTCTACCGGTTTAGCCCATGTCCGCGCCCTAAGTCGCCTTCATGAAATGGTAATAAGACTCAGAGGCCTAATTGACCGCATACCTAAAATGCCATCTTTAATCGATTGCATATCTATCCCCGCTTATAATACCGCCGAGCTATGTGTCAGGTCATATCATTCTCGCGCAACCTAAATGACGTCGCTTTGATATCCCGCATTTGCTTGAAATCTATCCTCCGCTGTTATCGCGTGTCATTGCTTCGTCCGGGAAGTAAAATAAGTAAGTTAAAATCGTATGTTTCAAGTTTCAACACTAAATCATGGCGCAAATTTCGCCAGATGTTCAGATATCCACATCGAGAGTATAATACGACCAGATCCTACGACATTCTTCTTCTATCGTGATGCTAAAAATTATCGCAGTCGCTCGCTTTTCTATGCTTTATCACGCTTTGTTGAAAATACTATGATATACTTTCAGGTATACAAGGTAGCCTAATCGCATAACTAGATGTATTAAGGTCATAGACTTGTATATCCTCGAGTATATTACATATATTTTTGATGTTTCGTAGATCACCCTAAATGTGCAACGGGTTTATATGCTTACGTGACTATGTTCATACATCCGTTGGGCTCATATTGCATTTGGACCAATTTATTCTCCATAAAGCTTGATAATTGTTACATTCGCATGTCTTTTCTTTTTCCTCACATCAGAATGAGGCCCATAATCTGAAATCCGTAATCTACTTTGGTCCAGAAAAACAGTTACTTGGGCCTGTTGTCCTGTTGTGGTTATTTGCATTATCAAGGCCCAATACTTGTTTGAACAATGTGGGATTCATTGTGCTTGAACTCGTTATCTCATCTGGTCACATAGCTTATGAAATTGAAAATATATATATATATATATGTTAAATTTATATGAGCGCTTTATCTATTCATACACAAGGTTTGAAAGATTTACTAATCTTTATCTTCTTCTTTATTTCTACATGAAACGCACCGAGAAAATAAAGAGTCTCACTAGAGACTCATCGCGAGCCGCTTCAAATGGCAAACCGCTGCCTATGTGCACCCGCATTCGCATTCCCGCCTGAGAATCCTTAAACAAAATAGGACAAGACGACGTTGTCATCCGTCTCAACTCCTCCTAATCTTTAAATTCGATTGCCTCATTTTATGCCTTATTTGTTTATTGCAATTTTATTACTTAATTTTGTAATTAATAGGATGTCTAGAATAATTAAGCCTTTAAACATATAAGTGGGGAAGGTAATTTAAAGTTCATCGCTTAACTTATTTTTTTTAAGATTGTCATGCATGTCTAAATAATTTAACTTGCATCATAAAACTAACATTTTGTTTCTTATTAAAATCCATTTCTTCCTAAACTCTCAAGAATCATCTTAAAGCACCTCTTATATAATATTGTACGCAGGTTAAGCAAGATTAATTTAGCTAGCAGTATACCTAACTAGTTCATAAATAACCTTTGCATGAACACATAATTAGTCCATAAAGCACCCTCTTAGCATTCTTTAGCATTTCTAGCCCTTTTAGCACTTTAAATCACCCCTGGGCGTTTAATACCTTTAGCATTTAGCATCCTTTAGCATTTTTAGCACCTCTTTTAGCATTTTGCACTTTTAGCACCCTTTACTTTTAAAATTAATCCCTTAGCACCCTTTTAATATGTAAGCACCCTAGCACTACTTTGTTTACACTTAGCACTTTTAAATTGCTAGCACTTTTTAAGCGTCTTTAACCCTTAATATTTTAGCACCTCTTAGCATTCTTTCGCATATAGCACCTTTTGCCCCTTTTTAGACTTAAGCACCTTTAAACATTTTAACATTTTAGCATTTATTTTATTTCCTAACATTTTATTAAGCAAGAGGAGCTTTTATTTTGCATTTTTCTTAAATATAATAATTACCCTAGGTTTGGCAGGACAACCGCAAGTTAGCGGATCTTAGAGGGTGCCTAACCCCTTCCCTCTAGATTAATAAAGAACCCTTACCCAGAATCTCATTAAGTTTAGCAGACCATTAAATGGAGTTAATGTTTTACTTTAAACTAGTTAAACATTTAGGTGTCCTAATTCACCCAAACTAATTAGGTGGCGACTCCGCGAACCCTTTAGCATTTAGCACCTTCTTAAATCTTAGCACTTTTTGCATTTCTAGCACTTTGGCATTTTTAAAACCTTTAAGCCTTTTAAACATTTTAGCACCTTTTATTTATTTTCTAACACTTCTTTTCTAAGCAGGATTCGCTTTTAGAAAGTCGCGGTCGAAAAAGGGCGTGACAGAGTAAATCTCTTCTCATTAACCTTTTATGAAGCTAATAAACCAACTTCCCATAAAATTGTTATATTAACTCTACACTTTAGTAAAATCATACTTTTCCCCTAACTAAGGGACTTAGACATTCTTAAAACAAAACAAGTCATTATATACTTAAAACAAGTAAGAATACCAAATCTTGTACGTCTACCGTACTACATAGTTTCATCTATTCATGCTCAAGAGATAGGAAAGCTTCACATACCTCTTTGGTCAATCCACTTGCTAAGTCCAAACTACCGCAAGTAATATGCCAACCTAAAATAACCATGATACGTTTATTAACCTCTAATCTTAATGTAGAACAATCCAAGTTCAAAGTCACTAAATTCTATGGAAAATTGGGCAGCATTTCCTTTGTTTCTACTCACTTTGCCACCTTTCTCAAGGCCGAATTTATCATTCAATTGCCACATTTAAGGCTCAATCAATCCAACAATTCAAAGGGGATTACACACCTAAACTTGGGTGTGTAAAATTTTGCCCCATAAGCTACAACAATTCACTTAACAATTCTAAGGTAGTTTTTAGGCTACAACATGCTCATAATCTCTTCTTAACCCATTTTTCATATCCAAACCACATTTCTAGCATGCAATGACTCTAAGAGCATTATTTACTACCACAAGTTCTCTCTTCTTAACATGCAACACTAAAAACTAAATCTAAAGGAAAAATCATTACCTTAGAGTTTTAGCCAAACTTATTCCAAATATCTTGCTAGCTTCCTTGCCAAGAACACCACCACAAGCTAGCCACAAGCTTCCTCTTTTTGTTCTTAACTTTTCAGATTTTTCCTTAGGCTTGGATTTCCTTTGGAAATGTAGAGAGAAGGATGAGCTGATTTTTAGAGAGAGGGAGAGAAATTGGAAGATGACCAAGTCTTCAAGACGTGGTCAATATATTGCATGCAAGAAATCAGATGGGGGGGACACTTGTCACCCTCCCAAGGTCTTTTAAAAGAAAAATCTGACTTTTCTAAGTTTTTCCGCCCAAAAATCCCGCATCGGCCATGCCGCCGCCTCGGCCATGCGCTGAAACCTCCGCAACCTCTCAACTTTCGCGCCGCCTCGCTGTCCTCAGCCAGGCGCTGCAACTTCAGCGACCTCAAGATTTTCGCACCGCGCCTCGCATCCGCGCCGCGCCTGCCGCTTTGTCCAAACACATTTCGTCCGATCACGCATCGAACTTGTAACTCTATAACTTCCTACTTGACGCCCTATCGATTTAACGGTTGGTTGCGTTGGAATCTAGACTCCACGAACTACGCCCTAGGCCTTTGAAACACTTAAGAACTCTCAATGTACCGGGTCATAACCCGCCTCAAAGTTGACTAAAACCCGTCCGGAATAATCCGTCAACCTATCTTTTGAAAATTTTAAGTCTTACATGCTTTCGTACGCTCTCATACGTAGGGTCAGAACTACGGGGTATAACACTGTTTTAATTTTTAATTAGACATTAAACATTTGCTAAATATTTTATTTTATTATTATTGCGTCGGCATTTGAATTTTAATAATTTTGCATCTTTTTAAATAATTTTCTTTTAAATAATTAACCCGTTTTGCATTTCATCAAATCAGTCTCAATTCGAGGCTTAATTCGGATCAGTCCAATCCAACACCCTTTTTATTTTTTATTTTAATCCAACACTCTTTTATTTTCCCCCCAAAACAATACCACACTTTTCATTTTCCCCCAAAACCTAAACCTAAACCTAAAATATCTACCCTATAAATAAAACATTACACTCCCCACTTTCCCTCTCAAACCCATCAGCATATCATACCCTCACTCCCCTTTCATTTGTTTTATTTTATTCTCCCATTTCCCTACAAGAACCATCAGCACACTATCTTCATCCTCGACACCCTCGCCCTTCGCCGAATCTCGCAGCTCCGGTGAATACCCAACGAACACCACGAACCACCACCACGCCCCAGACATGTCTACCTCATCCCCCTCGCCTCTGCCCGTCTCTACCACTGTTATGTCGACGAACTCCATTCCCGTCGAACCTCTGCCCGTCGTTGTACACCACTGCGGTGGCATCGCTCCGGCGATAGCCGTGGAAGTAACGCCACCCTGTTAAATCTGTGTGACAACGAATATTTTTGGATCTGTTGTGGTTGTTGGATTGATTTTGACTTTTAGAACTTTGCCGAGTTTAAAAACTCCGAATCTTGTTGGCTTTATTTCGATATCTCGATTTTCTCGATTGTTGTGTCGCCGAATTTAAAATTCGCGACCCTAGTTCGCCATCTTTTCGACCCGATTGTTTTGTTGGGTGTTAATGGACTGATATTTTTAATATTTTGGTATCTGGTCGGAGTTCTAAAAACTCCGGCGACCTTGTTCTTGACTGCATTTTTGGGCATCGGTTGTTATCTTGGTTAATGGGCTGATTTTATGTTTTTGGGGCATCTGTCGGAGTTTTAAGACTCCGGCGACGTTTTGAAAATTTCGGTCGCTTCACGATCGTTTCCACTGCTCCGCGAATCGCCCGCTTCTACTATTTTCGGCGATATTGTTGTTCTTATTGTTGTTGGTTGTTTCTACTATCCTGTTCTCTGGACTGATTTTACA
This sequence comes from Przewalskia tangutica, assembly GCA_029844215.1. Taxonomy (NCBI): domain Eukaryota; kingdom Viridiplantae; phylum Streptophyta; class Magnoliopsida; order Solanales; family Solanaceae; genus Przewalskia; species Przewalskia tangutica. The sequence continues at coordinate 32,248,006 of CM056731.1, read as the reverse complement.
ATTTTGCCTTCTAAATTATTTTTATTAAACTGATTTAAAGAACAGATACTACACTTGGTATTTTACTGAATTTGAACAAGATATTACACTTGGTATTTACTGATTTTGAATATGATACTACACTTTGGCCAATGAAAAAGTTATCCGTCGATTTTTGAGGCCTCCACAATTGCAAAGACGGAAAATAAAATAAATGAAGCTTTCTGGGCGTTGATGATTTCTTCTACTTACACAGGATAACCAACATGCGCTGGCAGGGCGAATTCTCGCAGCCGCACTTGTTTAGGATGTCCCACTTTATTTTTATATATATCTGAGCCCTCCGTGTTTAAAACTATTACTGTTTTGGCGCGGATCTGAAGGTTTTATTTATTTTATTGTTTCTAACAATATTGGTCGATGAAGGAATCTCCGTCTGATTTCCAAGGCCTCCTCTGTACAAAAGACGTATTTATTTATTTTTTGGCTTTACTTATTAATTCTTGTCATTGCTTTAAAATTGTTTATTCTATTACTAACACTTTTACTAAGTGTTTATGCAGGTACCCGGAGATCATCTTGTGCAGAAGGCCTAAAAAGGGCTAAAAGATGTCCCAGAGTTTTATTTTATGTCGCATTTAATTTTAGTTTTATTATTTTTGTATTGCACTTTATTTTAATTATAAATTATGAAAAAATGCTTAGAATAGGTAGAATAAAAAAGGCAATAAATAATTAACCTAGGTTTGAACGAATAATCGCAAGTTAGCGGATCTTAAAGGATGTCTAATCCCTTTCCTTTAGGATAATAAAGAACCCTGATCCAGAATCTCATTAATTTCGCAGACCATTAAATGGAGATTAATTGCAGTATTTTACTGCAATAAATCAAGTGTCATAATTCACTTAACTAATTAGGTGGCGATTCCTCAAAATTAGCATTATTGCTCCATCCAGGGAACCGCGCCGAAGAGCAACGTTGCGGATACCGTTCCGACCCCGAGGTCAAAACGCGCGATAAAGATGGCGACTACCGGGATATCAGGTTCTTGATCATAGCAAACCCAGGTTAATTAAATATTGCGCCTTATTTTGCTTTTATATTTGTTATAAATGTTTTATATTGTTTGCTTTTATTTTGTAATTAACTACTTTAATTGCTACATTATTTTACTGTTTACCTTAAATTGTCATTCCGCTCATATTTCCTCCATTCTGGAAAATTGACACTATCACACACTACACGCGAGATGTGCTCTGCACACCCGCAAATTTCTTTAAAATACCCAAATTTAGTAGAGTTGGCATTTTACGCGGAGAATCCGGTCCAACCGGTGGCCGCGTAGCCTTCTCACTCGAGTAGTCCGCTCGGGAACCATTGTGTCTAGTAAGCCAAATTTTAGAAAATTTAAGATAGAGCTATACCGCCCTCTTTATTTTAAGTCATGCATGCATACACCCTAGGTGGGTCGATCCTTGGTATCGTCTCCACGATTAGCAAATCCACCAAATTGTCGTTGGGTTTCACAACCCGTCGACCAATAAGCATATATGTGTAGCGTGATAATGATAGACGGATCCAAGTCTGGTCATGACACGCCAAAATTGGGAAAAGTGCATCGTCATTTGGTCGCCATTTCCAACAAAACATTGTAGTTTAACGGCTTGGACTTATTTATCATAATCTCGCATATTTGACGTTTAGGCTCACCTCTGGCATAAGAGAGGTCACATACATATTAGGGCGCGTGCTTGATTTGCATGCTTTTATTTACTATTGTTTGTCGCTAGCAATTCTGTACATATTATTTAATGCAATAATTACCCTTTTGTGATTCCGGGCTCGAGCATTTGCATTTTTGCAGTTTTTGCTGTCACATTGCAATCAAAACTTCTACTGCGTAAATTACTCTTGAATAGTGTGACTTGGACTTTGTGAAACATAACCACCAGTCCGGTCGAACCAATCAGGGGAGTCTTTGACTATATTGTCACACCTCTTCATTTTTATTATTTTGTCATTTTCCTACTCACCCATTTCTCATATTTTTTGCAGGAAGGTCGTCCTCGCAAACAGTCGAGGGCGGTCGGAAAAAGAAAAAAATCATCACAAGAATGAGCGGGAGTTATGTTTACTAATAGAAGTCAGTTTATACCATATTCAACGAGACATCGCTCTCAGTTCTTCTATATTTTGTATCTTTATACATATTTAAAAATCCAATTGATATGTTTAGCGTTGATTAGATAGTTCTTTCATATCATGCATTTTACAGCATAATCATTCCGAACTACGCGTGTCTGATTCTCACCATACAGTGTGATACGTAGGCAACCCATTTTGGGTTCGACACCACCACACAAAAAAACATATTTTCTCACTCATGCATTCCATTCATCAAATTTTCAGGCATTCATTTTTTCCGTTACATTCATTTTACTTTGCATTCGTCCACAGTGGACAATCATTTCTTTTGCACAGCTTTATATTGCTATCCTTTCATTGATAAATTCTTTTCAAGCATACATTTTATAACATATCTGAATGAACTACGCGCACCTGATTCTCTCGGTGGGATACGTAGGCAGCCCTATTCAGGTTCGGTACCCTTTATTCAAAAAATACAAAAAAAAATGTGTTATTCAGAAATACAAAACATTTTTAAGTATCATTGTTTGACTTGGTTGATACCAACACAATTAGGATTGTTCATAAAAATAAAAAATAAAAAAGATGTGATAATCAGTATGAGTTGACTCTGTGGTAAACCATAGATTCTTTTGGTACCTCTTATTCATACCCGTAGATGACATTGTCTTGCATGTTTCCAAGATAAGAATGAAACCAACCTCATCGTTAAATATGCATTGTGTGGTGAGTGTTTGAATAAGTTCAATTGCATTGCATTGTGATCTAGAACTTGGCCTGAATGTTTGTTGAGGCGAAATCCTGAGTAACACTCGGTGTAGGAAATGATCGTAGGCTTTCTTTGACCCGTTTGAGCCTTTTCAGCCTACCAAATAACATTATCCCTAGTACACCCCTTTGAGCCTAAACCTATTTCTTTCGACAACTGCATATTATACCTATACCCTACACATTATCCCTCTCTTGGCCCGACCTCCTCGAGCGCTTTAGAAATGTGCAAGTGGATGACAAAATCATGCGTTGAAGTTTGCAAAGATAAAAATTGTCAAAGTCTCAAAAAGAAAAAAAAAGGGACGACTTCACAAAAAGAAGAAATCAAAAGCCTCGATGTTATAAAAAAATGAGTAAAAAGGGGAATATATAACCCCGGAAAAAAGGGGCTCCAAATGAAAGATTCAAAAAAAGTCAGTACAGAAAAACTGGGACAAAAAGAAAGCTAGTCAGCATTAAAGCGCACAAATATCAAGCATGGACGTAGTCCAACTCTCGAGAAATGATTAGTCACTTTTATCCAAATGATATACATTCCTTTCCCCAAGCCTACATTACAAGTCCGTGATAAGCCATACATGATCTTATACTGAGGATTCTCACATTAGTGGATACTTACATGATGGTCAAGCCTATGGTATCACAATTGAAGGCATTGAACATCTTTTTGAGTGTGAGTGTGTTTCTCTAAACGTCCCAAAATTCAAAATACTGAAATATATGTGTGAAATGGGACTTTCTTTCAGTGAGGGCATTTGAAACGAGAGATTACGTGTAGTTCGAAACCTTGGATGCAAGCGGGTGTGTCGACACTCAGGTATGTCTGAGGTACTATCTGAAGCTGTGTGAATTACACCGGGGTCAATCTCGGTTAGACTGAAAGTAATAAACGAAAATCCTTATGCATAATACTAATTGTTGGTATCAACTAAAGTCAGAACGTAATGTTGTCTTCCATTTTTTCAGAAAAAAAACAACAAAATACATATTACATAAAATTCTTATTTTTTGCATAACGAACTACGTCTTGACCTGATTCCCTCAGCGGGATACGTAGGCGGCCACATTGGCTTCGGTCTCATTTTTTTGAAAAAAATTGTACAATCATTTGTTGCATCACGAACTACGTCTTGACCTGATTCTCGTCAAAGATGAGATACGTAGGCGACCACATTGGCTTCGGTCCCACATCATTTTAAAATCATAAAAATCCTTATTTTGCATCACGAACTACGCTCTGACCTGGTTCCCTCGACGGGATACGTAGACAGCCACATCGGCTTCGATCACACCATTATAAATATTTCTTCCTTGTTTTGCACAGGACTCAATTTTGTCCGTTGGAGAGTTTAACATCCTCATATATTTTGCATCCATGACTACTAATCGGTGTATTTTATATACACTTTTTGAGTCGTTTTCAGTTAGTCTTTTGTCCCTTTTTGTACAAATACGTGTCGTATTAGGATAGATTTTCTTTCTTTTGAGTCAAAGTGGTTAAAATGGCCAAATGGCGGAAAAGGAGCAAAAAGAGGGCAAAAATGGAGGTTCCAGAGCTTAAAAGCAGAGAAAGTGGCGAACCAGGCACGGACACGGGCCAGCGCCGCGGCGCCTCCACACAGCAGAGTTGCGGAGTCGCGGCGCCTAATCATCAGAGGGGTCGCAGAAGTTCCGGCGCCGCGGCGCTGATATCAGGGCTGCGGCGCCGACGCGGGAAAATCAGGTTTTTAGACGAATTTACAGCCAGCTGGCGGAAAAGTTAGAGCGGTTTGAGCCTATAAAAGGAGAACCCTAGGCAGTTTTCAAGGGTTCCCTTTCTTGCACAAACACAAGATTCTTGGATTGAAGATTGGAGACCTTAATTTAGTAATTTTCTTTTCTTTCTTTCTTTACTTTCAGTTTTCATGTTGGATATTGAATTAGTTCTTGTCATGTCAATGGCTAGGAACTAATTCCATTATAGGGCTTTCCATGTTAAATCACTAGAACCTTATATTATGAATTGATGCATGTTTATGGTTATTCTTCTTATTGTTGAGATTTACCCAATAATTGCTTTGAATGCTTGGTAATTAATTGATCACTAATTATCATTATTTATATGATTTCTAATCAAACTTCGAAAGGATGAGGTTGTGAATATGTTGTAAGTTGGGTAGACATATTTTGGATTGGGGATGAAAATACCTCAATTACTTATGTAGCGTTAATGAGAGGTTTAAACACCTAATTTTACGCATGGCGCGTGACGGCTAACTAGGTTTTTGGTCTTAATCCTCCTATAGAGTCATCCTTATCACCGAAAGGTAGAAAGGAGCGATACTGGGGTTGAGTGTTTATATAGCCTTAACGGGAGTATAAAACGATTTAGTAAACCTGCTAGCTCCAAAAGAAGAAGAACCATAATTCATTGCATTAATAAGTAATATAAGCGGATAGTTGAGGAGACATGGAAGCCCTATTTCCATCACTACTGAAGTAAACACATTAGTTAAATTAGTATTTATAATTGTTAGTTATAAACAACAAAATCAAATATCGGTTACCAAATAGATACCAAAAGATAGATAATTGGTACTTGAACACTAATCCTTGTGGACGATATTCGGTCTTACCAAGACTATATTACTTGTCACGATAACGTGCACTTGTGTTAAAGTGTGTGCATCTTTTCGCGCATCAAGTTTTTGGCGCCGTTGCCGGGGATTAGGCATAGTTCAATATCAAGTTATCTATTTTTAATTTTTAATTTGGTTTTTATTTTTGTTTCTTTAAATTATTTATTTTATTTTATTTTCTTTTGTAAAAACAAGTGTGTCGTGATTCGTTGTTGGTTTTTATTCATCTCAGGGATCCTTAAGACATGAATTTCTACTGTCAATATGATAGAGCTCCAACCATAGAGGAAGAAAGGGAGGAATTACGAGAAGCCATACTCAGTTTCACTAGGTATCAAAATCAGTTCATGGACGAAACGAGAATGGCCATGAAGAAGTTAGAAACGCAAATAGGAGAACTCGCAATCATGTTGAACAGCGAAACGCAAGAAGAGCAATCTGCACCTGAGGTAGGCAATACGGAAGCACAATGTCAGGCAATTGACCTGAAGAATGCCGAATCAGGGGAGATAGAAAGTTCGCAGCAGCAGCAGCGCCGCGGCGCCGATGAGCGCGGGGCGCCAAGATCTGAGACAGGCAGAGTTTGAGCGCGCGGCGCTGATGAAACGAGGCCACGACGCCGGAACCCATGCGAAAAAGTCAGTAGAAGTTTCCTTGGGCATGCAGGTTTCTATAGAAGATTCATCAAGGATTTTTCAAAAGTTTCAAAACCTCTTTCCACATTGCTAATGACAGGGGTTGCCTTCGACTTCAATAAGGAATGCTTATCCATTTTTCAGACACTCAAGGAGAAGCTTATTTCAGCACCCATAGTCATTGCACCAAACTGGGAGCTCCCATTTGAACTGATGTGCGATGCAAGCGATTATGCAGTGGGAGCAGTGTTTGGACAGAGAATCGACAAGGTATTTAGATCCATTTACTATGCTAGTAAAACTCTAAATGACGCACAGCTAAATTACGCAACTACCGAAAAGGAACTACTAGCAATAGTATATGCATTTGAGAAATTCAGGCCATACTTGATTGGAAATAAGGTGATAGTATACACTGATCATTCTGCCATAAAGTACTTGATGACAAAGAAGGATGCAAAACCTCGCCTCATTCGATGGGTCTTGCTACTACAAGAATTCGACGTGGAAATTCGTGACAAGAAAGGGACAGAGAATTCAGTTGCAGACCACTTGTCAAGACTGGAGAACACAGAGAGCCAGAACACCAAGGATGTGCAAATAAATGATCATTTTCCAGACGAACAACTGTTTCAAGTAAGTATGAATCGTAATTTACCTTGGTACGCTGATTTTGTTAACTTTCTTGCAGCTAAGGTACTACCCCCAGAATTGACAAGACAGCAAGTGAAGAGGTTTTACTCCGAAGTAAAGCACTACTATTGGGAGGAGCCTATGTTATACAAACACTGTGCCGATCAAGTCATCAGGCGATGTGTACCAGAGGAGGAGATGCACCAGGTTCTCACTCATTGCCACACCCTATCATGTGGTGGACACTTTGGGGCATCAAGAACAGCGGCAAAGGTATTGCAAAGCGGATTCTATTGGCCAACACTTTTTAAGGATGCCCATGCCTTTGTGAAGAGATGTGATAGTTGTCAGAGAACAGGGAACATTTCAAGACGAAACGAAGTGTCTTCGCAAGGGATATTGGAAGTGGAACTATTTGATGTGTGGGGAATCAATTTCATGGGACCATTCCCGCCATCCTTTGGAAATCAATATATCCTTCTGGCAGTGGACTATGTGTCCAAATGGGTAGAAGCAGTAGCCACAAAAGAAAACGACAGTAAGTCTGTTCAAATATTCCTTCAAAAGAATATTTTCACAAGGTTCGGCACTCCGAGAGCCATCATCAGTGACGAAGGAAGTCACTTTTGCAACAAGCAGCTGAATTCATTGCTGTCCCGATATGGAGTCTACCACCGCACCACAACTGCTTACCACCCTCAAGCGAATGGGCAAGCAGAAGTGTCAAACAGGGAAGTGAAGAGCATATTAGAAAAGACGGTGAACGACTCAAGGAAGGACTGGTCTATCAAACTGGATGACGCATTGTGGGCATACCGGACAGCATTCAAAACACCAATTGGTATGTCACCTTATAAGTTAGTTTTTGGTAAAGCATGTCATTTGCCAGTAGAGTTGGAACACAAAGCGTATTGGGCAATGAAGAAGTTAAACATGGACGCCAAGGCAGCAGGACAGAGGAGGCTACTACAGCTAAGCGAGTTGGATGAATTCAGGCACAATGCCTATGAGAATGCAAAGATCTACAAGGAACGAACGAAAGTATGGCACGACAAGAGGTTGATACCGAAAGACTTCCAAGAAGGACAACAAGTGCTTTTATTCAACTCAAGGTTGAAATTATTTCCAGGCAAATTAAAATCACGTTGATCGACCATACAGTAGTAAAGAGTATTCCCATATGGTGCAATTGAAATAAAAGGGAGAGAGGGAGCTTCCTTCAAGGTAAACGGACAGAGGTTAAAACCCTATCTGATCAATGAAATGGAATACATGAACTTAGTAACCTCTCACACCCTAGAATAATAAGGAACTTGCGTCCGGCTAAAAGACGTTAAAGACAGCGCTACTTGGGAGGCAACCCAAGGTATTTCAGTTTATTTATTTTAATGCAATTAGTCTTTATTTAGAACAGTCTCACGGAGGTAGTGTCTGTGTTGTGTTGACAGGTGTAAGCCAAGAACTTGGGAGGCGAAAACTGAAGAGAAGCCAAGGATTTCCAGAAAATCGCCAGAGCGCCGCGGCGCCCAGGAGCAGGGCTGCGGCGCAGAAAATTCAGAAGAAACGCAGGAATTTGGGCGCCGCGACGCCAAAGTGCAGAGCCGCGGCGCCACAACGGAGAAATCTGAATTTTGAAAGACGCCTTAATCCGAAGGCCCTGTCGCCAAATCAAAAATCCAAAAATCTCCGCCCCTCACGGAATTCAAAGCACTATCCACCGCCACCGCCACCATTTTAAACCAAGTCTGTAAGTGTCTTGTTTCTTTTTATTGTCTTTGAGTCTTGCACACATTGGGGACAATGTGTCACTTAAGTTTGGGGGGTGTCTTATTTGTGTCTTATTGTTATAGTATGTTTAAGTCTTTTTGTTGTTTTTGTGTATTTTTGAGTCACAATTTTTATTTTTGAGTCATAATTGTCTGTCAAAGATCATGCATGATGTAGTTACTAGAAACACCTAGTGAAGTAAGATGGAATAATGTAACGGAATTAGAGCAACTATCTAAACACTTAGGTTTGATATGCCAAAAACTCACAAAATCTGTCTATTTGGAGTTTCCTACTTAAATTGTGCATGATAAATGATTAAAACCTATGTGTTATGATTGCTTGCTATTTGAGGCGAAATAGTTAGGATATGCATGTTTAGGGAGACGACTCAGGCGTTTCTTTGTTAGCCAATTCTCATCACTCTTTTCTATCCCTGACTTTAAAAATATCCCTAGTCAGCCCCATTGAGCCTTAAAATTTGAACTTTTTCTTTGACACCCTATATTCCCATACTTGTGCCATAAGTAAACATGTGAAATAGTTGGAATAAAGTGTGTTAAAAAAGAGACAAAAAGAGCAAACAAGAGTGATGCACCCCAATTAAAAAGTAATAAGAAATAGGCAAAAGCCTAAGTTTGGGGGTGCTTGCTATTATGATACACTTCACGCTCTCAAAACAAAAGAGGGGAAAGATAGACTTGAAGTGAAGAAAGGAATCAAAAGAAAAGGGAAATATTGAAAAGCTAAAGAGCTTATGGTACACAAAAAATGAGCCTAAATGCCTATTTTTACCTACCCGTGCCTAAGCCTACATTACAACCCTTAAAAGTCCTGAAGATCTCTTAGATGCATATCCATGATTAGTGGAGAATAGCAAGTAAAAATGTCATAGGATTTTTGAAATTAACATGCTTGATTCAGTATTTTGACTTCCATTAAGCATGATAAAAATGAGTTTGCGAAATATCTAGCTTAATGTGTTTAGTGTGCTAAAATTTCATGCTATATGTTTCTGCATATTATTCTGCTAATTTTCATATTTTTCTAAGTAATACCAATGTAGCAAAGTGATCAATGTCATTGAGTCTGTTTATTTTCCTTTTTCTTGAGTCTTTATTTCTTTCTTTTTTATCTTTGCTCGAGGGCGAGCAAAGGTTAAGTTTGGGGGTATTTGATCGGTGTATTTTATATACACTTTTTGAGTCGTTTTCAGTTAGTCTTTTGTCCCTTTTTGTACAAATACGTGTCGTATTAGGATAGATTTTCTTTCTTTTGAGTCAAAGTGGTTAAAATGGCCAAATGGCGGAAAAGGAGCAAAAAGAGGGCAAAAGTGGAGGTTCCAGAGCTTAAAAGCAGAGAAAGTGGCGAACCAGGCACGGACACGGGCCAGCGCCGCGGCGCCTCCTGCCAACAGGTCCAGGCGCCCCGGCGCCTAATCATCAGAGGGGTCGCAGAGTTTCAGTACGCGCCTCCGCAGCCAGAGCGCGAGCCGCGCGCCTAATCATCGAGGGGTCGCAGTTCCGGGCCGCGCCGATATAAGCCGGCGCCGACGCGGAAAATCGTTTTTAGACGAATTCGCCAGGCTGAAGGGAAAAGTTAGAAGCGGTTTGAGCCTATAAAAGGAGAACCCTAGGCGCTTTCAAGGGTTCCTTTCTGCACAAACACAAGATTCTTGGATTGAAGATTGGAGACCTTAATTTAGTAATTTTCTTTTCTTTCTTTCTTTACTTTCGCTTTCATGTTGGATATTGAATTAGTTCTGTCATGTCAATGGCTAGAACTAATTCCATTATAAGGCTTTCATGTTAAATCACTAGAACCTTATATTATGAATTGACGATGTTTATGGTTATTCTTCTTATTGTTGAGATTTACCCAATAATTGCTTTGAATGCTTGATAATTAATTGATCACTAATTATCATTATTTATATGATTTCTAATCAAACTTGAAAGGAGGAGGTTGTGAATATCTTTGTAAGTTGGGTAGACATATTTTGGATTGGGGATGAAAATACCTCAATTACTTATGTAGCATTAATGAGAGGTTTAAACACCTAATTTTACGCACGGCGCGATGCTAACTAGGTTTTTGGTCTTAATCCTCCTATAGAGTCATCCTTATCACCGAAAGGTAGAAAGGAGTGATACTGGGGTTGAGTGTTTATATAGCCTTAACGGGAGTATAAAACGATTTAGTAAACCTGCTAGCTCCAAAAGAAGAAGAACCATAATTCATTGCATTAATAAGTAATATAAGCGGATAGTTGAGGAGACATGGAAGCCCTATTTCCATCACTACTGAAGTAAACACATTAGTTAAATTAGTATTTATAATTGTTAGTTATAAACAACAAAATCAAATATCGGTTACCAAATAGATACCAAAAGATAGATAATTGGTACTTGAACACTAATCCTTGTGGACGATATTCGGTCTTACCAAGACTATATTACTTGTCACGATAACGTGCACTTACGTTAAAGTGTGTGCATCTTTTCGCGCATCAACTACCTACACATGACTGAGCATATTTTGAGGGTTGCATCCTCATCTACTCAATTGTACATTGTCCATATTCTCGCATAAGTTTTTCATTCATGATAAAAAAAATTGCTTACCTAATCGCCTTGATAGCGTCAAGATTCAACCTTACCCAGTTCAACATCTTCATTTATCAGAAACTGAGACATTTTAAGAATTCGCTGCAAGAAAATGGCAATAGACAGGGAAAAGCAGGCCAACTAAGTCTTCAGTCCTAACCAAGAATGCAAGCGTCAAGAGCCAAAGCTACAAAGTCGACGCTAATCAACCACTCCTTTCCTAAAACTCACTAAGTTTTCTTTGAGTGCATGATCTTATATCAGCAAAGGCAGGAGCACAACAATAAGCCCATGCGGGTTACAAACACACAACGTCTATGCAATGACGCTATCTCAACCCAGACGGGTCACAAAGCAGGTACGTCCATAAACCGACGCATTTCATAAAAGCCTATGCAACGGCTTCATCCATATTTCGTCTATGCAACGACGAGCTTCTGCATCGCGTCTATGCAACGACGTCCTTTCATCTAAGCCTATACAACAGCTTCATTTATGTGTCGTCTATGCAACGATGAGCATCTGCATCGCGTCTATGCAACGACGTCATTTCATCTAAGCCTATGCAACGACTTCATACATGTTTCGTCTATGCATTCACGAACATCTGCATCACGTCTATGCAAAGACGCATTTCATTTAAGCCTATGCAACGACTTCATTCATGTTTCGTCTATGCAACGACGAACATCTGCAGCACGTCTATGCAATGATGTCATTTCATTTAAGTTTATGCAACGGCTTCATCCATGTTTCGTCTATGCAACGCCGAACATCTGCATCGCGTCTATGCAACGACGCCATTTCATGTGAGCCTATGCAACGGTTTCATCTATATTTCGTCTATGCAACGACGAGCATCTGAATCACATCTATGCAACGACGCATTTCATCTAAGCCTATGCAACGACATCATTTATGTTTCGTTTATGCAACGACGAACATCTGTATCGCGTCTATGCAACGACGCCCTTTCATCTAAGCCTATGCAACGGCTTCATCCATGTTTCGTTTATGTAATGACGAGCATCTGCATCGCGTCTACGCAACGACGCCCTTTCATAAAAGCTCATGCAATGGCATCATCTATGTTTCGTATATGCAACGACGAACATCTGCACTGCATCCATGCAATGACGCCATCAACATCTACAAACACCCTGTCTGTTATAGCACCACATCACCTGTAACCCAGTGTCAATCATAATTCGACACTGGGACAAATTTTAAATTTGCGTCAGCATTGTCTTTAATTTTGCAGCATCACGGCAGCCCATTGTCATCATGATTCGTCACTGGGATAATTTTGAATCGGCGTCTATCTACTTTAATTTTCTAACATCGCAGCAACCCAGTGTCCTCATAATTCGACACTGGGACATATTTTTTAATCGATATTCGTTCGTCCATAATTTTAGCATCGCAACAATCCAGTGTCCTCATAATTCGACACTGGGACATTTTTAAATCTGTGTCAGATTTTCTTTTTATTTTCGCATCACAACGACCCAGTGTTATCATAATTCGACACTGGGACAATTTTGAGTCTGCCTCAGCCCTACTTTTGATATACTAATTTCCGTATTAGCATATAATAATATACTTTATATCTAATATTCGAATCTTATTTCTTAATTATGTTCTCTAATTGTCGCCTTAAAATTACGAGGTGTAACAGCCACCATCTTGAGCCGCTGTTTGGTGTCTTTAAGTCGTCCCTTTTTATTTTAAGTCTTTACACATTTGGGACAATGTGTCATTCAAGTTTGGGGGGAGGAGAGTCTTAGTTTGTTTTGAGTCTTTTTTTATTTTGTTTCTGTTTTATGAGTCTTTATGTGTCTATAAAATAAAAAAATAACGTATGATGTAGTTGCTGAAGATATCTAATGGATTAAGTGGGATAATGTAATGAAATTGAAAGCAAAAAAATCTGTGTGTTTAAGTTAGATATGCCAAAAATTTATGACATCTAATTATTTGGGATACTTGTGCTTAGCCTATGTGTTGTCAATCATGGAAAGAAATGTTGAAAAATGTCTAGAAAATCTGTTTTCTTGTTATTTGAGGCGAAATAGTTAAGATATATATGTTTAGGGAGATGATTCAGGCATTTCTTTGATAGTCATTCTTACCGGTCATTACATACCCTAACGGAAATTGTATCACTAGTCAACCCCTTGAGCCTAATATAATATCTTTTCTTTGACACCCTATGATTCCCTGTTTGTACCATAAGTTATAATTGAAAACTCTTGGAATAGAAAGTGTTGAAAAAGAATAAAAAAGAGAGTGAAAATTTTGATGCACCCCAATGAAAAATATACAAAAGTCTAAGTGTAGGGGTGCCTGTTATTTATAATACATATCATTTTCTCAAAAGAAAAGAAGGGAAAAATAGGTATGAGACTAAAAAGAAAGTCAAAAGAAGGAAAAAGAGGTGAATAAAAAAATGCTTATGGTATGTTATTTGAGCCTAAATGTCTACTTTTATTTACCCGTGCCTAAGCCTGCATTACAACCCTTGAAAGTCCTGAAGATCTCTAATGTGTATGTCTATGATTAGTGGAGAATAACAAGTAAACAGGTCTATAGCATTTTGGAAAAGGTTAAATGAAATTGACTTGCACAGGTTAGGTGTTTGTAATTCCAGTTATTGTGATTTAAGTGAATTTGCGAGATATCTAACTTGAAATTCTAGATTGCTGAAATTCATGTTATATATGTTCCAACATATTATCTCAACTATCATCTAGGATTCTCTAGTAACATTGGTACAACTACTTGATCAGAGTCTTAGAGTCTTTTTCCTTGATTTTTGATCGGTGTATTTTATATACACTTTTTGAGTCATTTTTAGTTAGTATTTTACTCATTTTATTTATGTTTAGTATAGTATTAGGGTCGTTTTCCTTTCTTTTGTGTCACAGCGGTCATAAATGGAGAAATGACGAAAAGGAGATGAAATGAGCATAAATGAGATGGAATTGCACACAAAAAGGGCCAAGAAATGAAGTCTAAGAAGTTTCGGGAATTATAGAGGAGATCCGACGAAGTCCAGACGGAAAAATGACGACGAAACAGTCGCTCAAAAACGCCACCGGAGCCGCGCCCAAAGTCTAAAGTCCCGAGAGTTGCTGAATTTCAGCCGCGCTGGGTCATGATGCAGCTGACGCGAGAATTATGAAGTCTTGGGCGGGTGACATGTTTTCAGAATCCTAAAGGGATAAATTTTCCTACCTAAAGGGATAACTTTTCCTACCTTAAAACCCTTACCTAAAAGGATTCTAATAACTTTTCCTACCTACAAAATCCCCAACCCTTCACCAAAAGGATTCTTTGGCTATAAATACTCTACATCATTAGAAGAATTATTCATTCTCCATTCCACCATTCACCATTCTACATCCATCATTCCACCAATCTATCTTGTAAATATTTCACAACACAACCCTTGGATGCTAGAAGGCTTGGAGACTCATTATTAAGTATTTTCTTTTCTTTCTTTTACTTTATTTCAGTTTTATGTTGGATATTGAATTAGTTTTTGTCATGTCAATGGCTAGGAACTAATTCTCTTATAGGGCTTTCCATGTTAATTCTCTAGAAACTTATGTTATGATTTAATGCATATGTCTATTGTTATTCTTCTTTGAGAGATCTATCCAATAATTGTGTTGAATGCTTGGTAGTTAATTGACAACTAATTATCACTATATGATTTCTAATCAGACTCCGAAAGGAGGGGATTGTGAATATGTTGTAAGTTGGGTAGACATTCTTGGATTGGGGATGAAAATACCTCAATTATTTATGTAGCGTTAACGAGAGGCTTAACAACCCTAATTTTACGCATTGTGCGTGACGGTTAACTAGGTTCTTAGTCTTAATCCTCCTATAGAGTTATCCTTATCACCGAAAGGTAGGTAAGGTGCAATACTGGGGTTGAGTGTTTATATAACCCTAACGGGAGTATAAAATGATTTAGTGAACCTGCTTTCTCCAAAAGAAGAAGACCATAAGTTATTGCATTAATAAGTGACATAAGCGGATAGTGAGGAGACGTGGAAGCCCTATTCTCATCACAACTGAAGTAAACTCATTAGTTAAATTAGCCTTTATAATTCGTAGTTATAAACCACAAAATCAAGTATCAATTTACCAAATAGATACCAAAAGATAAATATTTGGTACTTGAACCCTAATCCTTGTGGACGATATTCGGTCTTGCTAAGACTATATTACTTGTCACGATAACGTGCACTTGCGTTTAAGTGTGTGCATCTTTTCGCGCATCAAGTTTTTGGCACCGTTGCCGGGGATTAGGCATTGTTCAATATCAATTTTATCTATTTTTAATTTCTAATTTGGTTTTATTTCTGTTTTTTTTTTTTTTTTTTGCTCCAAGAACAAGTTAGAAACTTGTTCTGCGAGCATCTTTTTATCACCTTTTTTTTGTTTGTCTTATTTTGCAGGTTAAAAAAAATGAAAAATAAAATAAAATATATATAATAAAATCAGGACACATGGACTACTACTATCAGAGACAGTGGGGTCATCAACAGCAGCTTAACCTACGTACGGAGGAAGATCGAAATGAGTTCGCAGCATATACTTATGTTCGCCAAGTGCCAGGCTCAGTTTATGGCTGAGACAAGAGAGTCCCTCAGAAAGTTGGAACTGCAAATTGGAGAACTCGCAGTCATTTTGAACAGCGAAATGCAAGAAAAGCAATCTGCACCTGTGGGAGGTGGCAAGCAAATTGAGGAGCCTGAACCACACCCAACTATTGAGGAATCTGGCGAGATAGTTGGTGTAGAGAAGGAAAAGATTGCAGAGATCCAATTATTCACCTTCTTGGATTCCTTGGAAAATCTTTTTCTCGTACCTATTGCAGAAGAAACACCACCAGCTGTCAATGTTGACCCCCAAACAGGAAGTCCATACCATCAAGGGCACCCCCTAGAGTTGAGAGATGTTGGGAATCTCACTGATCCCTACATTAGAGAGAGCCTAAACGACAAGCATGTTTTGTGTACTTGGGGGATAATCGTATATTGGAGGCCCTTGTTTGAAGCAATTGTTGTAGTTGAAGTGAGACTGCAATAATAACTCGCATTTGCAGTTCGCGAGAAGGATCCAATGGGCACTCGTTCGTAAGGTTAATTGCGTCGCTAAAAGACGTTAAAGACGCTTGTTGGGAGGCAACCCAATGTTTTTAATTATGTTATTTTAATTTCATCTTTATTTTATTTTATTTTGTCTTGAGCGTCTCACGGTCTTGGTTCTTGTTTTGTGTTGTTGGATGACAGTGGTGAAAAGTGAAACCGAGGAAAATGAGCAAAAATGGAAAGAAAAGGGCGATCGTGGCACGCGCCAGATCGTGGCCGCGACGCCGGAACTCAGAGGCCACGATTTGCGGCCATGCGCCGAATCTCGTGTCGCGCGGAACTTCAGAGGACCATATTCCGTGCAAATTCCAGAATTCTTCCTCCTAGATCTCCGTTATGACCGCTGTGTTGTGTCAGTAAGTTGTCACTAATTGTTTTTTAGTCTTGCACACATTGGGGACAATGTGTGATTTAAGTTTGGGGGGATGTTTTATTGTTTTTGAGTCTTGTTGAATTGTTTTGTGTATTTTTGAGTCATTTTTTAGTCATAATTTTTTTTTTTTTAAGATCATGCATGTTGTAGTTACTTGAATTGCCTAGTGAAGTAAGGTTGAATAATGTAATGGAATTAGAAGCAACCATCTAAACACTTAGGTTAGATATGCCAAAAACTCATGAAATCTGTCTATTGGGAGTATCTTGCTTGATTTGTGCACTGTTAAAAGATTAAAACCTATGTGTTATGATTGCTTGCTATTTGAGGCGAAATAGTTAGGATATGCATGTTAAGGAGATGACTCAGGCATTTCTTTGTTAGCCAATTCTTACCACTCTTTTCTATCTCTGACTTTAAAAATATCCCTAGTCAGCCCCATTGAGCCTAAAAACATGAAACTTTTTCTTTGACACCATATATTCCTACAATTGTGCCATAAGTAAAAATGTGAAATAGTTGGAATAAATTGTGTTAAAAAGAGACAAAAAGAGTGAATAAGTTTGATGCACCTTTGATGAAAAAGTAATAAGAAATAGCAAGCCTAAGCCTAAGTTTGGGTGTCATATTATGATACACTTCACTCTCCCAAACAAAAGAGGAAAGATAGATTTGAAGTGAAGAAAAGAATCAAAAGAAGGGAAACACTAAAAGCTAAAGAGCTTATGGTACATAAAAGAATGAGCCTAAATGCCTATTTTTACCTACAGTGCCTAAGCCTACATTACAACCCTTAAAAGTCTGAAGATCTCTTAGATGCATAGCCATGATTAGTGGAGAATAGCAAGTAAACATGCTATAAGTTTATGAAATTAACATGCATGATTCAGTGTTTTGACTTCCATTAAGCATGATAAAAATGAGTTTGCGAAATATCTAGCTTAATGTGTTTTGAATGCTGAAATTTCAGGCTATATGT